>OZ012735.1:37961455-39161455 GCA_963859935.3 Lathyrus sativus
CTTTTGGAGTTTCACTGCTTCGTTCTAAATTAGGTGAGTTTCACTGATTCTGTTCAGATTTTACTCATGAGTTTGTTAACTTTCAAAACATTCTGCAATGTGTTCTTCACATGGTTTGTGTTTGTTTTGAGTATAAAAGGCGGAGAAGGTTCCAACGTTCATCTTCTTCCATAGCTGTAGCAGGTTCTGATAGGGTTGGTGCTAGCAGTGGGAATTTGAGTTCAGGTTCTAGTTCTGTTTCTGGTTCAAGTTATGTTTCATTGGCGCAATTTGATGAAGAGGATACAAGGTAAATTTCTACACCATTTTTTCAATTCAGTGTGGTGAATAATGATATGTTATCTTGCTCTTTGAATCCTTGTGTCGAAGAATGAAGCATATTTTGTGGGGACTGTTTGGTGAAGTTTGAAACTCTATGATGAATATTAAAAATTTAATGAGTTTGTTGCCATTTTAATTGTATTTATGAATGTTAGTACTAGTATTATATTAAGCCTATGCATTGTAAGATGCGCGAGATTGCAGAATCATTTTTGGAATTGTCTGTCAATAACGCGGTTATTACTGTGTTAGCTTATTTAATTGATTCTCAACGGAAAACCACCATGGATACTGGTGCCATTGCGGGACTTAATGTTATGAGGATAATCAATGAGCCAACTGCTGCAGCTATTGCTTATGGACTCGACGAAAGAACTAAACGTGTTGGAGAACGAAATGTTATCTAAATCAAATTAAATTACGACAGCTACAACACTAGATGGGCCTTGTTCTTACTCAATCATATCTTCCCTCTCGTATGTTATCTAAATCAAATTACTCACTTGCCTTTTCCGATTGGACGGTTATTGATTTTGGCTTCATTTTCAGGGGTCGAGTAAACCGCTGGTTGCTACCACAATTTTCTTCAGTGCTAATGATGCGGCTATAGCCGGAAGAACCAGTGACAGACAACATGTACCTCTTCCAGAATTCAAACAAAACCTCCAAAAAATTGTCAACCACTTGAAGGTTCAATTTTCTAGATTCCGTCTATGTTCAATTTTGTACATTCCGCCTATTGTTACTGTATATTTCTATCAAGGATAACAGGGTTTAAGTCGCGGCCAGCATTTTTGTGTAATTAGTTAAATGGTTTCGATTTCTGATGATTTTCTAAGGTGCATTAGCACAGTTGGGTGCTGCACTGGATTAAGGAATAGCTGTTGTGTTGATAAAAGAGATTGATTTGTAGAATTTTTGTGATTGTTGATGTAACGAAGAGGGAGACCATAGTTGCAATTAAGCCAAAAATCAAATTCACATGTTATCACTACGCCAGAATTTACTTTTAGCAGCGCATAGAAAGACAACGCTTTTTACAAAAGCGCTGCTAAAGGGTCAGTAAAAAAAAAGAAAAAAAACGCCTACCAAAGACAGCGCTTTTAAAAAAGCGCTGCTAAAGGGGGAGCCTAAGAAAGCGCTTTTTAAAAAGCGCTGCTAAAGGGGGGGAGGGGGAGGGGGAATAGGCAGCGCTGCTAAAGGGGGACCCTTAGAAAGCGCTTTTAAAAACGCTGCTAAAGGGGCACCCTAAGAAAGCGCTTTTAAAAAGCGCTGCTAAAGGGGGACCCTTAGAAAGCGCTTTTAAAGCGTTGCTAAAGGCCTTTAAAAAGCGCTGCTACAGGTATTCATATCACTACTAGAAAACTTCATTTTAGCTGCGAATTTAGCCTCGGCCACCGACACTGAGGCTAACTAGCCTCGATAAAACCGAGGCTACTCAAACGCAAAAAAAGACATTTTAAAGTTTTTCTTTTACAATTATTTTTATTTAATTATTTAGACACGGCTAGGCCGAGGCTAAATTTTTTTAAAGTATTGGACACAGTCTCACCGAGGCTATTTAAACTCAATAAACCCCATTTAAGAGTTTTTCTATTTTTTAAATATTAGACACGGACCAGCCGAGGCTAACATTTTAAATATTTTTCAAATATATATTTATTTTATCCGGTAGACACGGATGAGCCGAGGCTAAAGTTTTTAATATTTTTCGAATATATATTTACTTTATCTAGTAGACACAGATCAGCCGAGGCTAACGTATTTTATTTTTTTATTTTATCTGGTAGACACGGATGAGCCGAGGCTAAGTATTTCCCACATTGTTTTTCACGTTCCCCTCTTAATTCCTTTCAGAATGAAAACCCTAAAATTAAACCTTCTGAAGAAAAAAAACCCCTAAAATCAAATTCACATGTTATCACTACGCCAGAAATTACTTTTAGCAGCGCATAGAAAGACAGCGCTTTTTACAAAAGCGCTGCTAAAGGGTCAGTAAAAAAAAAGAAAAAAAGCGCCTACCAAAGACAGCGCTTTTAAAAAAGCGCTGCTAAAGGGAGAGCCTAAGAAAGCGCTTTTTAAAAAGCGCTGCTAAAGGGGGAAAGGGGAGGGGGAATAGGCAGCGCTTTATAAAAGCGCTGCTAAAGGGGGACCCTTAGAAAGCGCTTTTAAAAAGCGCTGCTAAAGGGGCACCCTAAGAAAGCGCTTTTAAAAATCGCTGCTAAAGGGGGACCCTTAGAAAGCGCTTTTAAAGCGTTGCTAAAGGCCTTTAAAAAGCGCTGCTATAGGTATTCATATCACTACTAGAAAACTTCATTTTAGCTGCGAATTTAGCCTCGGCCACCGACACCGAGGCTAACTAGCCTCGACAAAACTGAGGCTACTCAAACGCAAAAAAAGACATTTTAAAGTTTTTCTTTTACAATTATTTTTATTTAATTATTTAGACACGGCTAGGCCGAGGCTAAATTTTTTTAAAGTATTAGACACAGTCTCACCGAGGCTATTTAAACTCAATAAACCCCATTTAAGAGTTTTTCTATTTTTTAAATATTAGACACGGACCAGCCGAGGCTAACATTTTAAATATTTTTCAAATATATATTCAATAAACCCCATTTAAGTATTTCCCACATTGTTTTTCATGTTTCCCTCTTAATTCCTTTCAGAATGAAAACCCTAAAATTAAACCTTCTGAAGAAAAAAAACCCCCTAAAATCAAACAAAATCGATTCTTCTGATCTTCTCTTCAAAATCAATTCTTCTGATCTTCTCTTCAAAATCATCTCTTCATTCAAGATCATCTCTTCGTTCTCCAACTAGGTGAGTTTCCTGCTCAAAGTCAACTTCAAACTACAAAAGCAGACATAAACACTGATTCTTCTTCTCTGATTCTTCTTTTCAATGTAGTGAGTTTCCTGCTTTTGGAGTTTCACTGCTTCGTTCTAAATTAGGTGAGTTTCACTGATTCTGTTCAGATTTTACTCATGAGTTTGTTAACTTTCAAAACATTCTGCAATGTGTTCTTCACATGGTTTGTGTTTGTTTTGAGTATGAAAGGCGGAGAAGGTTCCAACGTTCATCTTCTTCCATAGCTGTAGCAGGTTCTGATAGGGTTGGTGCTAGCAGTGGGAATTTGAGTTCAGGTTCTAGTTCTGTTTCTGGTTCAAGTTATGTTTCATTGGCGCAATTTGATGAAGAGGATACAAGGTAAATTTCTACACCATTTTTTCAATTCAGTGTGGTGAATAATGATATGTTATCTTGCTCTTTGAATCCTTGTGTCGAAGAATGAAGCATATTTTGTGGGGACTGTTTGGTGAAGTTTGAAACTCTATGATGAATATTAAAAATTTAATGAGTTTGTTGCCATTTTAATTGTATTTATGAATGTTAGTACTAGTATTATATTAAGCCTATGCATTGTAAGATGCGCGAGATTGCAGAATCATTTTTGGAATTGTCTGTCAATAACGCGGTTATTACTGTGTTAGCTTATTTAATTGATTCTCAACGGAAAACCACCATGGATACTGGTGCCATTGCGGGACTTAATGTTATGAGGATAATCAATGAGCCAACTGCTGCAGCTATTGCTTATGGACTCGACGAAAGAACTAAACGTGTTGGAGAACGAAATGTTATCTAAATCAAATTAAATTACGACGGCTACAACACTAGATGGGCCTTGTTCTTACTCAATCATATCTTCCCTCTCGTATGTTATCTAAATCAAATTACTCACTTGCCTTTTCCGATTGGACGGTTATTGATTTTGGCTTCATTTTCAGGGGTCGAGTAAACCGCTGGTTGCTACCACAATTTTCTTCAGTGCTAATGATGCGGCTATAGCCGGAAGAACCAGTGACAGACAACATGTACCTCTTCCAGAATTCAAACAAAACCTCCAAAAAATTGTCAACCACTTGAAGGTTCAATTTTCTAGATTCCGTCTATGTTCAATTTTGTACATTCCGCCTATTGTTACTGTATATTTCTATCAAGGATAACAGGGTTTAAGTCGCGGCCAGCATTTTTGTGTAATTAGTTAAATGGTTTCGATTTCTGATGATTTTCTAAGGTGCATTAGCACAGTTGGGTGCTGCACTGGATTAAGGAATAGCTGTTGTGTTGATAAAAGAGATTGATTTGTAGAATTTTTGTGATTGTTGATGTAACGAAGAGGGAGACCATAGTTGCAATTAAGCCAAAAATCAAATTCACATGTTATCACTACGCCAGAATTTACTTTTAGCAGCGCATAGAAAGACAACGCTTTTTACAAAAGCGCTGCTAAAGGGTCAGTAAAAAAAAAGAAAAAAAACGCCTACCAAAGACAGCGCTTTTAAAAAAGCGCTGCTAAAGGGGGAGCCTAAGAAAGCGCTTTTTAAAAAGCGCTGCTAAAGGGGGGGAGGGGGAGGGGGAATAGGCAGCGCTGCTAAAGGGGGACCCTTAGAAAGCGCTTTTAAAAACGCTGCTAAAGGGGCACCCTAAGAAAGCGCTTTTAAAAAGCGCTGCTAAAGGGGGACCCTTAGAAAGCGCTTTTAAAGCGTTGCTAAAGGCCTTTAAAAAGCGCTGCTACAGGTATTCATATCACTACTAGAAAACTTCATTTTAGCTGCGAATTTAGCCTCGGCCACCGACACTGAGGCTAACTAGCCTCGATAAAACCGAGGCTACTCAAACGCAAAAAAAGACATTTTAAAGTTTTTCTTTTACAATTATTTTTATTTAATTATTTAGACACGGCTAGGCCGAGGCTAAATTTTTTTAAAGTATTGGACACAGTCTCACCGAGGCTATTTAAACTCAATAAACCCCATTTAAGAGTTTTTCTATTTTTTAAATATTAGACACGGACCAGCCGAGGCTAACATTTTAAATATTTTTCAAATATATATTTATTTTATCCGGTAGACACGGATGAGCCGAGGCTAAAGTTTTTAATATTTTTCGAATATATATTTACTTTATCTAGTAGACACAGATCAGCCGAGGCTAACGTATTTTATTTTTTTATTTTATCTGGTAGACACGGATGAGCCGAGGCTAAGTATTTCCCACATTGTTTTTCATGTTCCCCTCTTAATTCCTTTCAGAATGAAAACCCTAAAATTAAACCTTCTGAAGAAAAAAAACCCCTAAAATCAAATTCACATGTTATCACTACGCCAGAAATTACTTTTAGCAGCGCATAGAAAGACAGCGCTTTTTACAAAAGCGCTGCTAAAGGGTCAGTAAAAAAAAAGAAAAAAAGCGCCTACCAAAGACAGCGCTTTTAAAAAAGCGCTGCTAAAGGGAGAGCCTAAGAAAGCGCTTTTTAAAAAGCGCTGCTAAAGGGGGGGAGGGGAGGGGGAATAGGCAGCGCTTTATAAAAGCGCTGCTAAAGGGGGACCCTTAGAAAGCGCTTTTAAAAAGCGCTGCTAAAGGGGCACCCTAAGAAAGCGCTTTTAAAAAGCGCTGCTAAAGGGGGACCCTTAGAAAGCGCTTTTAAAGCGTTGCTAAAGGCCTTTAAAAAGCGCTGCTATAGGTATTCATATCACTACTAGAAAACTTCATTTTAGCTGCGAATTTAGCCTCGGCCACCGACACCGAGGCTAACTAGCCTCGACAAAACTGAGGCTACTCAAACGCAAAAAAAGACATTTTAAAGTTTTTCTTTTACAATTATTTTTATTTAATTATTTAGACACGGCTAGGCCGAGGCTAAATTTTTTTAAAGTATTAGACACAGTCTCACCGAGGCTATTTAAACTCAATAAACCCCATTTAAGAGTTTTTCTATTTTTTAAATATTAGACACGGACCAGCCGAGGCTAACATTTTAAATATTTTTCAAATATATATTCAATAAACCCCATTTAAGTATTTCCCACATTGTTTTTCATGTTTCCCTCTTAATTCCTTTCAGAATGAAAACCCTAAAATTAAACCTTCTGAAGAAAAAAAACCCCCTAAAATCAAACAAAATCGATTCTTCTGATCTTCTCTTCAAAATCAATTCTTCTGATCTTCTCTTCAAAATCATCTCTTCATTCAAGATCATCTCTTCGTTCTCCAACTAGGTGAGTTTCCTGCTCAAAGTCAACTTCAAACTACAAAAGCAGACATAAACACTGATTCTTCTTCTCTGATTCTTCTTTTCAATGTAGTGAGTTTCCTGCTTTTGGAGTTTCACTGCTTCGTTCTAAATTAGGTGAGTTTCACTGATTCTGTTCAGATTTTACTCATGAGTTTGTTAACTTTCAAAACATTCTGCAATGTGTTCTTCACATGGTTTGTGTTTGTTTTGAGTATGAAAGGCGGAGAAGGTTCCAACGTTCATCTTCTTCCATAGCTGTAGCAGGTTCTGATAGGGTTGGTGCTAGCAGTGGGAATTTGAGTTCAGGTTCTAGTTCTGTTTCTGGTTCAAGTTATGTTTCATTGGCGCAATTTGATGAAGAGGATACAAGGTAAATTTCTACACCATTTTTTCAATTCAGTGTGGTGAATAATGATATGTTATCTTGCTCTTTGAATCCTTGTGTCGAAGAATGAAGCATATTTTGTGGGGACTGTTTGGTGAAGTTTGAAACTCTATGATGAATATTAAAAATTTAATGAGTTTGTTGCCATTTTAATTGTATTTATGAATGTTAGTACTAGTATTATATTAAGCCTATGCATTGTAAGATGCGCGAGATTGCAGAATCATTTTTGGAATTGTCTGTCAATAACGCGGTTATTACTGTGTTAGCTTATTTAATTGATTCTCAACGGAAAACCACCATGGATACTGGTGCCATTGCGGGACTTAATGTTATGAGGATAATCAATGAGCCAACTGCTGCAGCTATTGCTTATGGACTCGACGAAAGAACTAAACGTGTTGGAGAACGAAATGTTATCTAAATCAAATTAAATTACGACGGCTACAACACTAGATGGGCCTTGTTCTTACTCAATCATATCTTCCCTCTCGTATGTTATCTAAATCAAATTACTCACTTGCCTTTTCCGATTGGACGGTTATTGATTTTGGCTTCATTTTCAGGGGTCGAGTAAACCGCTGGTTGCTACCACAATTTTCTTCAGTGCTAATGATGCGGCTATAGCCGGAAGAACCAGTGACAGACAACATGTACCTCTTCCAGAATTCAAACAAAACCTCCAAAAAATTGTCAACCACTTGAAGGTTCAATTTTCTAGATTCCGTCTATGTTCAATTTTGTACATTCCGCCTATTGTTACTGTATATTTCTATCAAGGATAACAGGGTTTAAGTCGCGGCCAGCATTTTTGTGTAATTAGTTAAATGGTTTCGATTTCTGATGATTTTCTAAGGTGCATTAGCACAGTTGGGTGCTGCACTGGATTAAGGAATAGCTGTTGTGTTGATAAAAGAGATTGATTTGTAGAATTTTTGTGATTGTTGATGTAACGAAGAGGGAGACCATAGTTGCAATTAAGCCAAAAATCAAATTCACATGTTATCACTACGCCAGAATTTACTTTTAGCAGCGCATAGAAAGACAACGCTTTTTACAAAAGCGCTGCTAAAGGGTCAGTAAAAAAAAAGAAAAAAAACGCCTACCAAAGACAGCGCTTTTAAAAAAGCGCTGCTAAAGGGGGAGCCTAAGAAAGCGCTTTTTAAAAAGCGCTGCTAAAGGGGGGGAGGGGGAGGGGGAATAGGCAGCGCTGCTAAAGGGGGACCCTTAGAAAGCGCTTTTAAAAACGCTGCTAAAGGGGCACCCTAAGAAAGCGCTTTTAAAAAGCGCTGCTAAAGGGGGACCCTTAGAAAGCGCTTTTAAAGCGTTGCTAAAGGCCTTTAAAAAGCGCTGCTACAGGTATTCATATCACTACTAGAAAACTTCATTTTAGCTGCGAATTTAGCCTCGGCCACCGACACTGAGGCTAACTAGCCTCGATAAAACCGAGGCTACTCAAACGCAAAAAAAGACATTTTAAAGTTTTTCTTTTACAATTATTTTTATTTAATTATTTAGACACGGCTAGGCCGAGGCTAAATTTTTTTAAAGTATTGGACACAGTCTCACCGAGGCTATTTAAACTCAATAAACCCCATTTAAGAGTTTTTCTATTTTTTAAATATTAGACACGGACCAGCCGAGGCTAACATTTTAAATATTTTTCAAATATATATTTATTTTATCCGGTAGACACGGATGAGCCGAGGCTAAAGTTTTTAATATTTTTCGAATATATATTTACTTTATCTAGTAGACACAGATCAGCCGAGGCTAACGTATTTTATTTTTTTATTTTATCTGGTAGACACGGATGAGCCGAGGCTAAGTATTTCCCACATTGTTTTTCATGTTCCCCTCTTAATTCCTTTCAGAATGAAAACCCTAAAATTAAACCTTCTGAAGAAAAAAACCCCTAAAATCAAATTCACATGTTATCACTACGCCAGAAATTACTTTTAGCAGCGCATAGAAAGACAGCGCTTTTTACAAAAGCGCTGCTAAAGGGTCAGTAAAAAAAAAGAAAAAAAGCGCCTACCAAAGACAGCGCTTTTAAAAAAGCGCTGCTAAAGGGAGAGCCTAAGAAAGCGCTTTTTAAAAAGCGCTGCTAAAGGGGGAAAGGGGAGGGGGAATAGGCAGCGCTTTATAAAAGCGCTGCTAAAGGGGGACCCTTAGAAAGCGCTTTTAAAAAGCGCTGCTAAAGGGGCACCCTAAGAAAGCGCTTTTAAAAAGCGCTGCTAAAGGGGGACCCTTAGAAAGCGCTTTTAAAGCGTTGCTAAAGGCCTTTAAAAAGCGCTGCTATAGGTATTCATATCACTACTAGAAAACTTCATTTTAGCTGCGAATTTAGCCTCGGCCACCGACACCGAGGCTAACTAGCCTCGACAAAACTGAGGCTACTCAAACGCAAAAAAAGACATTTTAAAGTTTTTCTTTTACAATTATTTTTATTTAATTATTTAGACACGACTAGGCCGAGGCTAAATTTTTTTAAAGTATTAGACACAGTCTCACCGAGGCTATTTAAACTCAATAAACCCCATTTAAGAGTTTTTCTATTTTTCAAATATTAGACACGGACCAGCCGAGGCTAACATTTTAAATATTTTTCAAATATATATTCAATAAACCCCATTTAAGTATTTCCCACATTGTTTTTCATGTTTCCCTCTTAATTCCTTTCATAATGAAAACCCTAAAATTAAACCTTCTGAAGAAAAAAAAACCCCTAAAATCAAACAAAATCGATTCTTCTGATCTTCTCTTCAAAATCAATTCTTCTGATCTTCTCTTCAAAATCATCTCTTCATTCAAGATCATCTCTTCGTTCTCCAACTAGGTGAGTTTCCTGCTCAAAGTCAACTTCAAACTACAAAAGCAGACATAAACACTGATTCTTCTTCTCTGATTCTTCTTTTCAATGTAGTGAGTTTCCTGCTTTTGGAGTTTCACTGCTTCGTTCTAAATTAGGTGAGTTTCACTGATTCTGTTCAGATTTTACTCATGAGTTTGTTAACTTTCAAAACATTCTGCAATGTGTTCTTCACATGGTTTGTGTTTGTTTTGAGTATGAAAGGCGGAGAAGGTTCCAACGTTCATCTTCTTCCATAGCTGTAGCAGGTTCTGATAGGGTTGGTGCTAGCAGTGGGAATTTGAGTTCAGGTTCTAGTTCTGTTTCTGGTTCAAGTTATGTTTCATTGGCGCAATTTGATGAAGAGGATACAAGGTAAATTTCTACACCATTTTTTCAATTCAGTGTGGTGAATAATGATATGTTATCTTGCTCTTTGAATCCTTGTGTCGAAGAATGAAGCATATTTTGTGGGGACTGTTTGGTGAAGTTTGAAACTCTATGATGAATATTAAAAATTTAATGAGTTTGTTGCCATTTTAATTGTATTTATGAATGTTAGTACTAGTATTATATTAAGCCTATGCATTGTAAGATGCGCGAGATTGCAGAATCATTTTTGGAATTGTCTGTCAATAACGCGGTTATTACTGTGTTAGCTTATTTAATTGATTCTCAACGGAAAACCACCATGGATACTGGTGCCATTGCGGGACTTAATGTTATGAGGATAATCAATGAGCCAACTGCTGCAGCTATTGCTTATGGACTCGACGAAAGAACTAAACGTGTTGGAGAACGAAATGTTATCTAAATCAAATTAAATTACGACGGCTACAACACTAGATGGGCCTTGTTCTTACTCAATCATATCTTCCCTCTCGTATGTTATCTAAATCAAATTACTCACTTGCCTTTTCCGATTGGACGGTTATTGATTTTGGCTTCATTTTCAGGGGTCGAGTAAACCGCTGGTTGCTACCACAATTTTCTTCAGTGCTAATGATGCGGCTATAGCCGGAAGAACCAGTGACAGACAACATGTACCTCTTCCAGAATTCAAACAAAACCTCCAAAAAATTGTCAACCACTTGAAGGTTCAATTTTCTAGATTCCGTCTATGTTCAATTTTGTACATTCCGCCTATTGTTACTGTATATTTCTATCAAGGATAACAGGGTTTAAGTCGCGGCCAGCATTTTTGTGTAATTAGTTAAATGGTTTCGATTTCTGATGATTTTCTAAGGTGCATTAGCACAGTTGGGTGCTGCACTGGATTAAGGAATAGCTGTTGTGTTGATAAAAGAGATTGATTTGTAGAATTTTTGTGATTGTTGATGTAACGAAGAGGGAGACCATAGTTGCAATTAAGCCAAAAATCAAATTCACATGTTATCACTACGCCAGAATTTACTTTTAGCAGCGCATAGAAAGACAACGCTTTTTACAAAAGCGCTGCTAAAGGGTCAGTAAAGAAAAAGAAAAAAAACGCCTACCAAAGACAGCGCTTTTAAAAAAGCGCTGCTAAAGGGGGAGCCTAAGAAAGCGCTTTTTAAAAAGCGCTGCTAAAGGGGGGGAGGGGGAGGGGGAATAGGCAGCTCTGCTAAAGGGGGACCCTTAGAAAGCGCTTTTAAAAACGCTGCTAAAGGGGCACCCTAAGAAAGCGCTTTTAAAAAGCGCTGCTAAAGGGGGACCCTTAGAAAGCGCTTTTAAAGCGTTGCTAAAGGCCTTTAAAAAGCGCTGCTACAGGTATTCATATCACTACTAGAAAACTTCATTTTAGCTGCGAATTTAGCCTCGGCCACCGACACTGAGGCTAACTAGCCTCGATAAAACCGAGGCTACTCAAACGCAAAAAAAGACATTTTAAAGTTTTTCTTTTACAATTATTTTTATTTAATTATTTAGACACGGCTAGGCCGAGGCTAAATTTTTTTAAAGTATTGGACACAGTCTCACCGAGGCTATTTAAACTCAATAAACCCCATTTAAGAGTTTTTCTATTTTTTAAATATTAGACACGGACCAGCCGAGGCTAACATTTTAAATATTTTTCAAATATATATTTATTTTATCCGGTAGACACGGATGAGCCGAGGCTAAAGTTTTTAATATTTTTCGAATATATATTTACTTTATCTAGTAGACACAGATCAGCCGAGGCTAACGTATTTTATTTTTTTATTTTATCTGGTAGACACGGATGAGCCGAGGCTAAGTATTTCCCACATTGTTTTTCACGTTCCCCTCTTAATTCCTTTCAGAATGAAAACCCTAAAATTAAACCTTCTGAAGAAAAAAAACCCCTAAAATCAAATTCACATGTTATCACTACGCCAGAAATTACTTTTAGCAGCGCATAGAAAGACAGCGCTTTTTACAAAAGCGCTGCTAAAGGGTCAGTAAAAAAAAAGAAAAAAAGCGCCTACCAAAGACAGCGCTTTTAAAAAAGCGCTGCTAAAGGGAGAGCCTAAGAAAGCGCTTTTTAAAAAGCGCTGCTAAAGGGGGAAAGGGGAGGGGGAATAGGCAGCGCTTTATAAAAGCGCTGCTAAAGGGGGACCCTTAGAAAGCGCTTTTAAAAAGCGCTGCTAAAGGGGCACCCTAAGAAAGCGCTTTTAAAAAGCGCTGCTAAAGGGGGACCCTTAGAAAGCGCTTTTAAAGCGTTGCTAAAGGCCTTTAAAAAGCGCTGCTATAGGTATTCATATCACTACTAGAAAACTTCATTTTAGCTGCGAATTTAGCCTCGGCCACCGACACCGAGGCTAACTAGCCTCGACAAAACTGAGGCTACTCAAACGCAAAAAAAGACATTTTAAAGTTTTTCTTTTACAATTATTTTTATTTAATTATTTAGACACGACTAGGCCGAGGCTAAATTTTTTTAAAGTATTAGACACAGTCTCACCGAGGCTATTTAAACTCAATAAACCCCATTTAAGAGTTTTTCTATTTTTCAAATATTAGACACGGACCAGCCGAGGCTAACATTTTAAATATTTTTCAAATATATATTCAATAAACCCCATTTAAGTATTTCCCACATTGTTTTTCATGTTTCCCTCTTAATTCCTTTCATAATGAAAACCCTAAAATTAAACCTTCTGAAGAAAAAAAAACCCCTAAAATCAAACAAAATCGATTCTTCTGATCTTCTCTTCAAAATCAATTCTTCTGATCTTCTCTTCAAAATCATCTCTTCATTCAAGATCATCTCTTCGTTCTCCAACTAGGTGAGTTTCCTGCTCAAAGTCAACTTCAAACTACAAAAGCAGACATAAACACTGATTCTTCTTCTCTGATTCTTCTTTTCAATGTAGTGAGTTTCCTGCTTTTGGAGTTTCACTGCTTCGTTCTAAATTAGGTGAGTTTCACTGATTCTGTTCAGATTTTACTCATGAGTTTGTTAACTTTCAAAACATTCTGCAATGTGTTCTTCACATGGTTTGTGTTTGTTTTGAGTATGAAAGGCGGAGAAGGTTCCAACGTTCATCTTCTTCCATAGCTGTAGCAGGTTCTGATAGGGTTGGTGCTAGCAGTGGGAATTTGAGTTCAGGTTCTAGTTCTGTTTCTGGTTCAAGTTATGTTTCATTGGCGCAATTTGATGAAGAGGATACAAGGTAAATTTCTACACCATTTTTTCAATTCAGTGTGGTGAATAATGATATGTTATCTTGCTCTTTGAATCCTTGTGTCGAAGAATGAAGCATATTTTGTGGGGACTGTTTGGTGAAGTTTGAAACTCTATGATGAATATTAAAAATTTAATGAGTTTGTTGCCATTTTAATTGTATTTATGAATGTTAGTACTAGTATTATATTAAGCCTATGCATTGTAAGATGCGCGAGATTGCAGAATCATTTTTGGAATTGTCTGTCAATAACGCGGTTATTACTGTGTTAGCTTATTTAATTGATTCTCAACGGAAAACCACCATGGATACTGGTGCCATTGCGGGACTTAATGTTATGAGGATAATCAATGAGCCAACTGCTGCAGCTATTGCTTATGGACTCGACGAAAGAACTAAACGTGTTGGAGAACGAAATGTTATCTAAATCAAATTAAATTACGACGGCTACAACACTAGATGGGCCTTGTTCTTACTCAATCATATCTTCCCTCTCGTATGTTATCTAAATCAAATTACTCACTTGCCTTTTCCGATTGGACGGTTATTGATTTTGGCTTCATTTTCAGGGGTCGAGTAAACCGCTGGTTGCTACCACAATTTTCTTCAGTGCTAATGATGCGGCTATAGCCGGAAGAACCAGTGACAGACAACATGTACCTCTTCCAGAATTCAAACAAAACCTCCAAAAAATTGTCAACCACTTGAAGGTTCAATTTTCTAGATTCCGTCTATGTTCAATTTTGTACATTCCGCCTATTGTTACTGTATATTTCTATCAAGGATAACAGGGTTTAAGTCGCGGCCAACATTTTTGTGTAATTAGTTAAATGGTTTCGATTTCTGATGATTTTCTAAGGTGCATTAGCACAGTTGGGTGCTGCACTGGATTAAGGAATAGCTGTTGTGTTGATAAAAGAGATTGATTTGTAGAATTTTTGTGATTGTTGATGTAACGAAGAGGGAGACCATAGTTGCAATTAAGCCAAAAATCAAATTCACATGTTATCACTACGCCAGAATTTACTTTTAGCAGCGCATAGAAAGACAACGCTTTTTACAAAAGCGCTGCTAAAGGGTCAGTAAAAAAAAAGAAAAAAAACGCCTACCAAAGACAGCGCTTTTAAAAAAGCGCTGCTAAAGGGGGAGCCTAAGAAAGCGCTTTTTAAAAAGCGCTGCTAAAGGGGGGGAGGGGGAGGGGGAATAGGCAGCGCTGCTAAAGGGGGACCCTTAGAAAGCGCTTTTAAAAACGCTGCTAAAGGGGCACCCTAAGAAAGCGCTTTTAAAAAGCGCTGCTAAAGGGGGACCCTTAGAAAGCGCTTTTAAAGCGTTGCTAAAGGCCTTTAAAAAGCGCTGCTACAGGTATTCATATCACTACTAGAAAACTTCATTTTAGCTGCGAATTTAGCCTCGGCCACCGACACTGAGGCTAACTAGCCTCGATAAAACCGAGGCTACTCAAACGCAAAAAAAGACATTTTAAAGTTTTTCTTTTACAATTATTTTTATTTAATTATTTAGACACGGCTAGGCCGAGGCTAAATTTTTTTAAAGTATTGGACACAGTCTCACCGAGGCTATTTAAACTCAATAAACCCCATTTAAGAGTTTTTCTATTTTTTAAATATTAGACACGGACCAGCCGAGGCTAACATTTTAAATATTTTTCAAATATATATTTATTTTATCCGGTAGACACGGATGAGCCGAGGCTAAAGTTTTTAATATTTTTCGAATATATATTTACTTTATCTAGTAGACACAGATCAGCCGAGGCTAACGTATTTTATTTTTTTATTTTATCTGGTAGACACGGATGAGCCGAGGCTAAGTATTTCCCACATTGTTTTTCACGTTCCCCTCTTAATTCCTTTCAGAATGAAAACCCTAAAATTAAACCTTCTGAAGAAAAAAAACCCCTAAAATCAAATTCACATGTTATCACTACGCCAGAAATTACTTTTAGCAGCGCATAGAAAGACAGCGCTTTTTACAAAAGCGCTGCTAAAGGGTCAGTAAAAAAAAAGAAAAAAAGCGCCTACCAAAGACAGCGCTTTTAAAAAAGCGCTGCTAAAGGGAGAGCCTAAGAAAGCGCTTTTTAAAAAGCGCTGCTAAAGGGGGAAAGGGGAGGGGGAATAGGCAGCGCTTTATAAAAGCGCTGCTAAAGGGGGACCCTTAGAAAGCGCTTTTAAAAAGCGCTGCTAAAGGGGCACCCTAAGAAAGCGCTTTTAAAAAGCGCTGCTAAAGGGGGACCCTTAGAAAGCGCTTTTAAAGCGTTGCTAAAGGCCTTTAAAAAGCGCTGCTATAGGTATTCATATCACTACTAGAAAACTTCATTTTAGCTGCGAATTTAGCCTCGGCCACCGACACCGAGGCTAACTAGCCTCGACAAAACTGAGGCTACTCAAACGCAAAAAAAGACATTTTAAAGTTTTTCTTTTACAATTATTTTTATTTAATTATTTAGACACGACTAGGCCGAGGCTAAATTTTTTTAAAGTATTAGACACAGTCTCACCGAGGCTATTTAAACTCAATAAACCCCATTTAAGAGTTTTTCTATTTTTCAAATATTAGACACGGACCAGCCGAGGCTAACATTTTAAATATTTTTCAAATATATATTCAATAAACCCCATTTAAGTATTTCCCACATTGTTTTTCATGTTTCCCTCTTAATTCCTTTCAGAATGAAAACCCTAAAATTAAACCTTCTGAAGAAAAAAAAACCCCTAAAATCAAACAAAATCGATTCTTCTGATCTTCTCTTCAAAATCAATTCTTCTGATCTTCTCTTCAAAATCATCTCTTCATTCAAGATCATCTCTTCGTTCTCCAACTAGGTGAGTTTCCTGCTCAAAGTCAACTTCAAACTACAAAAGCAGACATAAACACTGATTCTTCTTCTCTGATTCTTCTTTTCAATGTAGTGAGTTTCCTGCTTTTGGAGTTTCACTGCTTCGTTCTAAATTAGGTGAGTTTCACTGATTCTGTTCAGATTTTACTCATGAGTTTGTTAACTTTCAAAACATTCTGCAATGTGTTCTTCACATGGTTTGTGTTTGTTTTGAGTATAAAAGGCGGAGAAGGTTCCAACGTTCATCTTCTTCCATAGCTGTAGCAGGTTCTGATAGGGTTGGTGCTAGCAGTGGGAATTTGAGTTCAGGTTCTAGTTCTGTTTCTGGTTCAAGTTATGTTTCATTGGCGCAATTTGATGAAGAGGATACAAGGTAAATTTCTACACCATTTTTTCAATTCAGTGTGGTGAATAATGATATGTTATCTTGCTCTTTGAATCCTTGTGTCGAAGAATGAAGCATATTTTGTGGGGACTGTTTGGTGAAGTTTGAAACTCTATGATGAATATTAAAAATTTAATGAGTTTGTTGCCATGTTAATTGTATTTATGAATGTTAGTACTAGTATTATATTAAGCCTATGCATTGTAAGATGCGCCAGATTGCTGAATCATTTTTGGAATTGTCTGTCAATAACGCGGTTATTACTGTGTTAGCTTATTTAATTGATTCTCAACGGAAAACCACCATGGATACTGGTGCCATTGCGGGACTTAATGTTATGAGGATAATCAATGAGCCAACTGCTGCAGCTATTGCTTATGGACTCGACGAAAGAACTAAACGTGTTGGAGAACGAAATGTTATCTAAATCAAATTAAATTACGACAGCTACAACACTAGATGGGCCTTGTTCTTACTCAATCATATCTTCCCTCTCGTATGTTATCTAAATCAAATTACTCACTTGCCTTTTCCGATTGGACGGTTATTGATTTTGGCTTCATTTTCAGGGGTCGAGTAAACCGCTGGTTGCTACCACAATTTTCTTCAGTGCTAATGATGCGGCTATAGCCGGAAGAACCAGTGACAGACAACATGTACCTCTTCCAGAATTCAAACAAAACCTCCAAAAAATTGTCAACCACTTGAAGGTTCAATTTTCTAGATTCCGTCTATGTTCAATTTTGTACATTCCGCCTATTGTTACTGTATATTTCTATCAAGGATAACAGGGTTTAAGTCGCGGCCAGCATTTTTGTGTAATTAGTTAAATGGTTTCGATTTCTGATGATTTTCTAAGGTGCATTAGCACAGTTGGGTGCTGCACTGGATTAAGGAATAGCTGTTGTGTTGATAAAAGAGATTGATTTGTAGAATTTTTGTGATTGTTGATGTAACGAAGAGGGAGACCATAGTTGCAATTAAGCCAAAAATCAAATTCACATGTTATCACTACGCCAGAATTTACTTTTAGCAGCGCATAGAAAGACAACGCTTTTTACAAAAGCGCTGCTAAAGGGTCAGTAAAAAAAAAGAAAAAAAACGCCTACCAAAGACAGCGCTTTTAAAAAAGCGCTGCTAAAGGGGGAGCCTAAGAAAGCGCTTTTTAAAAAGCGCTGCTAAAGGGGGGGAGGGGGAGGGGGAATAGGCAGCGCTGCTAAAGGGGGACCCTTAGAAAACGCTTTTAAAAACGCTGCTAAAGGGGCACCCTAAGAAAGCGCTTTTAAAAAGCGCTGCTAAAGGGGGACCCTTAGAAAGCGCTTTTAAAGCGTTGCTAAAGGCCTTTAAAAAGCGCTGCTACAGGTATTCATATCACTACTAGAAAACTTCATTTTAGCTGCGAATTTAGCCTCGGCCACCGACACTGAGGCTAACTAGCCTCGATAAAACCGAGGCTACTCAAACGCAAAAAAAGACATTTTAAAGTTTTTCTTTTACAATTATTTTTATTTAATTATTTAGACACGGCTATGCCGAGGCTAAATTTTTTTAAAGTATTGGACACAGTCTCACCGAGGCTATTTAAACTCAATAAACCCCATTTAAGAGTTTTTCTATTTTTTAAATATTAGACACGGACCAGCCGAGGCTAACATTTTAAATATTTTTCAAATATATATTTATTTTATCCGGTAGACACGGATGAGCCGAGGCTAAAGTTTTTAATATTTTTCGAATATATATTTACTTTATCTAGTAGACACAGATCAGCCGAGGCTAACGTATTTTATTTTTTTATTTTATCTGGTAGACACGGATGAGCCGAGGCTAAGTATTTCCCACATTGTTTTTCATGTTCCCCTCTTAATTCCTTTCAGAATGAAAACCCTAAAATTAAACCTTCTGAAGAAAAAAAACCCCTAAAATCAAATTCACATGTTATCACTACGCCAGAAATTACTTTTAGCAGCGCATAGAAAGAAAGCGCTTTTTACAAAAGCGCTGCTAAAGGGTCAGTAAAAAAAAATAAAAAAAGCGCCTACCAAAGACAGCGCTTTTAAAAAAGCGCTGCTAAAGGGAGAGCCTAAGAAAGCCCTTTTTAAAAATTGCTGCTAAAGGGGGGGAGGGGAGGGGGAATAGGCAGCGCTTTATAAAAGCGCTGCTAAAGGGGGACCCTTAGAAAGCGCTTTTAAAAAGCGCTGCTAAAGGGGCACCCTAAGAAAGCGCTTTTAAAAAGCGCTGCTAAAGGGGGACCCTTAGAAAGCGCTTTTAAAGCGTTGCTAAAGGCCTTTAAAAAGCGCTGCTATAGGTATTCATATCACTACTAGAAAACTTCATTTTAGCTGCGAATTTAGCCTCGGCCACCGACACCGAGGCTAACTAGCCTCGACAAAACTGAGGCTACTCAAACGCAAAAAAAGACATTTTAAAGTTTTTCTTTTACAATTATTTTTATTTAATTATTTAGACACGGCTAGGCCGAGGCTAAATTTTTTTAAAGTATTAGACACAGTCTCACCGAGGCTATTTAAACTCAATAAACCCCATTTAAGAGTTTTTCTATTTTTCAAATATTAGACACGGACCAGCCGAGGCTAACATTTTAAATATTTTTCAAATATATATTCAATAAACCCCATTTAAGTATTTCCCACATTGTTTTTCATGTTTCCCTCTTAATTCCTTTCAGAATGAAAACCCTAAAATTAAACCTTCTGAAGAAAAAAAACCCCCTAAAATCAAACAAAATCGATTCTTCTGATCTTCTCTTCAAAATCAATTCTTCTGATCTTCTCTTCAAAATCATCTCTTCATTCAAGATCATCTCTTCGTTCTCCAACTAGGTGAGTTTCCTGCTCAAAGTCAACTTCAAACTACAAAAGCAGACATAAACACTGATTCTTCTTCTCTGATTCTTCTTTTCAATGTAGTGAGTTTCCTGCTTTTGGAGTTTCACTGCTTCGTTCTAAATTAGGTGAGTTTCACTGATTCTGTTCAGATTTTACTCATGAGTTTGTTAACTTTCAAAACATTCTGCAATGTGTTCTTCACATGGTTTGTGTTTGTTTTGAGTATAAAAGGCGGAGAAGGTTCCAACGTTCATCTTCTTCCATAGCTGTAGCAGGTTCTGATAGGGTTGGTGCTAGCAGTGGGAATTTGAGTTCAGGTTCTAGTTCTGTTTCTGGTTCAAGTTATGTTTCATTGGCGCAATTTGATGAAGAGGATACAAGGTAAATTTCTACACCATTTTTTCAATTCAGTGTGGTGAATAATGATATGTTATCTTGCTCTTTGAATCCTTGTGTCGAAGAATGAAGCATATTTTGTGGGGACTGTTTGGTGAAGTTTGAAACTCTATGATGAATATTAAAAATTTAATGAGTTTGTTGCCATGTTAATTGTATTTATGAATGTTAGTACTAGTATTATATTAAGCCTATGCATTGTAAGATGCGCCAGATTGCTGAATCATTTTTGGAATTGTCTGTCAATAACGCGGTTATTACTGTGTTAGCTTATTTCAATGATTCTCAACGGAAAACCACCATGGATACTGGTGCCATTGCGGGACTTAATGTTATGAGGATAATCAATGAGCCAACTGCTGCAGCTATTGCTTATGGACTCGACGAAAGAACTAAACGTGTTGGAGAACGAAATGTTATCTAAATCAAATTAAATTACGACGGTTACAACACTAGATGGGCCTTGTTCTTACTCAATCATATCTTCCCTCTCGTATGTTATCTAAATCAAATTACTCACTTGCCTTTTCCGATTGGACGGTTATTGATTTTGGCTTCATTTTCAGGGGTCGAGTAAACCGCTGGTTGCTACCACAATTTTCTTCAGTGCTAATGATGCGGCTATAGCCGGAAGAACCAGTGACAGACAACATGTACCTCTTCCAGAATTCAAACAAAACCTCCAAAAAATTGTCAACCACTTGAAGGTTCAATTTTCTAGATTCCGTCTATGTTCAATTTTGTACATTCCGCCTATTGTTACTGTATATTTCTATCAAGGATAACAGGGTTTAAGTCGCGGCCAGCATTTTTGTGTAATTAGTTAAATGGTTTCGATTTCTGATGATTTTCTAAGGTGCATTAGCACAGTTGGGTGCTGCACTGGATTAAGGAATAGCTGTTGTGTTGATAAAAGAGATTGATTTGTAGAATTTTTGTGATTGTTGATGTAACGAAGAGGGAGACCATAGTTGCAATTAAGCCAAAAATCAAATTCACATGTTATCACTACGCCAGAATTTACTTTTAGCAGCGCATAGAAAGACAACGCTTTTTACAAAAGCGCTGCTAAAGGGTCAGTAAAAAAAAAGAAAAAAAACGCCTACCAAAGACAGCGCTTTTAAAAAAGCGCTGCTAAAGGGGGAGCCTAAGAAAGCGCTTTTTAAAAAGCGCTGCTAAAGGGGGGGAGGGGGAGGGGGAATAGGCAGCGCTGCTAAAGGGGGACCCTTAGAAAGCGCTTTTAAAAACGCTGCTAAAGGGGCACCCTAAGAAAGCGCTTTTAAAAAGCGCTGCTAAAGGGGGACCCTTAGAAAGCGCTTTTAAAGCGTTGCTAAAGGCCTTTAAAAAGCGCTGCTACAGGTATTCATATCACTACTAGAAAACTTCATTTTAGCTGCGAATTTAGCCTCGGCCACCGACACTGAGGCTAACTAGCCTCGATAAAACCGAGGCTACTCAAACGCAAAAAAAGACATTTTAAAGTTTTTCTTTTACAATTATTTTTATTTAATTATTTAGACACGGCTAGGCCGAGGCTAAATTTTTTTAAAGTATTGGACACAGTCTCACCGAGGCTATTTAAACTCAATAAACCCCATTTAAGAGTTTTTCTATTTTTTAAATATTAGACACGGACCAGCCGAGGCTAACATTTTAAATATTTTTCAAATATATATTTATTTTATCCGGTAGACACGGATGAGCCGAGGCTAAAGTTTTTAATATTTTTCGAATATATATTTACTTTATCTAGTAGACACAGATCAGCCGAGGCTAACGTATTTTATTTTTTTATTTTATCTGGTAGACACGGATGAGCCGAGGCTAAGTATTTCCCACATTGTTTTTCATGTTCCCCTCTTAATTTCTTTCAGAATGAAAACCCTAAAATTAAACCTTCTGAAGAAAAAAAACCCCTAAAATCAAATTCACATGTTATCACTACGCCAGAAATTACTTTTAGCAGCGCATAGAAAGACAGCGCTTTTTACAAAAGCGCTGCTAAAGGGTCAGTAAAAAAAAAGAAAAAAAGCGCCTACCAAAGACAGCGCTTTTAAAAAAGCGCTGCTAAAGGGAGAGCCTAAGAAAGCGCTTTTTAAAAAGCGCTGCTAAAGGGGGAAAGGGGAGGGGGAATAGGCAGCGCTTTATAAAAGCGCTGCTAAAGGGGGACCCTTAGAAAGCGCTTTTAAAAAGCGCTGCTAAAGGGGCACCCTAAGAAAGCGCTTTTAAAAAGCGCTGCTAAAGGGGGACCCTTAGAAAGCGCTTTTAAAGCGTTGCTAAAGGCCTTTAAAAAGCGCTGCTATAGGTATTCATATCACTACTAGAAAACTTCATTTTAGCTGCGAATTTAGCCTCGGCCACCGACACCGAGGCTAACTAGCCTCGACAAAACTGAGGCTACTCAAACGCAAAAAAAGACATTTTAAAGTTTTTCTTTTACAATTATTTTTATTTAATTATTTAGACACGACTAGGCCGAGGCTAAATTTTTTTAAAGTATTAGACACAGTCTCACCGAGGCTATTTAAACTCAATAAACCCCATTTAAGAGTTTTTCTATTTTTCAAATATTAGACACGGACCAGCCGAGGCTAACATTTTAAATATTTTTCAAATATATATTCAATAAACCCCATTTAAGTATTTCCCACATTGTTTTTCATGTTTCCCTCTTAATTCCTTTCATAATGAAAACCCTAAAATTAAACCTTCTGAAGAAAAAAAAACCCCTAAAATCAAACAAAATCGATTCTTCTGATCTTCTCTTCAAAATCAATTCTTCTGATCTTCTCTTCAAAATCATCTCTTCATTCAAGATCATCTCTTCGTTCTCCAACTAGGTGAGTTTCCTGCTCAAAGTCAACTTCAAACTACAAAAGCAGACATAAACACTGATTCTTCTTCTCTGATTCTTCTTTTCAATGTAGTGAGTTTCCTGCTTTTGGAGTTTCACTGCTTCGTTCTAAATTAGGTGAGTTTCACTGATTCTGTTCAGATTTTACTCATGAGTTTGTTAACTTTCAAAACATTCTGCAATGTGTTCTTCACATGGTTTGTGTTTGTTTTGAGTATAAAAGGCGGAGAAGGTTCCAACGTTCATCTTCTTCCATAGCTGTAGCAGGTTCTGATAGGGTTGGTGCTAGCAGTGGGAATTTGAGTTCAGGTTCTAGTTCTGTTTCTGGTTCAAGTTATGTTTCATTGGCGCAATTTGATGAAGAGGATACAAGGTAAATTTCTACACCATTTTTTCAATTCAGTGTGGTGAATAATGATATGTTATCTTGCTCTTTGAATCCTTGTGTCGAAGAATGAAGCATATTTTGTGGGGACTGTTTGGTGAAGTTTGAAACTCTATGATGAATATTAAAAATTTAATGAGTTTGTTGCCATTTTAATTGTATTTATGAATGTTAGTACTAGTATTATATTAAGCCTATGCATTGTAAGATGCGCGAGATTGCAGAATCATTTTTGGAATTGTCTGTCAATAACGCGGTTATTACTGTGTTAGCTTATTTAATTGATTCTCAACGGAAAACCACCATGGATACTGGTGCCATTGCGGGACTTAATGTTATGAGGATAATCAATGAGCCAACTGCTGCAGCTATTGCTTATGGACTCGACGAAAGAACTAAACGTGTTGGAGAACGAAATGTTATCTAAATCAAATTAAATTACGACGGCTACAACACTAGATGGGCCTTGTTCTTACTCAATCATATCTTCCCTCTCGTATGTTATCTAAATCAAATTACTCACTTGCCTTTTCCGATTGGACGGTTATTGATTTTGGCTTCATTTTCAGGGGTCGAGTAAACCGCTGGTTGCTACCACAATTTTCTTCAGTGCTAATGATGCGGCTATAGCCGGAAGAACCAGTGACAGACAACATGTACCTCTTCCAGAATTCAAACAAAACCTCCAAAAAATTGTCAACCACTTGAAGGTTCAATTTTCTAGATTCCGTCTATGTTCAATTTTGTACATTCCGCCTATTGTTACTGTATATTTCTATCAAGGATAACAGGGTTTAAGTCGCGGCCAGCATTTTTGTGTAATTAGTTAAATGGTTTCGATTTCTGATGATTTTCTAAGGTGCATTAGCACAGTTGGGTGCTGCACTGGATTAAGGAATAGCTGTTGTGTTGATAAAAGAGATTGATTTGTAGAATTTTTGTGATTGTTGATGTAACGAAGAGGGAGACCATAGTTGCAATTAAGCCAAAAATCAAATTCACATGTTATCACTACGCCAAAAATTACTTTTAGCAGCGCATAGAAAGACAACGCTTTTTACAAAAGCGCTGCTAAAGGGTCAGTAAAAAAAAAGAAAAAAAACGCCTACCAAAGACAGCGCTTTTAAAAAAGCGCTGCTAAAGGGGGGGAGGGGGAGGGGGAATAGGCAGCGCTGCTAAAGGGGGACCCTTAGAAAGCGCTTTTAAAAAGCGCTGCTAAAGGGGCACCCTAAGAAAGCGCT
Organism: Lathyrus sativus; assembly: GCA_963859935.3. Lineage (NCBI taxonomy): Eukaryota > Viridiplantae > Streptophyta > Magnoliopsida > Fabales > Fabaceae > Lathyrus > Lathyrus sativus. Next base: position 37,985,691 of record OZ012735.1, read on the forward strand.
TTTAAAAAGCGCTGCTAAAGGGGGACCCTTAGAAAGCGCTTTTAAAGCGTTGCTAAAGGCCTTTAAAAAGCGCTGCTACAGGTATTCATATCACTACTAGAAAACTTCATTTTAGCTGCGAATTTAGCCTCGGCCACCGACACTGAGGCTAACTAGCCTCGATAAAACCGAGGCTACTCAAACGCAAAAAAAGACATTTTAAAGTTTTTCTTTTACAATTATTTTTATTTAATTATTTAGACACGGCTAGGCCGAGGCTAAATTTTTTTAAAGTATTGGACACAGTCTCACCGAGGCTATTTAAACTCAATAAACCCCATTTAAGAGTTTTTCTATTTTTTAAATATTAGACACGGACCAGCCGAGGCTAACATTTTAAATATTTTTCAAATATATATTTATTTTATCCGGTAGACACGGATGAGCCGAGGCTAAAGTTTTTAATATTTTTCGAATATATATTTACTTTATCTAGTAGACACAGATCAGCCGAGGCTAACGTATTTTATTTTTTTATTTTATCTGGTAGACACGGATGAGCCGAGGCTAAGTATTTCCCACATTGTTTTTCATGTTCCCCTCTTAATTCCTTTCAGAATGAAAACCCTAAAATTAAACCTTCTGAAGAAAAAAAACCCCTAAAATCAAATTCACATGTTATCACTACGCCAGAAATTACTTTTAGCAGCGCATAGAAAGACAACACTTTTTACAAAAGCGCTGCTAAAGGGTCAGTAAAAAAAAAGAAAAAAAGCGCCTACCAAAGACAGCGCTTTTAAAAAAGCGCTGCTAAAGGGAGAGCCTAAGAAAGCGCTTTTTAAAAAGCGCTGCTAAAGGGGGAAAGGGGAGGGGGAATAGGCAGCGCTTTATAAAAGCGCTGCTAAAGGGGGACCCTTAGAAAGCGCTTTTAAAAAGCGCTGCTAAAGGGGCACCCTAAGAAAGCGCTTTTAAAAAGCGCTGCTAAAGGGGGACCCTTAGAAAGCGCTTTTAAAGCGTTGCTAAAGGCCTTTAAAAAGCGCTGCTATAGGTATTCATATCACTACTAGAAAACTTCATTTTAGCTGCGAATTTAGCCTCGGCCACCGACACCGAGGCTAACTAGCCTCGACAAAACTGAGGCTACTCAAACGCAAAAAAAGACATTTTAAAGTTTTTCTTTTACAATTATTTTTATTTAATTATTTAGACACGACTAGGCCGAGGCTAAATTTTTTTAAAGTATTAGACACAGTCTCACCGAGGCTATTTAAACTCAATAAACCCCATTTAAGAGTTTTTCTATTTTTCAAATATTAGACACGGACCAGCCGAGGCTAACATTTTAAATATTTTTCAAATATATATTCAATAAACCCCATTTAAGTATTTCCCACATTGTTTTTCATGTTTCCCTCTTAATTCCTTTCATAATGAAAACCCTAAAATTAAACCTTCTGAAGAAAAAAAAACCCCTAAAATCAAACAAAATCGATTCTTCTGATCTTCTCTTCAAAATCAATTCTTCTGATCTTCTCTTCAAAATCATCTCTTCATTCAAGATCATCTCTTCGTTCTCCAACTAGGTGAGTTTCCTGCTCAAAGTCAACTTCAAACTACAAAAGCAGACATAAACACTGATTCTTCTTCTCTGATTCTTCTTTTCAATGTAGTGAGTTTCCTGCTTTTGGAGTTTCACTGCTTCGTTCTAAATTAGGTGAGTTTCACTGATTCTGTTCAGATTTTACTCATGAGTTTGTTAACTTTCAAAACATTCTGCAATGTGTTCTTCACATGGTTTGTGTTTGTTTTGAGTATAAAAGGCGGAGAAGGTTCCAACGTTCATCTTCTTCCATAGCTGTAGCAGGTTCTGATAGGGTTGGTGCTAGCAGTGGGAATTTGAGTTCAGGTTCTAGTTCTGTTTCTGGTTCAAGTTATGTTTCATTGGCGCAATTTGATGAAGAGGATACAAGGTAAATTTCTACACCATTTTTTCAATTCAGTGTGGTGAATAATGATATGTTATCTTGCTCTTTGAATCCTTGTGTCGAAGAATGAAGCATATTTTGTGGGGACTGTTTGGTGAAGTTTGAAACTCTATGATGAATATTAAAAATTTAATGAGTTTGTTGCCATTTTAATTGTATTTATGAATGTTAGTACTAGTATTATATTAAGCCTATGCATTGTAAGATGCGCGAGATTGCAGAATCATTTTTGGAATTGTCTGTCAATAACGCGGTTATTACTGTGTTAGCTTATTTAATTGATTCTCAACGGAAAACCACCATGGATACTGGTGCCATTGCGGGACTTAATGTTATGAGGATAATCAATGAGCCAACTGCTGCAGCTATTGCTTATGGACTCGACGAAAGAACTAAACGTGTTGGAGAACGAAATGTTATCTAAATCAAATTAAATTACGACGGCTACAACACTAGATGGGCCTTGTTCTTACTCAATCATATCTTCCCTCTCGTATGTTATCTAAATCAAATTACTCACTTGCCTTTTCCGATTGGACGGTTATTGATTTTGGCTTCATTTTCAGGGGTCGAGTAAACCGCTGGTTGCTACCACAATTTTCTTCAGTGCTAATGAAGCGGCTATAGCCGGAAGAACCAGTGACAGACAACATGTACCTCTTCCAGAATTCAAACAAAACCTCCAAAAAATTGTCAACCACTTGAAGGTTCAATTTTCTAGATTCCGTCTATGTTCAATTTTGTACATTCCGCCTATTGTTACTGTATATTTCTATCAAGGATAACAGGGTTTAAGTCGCGGCCAGCATTTTTGTGTAATTAGTTAAATGGTTTCGATTTCTGATGATTTTCTAAGGTGCATTAGCACAGTTGGGTGCTGCACTGGATTAAGGAATAGCTGTTGTGTTGATAAAAGAGATTGATTTGTAGAATTTTTGTGATTGTTGATGTAACGAAGAGGGAGACCATAGTTGCAATTAAGCCAAAAATCAAATTCACATGTTATCACTACGCCAAAAATTACTTTTAGCAGCGCATAGAAAGACAACGCTTTTTACAAAAGCGCTGCTAAAGGGTCAGTAAAAAAAAAGAAAAAAAACGCCTACCAAAGACAGCGCTTTTAAAAAAGCGCTGCTAAAGGGGGGGAGGGGGAGGGGGAATAGGCAGCGCTGCTAAAGGGGGACCCTTAGAAAGCGCTTTTAAAAAGCGCTGCTAAAGGGGCACCCTAAGAAAGCGCTTTTAAAAAGCGCTGCTAAAGGGGGACCCTTAGAAAGCGCTTTTAAAGCGTTGCTAAAGGCCTTTAAAAAGCGCTGCTACAGGTATTCATATCACTACTAGAAAACTTCATTTTAGCTGCGAATTTAGCCTCGGCCACCGACACTGAGGCTAACTAGCCTCGATAAAACCGAGGCTACTCAAACGCAAAAAAAGACATTTTAAAGTTTTTCTTTTACAATTATTTTTATTTAATTATTTAGACACGGCTAGGCCGAGGCTAAATTTTTTTAAAGTATTGGACACAGTCTCACCGAGGCTATTTAAACTCAATAAACCCCATTTAAGAGTTTTTCTATTTTTTAAATATTAGACACGGACCAGCCGAGGCTAACATTTTAAATATTTTTCAAATATATATTTATTTTATCCGGTAGACACGGATGAGCCGAGGCTAAAGTTTTTAATATTTTTCGAATATATATTTACTTTATCTAGTAGACACAGATCAGCCGAGGCTAACGTATTTTATTTTTTTATTTTATCTGGTAGACACGGATGAGCCGAGGCTAAGTATTTCCCACATTGTTTTTCATGTTCCCCTCTTAATTCCTTTCAGAATGAAAACCCTAAAATTAAACCTTCTGAAGAAAAAAAACCCCTAAAATCAAATTCACATGTTATCACTACGCCAGAAATTACTTTTAGCAGCGCATAGAAAGACAGCGCTTTTTACAAAAGCGCTGCTAAAGGGTCAGTAAAAAAAAAGAAAAAAAGCGCCTACCAAAGACAGCGCTTTTAAAAAAGCGCTGCTAAAGGGAGAGCCTAAGAAAGCGCTTTTTAAAAAGCGCTGCTAAAGGGGGAAAGGGGAGGGGGAATAGGCAGCGCTTTATAAAAGCGCTGCTAAAGGGGGACCCTTAGAAAGCGCTTTTAAAAAGCGCTGCTAAAGGGGCACCCTAAGAAAGCGCTTTTAAAAAGCGCTGCTAAAGGGGGACCCTTAGAAAGCGCTTTTAAAGCGTTGCTAAAGGCCTTTAAAAAGCGCTGCTATAGGTATTCATATCACTACTAGAAAACTTCATTTTAGCTGCGAATTTAGCCTCGGCCACCGACACCGAGGCTAACTAGCCTCGACAAAACTGAGGCTACTCAAACGCAAAAAAAGACATTTTAAAGTTTTTCTTTTACAATTATTTTTATTTAATTATTTAGACACGACTAGGCCGAGGCTAAATTTTTTTAAAGTATTAGACACAGTCTCACCGAGGCTATTTAAACTCAATAAACCCCATTTAAGAGTTTTTCTATTTTTCAAATATTAGACACGGACCAGCCGAGGCTAACATTTTAAATATTTTTCAAATATATATTCAATAAACCCCATTTAAGTATTTCCCACATTGTTTTTCATGTTTCCCTCTTAATTCCTTTCAGAATGAAAACCCTAAAATTAAACCTTCTGAAGAAAAAAAAACCCCTAAAATCAAACAAAATCGATTCTTCTGATCTTCTCTTCAAAATCAATTCTTCTGATCTTCTCTTCAAAATCATCTCTTCATTCAAGATCATCTCTTCGTTCTCCAACTAGGTGAGTTTCCTGCTCAAAGTCAACTTCAAACTACAAAAGCAGACATAAACACTGATTCTTCTTCTCTGATTCTTCTTTTCAATGTAGTGAGTTTCCTGCTTTTGGAGTTTCACTGCTTCGTTCTAAATTAGGTGAGTTTCACTGATTCTGTTCAGATTTTACTCATGAGTTTGTTAACTTTCAAAACATTCTGCAATGTGTTCTTCACATGGTTTGTGTTTGTTTTGAGTATAAAAGGCGGAGAAGGTTCCAACGTTCATCTTCTTCCATAGCTGTAGCAGGTTCTGATAGGGTTGGTGCTAGCAGTGGGAATTTGAGTTCAGGTTCTAGTTCTGTTTCTGGTTCAAGTTATGTTTCATTGGCGCAATTTGATGAAGAGGATACAAGGTAAATTTCTACACCATTTTTTCAATTCAGTGTGGTGAATAATGATATGTTATCTTGCTCTTTGAATCCTTGTGTCGAAGAATGAAGCATATTTTGTGGGGACTGTTTGGTGAAGTTTGAAACTCTATGATGAATATTAAAAATTTAATGAGTTTGTTGCCATGTTAATTGTATTTATGAATGTTAGTACTAGTATTATATTAAGCCTATGCATTGTAAGATGCGCCAGATTGCTGAATCATTTTTGGAATTGTCTGTCAATAACGCGGTTATTACTGTGTTAGCTTATTTCAATGATTCTCAACGGAAAACCACCATGGATACTGGTGCCATTGCGAGACTTAATGTTATGAGGATAATCAATGAGCCAACTGCTGCAGCTATTGCTTATGGACTCGACGAAAGAACTAAACGTGTTGGAGAACGAAATGTTATCTAAATCAAATTAAATTACGACGGTTACAACACTAGATGGGCCTTGTTCTTACTCAATCATATCTTCCCTCTCGTATGTTATCTAAATCAAATTACTCACTTGCCTTTTCCGATTGGACGGTTATTGATTTTGGCTTCATTTTCAGGGGTCGAGTAAACCGCTGGTTGCTACCACAATTTTCTTCAGTGCTAATGATGCGGCTATAGCCGGAAGAACCAGTGACAGACAACATGTACCTCTTCCAGAATTCAAACAAAACCTCCAAAAAATTGTCAACCACTTGAAGGTTCAATTTTCTAGATTCCGTCTATGTTCAATTTTGTACATTCCGCCTATTGTTACTGTATATTTCTATCAAGGATAACAGGGTTTAAGTCGCGGCCAGCATTTTTGTGTAATTAGTTAAATGGTTTCGATTTCTGATGATTTTCTAAGGTGCATTAGCACAGTTGGGTGCTGCACTGGATTAAGGAATAGCTGTTGTGTTGATAAAAGAGATTGATTTGTAGAATTTTTGTGATTGTTGATGTAACGAAGAGGGAGACCATAGTTGCAATTAAGCCAAAAATCAAATTCACATGTTATCACTACGCCAGAATTTACTTTTAGCAGCGCATAGAAAGACAACGCTTTTTACAAAAGCGCTGCTAAAGGGTCAGTAAAAAAAAAGAAAAAAAACGCCTACCAAAGACAGCGCTTTTAAAAAAGCGCTGCTAAAGGGGGAGCCTAAGAAAGCGCTTTTTAAAAAGCGCTGCTAAAGGGGGGGAGGGGGAGGGGGAATAGGCAGCGCTGCTAAAGGGGGACCCTTAGAAAGCGCTTTTAAAAACGCTGCTAAAGGGGCACCCTAAGAAAGCGCTTTTAAAAAGCGCTGCTAAAGGGGGACCCTTAGAAAGCGCTTTTAAAGCGTTGCTAAAGGCCTTTAAAAAGCGCTGCTACAGGTATTCATATCACTACTAGAAAACTTCATTTTAGCTGCGAATTTAGCCTCGGCCACCGACACTGAGGCTAACTAGCCTCGATAAAACCGAGGCTACTCAAACGCAAAAAAAGACATTTTAAAGTTTTTCTTTTACAATTATTTTTATTTAATTATTTAGACACGGCTAGGCCGAGGCTAAATTTTTTTAAAGTATTGGACACAGTCTCACCGAGGCTATTTAAACTCAATAAACCCCATTTAAGAGTTTTTCTATTTTTTAAATATTAGACACGGACCAGCCGAGGCTAACATTTTAAATATTTTTCAAATATATATTTATTTTATCCGGTAGACACGGATGAGCCGAGGCTAAAGTTTTTAATATTTTTCGAATATATATTTACTTTATCTAGTAGACACAGATCAGCCGAGGCTAACGTATTTTATTTTTTTATTTTATCTGGTAGACACGGATGAGCCGAGGCTAAGTATTTCCCACATTGTTTTTCATGTTCCCCTCTTAATTCCTTTCAGAATGAAAACCCTAAAATTAAACCTTCTGAAGAAAAAAAACCCCTAAAATCAAATTCACATGTTATCACTACGCCAGAAATTACTTTTAGCAGCGCATAGAAAGACAGCGCTTTTTACAAAAGCGCTGCTAAAGGGTCAGTAAAAAAAAATAAAAAAAGCGCCTACCAAAGACAGCGCTTTTAAAAAAGCGCTGCTAAAGGGAGAGCCTAAGAAAGCGCTTTTTAAAAAGCGCTGCTAAAGGGGGGGAGGGGGAGGGGGAATAGGCAGCGCTTTATAAAAGCGCTGCTAAAGGGGGACCCTTAGAAAGCGCTTTTAAAAAGCGCTGCTAAAGGGGCACCCTAAGAAAGCGCTTTTAAAAAGCGCTGCTAAAGGGGGACCCTTAGAAAGCGCTTTTAAAGCGTTGCAAAAGGCCTTTAAAAAGCGCTGCTATAGGTATTCATATCACTACTAGAAAACTTCATTTTAGCTGCGAATTTAGCCTCGGCCACCGACACCGAGGCTAACTAGCCTCGACAAAACTGAGGCTACTCAAACGCAAAAAAAGACATTTTAAAGTTTTTCTTTTACAATTATTTTTATTTAATTATTTAGACACGGCTAGGCCGAGGCTAAATTTTTTAAAGTATTAGACACAGTCTCACCGAGGCTATTTAAACTCAATAAACCCCATTTAAGAGTTTTTCTATTTTTTAAATATTAGACACAGACCAGCCGAGGCTAACATTTTAAATATTTTTCAAATATATATTCAATAAACCCCATTTAAGTATTTCCCACATTGTTTTTCATGTTTCCCTCTTAATTCCTTTCAGAATGAAAACCCTAAAATTAAACCTTCTGAAGAAAAAAACCCCCCTAAAATCGAACAAAATCGATTCTTTTGATCTTCTCTTCAAAATCAATTCTTCTGATCTTCTCTTCAAAATCATCTCTTCATTCAAGATCATCTCTTCGTTCTCCAACTAGGTGAGTTTCCTGCTCAAAGTCAACTTCAAACTACAAAAGCAGACATAAACACTAATTCTTCTTCTCTGATTCTTCTTTTCAATGTAGTGAGTTTCCTGCTTTTGGAGTTTCACTGCTTCGTTCTAAATTAGGTGAGTTTCACTGATTCTGTTCAGATTTTACTCATGAGTTTGTTAACTTTCAAAACATTCTGCAATGTGTTCTTCACATGGTTTGTGTTTGTTTTGAGTATGAAAGGCGGAGAAGGTTCCAACGTTCATCTTCTTCCATAGCTGTAGCAGGTTCTGATAGGGTTGGTGCTAGCAGTGGGAATTTGAGTTCAGGTTCTAGTTCTGTTTCTGGTTCAAGTTATGTTTCATTGGCGCAATTTGATGAAGAGGATACAAGGTAAATTTCTACACCATTTTTTCAATTCAGTGTGGTGAATAATGATATGTTATCTTGCTCTTTGAATCCTTGTGTCGAAGAATGAAGCATATTTTGTGGGGACTGTTTGGTGAAGTTTGAAACTCTATGATGAATATTAAAAATTTAATGAGTTTGTTGCCATGTTAATTGTATTTATGAATGTTAGTACTAGTATTATATTAAGCCTATGCATTGTAAGATGCGCGAGATTGCAGAATCATTTTTGGAATTGTCTGTCAATAACGCGGTTATTACTGTGTTAGCTTATTTCAATGATTCTCAACGGAAAACCACCATGGATACTGGTGCCATTGCGGGACTTAATGTTATGAGGATAATCAATGAGCCAACTGCTGCAGCTATTGCTTATGGACTCGACGAAAGAACTAAACGTGTTGGAGAACGAAATGTTATCTAAATCAAATTAAATTACGACGGCTACAACACTAGATGGGCCTTGTTCTTACTCAATCATATCTTCCCTCTCGTATGTTATCTAAATCAAATTACTCACTTGCCTTTTCCGATTGGACGGTTATTGATTTTGGCTTCATTTTCAGGGGTCGAGTAAACCGCTGGTTGCTACCACAATTTTCTTCAGTGCTAATGATGCGGCTATAGCCGGAAGAACCAGTGACAGACAACATGTACCTCTTCCAGAATTCAAACAAAACCTCCAAAAAATTGTCAACCACTTGAAGGTTCAATTTTCTAGATTCCGTCTATGTTCAATTTTGTACATTCCGCCTATTGTTACTGTATATTTCTATCAAGGATAACAGGGTTTAAGTCGCGGCCAGCATTTTTGTGTAATTAGTTAAATGGTTTCGATTTCTAATGATTTTCTAAGGTGCATTAGCACAGTTGGGTGCTGCACTGGATTAAGGAATAGCTGTTGTGTTGATAAAAGAGATTGATTTGTAGAATTTTTGTGATTGTTGATGTAACGAAGAGGGAGACCATAGTTGCAATTAAGCCAAAAATCAAATTCACATGTTATCACTACGCCAAAAATTACTTTTAGCAGCGCATAGAAAGACAACGCTTTTTACAAAAGCGCTGCTAAAGGGTCAGTAAAAAAAAAGAAAAAAAACGCCTACCAAAGACAGCGCTTTTAAAAAAGCGCTGCTAAAGGGGGAGCCTAAGAAAGCGCTTTTTAAAAAGCGCTGCTAAAGGGGGGGAGGGGGAGGGGGAATAGGCAGCGCTGCTAAAGGGGGACCCTTAGAAAGCGCTTTTAAAAAGCGCTGCTAAAGGGGCACCCTAAGAAAGCGCTTTTAAAAAGCGCTGCTAAAGGGGGACCCTTAGAAAGCGCTTTTAAAGCGTTGCTAAAGGCCTTTAAAAAGCGCTGCTACAGGTATTCATATCACTACTAGAAAACTTCATTTTAGCTGCGAATTTAGCCTCGGCCACCGACACTGAGGCTAACTAGCCTCGATAAAACCGAGGCTACTCAAACGCAAAAAAAGACATTTTAAAGTTTTTCTTTTACAATTATTTTTATTTAATTATTTAGACACGGCTAGGCCGAGGCTAAATTTTTTTAAAGTATTGGACACAGTCTCACCGAGGCTATTTAAACTCAATAAACCCCATTTAAGAGTTTTTCTATTTTTTAAATATTAGACACGGACCAGCCGAGGCTAACATTTTAAATATTTTTCAAATATATATTTATTTTATCCGGTAGACACGGATGAGCCGAGGCTAAAGTTTTTAATATTTTTCGAATATATATTTACTTTATCTAGTAGACACAGATCAGCCGAGGCTAACGTATTTTATTTTTTTATTTTATCTGGTAGACACGGATGAGCCGAGGCTAAGTATTTCCCACATTGTTTTTCATGTTCCCCTCTTAATTCCTTTCAGAATGAAAACCCTAAAATTAAACCTTCTGAAGAAAAAAAACCCCTAAAATCAAATTCACATGTTATCACTACGCCAGAAATTACTTTTAGCAGCGCATAGAAAGACAACGCTTTTTACAAAAGCGCTGCTAAAGGGTCAGTAAAAAAAAATAAAAAAAGCGCCTACCAAAGACAGCGCTTTTAAAAAAGCGCTGCTAAAAGGAGAGCCTAAGAAAGCGCTTTTTAAAAAGCGCTGCTAAAGGGGGGGAGGGGGAGGGGGAATAGGCAGCGCTTTATAAAAGCGCTGCTAAAGGGGGACCCTTAGAAAGCGCTTTTAAAAAGCGCTGCTAAAGGGGCACCCTAAGAAAGCGCTTTTAAAAAGCGCTGCTAAAGGGGGACCCTTAGAAAGCGCTTTTAAAGCGTTGCAAAAGGCCTTTAAAAAGCGCTGCTATAGGTATTCATATCACTACTAGAAAACTTCATTTTAGCTGCGAATTTAGCCTCGGCCACCGACACCGAGGCTAACTAGCCTCGACAAAACTGAGGCTACTCAAACGCAAAAAAAGACATTTTAAAGTTTTTCTTTTACAATTATTTTTATTTAATTATTTAGACACGGCTAGGCCGAGGCTAAATTTTTTAAAGTATTAGACACAGTCTCACCGAGGCTATTTAAACTCAATAAACCCCATTTAAGAGTTTTTCTATTTTTTAAATATTAGACACGGACCAGCCGAGGCTAACATTTTAAATATTTTTCAAATATATATTCAATAAACCCCATTTAAGTATTTCCCACATTGTTTTTCATGTTTCCCTCTTAATTCCTTTCAGAATGAAAACCCTAAAATTAAACCTTCTGAAGAAAAAAACCCCCCTAAAATCGAACAAAATCGATTCTTTTGATCTTCTCTTCAAAATCAATTCTTCTGATCTTCTCTTCAAAATCATCTCTTCATTCAAGATCATCTCTTCGTTCTCCAACTAGGTGAGTTTCCTGCTCAAAGTCAACTTCAAACTACAAAAGCAGACATAAACACTGATTCTTCTTCTCTGATTCTTCTTTTCAATGTAGTGAGTTTCCTGCTTTTGGAGTTTCACTGCTTCGTTCTAAATTAGGTGAGTTTCACTGATTCTGTTCAGATTTTACTCATGAGTTTGTTAACTTTCAAAACATTCTGCAATGTGTTCTTCACATGGTTTGTGTTTGTTTTGAGTATGAAAGGCGGAGAAGGTTCCAACGTTCATCTTCTTCCATAGCTGTAGCAGGTTCTGATAGGGTTGGTGCTAGCAGTGGGAATTTGAGTTCAGGTTCTAGTTCTGTTTCTGGTTCAAGTTATGTTTCATTGGCGCAATTTGATGAAGAGGATACAAGGTAAATTTCTACACCATTTTTTCAATTCAGTGTGGTGAATAATGATATGTTATCTTGCTCTTTGAATCCTTGTGTCGAAGAATGAAGCATATTTTATGGGGACTGTTTGGTGAAGTTTGAAACTCTATGATGAATATTAAAAATTTAATGAGTTTGTTGCCATGTTAATTGTATTTATGAATGTTAGTACTAGTATTATATTAAGCCTATGCATTGTAAGATGCGCGAGATTGCAGAATCATTTTTGGAATTGTCTGTCAATAACGCGGTTATTACTGTGTTAGCTTATTTCAATGATTCTCAACGGAAAACCACCATGGATACTGGTGCCATTGCGGGACTTAATGTTATGAGGATAATCAATGAGCCAACTGCTGCAGCTATTGCTTATGGACTCGACGAAAGAACTAAACGTGTTGGAGAACGAAATGTTATCTAAATCAAATTAAATTACGACGGCTACAACACTAGATGGGCCTTGTTCTTACTCAATCATATCTTCCCTCTCGTATGTTATCTAAATCAAATTACTCACTTGCCTTTTCCGATTGGACGGTTATTGATTTTGGCTTCATTTTCAGGGGTCGAGTAAACCGCTGGTTGCTACCACAATTTTCTTCAGTGCTAATGATGCGGCTATAGCCGGAAGAACCAGTGACAGACAACATGTACCTCTTCCAGAATTCAAACAAAACCTCCAAAAAATTGTCAACCACTTGAAGGTTCAATTTTCTAGATTCCGTCTATGTTCAATTTTGTACATTCCGCCTATTGTTACTGTATATTTCTATCAAGGATAACAGGGTTTAAGTCGCGGCCAGCATTTTTGTGTAATTAGTTAAATGGTTTCGATTTCTAATGATTTTCTAAGGTGCATTAGCACAGTTGGGTGCTGCACTGGATTAAGGAATAGCTGTTGTGTTGATAAAAGAGATTGATTTGTAGAATTTTTGTGATTGTTGATGTAACGAAGAGGGAGACCATAGTTGCAATTAAGCCAAAAATCAAATTCACATGTTATCACTACGCCAGAAATTACTTTTAGCAGCGCATAGAAAGACAACGCTTTTTACAAAAGCGCTGCTAAAGGGTCAGTAAAAAAAAAGAAAAAAAACGCCTACCAAAGACAGCGCTTTTAAAAAAGCGCTGCTAAAGGGGGAGCCTAAGAAAGCGCTTTTTAAAAAGCGCTGCTAAAGGGGGGGAGGGGGAGGGGGAATAGGCAGCGCTGCTAAAGGGGGACCCTTAGAAAGCGCTTTTAAAAAGCGCTGCTAAAGGGGCACCCTAAGAAAGCGCTTTTAAAAAGCGCTGCTAAAGGGGGACCCTTAGAAAGCGCTTTTAAAGCGTTGCTAAAGGCCTTTAAAAAGCGCTGCTACAGGTATTCATATCACTACTAGAAAACTTCATTTTAGCTGCGAATTTAGCCTCGGCCACCGACACTGAGGCTAACTAGCCTCGATAAAACCGAGGCTACTCAAACGCAAAAAAAGACATTTTAAAGTTTTTCTTTTACAATTATTTTTATTTAATTATTTAGACACGGCTAGGCCGAGGCTAAATTTTTTTAAAGTATTGGACACAGTCTCACCGAGGCTATTTAAACTCAATAAACCCCATTTAAGAGTTTTTCTATTTTTTAAATATTAGACACGGACCAGCCGAGGCTAACATTTTAAATATTTTTCAAATATATATTTATTTTATCCGGTAGACACGGATGAGCCGAGGCTAAAGTTTTTAATATTTTTCGAATATATATTTACTTTATCTAGTAGACACAGATCAGCCGAGGCTAACGTATTTTATTTTTTTATTTTATCTGGTAGACACGGATGAGCCGAGGCTAAGTATTTCCCACATTGTTTTTCATGTTCCCCTCTTAATTCCTTTCAGAATGAAAACCCTAAAATTAAACCTTCTGAAGAAAAAAAACCCCTAAAATCAAATTCACATGTTATCACTACGCCAGAAATTACTTTTAGCAGCGCATAGAAAGACAGCGCTTTTTACAAAAGCGCTGCTAAAGGGTCAGTAAAAAAAAATAAAAAAAGCGCCTACCAAAGACAGCGCTTTTAAAAAAGCGCTGCTAAAGGGAGAGCCTAAGAAAGCGCTTTTTAAAAAGCGCTGCTAAAGGGGGGGAGGGGGAGGGGGAATAGGCAGCGCTTTATAAAAGCGCTGCTAAAGGGGGACCCTTAGAAAGCGCTTTTAAAAAGCGCTGCTAAAGGGGCACCCTAAGAAAGCGCTTTTAAAAAGCGCTGCTAAAGGGGGACCCTTAGAAAGCGCTTTTAAAGCGTTGCAAAAGGCCTTTAAAAAGCGCTGCTATAGGTATTCATATCACTACTAGAAAACTTCATTTTAGCTGCGAATTTAGCCTCGGCCACCGACACCGAGGCTAACTAGCCTCGACAAAACTGAGGCTACTCAAACGCAAAAAAAGACATTTTAAAGTTTTTCTTTTACAATTATTTTTATTTAATTATTTAGACACGGCTAGGCCGAGGCTAAATTTTTTTAAAGTATTAGACACAGTCTCACCGAGGCTATTTAAACTCAATAAACCCCATTTAAGAGTTTTTCTATTTTTTAAATATTAGACACGGAGCAGCCGAGGCTAACATTTTAAATATTTTTCAAATATATATTCAATAAACCCCATTTAAGTATTTCCCACATTGTTTTTCATGTTTCCCTCTTAATTCCTTTCAGAATGAAAACCCTAAAATTAAACCTTCTGAAGAAAAAAACCCCCCTAAAATCGAACAAAATCGATTCTTTTGATCTTCTCTTCAAAATCAATTCTTCTGATCTTCTCTTCAAAATCATCTCTTCATTCAAGATCATCTCTTCGTTCTCCAACTAGGTGAGTTTCCTGCTCAAAGTCAACTTCAAACTACAAAAGCAGACATAAACACTAATTCTTCTTCTCTGATTCTTCTTTTCAATGTAGTGAGTTTCCTGCTTTTGGAGTTTCACTGCTTCGTTCTAAATTAGGTGAGTTTCACTGATTCTGTTCAGATTTTACTCATGAGTTTGTTAACTTTCAAAACATTCTGCAATGTGTTCTTCACATGGTTTGTGTTTGTTTTGAGTATGAAAGGCGGAGAAGGTTCCAACGTTCATCTTCTTCCATAGCTGTAGCAGGTTCTGATAGGGTTGGTGCTAGCAGTGGGAATTTGAGTTCAGGTTCTAGTTCTGTTTCTGGTTCAAGTTATGTTTCATTGGCGCAATTTGATGAAGAGGATACAAGGTAAATTTCTACACCATTTTTTCAATTCAGTGTGGTGAATAATGATATGTTATCTTGCTCTTTGAATCCTTGTGTCGAAGAATGAAGCATATTTTGTGGGGACTGTTTGGTGAAGTTTGAAACTCTATGATGAATATTAAAAATTTAATGAGTTTGTTGCCATGTTAATTGTATTTATGAATGTTAGTACTAGTATTATATTAAGCCTATGCATTGTAAGATGCGCGAGATTGCAGAATCATTTTTGGAATTGTCTGTCAATAACGCGGTTATTACTGTGTTAGCTTATTTCAATGATTCTCAACGGAAAACCACCATGGATACTGGTGCCATTGCGGGACTTAATGTTATGAGGATAATCAATGAGCCAACTGCTGCAGCTATTGCTTATGGACTCGACGAAAGAACTAAACGTGTTGGAGAACGAAATGTTATCTAAATCAAATTAAATTACGACGGCTACAACACTAGATGGGCCTTGTTCTTACTCAATCATATCTTCCCTCTCGTATGTTATCTAAATCAAATTACTCACTTGCCTTTTCCGATTGGACGGTTATTGATTTTGGCTTCATTTTCAGGGGTCGAGTAAACCGCTGGTTGCTACCACAATTTTCTTCAGTGCTAATGATGCGGCTATAGCCGGAAGAACCAGTGACAGACAACATGTACCTCTTCCAGAATTCAAACAAAACCTCCAAAAAATTGTCAACCACTTGAAGGTTCAATTTTCTAGATTCCGTCTATGTTCAATTTTGTACATTCCGCCTATTGTTACTGTATATTTCTATCAAGGATAACAGGGTTTAAGTCGCGGCCAGCATTTTTGTGTAATTAGTTAAATGGTTTCGATTTCTAATGATTTTCTAAGGTGCATTAGCACAGTTGGGTGCTGCACTGGATTAAGGAATAGCTGTTGTGTTGATAAAAGAGATTGATTTGTAGAATTTTTGTGATTGTTGATGTAACGAAGAGGGAGACCATAGTTGCAATTAAGCCAAAAATCAAATTCACATGTTATCACTACGCCAAAAATTACTTTTAGCAGCGCATAGAAAGACAACGCTTTTTACAAAAGCGCTGCTAAAGGGTCAGTAAAAAAAAAGAAAAAAAACGCCTACCAAAGACAGCGCTTTTAAAAAAGCGCTGCTAAAGGGGGAGCCTAAGAAAGCGCTTTTTAAAAAGCGCTGCTAAAGGGGGGGAGGGGGAGGGGGAATAGGCAGCGCTGCTAAAGGGGGACCCTTAGAAAGCGCTTTTAAAAAGCGCTGCTAAAGGGGCACCCTAAGAAAGCGCTTTTAAAAAGCGCTGCTAAAGGGGGACCCTTAGAAAGCGCTTTTAAAGCGTTGCTAAAGGCCTTTAAAAAGCGCTGCTACAGGTATTCATATCACTACTAGAAAACTTCATTTTAGCTGCGAATTTAGCCTCGGCCACCGACACTGAGGCTAACTAGCCTCGATAAAACCGAGGCTACTCAAACGCAAAAAAAGACATTTTAAAGTTTTTCTTTTACAATTATTTTTATTTAATTATTTAGACACGGCTAGGCCGAGGCTAAATTTTTTTAAAGTATTGGACACAGTCTCACCGAGGCTATTTAAACTCAATAAACCCCATTTAAGAGTTTTTCTATTTTTTAAATATTAGACACGGACCAGCCGAGGCTAACATTTTAAATATTTTTCAAATATATATTTATTTTATCCGGTAGACACGGATGAGCCGAGGCTAAAGTTTTTAATATTTTTCGAATATATATTTACTTTATCTAGTAGACACAGATCAGCCGAGGCTAACGTATTTTATTTTTTTATTTTATCTGGTAGACACGGATGAGCCGAGGCTAAGTATTTCCCACATTGTTTTTCATGTTCCCCTCTTAATTCCTTTCAGAATGAAAACCCTAAAATTAAACCTTCTGAAGAAAAAAAACCCCTAAAATCAAATTCACATGTTATCACTACGCCAGAAATTACTTTTAGCAGCGCATAGAAAGACAACGCTTTTTACAAAAGCGCTGCTAAAGGGTCAGTAAAAAAAAATAAAAAAAGCGCCTACCAAAGACAGCGCTTTTAAAAAAGCGCTGCTAAAAGGAGAGCCTAAGAAAGCGCTTTTTAAAAAGCGCTGCTAAAGGGGGGGAGGGGGAGGGGGAATAGGCAGCGCTTTATAAAAGCGCTGCTAAAGGGGGACCCTTAGAAAGCGCTTTTAAAAAGCGCTGCTAAAGGGGCACCCTAAGAAAGCGCTTTTAAAAAGCGCTGCTAAAGGGGGACCCTTAGAAAGCGCTTTTAAAGCGTTGCAAAAGGCCTTTAAAAAGCGCTGCTATAGGTATTCATATCACTACTAGAAAACTTCATTTTAGCTGCGAATTTAGCCTCGGCCACCGACACCGAGGCTAACTAGCCTCGACAAAACTGAGGCTACTCAAACGCAAAAAAAGACATTTTAAAGTTTTTCTTTTACAATTATTTTTATTTAATTATTTAGACACGGCTAGGCCGAGGCTAAATTTTTTAAAGTATTAGACACAGTCTCACCGAGGCTATTTAAACTCAATAAACCCCATTTAAGAGTTTTTCTATTTTTTAAATATTAGACACGGACCAGCCGAGGCTAACATTTTAAATATTTTTCAAATATATATTCAATAAACCCCATTTAAGTATTTCCCACATTGTTTTTCATGTTTCCCTCTTAATTCCTTTCAGAATGAAAACCCTAAAATTAAACCTTCTGAAGAAAAAAACCCCCCTAAAATCGAACAAAATCGATTCTTTTGATCTTCTCTTCAAAATCAATTCTTCTGATCTTCTCTTCAAAATCATCTCTTCATTCAAGATCATCTCTTCGTTCTCCAACTAGGTGAGTTTCCTGCTCAAAGTCAACTTCAAACTACAAAAGCAGACATAAACACTGATTCTTCTTCTCTGATTCTTCTTTTCAATGTAGTGAGTTTCCTGCTTTTGGAGTTTCACTGCTTCGTTCTAAATTAGGTGAGTTTCACTGATTCTGTTCAGATTTTACTCATGAGTTTGTTAACTTTCAAAACATTCTGCAATGTGTTCTTCACATGGTTTGTGTTTGTTTTGAGTATGAAAGGCGGAGAAGGTTCCAACGTTCATCTTCTTCCATAGCTGTAGCAGGTTCTGATAGGGTTGGTGCTAGCAGTGGGAATTTGAGTTCAGGTTCTAGTTCTGTTTCTGGTTCAAGTTATGTTTCATTGGCGCAATTTGATGAAGAGGATACAAGGTAAATTTCTACACCATTTTTTCAATTCAGTGTGGTGAATAATGATATGTTATCTTGCTCTTTGAATCCTTGTGTCGAAGAATGAAGCATATTTTATGGGGACTGTTTGGTGAAGTTTGAAACTCTATGATGAATATTAAAAATTTAATGAGTTTGTTGCCATGTTAATTGTATTTATGAATGTTAGTACTAGTATTATATTAAGCCTATGCATTGTAAGATGCGCGAGATTGCAGAATCATTTTTGGAATTGTCTGTCAATAACGCGGTTATTACTGTGTTAGCTTATTTCAATGATTCTCAACGGAAAACCACCATGGATACTGGTGCCATTGCGGGACTTAATGTTATGAGGATAATCAATGAGCCAACTGCTGCAGCTATTGCTTATGGACTCGACGAAAGAACTAAACGTGTTGGAGAACGAAATGTTATCTAAATCAAATTAAATTACGACGGCTACAACACTAGATGGGCCTTGTTCTTACTCAATCATATCTTCCCTCTCGTATGTTATCTAAATCAAATTACTCACTTGCCTTTTCCGATTGGACGGTTATTGATTTTGGCTTCATTTTCAGGGGTCGAGTAAACCGCTGGTTGCTACCACAATTTTCTTCAGTGCTAATGATGCGGCTATAGCCGGAAGAACCAGTGACAGACAACATGTACCTCTTCCAGAATTCAAACAAAACCTCCAAAAAATTGTCAACCACTTGAAGGTTCAATTTTCTAGATTCCGTCTATGTTCAATTTTGTACATTCCGCCTATTGTTACTGTATATTTCTATCAAGGATAACAGGGTTTAAGTCGCGGCCAGCATTTTTGTGTAATTAGTTAAATGGTTTCGATTTCTGATGATTTTCTAAGGTGCATTAGCACAGTTGGGTGCTGCACTGGATTAAGGAATAGCTGTTGTGTTGATAAAAGAGATTGATTTGTAGAATTTTTGTGATTGTTGATGTAACGAAGAGGGAGACCATAGTTGCAATTAAGCCAAAAATCAAATTCACATGTTATCACTACGCCAAAAATTACTTTTAGCAGCGCATAGAAAGACAACGCTTTTTACAAAAGCGCTGCTAAAGGGTCAGTAAAAAAAAAGAAAAAAAACGCCTACCAAAGACAGCGCTTTTAAAAAAGCGCTGCTAAAGGGGGAGCCTAAGAAAGCGCTTTTTAAAAAGCGCTGCTAAAGGGGGGGAGGGGGAGGGGGAATAGGCAGCGCTGCTAAAGGGGGACCCTTAGAAAGCGCTTTTAAAAAGCGCTGCTAAAGGGGCACCCTAAGAAAGCGCTTTTAAAAAGCGCTGCTAAAGGGGGACCCTTAGAAAGCGCTTTTAAAGCGTTGCTAAAGGCCTTTAAAAAGCGCTGCTACAGGTATTCATATCACTACTAGAAAACTTCATTTTAGCTGCGAATTTAGCCTCGGCCACCGACACTGAGGCTAACTAGCCTCGATAAAACCGAGGCTACTCAAACGCAAAAAAAGACATTTTAAAGTTTTTCTTTTACAATTATTTTTATTTAATTATTTAGACACGGCTAGGCCGAGGCTAAATTTTTTTAAAGTATTGGACACAGTCTCACCGAGGCTATTTAAACTCAATAAACCCCATTTAAGAGTTTTTCTATTTTTTAAATATTAGACACGGACCAGCCGAGGCTAACATTTTAAATATTTTTCAAATATATATTTATTTTATCCGGTAGACACGGATGAGCCGAGGCTAAAGTTTTTAATATTTTTCGAATATATATTTACTTTATCTAGTAGACACAGATCAGCCGAGGCTAACGTATTTTATTTTTTTATTTTATCTGGTAGACACGGATGAGCCGAGGCTAAGTATTTCCCACATTGTTTTTCATGTTCCCCTCTTAATTCCTTTCAGAATGAAAACCCTAAAATTAAACCTTCTGAAGAAAAAAAACCCCTAAAATCAAATTCACATGTTATCACTACGCCAGAAATTACTTTTAGCAGCGCATAGAAAGACAGCGCTTTTTACAAAAGCGCTGCTAAAGGGTCAGTAAAAAAAAATAAAAAAAGCGCCTACCAAAGACAGCGCTTTTAAAAAAGCGCTGCTAAAGGGAGAGCCTAAGAAAGCGCTTTTTAAAAAGCGCTGCTAAAGGGGGGGAGGGGGAGGGGGAATAGGCAGCGCTTTATAAAAGCGCTGCTAAAGGGGGACCCTTAGAAAGCGCTTTTAAAAAGCGCTGCTAAAGGGGCACCCTAAGAAAGCGCTTTTAAAAAGCGCTGCTAAAGGGGGACCCTTAGAAAGCGCTTTTAAAGCGTTGCAAAAGGCCTTTAAAAAGCGCTGCTATAGGTATTCATATCACTACTAGAAAACTTCATTTTAGCTGCGAATTTAGCCTCGGCCACCGACACCGAGGCTAACTAGCCTCGACAAAACTGAGGCTACTCAAACGCAAAAAAAGACATTTTAAAGTTTTTCTTTTACAATTATTTTTATTTAATTATTTAGACACGGCTAGGCCGAGGCTAAATTTTTTAAAGTATTAGACACAGTCTCACCGAGGCTATTTAAACTCAATAAACCCCATTTAAGAGTTTTTCTATTTTTTAAATATTAGACACGGACCAGCCGAGGCTAACATTTTAAATATTTTTCAAATATATATTCAATAAACCCCATTTAAGTATTTCCCACATTGTTTTTCATGTTTCCCTCTTAATTCCTTTCAGAATGAAAACCCTAAAATTAAACCTTCTGAAGAAAAAAACCCCCCTAAAATCGAACAAAATCGATTCTTTTGATCTTCTCTTCAAAATCAATTCTTCTGATCTTCTCTTCAAAATCATCTCTTCATTCAAGATCATCTCTTCGTTCTCCAACTAGGTGAGTTTCCTGCTCAAAGTCAACTTCAAACTACAAAAGCAGACATAAACACTGATTCTTCTTCTCTGATTCTTCTTTTCAATGTAGTGAGTTTCCTGCTTTTGGAGTTTCACTGCTTCGTTCTAAATTAGGTGAGTTTCACTGATTCTGTTCAGATTTTACTCATGAGTTTGTTAACTTTCAAAACATTCTGCAATGTGTTCTTCACATGGTTTGTGTTTGTTTTGAGTATGAAAGGCGGAGAAGGTTCCAACGTTCATCTTCTTCCATAGCTGTAGCAGGTTCTGATAGGGTTGGTGCTAGCAGTGGGAATTTGAGTTCAGGTTCTAGTTCTGTTTCTGGTTCAAGTTATGTTTCATTGGCGCAATTTGATGAAGAGGATACAAGGTAAATTTCTACACCATTTTTTCAATTCAGTGTGGTGAATAATGATATGTTATCTTGCTCTTTGAATCCTTGTGTCGAAGAATGAAGCATATTTTGTGGGGACTGTTTGGTGAAGTTTGAAACTCTATGATGAATATTAAAAATTTAATGAGTTTGTTGCCATGTTAATTGTATTTATGAATGTTAGTACTAGTATTATATTAAGCCTATGCATTGTAAGATGCGCGAGATTGCAGAATCATTTTTGGAATTGTCTGTCAATAACGCGGTTATTACTGTGTTAGCTTATTTCAATGATTCTCAACGGAAAACCACCATGGATACTGGTGCCATTGCGGGACTTAATGTTATGAGGATAATCAATGAGCCAACTGCTGCAGCTATTGCTTATGGACTCGACGAAAGAACTAAACGTGTTGGAGAACGAAATGTTATCTAAATCAAATTAAATTACGACGGCTACAACACTAGATGGGCCTTGTTCTTACTCAATCATATCTTCCCTCTCGTATGTTATCTAAATCAAATTACTCACTTGCCTTTTCCGATTGGACGGTTATTGATTTTGGCTTCATTTTCAGGGGTCGAGTAAACCGCTGGTTGCTACCACAATTTTCTTCAGTGCTAATGATGCGGCTATAGCCGGAAGAACCAGTGACAGACAACATGTACCTCTTCCAGAATTCAAACAAAACCTCCAAAAAATTGTCAACCACTTGAAGGTTCAATTTTCTAGATTCCGTCTATGTTCAATTTTGTACATTCCGCCTATTGTTACTGTATATTTCTATCAAGGATAACAGGGTTTAAGTCGCGGCCAGCATTTTTGTGTAATTAGTTAAATGGTTTCGATTTCTGATGATTTTCTAAGGTGCATTAGCACAGTTGGGTGCTGCACTGGATTAAGGAATAGCTGTTGTGTTGATAAAAGAGATTGATTTGTAGAATTTTTGTGATTGTTGATGTAACGAAGAGGGAGACCATAGTTGCAATTAAGCCAAAAATCAAATTCACATGTTATCACTACGCCAAAAATTACTTTTAGCAGCGCATAGAAAGACAACGCTTTTTACAAAAGCGCTGCTAAAGGGTCAGTAAAAAAAAAGAAAAAAAACGCCTACCAAAGACAGCGCTTTTAAAAAAGCGCTGCTAAAGGGGGAGCCTAAGAAAGCGCTTTTTAAAAAGCGCTGCTAAAGGGGGGGAGGGGGAGGGGGAATAGGCAGCGCTGCTAAAGGGGGACCCTTAGAAAGCGCTTTTAAAAAGCGCTGCTAAAGGGGCACCCTAAGAAAGCGCTTTTAAAAAGCGCTGCTAAAGGGGGACCCTTAGAAAGCGCTTTTAAAGCGTTGCTAAAGGCCTTTAAAAAGCGCTGCTACAGGTATTCATATCACTACTAGAAAACTTCATTTTAGCTGCGAATTTAGCCTCGGCCACCGACACTGAGGCTAACTAGCCTCGATAAAACCGAGGCTACTCAAACGCAAAAAAAGACATTTTAAAGTTTTTCTTTTACAATTATTTTTATTTAATTATTTAGACACGGCTAGGCCGAGGCTAAATTTTTTTAAAGTATTGGACACAGTCTCACCGAGGCTATTTAAACTCAATAAACCCCATTTAAGAGTTTTTCTATTTTTTAAATATTAGACACGGACCAGCCGAGGCTAACATTTTAAATATTTTTCAAATATATATTTATTTTATCCGGTAGACACGGATGAGCCGAGGCTAAAGTTTTTAATATTTTTCGAATATATATTTACTTTATCTAGTAGACACAGATCAGCCGAGGCTAACGTATTTTATTTTTTTATTTTATCTGGTAGACACGGATGAGCCGAGGCTAAGTATTTCCCACATTGTTTTTCATGTTCCCCTCTTAATTCCTTTCAGAATGAAAACCCTAAAATTAAACCTTCTGAAGAAAAAAAACCCCTAAAATCAAATTCACATGTTATCACTACGCCAGAAATTACTTTTAGCAGCGCATAGAAAGACAGCGCTTTTTACAAAAGCGCTGCTAAAGGGTCAGTAAAAAAAAATAAAAAAAGCGCCTACCAAAGACAGCGCTTTTAAAAAAGCGCTGCTAAAGGGAGAGCCTAAGAAAGCGCTTTTTAAAAAGCGCTGCTAAAGGGGGGGAGGGGGAGGGGGAATAGGCAGCGCTTTATAAAAGCGCTGCTAAAGGGGGACCCTTAGAAAGCGCTTTTAAAAAGCGCTGCTAAAGGGGCACCCTAAGAAAGCGCTTTTAAAAAGCGCTGCTAAAGGGGGACCCTTAGAAAGCGCTTTTAAAGCGTTGCAAAAGGCCTTTAAAAAGCGCTGCTATAGGTATTCATATCACTACTAGAAAACTTCATTTTAGCTGCGAATTTAGCCTCGGCCACCGACACCGAGGCTAACTAGCCTCGACAAAACTGAGGCTACTCAAACGCAAAAAAAGACATTTTAAAGTTTTTCTTTTACAATTATTTTTATTTAATTATTTAGACACGGCTAGGCCGAGGCTAAATTTTTTTAAAGTATTAGACACAGTCTCACCGAGGCTATTTAAACTCAATAAACCCCATTTAAGAGTTTTTCTATTTTTTAAATATTAGACACGGACCAGCCGAGGCTAACATTTTAAATATTTTTCAAATATATATTCAATAAACCCCATTTAAGTATTTCCCACATTGTTTTTCATGTTTCCCTCTTAATTCCTTTCAGAATGAAAACCCTAAAATTAAACCTTCTGAAGAAAAAAACCCCCCTAAAATCGAACAAAATCGATTCTTTTGATCTTCTCTTCAAAATCAATTCTTCTGATCTTCTCTTCAAAATCATCTCTTCATTCAAGATCATCTCTTCGTTCTCCAACTAGGTGAGTTTCCTGCTCAAAGTCAACTTCAAACTACAAAAGCAGACATAAACACTGATTCTTCTTCTCTGATTCTTCTTTTCAATGTAGTGAGTTTCCTGCTTTTGGAGTTTCACTGCTTCGTTCTAAATTAGGTGAGTTTCACTGATTCTGTTCAGATTTTACTCATGAGTTTGTTAACTTTCAAAACATTCTGCAATGTGTTCTTCACATGGTTTGTGTTTGTTTTGAGTATGAAAGGCGGAGAAGGTTCCAACGTTCATCTTCTTCCATAGCTGTAGCAGGTTCTGATAGGGTTGGTGCTAGCAGTGGGAATTTGAGTTCAGGTTCTAGTTCTGTTTCTGGTTCAAGTTATGTTTCATTGGCGCAATTTGATGAAGAGGATACAAGGTAAATTTCTACACCATTTTTTCAATTCAGTGTGGTGAATAATGATATGTTATCTTGCTCTTTGAATCCTTGTGTCGAAGAATGAAGCATATTTTGTGGGGACTGTTTGGTGAAGTTTGAAACTCTATGATGAATATTAAAAATTTAATGAGTTTGTTGCCATGTTAATTGTATTTATGAATGTTAGTACTAGTATTATATTAAGCCTATGCATTGTAAGATGCGCGAGATTGCAGAATCATTTTTGGAATTGTCTGTCAATAACGCGGTTATTACTGTGTTAGCTTATTTCAATGATTCTCAACGGAAAACCACCATGGATACTGGTGCCATTGCGGGACTTAATGTTATGAGGATAATCAATGAGCCAACTGCTGCAGCTATTGCTTATGGACTCGACGAAAGAACTAAACGTGTTGGAGAACGAAATGTTATCTAAATCAAATTAAATTACGACGGCTACAACACTAGATGGGCCTTGTTCTTACTCAATCATATCTTCCCTCTCGTATGTTATCTAAATCAAATTACTCACTTGCCTTTTCCGATTGGACGGTTATTGATTTTGGCTTCATTTTCAGGGGTCGAGTAAACCGCTGGTTGCTACCACAATTTTCTTCAGTGCTAATGATGCGGCTATAGCCGGAAGAACCAGTGACAGACAACATGTACCTCTTCCAGAATTCAAACAAAACCTCCAAAAAATTGTCAACCACTTGAAGGTTCAATTTTCTAGATTCCGTCTATGTTCAATTTTGTACATTCCGCCTATTGTTACTGTATATTTCTATCAAGGATAACAGGGTTTAAGTCGCGGCCAGCATTTTTGTGTAATTAGTTAAATGGTTTCGATTTCTGATGATTTTCTAAGGTGCATTAGCACAGTTGGGTGCTGCACTGGATTAAGGAATAGCTGTTGTGTTGATAAAAGAGATTGATTTGTAGAATTTTTGTGATTGTTGATGTAACGAAGAGGGAGACCATAGTTGCAATTAAGCCAAAAATCAAATTCACATGTTATCACTACGCCAGAATTTACTTTTAGCAGCGCATAGAAAGACAACGCTTTTTACAAAAGCGCTGCTAAAGGGTCAGTAAAAAAAAAGAAAAAAAACGCCTACCAAAGACAGCGCTTTTAAAAAAGCGCTGCTAAAGGGGGAGCCTAAGAAAGCGCTTTTTAAAAAGCGCTGCTAAAGGGGGGGAGGGGGAGGGGGAATAGGCAGCGCTGCTAAAGGGGGACCTTAGAAAGCGCTTTTAAAAAGCGCTGCTAAAGGGGCACCCTAAGAAAGCGCTTTTAAAAAGCGCTGCTAAAGGGGGACCCTTAGAAAGCGCTTTTAAAGCGTTGCTAAAGGCCTTTAAAAAGCGCTGCTACAGGTATTCATATCACTACTAGAAAACTTCATTTTAGCTGCGAATTTAGCCTCGGCCACCGACACTGAGGCTAACTAGCCTCGATAAAACCGAGGCTACTCAAACGCAAAAAAAGACATTTTAAAGTTTTTCTTTTACAATTATTTTTATTTAATTATTTAGACACGGCTAGGCCGAGGCTAAATTTTTTTAAAGTATTGGACACAGTCTCACCGAGGCTATTTAAACTCAATAAACCCCATTTAAGAGTTTTTCTATTTTTTAAATATTAGACACGGACCAGCCGAGGCTAACATTTTAAATATTTTTCAAATATATATTTATTTTATCCGGTAGACACGGATGAGCCGAGGCTAAAGTTTTTAATATTTTTCGAATATATATTTACTTTATCTAGTAGACACAGATCAGCCGAGGCTAACGTATTTTATTTTTTTATTTTATCTGGTAGACACGGATGAGCCGAGGCTAAGTATTTCCCACATTGTTTTTCATGTTCCCCTCTTAATTCCTTTCAGAATGAAAACCCTAAAATTAAACCTTCTGAAGAAAAAAAACCCCTAAAATCAAATTCACATGTTATCACTACGCCAGAAATTACTTTTAGCAGCGCAT
The DNA here is from genome assembly GCA_963859935.3 of Lathyrus sativus. NCBI lineage: Eukaryota > Viridiplantae > Streptophyta > Magnoliopsida > Fabales > Fabaceae > Lathyrus > Lathyrus sativus. The sequence continues at coordinate 38,012,287 of OZ012735.1, forward strand.
AGAAAGACAACACTTTTTACAAAAGCGCTGCTAAAGGGTCAGTAAAAAAAAAGAAAAAAAGCGCCTACCAAAGACAGCGCTTTTAAAAAAGCGCTGCTAAAGGGAGAGCCTAAGAAAGCGCTTTTTAAAAAGCGCTGCTAAAGGGGGGGAGGGGGAGGGGGAATAGGCAGCGCTCTATAAAAGCGCTGCTAAAGGGGGACCCTTAGAAAGCGCTTTTAAAAAGCGCTGCTAAAGGGGCACCCTAAGAAAGCGCTTTTAAAAAGCGTTGCTAAAGGGGGACCCTTAGAAAGCGCTTTTAAAGCGTTGCAAAAGGCCTTTAAAAAGCGCTGCTATAGGTATTCATATCACTACTAGAAAACTTCATTTTAGCTGCGAATTTAGCCTCGGCCACCGACACCGAGGCTAACTAGCCTCGACAAAACTGAGGCTACTCAAACGCAAAAAAAGACATTTTAAAGTTTTTCTTTTACAATTATTTTTATTTAATTATTTAGACACGGCTAGGCCGAGGCTAAATTTTTTTAAAGTATTAGACACAGTCTCACCGAGGCTATTTAAACTCAATAAACCCCATTTAAGAGTTTTTCTATTTTTTAAATATTAGACACGGACCAGCCGAGGCTAACATTTTAAATATTTTTCAAATATATATTCAATAAACCCCATTTAAGTATTTCCCACATTGTTTTTCATGTTTCCCTCTTAATTCCTTTCAGAATGAAAACCCTAAAATTAAACCTTCTGAAGAAAAAAACCCCCCTAAAATCGAACAAAATCGATTCTTTTGATCTTCTCTTCAAAATCAATTCTTCTGATCTTCTCTTCAAAATCATCTCTTCATTCAAGATCATCTCTTCGTTCTCCAACTAGGTGAGTTTCCTGCTCAAAGTCAACTTCAAACTACAAAAGCAGACATAAACACTGATTCTTCTTCTCTGATTCTTCTTTTCAATGTAGTGAGTTTCCTGCTTTTGGAGTTTCACTGCTTCGTTCTAAATTAGGTGAGTTTCACTGATTCTGTTCAGATTTTACTCATGAGTTTGTTAACTTTCAAAACATTCTGCAATGTGTTCTTCACATGGTTTGTGTTTGTTTTGAGTATGAAAGGCGGAGAAGGTTCCAACGTTCATCTTCTTCCATAGCTGTAGCAGGTTCTGATAGGGTTGGTGCTAGCAGTGGGAATTTGAGTTCAGGTTCTAGTTCTGTTTCTGGTTCAAGTTATGTTTCATTGGCGCAATTTGATGAAGAGGATACAAGGTAAATTTCTACACCATTTTTTCAATTCAGTGTGGTGAATAATGATATGTTATCTTGCTCTTTGAATCCTTGTGTCGAAGAATGAAGCATATTTTGTGGGGACTGTTTGGTGAAGTTTGAAACTCTATGATGAATATTAAAAATTTAATGAGTTTGTTGCCATGTTAGTTGTATTTATGAATGTTAGTACTAGTATTATATTAAGCCTATGCATTGTAAGATGCGCGAGATTGCAGAATCATTTTTGGAATTGTCTGTCAATAACGCGGTTATTACTGTGTTAGCTTATTTCAATGATTCTCAACGGAAAACCACCATGGATACTGGTGCCATTGCGGGACTTAATGTTATGAGGATAATCAATGAGCCAACTGCTGCAGCTATTGCTTATGGACTCGACGAAAGAACTAAACGTGTTGGAGAACGAAATGTTATCTAAATCAAATTAAATTACGACGGCTACAACACTAGATGGGCCTTGTTCTTACTCAATCATATCTTCCCTCTCGTATGTTATCTAAATCAAATTACTCACTTGCCTTTTCCGATTGGACGGTTATTGATTTTGGCTTCATTTTCAGGGGTCGAGTAAACCGCTGGTTGCTACCACAATTTTCTTCAGTGCTAATGATGCGGCTATAGCCGGAAGAACCAGTGACAGACAACATGTACCTCTTCCAGAATTCAAACAAAACCTCCAAAAAATTGTCAACCACTTGAAGGTTCAATTTTCTAGATTCCGTCTATGTTCAATTTTGTACATTCCGCCTATTGTTACTGTATATTTCTATCAAGGATAACAGGGTTTAAGTCGCGGCCAGCATTTTTGTGTAATTAGTTAAATGGTTTCGATTTCTGATGATTTTCTAAGGTGCATTAGCACAGTTGGGTGCTGCACTGGATTAAGGAATAGCTGTTGTGTTGATAAAAGAGATTGATTTGTAGAATTTTTGTGATTGTTGATGTAACGAAGAGGGAGACCATAGTTGCAATTAAGCCAAAAATCAAATTCACATGTTATCACTACGCCAGAATTTACTTTTAGCAGCGCATAGAAAGACAACGCTTTTTACAAAAGCGCTGCTAAAGGGTCAGTAAAAAAAAAGAAAAAAAACGCCTACCAAAGACAACGCTTTTAAAAAAGCGCTGCTAAAGGGGGAGCCTAAGAAAGCGCTTTTTAAAAAGCGCTGCTAAAGGGGGGGAGGGGGAGGGGGAATAGGCAGCGCTGCTAAAGGGGGACCCTTAGAAAGCGCTTTTAAAAACGCTGCTAAAGGGGCACCCTAAGAAAGCGCTTTTAAAAAGCGCTGCTAAAGGGGGACCCTTAGAAAGCGCTTTTAAAGCGTTGCTAAAGGCCTTTAAAAAGCGCTGCTACAGGTATTCATATCACTACTAGAAAACTTCATTTTAGCTGCGAATTTAGCCTCGGCCACCGACACTGAGGCTAACTAGCCTCGATAAAACCGAGGCTACTCAAACGCAAAAAAAGACATTTTAAAGTTTTTCTTTTACAATTATTTTTATTTAATTATTTAGACACGGCTAGGCCGAGGCTAAATTTTTTTAAAGTATTGGACACAGTCTCACCGAGGCTATTTAAACTCAATAAACCCCATTTAAGAGTTTTTCTATTTTTTAAATATTAGACACGGACCAGCCGAGGCTAACATTTTAAATATTTTTCAAATATATATTTATTTTATCCGGTAGACACGGATGAGCCGAGGCTAAAGTTTTTAATATTTTTCGAATATATATTTACTTTATCTAGTAGACACAGATCAGCCGAGGCTAACGTATTTTATTTTTTTATTTTATCTGGTAGACACGGATGAGCCGAGGCTAAGTATTTCCCACATTGTTTTTCATGTTCCCCTCTTAATTCCTTTCAGAATGAAAACCCTAAAATTAAACCTTCTGAAGAAAAAAAACCCCTAAAATCAAATTCATATGTTATCACTACGCCAGAAATTACTTTTAGCAGCGCATAGAAAGACAACGCTTTTTACAAAAGCGCTGCTAAAGGGTCAGTAAAAAAAAAGAAAAAAAGCGCCTACCAAAGACAGCGCTTTTAAAAAAGCGCTGCTAAAGGGAGAGCCTAAGAAAGCGCTTTTTAAAAAGCGCTGCTAAAGGGGGGGAGGGGGAGGGGGAATAGGCAGCGCTTTATAAAAGCGCTGCTAAAGGGGGACCCTTAGAAAGCGCTTTTAAAAAGCGCTGCTAAAGGGGCACCCTAAGAAAGCGCTTTTAAAAAGCGCTGCTAAAGGGGGACCCTTAGAAAGCGCTTTTAAAGCGTTGCAAAAGGCCTTTAAAAAGCGCTGCTATAGGTATTCATATCACTACTAGAAAACTTCATTTTAGCTGCGAATTTAACCTCGGCCACCGACACCGAGGCTAACTAGCCTCGACAAAACTGAGGCTACTCAAACGCAAAAAAAGACATTTTAAAGTTTTTCTTTTACAATTATTTTTATTTAATTATTTAGACACGGCTAGGCCGAGGCTAAATTTTTTTAAAGTATTAGACACAGTCTCACCGAGGCTATTTAAACTCAATAAACCCCATTTAAGAGTTTTTCTATTTTTTAAATATTAGACACGGACCAGCCGAGGCTAACATTTTAAATATTTTTCAAATATATATTCAATAAACCCCATTTAAGTATTTCCCACATTGTTTTTCATGTTTCCCTCTTAATTCCTTTCAGAATGAAAACCCTAAAATTAAACCTTCTGAAGAAAAAAACCCCCCTAAAATCGAACAAAATCGATTCTTTTGATCTTCTCTTCAAAATCAATTCTTCTGATCTTCTCTTCAAAATCATCTCTTCATTCAAGATCATCTCTTCGTTCTCCAACTAGGTGAGTTTCCTGCTCAAAGTCAACTTCAAACTACAAAAGCAGACATAAACACTGATTCTTCTTCTCTGATTCTTCTTTTCAATGTAGTGAGTTTCCTGCTTTTGGAGTTTCACTGCTTCGTTCTAAATTAGGTGAGTTTCACTGATTCTGTTCAGATTTTACTCATGAGTTTGTTAACTTTCAAAACATTCTGCAATGTGTTCTTCACATGGTTTGTGTTTGTTTTGAGTATGAAAGGCGGAGAAGGTTCCAACGTTCATCTTCTTCCATAGCTGTAGCAGGTTCTGATAGGGTTGGTGCTAGCAGTGGGAATTTGAGTTCAGGTTCTAGTTTTGTTTCTGGTTCAAGTTATGTTTCATTGGCGCAATTTGATGAAGAGGATACAAGGTAAATTTCTACACCATTTTTTCAATTCAGTGTGGTGAATAATGATATGTTATCTTGCTCTTTGAATCCTTGTGTCGAAGAATGAAGCATATTTTGTGGGGACTGTTTGGTGAAGTTTGAAACTCTATGATGAATATTAAAAATTTAATGAGTTTGTTGCCATGTTAGTTGTATTTATGAATGTTAGTACTAGTATTATATTAAGCCTATGCATTGTAAGATGCGCGAGATTGCAGAATCATTTTTGGAATTGTCTGTCAATAACGCGGTTATTACTGTGTTAGCTTATTTCAATGATTCTCAACGGAAAACCACCATGGATACTGGTGCCATTGCGGGACTTAATGTTATGAGGATAATCAATGAGCCAACTGCTGCAGCTATTGCTTATGGACTCGACGAAAGAACTAAACGTGTTGGAGAACGAAATGTTATCTAAATCAAATTAAATTACGACGGCTACAACACTAGATGGGCCTTGTTCTTACTCAATCATATCTTCCCTCTCGTATGTTATCTAAATCAAATTACTCACTTGCCTTTTCCGATTGGACGGTTATTGATTTTGGCTTCATTTTCAGGGGTCGAGTAAACCGCTGGTTGCTACCACAATTTTCTTCAGTGCTAATGATGCGGCTATAGCCGGAAGAACCAGTGACAGACAACATGTACCTCTTCCAGAATTCAAACAAAACCTCCAAAAAATTGTCAACCACTTGAAGGTTCAATTTTCTAGATTCCGTCTATGTTCAATTTTGTACATTCCGCCTATTGTTACTGTATATTTCTATCAAGGATAACAGGGTTTAAGTCGCGGCCAGCATTTTTGTGTAATTAGTTAAATGGTTTCGATTTCTGATGATTTTCTAAGGTGCATTAGCACAGTTGGGTGCTGCACTGGATTAAGGAATAGCTGTTGTGTTGATAAAAGAGATTGATTTGTAGAATTTTTGTGATTGTTGATGTAACGAAGAGGGAGACCATAGTTGCAATTAAGCCAAAAATCAAATTCACATGTTATCACTACGCCAGAATTTACTTTTAGCAGCGCATAGAAAGACAACGCTTTTTACAAAAGCGCTGCTAAAGGGTCAGTAAAAAAAAAGAAAAAAAACGCCTACCAAAGACAGCGCTTTTAAAAAAGCGCTGCTAAAGGGGGAGCCTAAGAAAGCGCTTTTTAAAAAGCGCTGCTAAAGGGGGGGAGGGGGAGGGGGAATAGGCAGCGCTGCTAAAGGGGGACCCTTAGAAAGCGCTTTTAAAAAGCGCTGCTAAAGGGGCACCCTAAGAAAGCGCTTTTAAAAAGCGCTGCTAAAGGGGGACCCTTAGAAAGCGCTTTTAAAGCGTTGCTAAAGGCCTTTAAAAAGCGCTGCTACAGATATTCATATCACTACTAGAAAACTTCATTTTAGCTGCGAATTTAGCCTCGGCCACCGACACTGAGGCTAACTAGCCTCGATAAAACCGAGGCTACTCAAACGCAAAAAAAGACATTTTAAAGTTTTTCTTTTACAATTATTTTTATTTAATTATTTAGACACGGCTAGGCCGAGGCTAAATTTTTTTAAAGTATTGGACACAGTCTCACCGAGGCTATTTAAACTCAATAAACCCCATTTAAGAGTTTTTCTATTTTTTAAATATTAGACACGGACCAGCCGAGGCTAACATTTTAAATATTTTTCAAATATATATTTATTTTATCCGGTAGACACGGATGAGCCGAGGCTAAAGTTTTTAATATTTTTCGAATATATATTTACTTTATCTAGTAGACACAGATCAGCCGAGGCTAACGTATTTTATTTTTTTATTTTATCTGGTAGACACGGATGAGCCGAGGCTAAGTATTTCCCACATTGTTTTTCATGTTCCCCTCTTAATTCCTTTCAGAATGAAAACCCTAAAATTAAACCTTCTGAAGAAAAAAAACCCCTAAAATCAAATTCACATGTTATCACTACGCCAGAAATTACTTTTAGCAGCGCATAGAAAGACAACGCTTTTTACAAAAGCGCTGCTAAAGGGTCAGTAAAAAAAAAGAAAAAAAGCGCTGCTAAAGGGAAAGCCTAAGAAAGCGCTTTTTAAAAAGCGCTGCTAAAGGGGGGGAGGGGGATGGGGAATAGGCAGCGCTTTATAAAAGCGCTGCTAAAGGGGGACCCTTAGAAAGCGCTTTTAAAAAGCGCTGCTAAAAGGGCACCCTAAGAAAGCGCTTTTAAAAAGCGCTGCTAAAGGGGGACCCTTAGAAAGCGCTTTTAAAGCGTTGCTAAAGGCCTTTAAAAAGCGCTGCTATAGGTATTCATATCACTACTAGAAAACTTCATTTTAGCTGCGAATTTAGCCTCGGCCACCGACACCGAGGCTAACTAGCCTCGACAAAACTGAGGCTACTCAAACGCAAAAAAAGACATTTTAAAGTTTTTCTTTTACAATTATTTTTATTTAATTATTTAGACACGGCTAGGCCGAGGCTAAATTTTTTTAAAGTATTAGACACAGTCTCACCGAGGCTATTTAAACTCAATAAACCCCATTTAAGAGTTTTTCTATTTTTTAAATATTAGACACGGACCAGCCGAGGCTAACATTTTAAATATTTTTCAAATATATATTCAATAAACCCCATTTAAGTATTTCCCACATTGTTTTTCATGTTTCCCTCTTAATTCCTTTCAGAATGAAAACCCTAAAATTAAACCTTCTGAAGAAAAAAAAAACCCTAAAATCAAACAAAATCGATTCTTCTGATCTTCTCTTCAAAATCAATTCTTCTGATCTTCTCTTCAAAATCATCTCTTCATTCAAGATCATCTCTTCGTTCTCCAACTAGGTGAGTTTCCTGCTCAAAGTCAACTTCAAACTACAAAAGCAGACATAAACACTGATTCTTCTTCTCTGATTCTTCTTTTCAATGTAGTGAGTTTCCTGCTTTTGGAGTTTCACTGCTTCGTTCTAAATTAGGTGAGTTTCACTGATTCTGTTCAAATTTTACTCATGAGTTTGTTAACTTTCAAAACATTCTGCAATGTGTTCTTCACATGGTTTGTGTTTGTTTTGAGTATAAAAGGCGGAGAAGGTTCCAACGTTCATCTTCTTCCATAGCTGTAGCAGGTTCTGATAGGGTTGGTGCTAGCAGTGGGAATTTGAGTTCAGGTTCTAGTTCTATTTCTGGTTCAAGTTATGTTTCATTGGCGCAATTTGATGAAGAGGATACAAGGTAAATTTCTACACCATTTTTTCAATTCAGTGTGGTGAATAATGATATGTTATCTTGCTCTTTGAATCCTTGTGTCGAAGAATGAAGCATATTTTGTGGGGACTGTTTGGTGAAGTTTGAAACTCTATGATGAATATTAAAAATTTAATGAGTTTGTTGCCATGTTAATTGTATTTATGAATGTTAGTACTAGTATTATATTAAGCCTATGCATTGTAAGATGCGCGAGATTGCAGAATCATTTTTGGAATTGTCTGTCAATAACGCGGTTATTACTGTGTTAGCTTATTTCAATGATTCTCAACGGAAAACCACCATGGATACTGGTGCCATTGCGGGACTTAATGTTATGAGGATAATCAATGAGCCAACTGCTGCAGCTATTGCTTATGGACTCGACGAAAGAACTAAACGTGTTGGAGAACGAAATGTTATCTAAATCAAATTAAATTACGACGGTTACAACACTAGATGGGCCTTGTTCTTACTCAATCATATCTTCCCTCTCGTATGTTATCTAAATCAAATTACTCACTTGCCTTTTCCGATTGGACGGTTATTGATTTTGGCTTCATTTTCAGGGGTCGAGTAAACCGCTGGTTGCTACCACAATTTTCTTCAGTGCTAATGATGCGGCTATAGCCGGAAGAACCAGTGACAGACAACATGTACCTCTTCCAAAATTCAAACAAAACCTCCAAAAAATTGTCAACCACTTGAAGGTTCAATTTTCTAGATTCCGTCTATGTTCAATTTTGTACATTCCGCCTATTGTTACTGTATATTTCTATCAAGGATAACAGGGTTTAAGTCGCGGCCAGCATTTTTGTGTAATTAGTTAAATGGTTTCGATTTCTGATGATTTTCTAAGGTGCATTAGCACAGTTGGGTGCTGCACTGGATTAAGGAATAGCTGTTGTGTTGATAAAAGAGATTGATTTGTAGAATTTTTGTGATTGTTGATGTAACGAAGAGGGAGACCATAGTTGCAATTAAGCCAAAAATCAAATTCACATGTTATCACTACGCCAGAAATTACTTTTAGCAGCGCATAGAAAGACAACGCTTTTTACAAAAGCGCTGCTAAAGGGTCAGTAAAAAAAAAGAAAAAAAACGCCTACCAAAGACAGCGCTTTTAAAAAAGCGCTGCTAAAGGGGGAGCCTAAGAAAGCGCTTTTTAAAAAGCGCTGCTAAAGGGGGGGAAGGGGAGGGGGAATAGACAGCGCTGCTAAAGGGGGACCCTTAGAAAGCGCTTTTAAAAACGCTGCTAAAGGGGCACCCTAAGAAAGCGCTTTTAAAAAGCGCTGCTAAAGGGGGACCCTTAGAAAGCGCTTTTAAAGCGTTGCTAAAGGCCTTTAAAAAGCGCTGCTACATGTATTCATATCACTACTAGAAAACTTCATTTTAGCTGCGAATTTAGCCTCGGCCACCGACACCGAGGCTAACTAGCCTCGACAAAACCGAGGCTACTCAAACGCAAAAAAAGACATTTTAAAGTTTTTCTTTTACAATTATTTTTATTTAAATATTTAGACACCGCTAGGCCGAGGCTAACGGTGTTTAATATTTAGACACGGATGAGCCGAGGCTAAAGTTTTTAATATTTTTCGAATATATATTTACTTTATCTAGTAGACACAGATCAGCCGAGGCTAACGTATTTTATTTTTTTATTTTATCTGGTAGACACGGATGAGCCGAGGCTAAGTATTTCCCACATTGTTTTTCATGTTCCCCTCTTAATTCCTTTCAGAATGAAAACCCTAAAATTAAACCTTCTGAAGAAAAAAAACCCCTAAAATCAAATTCACATGTTATCACTATGCCAGAAATTACTTTTAGCAGCGCATAGAAAGACAGCGCTTTTTACAAAAGCGCTGCTAAAGGGTCAGTAAAAAAGAAGAAAAAAAGCGCCTACCAAAGACAGCGCTTTTAAAAAAGCGCTGCTAAAGGGAGAGCCTAAGAAAGCGCTTTTAAAAAGCGCTGCTAAAGGGGGGGAGGGGGAGAGGGAATAGGCAGCGCTTTATAAAAGCGCTGCTAAAGGGGGACCCTTAGAAAGCGCTTTTAAAAAGCGCTGCTAAAGGGGCACCCTAAGAAAGCGCTTTTAAAAAGCGCTGCTAAAGGGGGACCCTTAGAAAGCGCTTTTAAAGCGTTGCTAAAGGCCTTTAAAAAGCGCTGCTATAGGTATTCATATCACTACTAGAAAACTTCATTTTAGCTGCGAATTTAGTCTCGGCCACCGACACCGAGGCTAACTAGCCTCGACAAAACTGAGGCTACTCAAACGCAAAAAAAGACATTTTAAAGTTTTTCTTTTACAATTATTTTTATTTAATTATTTAGACACGGCTAGGCCGAGGCTAAATTTTTTTAAAGTATTAGACACAGTCTCACCGAGGCTATTTAAACTCAATAAACCCCATTTAAGAGTTTTTCTATTTTTTAAATATTAGACACGGACCAGCCGAGGCTAACATTTTAAATATTTTTCAAATATATATTCAATAAACCCCATTTAAGTATTTCCCACATTGTTTTTCATGTTTCCCTCTTAATTCCTTTCAGAATGAAAACCCTAAAATTAAACCTTCTGAAGAAAAAAAAACCCCTAAAATCAAACAAAGTCGATTCTTCTGATCTTCTCTTCAAAATTAATTCTTCTGATCTTCTCTTCAAAATCATCTCTTCATTCAAGATCATCTCTTCGTTCTCCAACTAGGTGAGTTTCCTTCTCAAAGTCAACTTCAAACTATAAAAGTAGACATAAACACTGATTCTTCTTCTCTGATTCTTCTTTTCAATGTAGTGAGTTTCCTGCTTTGGAGTTTCACTGCTTCGTTCTAAATTAGGTGAGTTTCACTGATTCTGTTCAAATTTTACTCATGAGTTTGTTAACTTTCAAAACATTCTGCAATGTGTTCTTCACATGGTTTGTGTTTGTTTTGAGTATAAAAGGCGGAGAAGGTTCCAACGTTCATCTTCTTCCATAGCTGTAGCAGGTTCTGATAGGGTTGGTGCTAGCAGTGGGAATTTAAGTTCAGGTTCTAGTTCTGTTTCTGGTTCAAGTTATGTTTCATTGGCGCAATTTGATGAAGAGGATACAAGGTAAATTTCTACACCATTTTTTCAATTCAGTGTGGTGAATAATGATATGTTATCTTGCTCTTTGAATCCTTGTGTCGAAGAATGAAGCATATTTTGTGGGGACTGTTTGGTGAAGTTTGAAACTCTATGATGAATATTAAAAATTTAATGAGTTTGTTGCCATGTTAATTGTATTTATGAATGTTAGTACTAGTATTATATTAAGCCTATGTTATACCCCAAAATTTGCTGAGGTTTGATTCATGGTTTCACTACCTTCATTCATATATTAACAAGTGCATTGCATCGAGATGTGTGCAAGGATCAATGAGTATCCTTTGAGCCAATGAAAGGTTTGAGGACCTATTGAATGATGATAATGAAGTACATGAGAGTTGATGTCTCCTCAGATGAAAAGAAAAGTTCACCAGAGATAGGTTTGCTTGCCACAAGAAAGGCCTCCTAACTTGAAAGTCATTGAAGCTATCCAGATGAATCTGAAGCTACAACTGTGTTCTTGAAGTCTTGTTAGAGCTCTTATGATGTCTTGAGAGTCACCATAAAGCTTGAGCAGGTCATTGATTGAAGATTGAAAAGTTATACCATGAGTGGCAGAATTAGGGTTTGACTGGTTCACCCTAAGTCAACAGATGAATTTGAGGAAGGTTGAGACCTATCCCCAATGCCATGAGATCTTGAATTGATACTTTGAGATGCCTAGAGGATGAATCCAAGGCTATTTGATCATGATTAACAAGTATGAGAAGTTTGAAGGCTAGGGTTGCTGAGCTGGAGAGCCTAAAATCCCCTAGTTTGATGATATTTGCCAAGGAAGATAAGTGAAAATTCAAGCCTCATCTCACCTTTTGATGGTAATGGGACTTGTAGAGGATGTTGTTAGCTTTAATTTGAGTGGTGGAAGTCCTTGATAGGATTTATAGAACTCAAGTTATAGCTCTTACAAGTTACAGGTCCTCAGAGGGCACTGAATTTTGTCTGAAAAAGTTGTCTGCCTTCCAACCAACTTTTGACATCCAAGATGGTTTCAATTGAGTTTGTACCTCAAATAGGAGTTGTTCCTTATAGTCTCCCCTCTCCAAAAAGGTATGGCATGACTTCATCTGATTCTCAGAGCTCAACTTATAGTCAGTGCAAGACAGGGGTATTTTGGTCATTTGGTCATTACAGGCCCTTTTAAGTACAAGGCTATATCTCCTATTTCCAAGCTTCAAATGAAAAATTTCAAAACATGAAAGTTGCTCAAAATGACATTTTGAGTCTAAAAAAGTGGTCATGGGTTGTTGGAAAAGTTCATAGCATGAGATGACAAGGTTTGGTGAATTTGAACTAAAAATGGCTTATAAGTTAATTCATGCCAAGTTGGAATATTGGTTTGGAGGATCTAGAAATCCAATATAGGCCATCCAATAGTCCATTTTGAGTGTAAGACACATTCTACAAACATTGGTTCAAGTGGAATTCTCATTTGAGGCTTAAAAAATGAAGTTCCTTTGTAAAGTTGTTACTTGCATCATAAGGCACCAAATGGAAAGTTGGAAAAAGGCCTTGTACAAGCTTGCTTTTCACTCATCCCTTCTCAATAACTCATGTGGGGAGATTTTGACTTGAAATTAAAGGGTGGTAAGGATCATATCATGAGATGTCATGAGATATGTGAGAAATCCATAAGTTCATGACATGAAACTTCTAGAAAGCTCTTAGAAGTTTCCAGCAACTTCTAGAGGCTTCTATCATGGTCTATATATGGAACAGAATCTATTCATGCCAAGGTCGGTGATGATTGATTAGTATAATGCTAGAGAAAGAGTGAAATGCAATTTCCTCCATTTTGGCAAATTCATAACAAACTCTTCTTCTCCTTCATTTTCTCTCCTCTCTTCTCCACAAAGCCATTCCATGGATCATACTGAGCATGTGCAGATGGATGGTGAATGCCACTGATGAGTGTTTGAAGCCTTGGTGGTGAATTTGCAAGAAAAGCAATTTGATTCCAAACTCATGACGCAAGCACTCTACATCAAACTTTTTGCATACAGAAATCTTGGCATACACCAAAGAGTAATCTTGAAGGGTTACACGAGTTGAAGTGCAAGAGAACTACCCTTGCCATCATCAAGAACAGGTTCTGCAAAAGCTATTCCATCTCTTTATTTATGCGTTTCTAGACTAAGTGGTTAGGATAAGAATGATTAGTGACCAATAGGGAATAATCCTGGAAAATTTGAGCACATTCTGAGAGGTTTGAAGATTTGACATGTTAACTTTAATGGTCAAGAACTACTAGGATATGGAGTCTTAATATGAGTGCTATGGATCAGAATTACCAGGCCCATGAGTAGAGTAGTTTACTAGCAAGAAAATAGAGAAACAAGAAGGTCGAAAGTGGAGCATTCATGAAAGTTGGTGCTATCGGGTTGCTATTTAGGAGACGTTTCAGTGAGAACCAGGACCATAGTCGTGTAGGGCTTGAGAAACTGAGCATTTTTGCTCTTTACAATGTTGAGTTTCGTGGGAAGACGAGTGAGAACAGAGAGCTGAAATATTCACGTAGCAGGCTGGTGTTCATGGCTTTCGTAAACCCTAATATGCATGAGGAAGAAGATGGCCATCCACCGTGTGATCAATCCAAAACCATTGACCTGACTTTTGATCGCACGGCCCGTGTTTAAATCAGGAATGAGAGGGAAGGCTGATTATGCTAAACGCCGCGTTTAAGTTAGTTGGCGAACTTGGGCCAACACCAACTACTCTCCACACCTCCTTTCGAAGCCCAATTGGACATTGAACTAGGATTAGTTGCTTAATGCACCGCAGGTTTTCCATTTCTTGCGTTTTTTTTGTTATTTGATTTCTGAAATTGTAACTGGGCTTAGCTTCCTACTACTCACACCCCTGGTAAGCCCATTAAGGAAAGTAAACATGAAAACTCCTGCTCGTTACACCCCCTCCAGCGCCCTTGTTTTTTTTATCTTGTTTCTGATTAGCACGCTGGGCCTTAGGCCAGATGCTATCCGCGCCCCCCATCCTGGCCCATCAATAAAAAATGAACTAGGCGTGTTCACTATCCGCACCCCCTCCCCTTTAATTCATATTTTTGATTCTTAATTCTCTTTAATATTTTTCTGGTTTTGATTAAATCACAAGAAAATGAAAAATGATGATTTTTAATTCCTTCTTTTTGCTCTGATTAGATAATCTTGTGTAGAAAATTATAAAAATAAAATTGAGATTTTATTTTTAGTTTAGATATTTTTTATGAATTTTGCAATTAAATAGCTTTTTAAGATGATTCATTTTGTACACTAATTTGTAGAATTTAGTTTGAATAGTTCCTTTAGGATTTTTAGATAATTCTTTTTAATCTAGTTAGATATTAGATTAGACTTCCCCCTGGATTTATTACTCAATTTTTGGATTAAATTTTAGATACTTTGTTCATGTTGACATTAGAATGTAGAAATTAGGGTTTTTTATGAACCATAGTTGTTTGATTCCTCTTGATTTCTAGTTTTTGCTTAGATTTTTGGGGTATGGTCCATATATGGGGTAAGGGTAGTGTTATAGGTTCCCCTTAGACCTAGGTTGATGATTTTTGAAGTTCAATTAACATTTTTCTTGAATATTGTTTTGATATATGATATTGTGAATGCTTTGGTGCACTGTTTGTATTGTTTGTTTGCTTCTTCTTCTCCCCTTTCTTGAGTGTGTGAGTTTGAGTTGAAGACTTTGAGGAAGCATGGAAGCATCATGAAGACCTTTGAAGAAGCTTTGGAGCTTAGCTTGTAGTCTTGTTTTGTTTTGTTTTAGGAACTAGGTTTAGGATAGAGCTTAGTTAGGTAAAAGTTCTTTCAATAAACATGGAAGGTATCATCCACCTCCATTCTTCCCCATGATTCAAGGTCTTTCCATGGTACTCACCTCCCTCCTTTGGAGGGATTAGTGATTGTGCCTAGGGAGTAGAACCTTTGAGGGAACATTTCTTTGATGTTGAATTCTTAGAGGTCACCTTTGGTGGACTATGAGCAATTCAATATCCCCCCTCTTATCCAATTGGTATTGTTCTTTTGTGGAGCATAGTGGAGTTGTTTTGAAGATCAGAGAAATGAAGAAGAGCCATTGTTGAAGTATTGAAGAAGCTTTGAGAAGCTTTGCTTTAGAAGATTTGCCTTGAAGAAGAAGATGATCAAAGACTGTCTGAAGACTGTTTGAGCATGAAGATTAAGAGCTGAAGCTCTGAAAGTAATGAAGACTTTTGAGATGTGATTCAAGTTCAAGTGTGAAGCCTTGAGAGGTGAAGGAGTGCAAGAGATATTTGCACTAGCTGTTGTCAAAGCCTGAAGAAGCAAGTTGGGACTTGCTATTGAAGATGAAGCCAGGAGGTGGAGTCTACAGTTAGAGAGAGCTGGAGCTGCTGAAGCAGGGTCTCCCAGGAGCTTTTCTTTTCTGTATTGTGTGTTTTGCTTGAGAGCAATTCCCTAGGCTTGAGGTGAAGCTAGCCTTCCCTTGCCTCTCTTGTGTTGTGCATGCATTATGATTGATTTACTGCTTTACTTATCTGTTTGTTTACAACTGTATTGTTCCCTAGGATCTCACTCTTCCCTGGATTGGGAAAGTGATGATTGAACCTTAGGCTGAAGCCTTAGTTATCCCTAGGAGTGCTTAGATCTCAACTTTAGGATGAGTCCTTAGTTGCGTTCTCTTCTCACCTACAAACAACAGTAAAACACAGTCATCTGAATTACAAACACCGTAAAAGATACTTCTTGCGTAAAGGATTGAAAACAGACTGAAAATCATTTTCCCTGAAGGGTAATCAAATTAACCAAGACTTTTCTGAAGAAAAGAGTGTTGTTAAGCTTCAGTGCCACCGCAAACAGGCTTTGTCCCTAACTGCTGGAACTGTTGTTTAACCCTACTCGGTAAAAAATGTCTGAACAACCCGTGTTCCATTTTTTCCCGAACTACGTAAGCTCTGATTTTCTCTGAGGAGAAATACGTAGGCACAAGATGCGACGTCTTGGCGAGCCACCTTCTACCATCCACCCGTAGTTAGCCGAACTACGTCGACTCTGATTTTCTCATACCAGATGAGAATACGTAGGCCCAAAGCGCGATGCTTTGTCGAGTCCTCTTTCTTTCTTTTTAGATTAGGTTTAAACCAGCCTCATTAGATAGTGTAGATTAGCAATTCACCCAGACAACAAACAAGCGTGGATCCCATCGAGTACGATGGACGTGAGGGGTGCTAATACCTTCCCCTTGCGTAACCGACTCCCGAACCCTGATTTGGTTGCGATGACCGGTCTTGTCCCGTTTTCGCGAGGTTTTTCCTGTTCGTTTCCTTTCCCGCTCGAGGGATAAATAACGAAAGGTGGCGACTCCTGTTGTGCCGGCACCGATTTCGCAGTAGCGACAGCCTATGCATTGTAAGATGCGCGAGATTGCAGAATCATTTTTGGAATTGTCTGTCAATAACGCGGTTATTACTGTGTTAGCTTATTTCAATGATTCTCAATGGAAAACCACTATGGATACTGGTGCCATTGCGGGACTTAATGTTATGAGGATAATCAATGAGCCAACTGCTGCAGCTATTGCTTATGGACTCGACAAAAGAACTAAACGTGTTGGAGAACGAAATGTTATCTAAATCAAATTAAATTACGACAGTTACAACACTAGATGGGCCTTGTTCTTACTCAATCATATCTTCCCTCTCGTATGTTATCTAAATCAAATTACTCACTTGCCTTTTCCGATTGGACGGTTATTGATTTTGGCTTCATTTTCAGGGGTCGAGTAAACCGCTGGTTGCTACCACAATTTTCTTCAGTGCTAATGATGCGGCTATAGCCGGAAGAACCAGTGACAGACAACATGTACCTCTTCCAGAATTCAAACAAAACCTCCAAAAAATTGTCAACCACTTGAAGGTTCAATTTTCTAGATTCCGTCTATGTTCAATTTTGTACATTCCGCCTATTGTTACTGTATATTTCTATCAAGGATAACAGGGTTTAAGTCGCGGCCAGCATTTTTGTGTAATTAGTTAAATGGTTTCGATTTCTGATGATTTTCTAAGGTGCATTAGCACAGTTGGGTGCTGCACTGGATTAAGGAATAACTGTTGTGTTGATAAAAGAGATTGATTTGTAGAATTTTTGTGATTGTTGATGTAACGAAGAGGGAGACCATAGTTGCAATTAAGCCAAAAATCAAATTCACATGTTATCACTACGCCAGAAATTACTTTTAGCAGCGCATAGAAAGACAACGCTTTTTACAAAAGCGCTGCTAAAGGGTCAGTAAAAAAAAAAGAAAAAAAACGCCTACCAAAGACAGCGCTTTTAAAAAAGCGCTGCTAAAGGGGGAGCCTAAGAAAGCGCTTTTTAAAAAGCGCTGCTAAAGGGGGGGAGGGGGAGGGGGAATAGGCAGCGCTGCTAAAGGGGGACCCTTAGAAAGCGCTTTTAAAAACGCTGCTAAAGGGGCACCCTAAGAAAGCGCTTTTAAAAAGCGCTGCTAAAGGGGGACCCTTAGAAAGCGCTTTTAAAGCGTTGCTAAAGGCCTTTAAAAAGCGCTGCTACAGGTATTCATATCACTACTAGAAAATTTCATTTTAGCTGCGAATTTAGCCTCGGCCACCGACACCGAGGCTAACTAGCCTCGACAAAACCGAGGCTACTCAAACGCAAAAAAAGACATTTTAAAGTTTCTCTTTTACAATTATTTTTATTTAATTATTTAGACACCGCTAGGCCGAGGCTAAATTTTTTTAAAGTATTGGACACAGTCTCACCGAGGCTATTTAAACTCAATAAACCCCATTTAAGAGTTTTTCTATTTTTTAAATATTAGACACGGACCAGCCGAGGCTAACATTTTAAATATTTTTCAAATATATATTTATTTTATCCGGTAGACACGGATGAGCCGAGGCTAAAGTTTTTAATATTTTTCGAATATATATTTACTTTATCTAGTAGACACAGATCAGCCGAGGCTAACGTATTTTATATTTTTATTTTATCTGGTAGACACGGATGAGCCGAGGCTAAGTATTTCCCACATTGTTTTTCATGTTCCCCTCTTAATTCCTTTCAGAATGAAAACCCTAAAATTAAACCTTCTGAAGAAAAAAAACCCCTAAAATCAAATTCACATGTTATCACTACGCCAGAAATTACTTTTAGCAGCGCATAGAAAGACAGCGCTTTTTACAAAAGCGCTGCTAAAGGGTCAGTAAAAAAAAAGAAAAAAACGCCTACCAAAGACAGCGCTTTTAAAAAAGCGCTGCTAAAGGGAAAGCCTAAGAAAGCGCTTTTTAAAAAGCGCTGCTAAAGGGGGGGAGGGGGAGGGGGAATAGGCAGCGCTTTATAAAAGCGCTGCTAAAGGGGGACCCTTAGAAAGCGCTTTTAAAAACGCTGCTAAAGGGGCACCCTAAGAAAGCGCTTTTAAAAAGCGCTGCTAAAGGGGGACCCTTAGAAAGCGCTTTTAAAGCGTTGCTAAAGGCCTTTAAAAAGCGCTGCTACATGTATTCATATCACTACTAGAAAACTTCATTTTAGCTGCGAATTTAGCCTCGGCCACCGACACCGAGGCTAACTTGCCTCGACAAAACCGAGGCTACTCAAACGCAAAAAAAGACATTTTAAAGTTTTTCTTTTACAATTATTTTTATTTAATTATTTAGACACCGCTAGGCCGAGGCTAAATTTTTTTAAAGTATTAGACACAGTCTCACCGAGGCTATTTAAACTCAATAAACCCCATTTAAGAGTTTTTCTATTTTTTAAATATTAGACACGGACCAGCCGAGGCTAACATTTTAAATATTTTTCAAATATATATTTATTTTATCCGGTAGACACGGATGAGCCGAGGCTAAAGTTTTTAATATTTTTCGAATATATATTTACTTTATCTAGTAGACACAGATCAACCGAGGCTAACGTATTTTATTTTTTTATTTTATCTGGTAGACACGGATGAGCCGAGGCTAAGTATTTCCCACATTGTTTTTCATGTTCCCCTCTTAATTCCTTTCAGAATGAAAACCCTAAAATTAAACCTTCTGAAGAAAAAAAACCCCTAAAATCAAATTCACATGTTATCACTACGCCAGAAATTACTTTTAGCAGCGCATAGAAAGACAGCGCTTTTTACAAAAGCGCTGCTAAAGGGTCAGTAAAAAAAAAGAAAAAAAGCGCCTACCAAAGACAGCGCTTTTAAAAAAGCGCTGCTAAAGGGAAAGCCTAAGAAAGCGCTTTTTAAAAAGCGCTGCTAAAGGGGGGGAGGGGGAGGGGGAATAGGCAGCGCTTTATAAAAGCGCTGCTAAAGGGGGACCCTTAGAAAGCGCTTTTAAAAAGCGCTGCTAAAGGGGCACCCTAAGAAAGCGCTTTTAAAAAGCGCTTTTAAAGCGTTGCTAAAGGCCTTTAAAAAGCGCTGCTACAGGTATTCATATCACTACTAGAAAATTTCATTTTAGCTGCGAATTTAGCCTCGGCCACCGACACCGAGGCTAACTAGCCTCGACAAAACCGAGGCTACTCAAACGCAAAAAAAGACATTTTAAAGTTTTTCTTTTACAATTATTTTTATTTAATTATTTAGACACCGCTAGGCCGAGGCTAAATTTTTTTAAAGTATTGGACACAGTCTCACCGAGGCTATTTAAACTCAATAAACCCCATTTAAGAGTTTTTCTATTTTTTAAATATTAGACACGGACCAGCCGAGGCTAACATTTTAAATATTTTTCAAATATATATTTATTTTATCCGGTAGACACGGATGAGCCGAGGCTAAAGTTTTTAATATTTTTCGAATATATATTTACTTTATCTAGTAGACACAGATCAACCGAGGCTAACGTATTTTATTTTTTTATTTTATCTGGTAGACACGGATGAGCCGAGGCTAAGTATTTCCCACATTGTTTTTCATGTTCCCCTCTTAATTCCTTTCAGAATGAAAACCCTAAAATTAAACCTTCTGAAGAAAAAAAACCCCTAAAATCAAATTCACATGTTATCACTACGCCAGAAATTACTTTTAGCAGCGCATAGAAAGACAGCGCTTTTTACAAAAGCACTGCTAAAGGGTCAGTAAAAAAAAAGAAAAAAAGCGCCTACCAAAGACAGCGCTTTTAAAAAAGCGCTGCTAAAGGGAAAGCCTAAGAAAGCGCTTTTTAAAAAGCGCTGCTAAAGGGGGGGAGGGGGAGGGGGAATAGGCAGCGCTTTATAAAAGCGCTGCTAAAGGGGGACCCTTAGAAAGCGCTTTTAAAAAGCGCTGCTAAAGGGGCACCCTAAGAAAGCGCTTTTAAAAAGCGCTTTTAAAGCGTTGCTAAAGGCCTTTAAAAAGCGCTGCTACAGGTATTCATATCACTACTAGAAAATTTCATTTTAGCTGCGAATTTAGCCTCGGCCACCGACACCGAGGCTAACTAGCCTCGACAAAACCGAGGCTACTCAAACGCAAAAAAAGACATTTTAAAGTTTTTCTTTTACAATTATTTTTATTTAATTATTTAGACACGGCTAGGCCGAGGCTAAATTTTTTTAAAGTATTGGACACAGTCTCACCGAGGCTATTTAAACTCAATAAACCCCATTTAAGAGTTTTTCTATTTTTTAAATATTAGACACGGACCAGCCGAGGCTAACATTTTAAATATTTTTCAAATATATATTTATTTTATCCGGTAGACACGGATGAGCCGAGGCTAAAGTTTTTAATATTTTTCGAATATATATTTACTTTATCTAGTAGACACAGATCAACCGAGGCTAACGTATTTTATTTTTTTATTTTATCTGGTAGACACGGATGAGCCGAGGCTAAGTATTTCCCACATTGTTTTTCATGTTCCCCTCTTAATTCCTTTCAGAATGAAAACCCTAAAATTAAACCTTCTGAAGAAAAAAAACCCCTAAAATCAAATTCACATGTTATCACTACGCCAGAAATTACTTTTAGCAGCGCATAGAAAGACAACGCTTTTTACAAAAGCGCTGCTAAAGGGTCAGTAAAAAAAAAGAAAAAAAGCGCTGCTAAAGGGAAAGCCTAAGAAAGCGCTTTTTAAAAAGCGCTGCTAAAGGGGGGGAGGGGGATGGGGAATAGGCAGCGCTTTATAAAAGCGCTGCTAAAGGGGGACCCTTAGAAAGCGCTTTTAAAAAGCGCTGCTAAAGGGGCACCCTAAGAAAGCGCTTTTAAAAAGCGCTGCTAAAGGGGGACCCTTAGAAAGCGCTTTTAAAGCGTTGCTAAAGGCCTTTAAAAAGCGCTGCTATAGGTATTCATATCACTACTAGAAAACTTCATTTTAGCTGCGAATTTAGCCTCGGCCACCGACACCGAGGCTAACTAGCCTCGACAAAACTGAGGCTACTCAAACGCAAAAAAAGACATTTTAAAGTTTTTCTTTTACAATTATTTTTATTTAATTATTTAGACACGGATAGGCCGAGGCTAAATTTTTTTAAAGTATTAGACACAGTCTCACCGAGGCTATTTAAACTCAATAAACCCCATTTAAGAGTTTTTCTATTTTTTAAATATTAGACACGGACCAGCCGAGGCTAACATTTTAAATATTTTTCAAATATATATTTATTTTATCCGGTAGACACGGATGAGCCGAGGCTAAAGTTTTTAATATTTTTCGAATATATATTTACTTTATCTGGTAGACACGGATCAGCCGAGGCTAACGTTTTTTATTTTTTTATTTTATCTGGTAGACACGGATGAGCCGAGGCTAAGTATTTCCCACATTGTTTTTCATGTTTCCCTCTTAATTCCTTTCAGAATGAAAACCCTAAAATTAAACCTTCTGAAGAAAAAAAAACCCCTAAAATCAAACAAAATCGATTCTTCTGATCTTTTCTTCAAAATCAATTCTTCTGATCTTCTCTTCAAAATCATCTCTTCATTCAAGATCATCTCTTCGTTCTCCAACTAGGTGAGTTTCCTGCTCAAAGTCAACTTCAAACTACAAAAGCAGACATAAACACTGATTCTTCTTCTCTGATTCTTCTTTTCAATGTAGTGAGTTTCCTGCTTTTGGAGTTTCACTGCTTCGTTCTAAATTAGGTGAGTTTCACTGATTCTGTTCAGATTTTACTCATGAGTTTGTTAACTTTCAAAACATTCTGCAATGTGTTCTTCACATGGTTTGTGTTTGTTTTGAGTATAAAAGGCGGAGAAGGTTCCAACATTCATCTTCTTCCATAGTTGTAGCAGGTTCTGATAGGGTTGGTGCTAGCAGTGGGAATTTGAGTTCAGGTTCTAGTTCTGTTTCTGGTTCAAGTTATGTTTCATTGGCGCAATTTGATGAAGAGGATACAAGGTAAATTTCTACACCATTTTTTCAATTCAGTGTGGTGAATAATGATATGTTATCTTGCTCTTTGAATCCTTGTGTCGAAGAATGAAGCATATTTTGTGGGGACTGTTTGGTGAAGTTTGAAACTCTATGATGAATATTAAAAATTTAATGAGTTTGTTGCCATGTTAATTGTATTTATGAATGTTAGTACTAGTATTATATTAAGCCTATGCATTGTAAGATGCGCGAGATTGCAGAATCATTTTTGGAATTGTCTGTCAATAACGCGGTTATTACTGTGTTAGCTTATTTCAATGATTCTCAACGGAAAACCACCATGGATACTGGTGCCATTGCGGGACTTAATGTTATGAGGATAATCAATGAGCCAACTGCTGCAGCTATTGCTTATAGACTCGACGAAAGAACTAAACGTGTTGGAGAACGAAATGTTATCTAAATCAAATTAAATTACGACGGTTACAACACTAGATGGGCCTTGTTCTTACTCAATCATATCTTCCCTCTCGTATGTTATCTAAATCAAATTACTCACTTGCCTTTTCCGATTGGACGGTTATTGATTTTGGCTTCATTTTTAGGGGTCGAGTAAACCGCTGGTTGCTACCACAATTTTCTTCAGTGCTAATGATGCGGCTATAGCCGGAAGAACCAGTGACAGACAACATGTACCTCTTCCAGAATTCAAACAAAACCTCCAAAAAATTGTCAACCACTTGAAGGTTTTATTTTCTAGATTCCGTCTATGTTCAATTTTGTACATTCCGCCTATTGTTACTGTATATTGCTATCAAGGATAACAGGGTTTAAGTCGCGGCCAACATTTTTGTGTAATTAGTTAAATGGTTTAGATTTCTGATGATTTTCTAAGGTGCATTAGCACAGTTGGGTGCTGCACTGGATTAAGGAATAGCTGTTGTGTTGATAAAAGAGATTGATTTGTAGATTTTTTGTGTTTATTGATGTAACGAAGAGGGTGAACTGTTATATAGAGGATTGAGGCTAACTGATTCAGGTAGGATTTTGGTCAGGTTTGTTACAAGTTAGGGCAAGGTTAGATGGTTAGTTTATTGCAGAGGAAATTAGTTAGAACTTTTAACACTGTCAGCATTCTGTTAGTTACAATTAGGAGTTAGAATGCTAGTGATTTAGAAGATTAATGAAATGTTAGTTTATGGCATTTACAAACAGAAAAATCAATTAGTTGTTCTTCTACTATTATGTTAGTAAGTGAAGAAGTTGAAACTATGTTGAAATTTGATTGTTAGCATTTGGGACTTGTTATCACTGGATTGTTAAAGCGAACATGCTGTTAATGGATTGTTATAGATTGAACTAAAATTGAGCTACTAAATATGTGTGTTAAAGGCACTGTTAGTGATAAAATGAATTGCTGTTATGCTATGGGCCTATGGCATCCAAGTTATGTTGGAATGGAAGAGGCTAAGTACAGTAGGTTAGTTGTTAGAGAGGTGTTGATTAATAATGCGTTGATGTTAGTTGCTAAAAACGCAGGCTGTTAGCATTTGAACTTTAATGTTTTAGAACGGAAAATATTAGTCGACATTGGATTAATGGTGGGGTTCGAACGAATGAATTCCTACCGCGATGCTGAGATCTTGCTGTAAGATTTGTTAGAAATTGTTAGTGAATCCGTTGCCATATTGGAATTAGTTATGATTTGAGTTAGTGAATTAAATTAAAACTGTCAATCTTTAAGATTTGTTAGAAATTGTTAGTGAATCCGTTGCCATATTGGAATCCGTTGTCAATCTTAAAACTGTCATTAAGTTCATGATTAAATTAAAAAAGCTTACATTATATTGATCATGTTTACCATTCTTCAAAATATTTTATTGCTAACTTCCTATTTTTCTAATATTCAAAGTTTATGAAATGAGATGCAACAGAGACACATAAATTGGTGATCATGATTCATGAAGATCTAAGAATTAGATTGGTGTATTTTTCATTCACACGGTGATAACTTTATTCTAGTGCCATTCCTATCTCTTCAACGGAGATATGTGCAGAAGTATTGCAGCCATATTTTTATCCATTAGAATAGTATACACATGCATGTAAATGAATTACATTATTGAAGCAAGAAAGCCAACCAAACTCAAATTTTAAGAGTGTGTACTATAAGTTTCTGGTTATCTTTTGGTAAAAAGAACAATGAATGAAAGAAAGAGGAGTAAAATAAAATATCTGCAAATTAGTACACCCACATGAAAGTCATTTGAATGCATATCCTAGTTGTCAATCTCAAAACTTGCATTAGGTTCAGGATTAAATAAAAACTGTGGACATGTTTTCAAGTTTTATAAACTAAATAATAGTGATAAATAAGTTAGTTGTGTTTCATATACTGAGGACCAGAGAATAAGTATTGAAATCAGATGCTAATTAACATGCAGGCTATGATGACTGAATTGCTTGAACAAGTATGGCCTTATGGGACTTTATTTGCAGGCTATTGGTAACTTATTAGAATTGGTCATGGAAGTTAGTTAGGATGTTATTGCTAATGGTTGTGTTGAAATTTGATGCATAAGCTGTTATATTGAAACCTACTTAAACCACTTATGGAATGTGTTTAGCTTATTGATGCTTTGGTATATGTTAGCTTATTAATGTGTAAATTCATGAATGTTATTAATTCTGTTAGCTTATTGAAACCTACTTAAACCACTTATGGAATGTTATTAAACCTACTTAAACCACTTTTGGCTTTTTGCAGGATATGCACTTAGTTCTGTTGAAGGGCGGGTTGCAATGGAATTATTTGACCTCTCTGGAGCTAGCCAGGCAAAGAAGTATTGATTTTTAGCTTTATGCTTTATCATTTTTACCACTTCAAACTGTTTTTTTTTACTCCATCTATATTGTCCTTATAATACCTCATTTGCTTCTAAACTATACAAATATGCATTTAAGTGTCACAGAAAATCTGAAGCTGGAAGGGATATTGTCTATCCTGTAAATGCCATGGCATTCCACCCCATGTAAGTGTTTTCAATTTACCGGTAGCAGTGATTTTCGGCAACCCAAATAGAAAATCTATGTTTCTGAGTATAAGTAAATCTGCATCAATGAATATTATCTTGTCATAATCTGTCAACTGCCATAACCTGAATTTGCTGTAGTTCCATTCATTGTAAGCATCTTTTTCAGCTTTTGGATTTCTGATTCTCTGTATTGTTCTGACCTTCCATCCTGCTGCTTCCAACCCACTTCTGTGATATCCACTGATTGTCTTGTCAACAAGTATTACAAGGTCTCTAGTCGATCCTGACAGCCGGATACTTTGAGCTGCAACTATGGCTCCACAAACATAAACATGAGCTGAATGCAAAATCGTCACATATGCTTCTCTTGGAGCATTTCCATTGTAAGCCAGTTCTGCATTTCAATTCATTCTTTTTCAGTTTCATGACAAAAAATATATGACAAAAACATGATAGCACAGTAGTACATGTAAGTGCATATTCACATTGACAAAAACATGATATTATGTCTCAAGAATGTGCAAGATGGAAAGTTACCTCTGCCTCTCATAGGAAGTGCAAGCTCACATGAACCAACTGGAAGATGAACCTTTTCTCTCAAAATACTCAAGTTTGGTCTGTATAGCCATACATTTCCTTGACGTCCAACTAGCTCTTTGCAGGTAAACAGATTTGGTATCGGAAAACAGTCGGTAATGAAGAGCACATAAATAGGGTAATTGCCTTTGAAAGAGGTAGCAAGGCCAGCAGCTGCAAGCTGCAAGTGCAAACGAGCCACGTCTCTAGACCAATTTCCTCCATTCCTACAAGGCAGTTTGACAACAATGACATTTAGTCTCATCCCGGGAGGTACAAGACTTGGTAGAGAAGGGAAAACGGGAACTTCAGTTTCTTCTTCTTCGTCAATCCATTCTGGATATAGAGACTCCCATGTCACATTGTTTGCAGCATGCTCCAGATGCAGGACAACATGCGTGGCATCTTGAAAATTATGCTTCCAGTGAGAAATCTCAGTCTTGTTGAAATTTACAAGTCCAATGCCTTGAAATTCATTTTTTCCCGTCAGTTTTTCTGTGATTTTCACTATATCATCCCAATCAGTTGGCATCTTGGAAATTATGCTTCCAGTTGTTGATGATTCTTGAAATGCTTGGTGTTAGAGCTTGTTGGAAGCAAGCTCTATCTGTGTTTCAATGGGTGTACGATTGTAAGGATCGTAGAAAGTTTCAAAGCAGGTGTTTTTTCCCTTCTGAAAGCCACCAAATATTATGCATGATTTTATTATTCACATTTTTTGTTATTGTTTTACCTGCTTAGTGCTTTGCATATTCGGTTCTCTCTCCCGATGAAACTAATTATGATTTTGTAGGTTTGTGTACACAAAACTTCTTGCAGTTCTTGGGAAGGCAAGAAGGCCACAGGAAGCTCTTCAAATTTTCAATTTGATGCGCGTAAGAATCAAGTGCTTAGTTTGTTTTTGTTTTCATCTAAAGACTCGTATTTAATTGTTGTTGTACGCCGCTGTATTGATTTACTCTCAAC
The DNA here is from genome assembly GCA_963859935.3 of Lathyrus sativus. Lineage (NCBI taxonomy): Eukaryota > Viridiplantae > Streptophyta > Magnoliopsida > Fabales > Fabaceae > Lathyrus > Lathyrus sativus. The sequence goes on from OZ012735.1 coordinate 38,039,003, forward strand.
TTGTCCAGGGAAACATTCATGTATATCCTGATATGGCTGCATATCACAGCATTGCTGTCACACTTGGTCAAGGTGGTCTTTTAAAAGAGTTGTTGAATATCATGGAATGAATGAGGCAGAAACCCGAAACATTTAAATATATGTATCGCAAGAACTGGGATCCAAGTATTGAACCTGATTTGGTTATATATAATGCTGTAAGAAAGCAATTTTATATAACTCTCTTTAGAATAACATTTTGCAGATTGATTAAATCTTTGGGTTTCTTTAATTACTGTTAGATACTTAATGCTTGTGTTCCATCAAAGGATCAGAATGGAATAGGTCAAGTTGTGCTTCGGACTCCACAAGGCGCTTCAGAGTTTGATTGCTAAATGTTTGTGCAATTTGACTTTAGCCTCGATTAGACCAAAGCTAAATATTTTGTTGACTTATAAAGTTTGAACTTAGTCTCGAAAAAGTCGAGGCAAAATGTTCCTTTAGCCTCGACCAGGACCAAGGCTAAATAACATGTGAGCTTATGGAGTTTGACTTTAGCCTCGGTCAGGCCCAGGCTATTTTTTGTTTTTTGACACGGCTTCACCGAGGCTAAAGTAGACATGGCTAAACCGAGGCTAAATTAGACACGGCTAGACCGAGGCTACATTTAGCCACGGCTCTTCTTGCCGAGGCTAAAAGTTAGCTTCGATCGTTTTAGCCTATCCCCGACACCGACGCTACGCCGAGGCTAATTGGCTAGTAGCGGCGGTTTTTTGCCTTATAGCCTCGGAAAGTGGCCGAGGCTAAATACAACATTTCTAGTAGTGTATTATAATTTTAAAATACCCTCCAGAATGTTAATAGAAACAGAACAGTCACATAGTTTCTTTTCTTCTTTCTCTAGCGAACGCACGAACGAACGAACACTGTTAACCTACGTTTCCGTCCGATCATCACCTTCTTCTATCCGTTCACCGACCATTCACCATCCGTTTTTGAGTGCATCCATCCGTCTGCATTGCATTTCCACCATTGTTACGGTATGTGAAGTTTTACTCTGCTTTTCTTGTTTTTTTTTATCTTTTCACCATTATTGGTATTTGAAGATATATATAGATGGTTTTTTTGTTCTGATGATATAGATGGTTTTATATAGATGATATTTGAAGATATATAGATGGTATTTGAAGATAGATGGTTTACTGTGTTATTGTCTCTTTGTGTTATTGAGATATAGATGGTTTAATATTATTGTTGTTGTTGTTGTTTTTATTGAAGGTTTAGTGTTATTGAGTTATTGAAGGTTTAGTGTTATTGTCTCTTTGTGTTATTGAGTTATTGTTTTTAGTGTTGTTTGCATTGAAGGTTTGATGACATGCAAGTAAATTTAATATTTGATATAGATATGATATTTGATATTTGATATTTGATATAGATAGAGGTGTAAAGTATGAGATATATATATGATATTTGATATTTGATATAGATGGTTTAATATGATATTTGGGTTATTGTTTTTGTTGTTGTTGTTGTTGATGTAAAATATGAGATATAGATATGATATTTGATATTTGATATTTGATATAGATGGTTTAATATGATATTTGATATAGATGGTTTTATATAGATATGATATTTGATATTTGAGTTATTTGAGTTATTATTTGAGTTATTTGATATAGATGGTTTGTTGTTGTTGTTGTTGATATAGATGGTTTGTTGTTGTTGTTGTTGTTGTTGTTGTTGTTATTCTGAATTACAGGTATATTATGGCCAGCAACGAGGAAACACCACATGATGGAAAACAAACAACAAAAGACGTGGAAGGCGAAATTAAAAGAGGCATAACGATAATGAAAAAAATCATCCGTGCGAGAGATAGAGGTGTAAAGTACGATGTCCATTGGAATGAAAGAGATCAGTTGGTTGAGCCTAACGGTGCGCTGCTGACAAGTTACATTGGAGCACTTGTACGTTCGCAAGTTCCGATTACTTGCGATAATTGGAGAATTCCTGCATTACAAGCGGCTAAGGATAAAATTTGGAGCGAGATTCAAATATGATATTTAATCATTTTTAATTATGTTGACAGTTACATCTTTAAATTAATTATACTAACATGTTATATGTATGTGTATTTGTTTGCAGAGATATTTTAATATTGAGGATTCTAGGAGAAAATATTGTATTCAGTTGGCTGGAAAACGCTTGAGGGGATTTAGAGCGTTTTTAACGAACAAGTTTCTTAAAGATTCTGATGGAAACTTTGTAGACTCGGAGCGTCCAATGAAGTACGCTGATTTGATTTCGGATGCAGAATGAGAGACATTTGTTGTGAAGCGAAGAACCAAAGAATTTGAAGTAAGTACAACTTATCATGAACAATGTATAGTATATATACCTCTTCCACAAGAGTTATGATATGACTTAAACTTGTTTTTTCAGGTTAAGAGTGGCGTAAATCGGCAACGGGCATCAAAACCTGCGTATCCATACAAAAAGGGGCGTTTGGGATATGCCCGCTTAGAACAAAAAATAGTAAGTACATATAAATGCTTTAATATGATATATTTACAAAAAATAGTAAGTATATATAATAGGATATAATGCTTTATTATTCGTCTTAATGCGTAGTTGGAAGAGGAGAAAAGTGATGTGACATCTCTTCCGGACCATGTTGTATGGAAGGCTGCCCGTGTGGGAAGAGATGGAGTCGTTCAGGAAGAAGTTCAACAAGTATTTGAACAATGTGTAAGTACAACATTAGCTTTGCCAGTAACTGATCAAAAGTGTATAATATATTTATATATGCTTTTATCTATATTTCAGGACACCCTATCCCAGACTATAACTCCAGCTGAAGATGATGATTGCAGGAGCTTACTGAGTCGGGTGTTGAATTTTCTTGAGTATTCTGGGCGTGTGAGGGGTAAGGGATTTGGTGTCACTCCATCCAAACTGTATAAGCAACCAAAGAAAAAAAATCCAACCAATAAAGAAGTGATGGCTACTTTGGAGGAAATGAAAGCTCAAATTCGTGAATTACAGAAGGTGGAAGACACAACAGTGGTGGAAGACGCAATAGGAGCGTATGTTGCATGGCCGGCAAATCTCATTTTCCTAGATGATGAGGTAGGTTGAACCTTATAATATTCAAATGTTTTATGACCATACATGACATATGTGATTTATGTGTGAATTCTATGATAACATGAAGGCAGCTGTTGGATTGATTTGAGACCCTTTTAAAAGCATAATTGTGTGGTGTATGTGTGATTAATTTGAGCTATTCTCATTTGATATGCTTTTTCACTCATAAGATGCTTTGTTTTATATCAAGAATGCCAAACATTGCAATTCTGCCATCATCTTTTGAAACAGCTTGTCCTATGCTTTAAAATGTGATCTAACTTATCCTATATCATGTACCTATGCTGTGTGTATGAATAATTTGGTCAGGAAAGGTTGGGAATCAAAACTGAGCATTATCATGCCATTTTCCAAATCACTTTTGCATTAAAAAGCCTTTTTTCATAACAGACATACCTAAGTGTTTCTTTGTGCCTGAACTCAGTCAATAGCACCTATGTAACTTGTATACATGATTCATTTGATAAGTATGTGCTCAGAGCTTGAATTTCACTTCTTCATGCATTGCATTTATGTCATTTACAACTTAAAACACCATTTTTCATGAAAGTTCCATTTTGATTTGTTTTGATGATTGAAATCACCCAATGCCATGTATATGTAATGTGTGTGTAATTGAATTGACCTGAAAACATGTTAAACTAAATTTGAACACCTTTCTGCACTTCACTTCACATGAAAAATAGCCTGAACCCTAAACTTCACAACTGTTTGCTTTGCATCAAAATCATGTTTTGAATTCACTTGTGTACATATTTGAAGCATGTTAGTATGTTTTAATGGAACTGAAACAGGATGCATCTCTAAATGAATACCTTCAGACTGTTTTGCCTAAAGTCATGGCCTGAACCTATTCCATATCATGTATGTGTGTGGTGTGCATGATTTAATTGACCAAAAAGTAATTGGAACTGAAACTGCTCATCATTGTGCATTTTGTTCACCATCTTGCAACTTGACATGCCATCTTTCATCACAGCCTAGTTTCATCTATAAACTTGATTTGAATTCACTCACTGTCACATATATAGTATGTTTGCATGATCATTTGAACTTAGAACTGGCTACACCATGACATACCCTTCAAAATGCATCTCTTAAGAAAACTTGCACTTCACATATCACTTTTCATTTCAGCATGATTTAAGCACTACTTTTAGCATGAATCCCTTCCTTATCATTGTTGTGATGTGTCTGCATGGTTGTTTGAAGTTGAAACTAACTGGAATATACCACACACTTCAAAATTCCCTTAACTTCAAAAACACACATAAAGCTTGATCATGAAGCACCATTAATCACAACAGTTAGTTTTAGGCTATAAGTTATGTTCAGTCTCATCTTGTAGTATATGCAATAGGTGTATGTAATTGAAATGACTTAAGGCTGTCTTGAACTAAATTTTCCCATAAGCATGCATCACACAAAGCACATGCCTGCACTTGATATGTCACTTTGCATAACAACTTGTTTTGAGTTTGTTTTATATGTTAGGATCCCTCATGAGCATCCATATGAGGTGTATGAATGTTTAGTTTGATGGAAAAACAACTGTAAAAGGAAATGCTCGTCCTCATGCTTTTCACACATGTACACTTGCACATTGATCACTACTTTTCATAGCAGACATCTTTGAATTCATTCAAAAACACCAATATGAACTATGTGCATGATTCATTTGATCAAAAGACACCTACAAACAGAACTGGACCTCAATATACATCTTTCAAACCAATTTGCAACTTGACATGATATATTCCATTACAGCCTGATTTGAACTTTATCTTTTGCATGAATACACTCATTAACATTTACATGGTGTGTTTGCATGATTACTTTGATCCATAACTAGCTGTATCATGAATCACATGTCAAAATGCATTTCAAAAGAGTACAATGCAAGAGCTATCGGGTTTTTCATTAGGGAAAGAATTTGGAAAATCTAAAAGAACCATCTTATTCCTTGTTCAAAAACACCCAGTATACACTAAAATTTTGTCAAAAAAGGTTAAGAATTGAGAGAGTTATGCCCAAAACGCAAATCATGAAATCTGCCTTGTTTTTGCCCCAGCCAGCATTTTGAACTTCCCTTATATATTAAAGGGGTGGCTTCCATAAATGGATGTATAGCCACCCCAGTGGTAAGCAACTTAACCAAAACACGCATTGCACGCCTAGTACCTGAGTTCGACCCCTGAGGAGGGCAACTCTTTTATTTTATTTTGTCATTTTTCACCAAACTTTGAAAAATCATATCTCTCTCAATTTTAATCATTTTTCACCCATTCTTTTTGCGTTGTGTTCTCCTTGATGTTTACTTTCATGTCCTAATTTTTATTTTCATGTTTGACAAGTTTTTCATCTCTTTTGACTGTGTACAAGTTATGCACTTTCTGTGATCGTTTTGACAGATGCAGATGAATTTTCTCTTGAGGTACTTGTGATTTTTTGTGTTGTTTGTTTGTATTATCATCCTTAAATGTTTGTTAACATGTTAAAGTTTAATTTTTGGTTGTTACCATGTCCATGTCATTTTATCTGTTGAATGTATTTGAACTCGACCTGTCGTCACATTTCCTATTCTGCTTACCTGCTTTGATTGTCATCAATGCATTTTCATTCTTGTCAATTTCATGTGCTTATTTGATGGTTGTCACCATGAATACATCATTATTATGTTGTTGCTTTTCCTTTTTATTTTTCTTCCCCAAGTGATGAAGCTTGTTAGCTTTCATCTAAGTTGTCTCCCCAGTCTCCCTCCAAAGGAAGGTTTGTCCATTTGACCCTCATGTCATGGATAACTCATTCACCCTCTCTTGACTTTGTTAAGTCATTTTAACCCTAGTTTAAAAAAAACCATTAGACTTTGCTTTAAGTCTTAAAAACCCACCTGTACTAGGACTGTTATTCAACTAGAACCCTAGGAAAGAGTTTGTCAACTCTGTGTAAGAATCATTGTCATGATTTCTTACTTCCCCTTTTGAATGTTACAACTTAGATTAGGGAGTTTTGTCAAACTCCATACAAACATTGTCATGTTTTCTTCCCCCCTTTGAACCTTGATCATAATCAAGTGTTCTTCTTCCCTTGTGAGGTGAACTACGATTGCTCTGATTCTATCCTAGTCAGGATACGTAGGCAGAAGATGCGACGTCTTTGCGAGCAAACTTAGAAAACCACTTAAGCCTTTATTTATCTTATCCCTTATCCCAAAACATAACACAATTCACAAACTTAGCAATCAATCAAACAAAAGGTTCCTGTAGAGTACTACAGATATTTAGGGTGCTAACACCTTCCCTAGGTATAACCAACCCCCGATCCCCGAATCTCTTAGCGTTGTTTTACATCGCGAAAAGGGTTTTTCTTTCTTTAGACCTTTCCTTTGGATAAATTAAAGTCCGGTTGTAAAAGAAATAAGGTTCAAGTTAATTCAATAGCTTGATATCCAATTTTCACCGCAACAGAAATGGCGACTTCATTGGGGACTTGCTTTTGTTTTGAGGGTTTAACCTATCTTGTTTGATTATTTGCTCTTTGTGAATACTTGTAAATATGCATCTATGCTCTATTGGATCTTGGGGAACTTGAAGTGGTGAGACAACACTATACCCGTGTTTGAGTATACTTATGATAGGAAGGTGGTATATTTAATAAGGCTTATAGGGAGTTGATTCCCGACCAAGCTAACTTGAGAAAACCACCGCTCAGTGGAGGCCCTTTTGAGAGTTAGTATTGTTGATCGAGTATTCGTGAAAACAATGCTACTTTCTACATGGGAGCCCATGACACTGAAGACCTTTAGATTACCTTTTTACCCCACTTTGGCCTTATTAGGATGTAGTGCGATGACTATGAGGGAGTAATTCCAAAATAGTTGATACGCGATACTACACTCGGACGAGACTCTCTTGAGAATATTATCGACCACTGAGTATTTGGGAAATTGATAATATCCGAAAGATGGGTCGAGGACTCTGGGAACTTTTTAGAACCTTGTTCTACAGTGATAAAAATCCCTAATACACACCTTTTGGAATGGGTAGACCTTGGCTCCTCGATCATATTCTCCAAAACCTAAACCCTTGTCTGTTTGTTTATGTGAATATGTGAAGTTTGTGCTTACCTGTGTTTGTGCATTCATGCATCCATAAACATCATGTCATAAAAGTTTTATGGAACTCAGAATTTTATTTATAAACATCAGGATCATCATGGATAATGGAAAAAAGAAAACTCTAAAGTACACTTACAAAAGTCCTAACTTGGATGACATAGAGAGGCTGAGTACTTTGATAATAGATGTAGAAGGATTCAAAAGCAGGTATGGGAACTTATTATCTTTGTTGAGGATGAAGAAGAAGATAGATCTGGGACTCCTCTCCTCACTCCTCCAGTTTTATGATCCACTCTACCACTGCTTCACTTTTCCTGATTATCAGTTGGTACCGACACTTGAGGAGTATTCTTGTTTGATTGGGTTACCTATTCTTGATGTATCTCCTTTTCCAATCACGGAGAAGGACCCTAAGGAGGAAGAAATTGCTAAGGCTACACGTATAGGGTTGATAGATATTCAGAAGAACATGGCTACTAAGGGAGGAGTCTTTGGTTTGACTGCAGAGTTCTTAGTGGGGAAGGCCTAATACTATGCCGATCACTTGAGTATGGATGCTTTCGAGGCTATTCTTGCCTTGCTCATTTATGGGATATTCTTGTTTCCAAGCTTTGATAACTTTGTGGATCTCAATGCCATTAAGATATTCTTGAAGAGAAACCCGGTGCCTACCTTACTAGCTGATGCTTACCACTCTGTTCACCTGAGGAATCTTCACAAAGGGGGAATGATCACCTGCTGTGTTCCTTTGCTGTCTAAGTGGTTTATTTCTCACTTGCCCAAAGCTCATGCTTTTTGGAAGAAAGGATGGTGGTCTCAAAATATTATGGCCCTTACTCACTCCGATATTGACTGGTACAGCCGTAGCTACGATGGGATTAAAATCATTGACAGTTGTGGAAGTTTTGGGAATGTACCTCTCCTTGGTACAAGTGGAGGAATCAACTACAGTTCTGTTCTCGCTCGCCGACAGCTCGGGTATCCTTTGAAATACAAACCTAGCAGTGCTCACGTGGAAAATATCTTCTTTAAAGGAGTTTCAGAATTAAAAGAAGAGGTCTTAAAAGCTTGGGGTCATGTGCACAGGAAAGGAAAAGAAGACTTGGGGAAACCTAACTGCGTCTCTTTCGAACCTTATCTCCAATGGGTCCGAAGGAGAGCTATTGAGCTGAAGATGCCTTATCCTCAGCAGAAACCTATGGTTTTGGTAGAAGAACACCCTTTGATCTTCATGTCTGAAGAAGAGAAGTTGAAGATTGCTCTGAGGAAATCACATCAAACTGAGGTAGCTTGGAAATACAAATACCAAGTGGCCATGGAAGAGAATGATGAACTCCGTAGGCAGCTCCAGCTAAAAGAAGAGGAAATGGTTGCTTGCAAGAAGAGAAAGGCACAGGAAGATTCATTTTATTCCAACCATCAGTCGACTCCATGGAAGATAATGGTGGACAAACTCATCCTTGAGAAGACACAGGTGGAAGAAGAGCTCAGAAAGGTCAAGAAAAGAGAAGACTTTATTCTAGAATATCTTTAGTTCTATGTTTAGGACTTTTGTAAGATGTACTAAATATTTTGTAATGCAATCTTGAAAAATCAATGAAATGAAATGATGTTTTGATGTTTACAAAATCTGAGTTCCGTAAAACTTTTGCATTTGCATCTGCATTCTCGTTAATTAAACATTCAAGGAATTAAAGTTTGCAGATATTATCACAATGGACTCTGGAAAGAAAACAACCGCAGAAAGTATGTTCCAAATCCCAAATCTGGAAAATCTGAGAAGCTTGGATAGTTTAGTGGAAGATCCTTAGGCATTCAAAGGGAAACATGGGAATGTGTTATCTTTGCTTGAACTTCAAGTGGACGAAGAAATGTTATCAGCACTTGTACGATTCTATGATACAACTTACCACTGTTTCACGTTTCCGGATTACCAATTGTTACCGACCTTGGAAGAGTACTCCGCACTAATGGGATTAAGCATAACTCCTAGGCCATTTTCCGGAAGAGAAAGGACACCTAGTGAAAGGGTAATTGCAGAGGCCTTGTACTTAGAGATAACTGAAGCACGCTCTCATTTGACTACTAGAGGAAGCATGTATGGGTTGCCAGCCATGTTCTTGTTCGAGAAAGCACAATTCTATGCAGAGTCAAGGAATGAAGAAGCATTCGAGGCTATTCTGGCTTCGTTGATTTATGGACTGTTCCTGTTTCCAACTGTTGATAACTTTGTGGAGGTGATAACGCGAAATCATATATATAAAATGGCATACATTTACACTAATCGATAACCGTTTTCACTCTGATTTCGGGTTCTTTCACGTTGTTTGTCTAGTATTTTGCAGGTAATCGAAGTTCATGACCATATAGAAGCAAAATGAAGAAAGCAAGCAATTATGGAAGAAAAAAACAGCAAAAACACACAAGAAATGCAGTAGAAACGAAGTTCCACTGCATGTCGACCGTCACACTAGCATGACGACCGTCACACGGGTGACGACCGACACAGGCCATGACGACCGTCACGCAGCTAAAATTCAGAATCCCACGTGACTTGCCAAAGTCTGAAGAAGCCAAAAGGAGTGGACCACTAACTCCTACATTTCTGCCCTCAACTCCACTTTCTGAAGAAGCAACCGTTGAAAAATCCCAGCTATAAAAGAAGAAAGCCAACACCAGAAAGGGGGAGCTGCATCTACGATCACGAAGTGCTGCCCGAATATCTCTAGAGCAAATCATTTTCCAATTCCCTTTTTGTTTATCGTTTCTTTTATTTCAGTTTTTCTTTGCTTTGTATTCTTTTCATTTCTGTTTCTCTGTACTACTAATTGGAACCGAGTTATAATCCTGCCGACATTGTGGAGGATTTCCCAAAGACCAATTGGAATAATTACAGGTTTTTATATCAATCGTTAATTATATTTTGTTTTCCAATATGATGAATGTTATTGTTTCCTGCTTTTATTTACGTACTATTGTTCCAAATTCCATGTCTGGCTAAATTATAGTAATCGGTATGTAGTAGTAACTCTGACGGGATTCGATAATGGCCGACATACTCATTTCTCTTCAAAACATGTTTATTGCCTTAGCTTTCAATTTTAATTTACTAAATAACTGTTCGTCGCGACAGCGAGGACTTATTAAAAAGTAGTTTTTCCACGACAGTGGGAAATTAACAAAGGTACAACCAACAAGCGACAGCTGCGGTTAGAACCAGATAGTAATGACTAAGGATCGTTTTAAAAACCGCGACAACCTTTTAAAAAGATTAGAATTTAATAGTTTTCAAAAAGTAGTTTTGACCCCGAATGGGACAGCGAAAACGTACATTTGGCCCTTAGAATCATGACCCGAGTCAATAACCATCGTGAGACTAGAGCCTTTAAACTGTTATTTTCTTCTTAAACCATTTTGAAAACTTTCTGTATGCCGGTAACTCGTCGAATCCCTGAAGAACTAACTTATTATATACCGATTCAAGTTCCTATATTTTTAAGTAACCTTTAATTTACGCACTTCTTTTGCTTTTATTCCCCCTAAAACCTTACCGACCTAGCTAAACATAGTAACACCCGATAACACTAGATTGATTACGAGTCCTTGTGGGATCGATATTTATTACTACGCGATTAGACTGTGCACTTGCAGTTAGATTTGTTAGACATAGAAAGTCGCGATCAGGAGGCAAATGCAATCACTCTTTTCTTACTCAGGAATCCTGTGCCTACATTGTTAGCTGATACATATTTCTCTATTCATCGTAGCAGTCGTCGTGGAGGTGGACGAATCGTATGTTGCGCTGCTCTGCTTTACAAGTGGTTTATTATGCACTTGCCAAGACTGCCAGTCCTTTGGGATAGACAGAATGGACTCTCATGGACAGAAAAGCTTTTGTTGCTCAAACACACCGACATCAACTGGTATGACCCCGTGTATGGAGGAATTCCTATAATTCAAAGCTGCGGAGATTTCCCAAATGTACCTCTCATCCGCACTGAAGGTTGCATCAGTTACAATCCCATCTTGGCCCGTCGCCAGTTGGGATACCCGATGAAGGAGGAACCATACTTCGCCCTTTTGAGAAGTTTTTACATCGAAGAAGGAAAGGATCAAGCTTACAAGGCTCGGATTGTGTATGCTTGGCGCCACATCAACACAAGAGGAATGACTGCGTTAGATTGTCCTGACATAACTGTTTTAGAGTCTTACTTGTCATGGGTAAGAGAAGCTGCATTAAAGATGTTCTATACCAGTTTCGAGCCTCGTCCAACAAAGCTCACTTTGGTGGAAGAATTAAAAGCTGCTCTAGCAAAAGCCAAGGAAGAAGGGAAAGCTTGGAGAGATAAGTATTTCATAGCTATGCAAGAAAAGGAAGAACTCCAAGAGTTGGTGTATCAAAGTGGAAAGAAGAGTCATCTTGAAGATGAAGGGCCATCCAGCCGGAGGATCTAGAATCTTTGTCGTTGTTTTCTGTTATTTTGTATTGAAGACTTGTGTTTCAGTTTCCAGTTTGATGATTGTAAAACTCTCCAGTTATTATTAAATGAAGATTTGTCTGTTTGCTTTCCATTGTTATGATATTTTCAAATATAGTTTTTATTCCTTGAATGTTTAAATCTGCATTTGCATGTCTGCATCCATAAGCATCACACATGCATGTTCCTGTGTCGTGTCTCATTTCCTCTGTCTTGTCTTCAGAATCACACTGAGACCCCGACATCAATACAACACCCGAGCCCAAGCTCGCTTAAGGATGGAAGAACAGAACTTAGATGTGGACAAAATTGACAATGAACTCGGAGAGCTCCGAGGAGGTATGGGGAAAATCATGGAAGCATTGCAAGTCATTCAAGCGCAGTTGGACACTCAAGCCACCGTTGTCTCTGAAATCACTGCAGATCCAATCCCAACAGCTATTACTATTGCAAATGTGCCGACTTATGGGCTACCTCCAGGCTTTATACCTCCACCAAGGGTCAGTCAACAAGCAGTTCCCCTAGGGGAGAAATTCCTCAGGCAATTCCTACTTATGCTCCAGCTTCTGTACAGATTCAGGCACGTCCTGTGTTCCACAATCCTCCACCCGTGTATGAAGGTCTTGATGGGTATGAAGAAGAGAGTGGGTTACATGACAAATTGAAAGAAAGTGTTGAAACTATAGGAAGAAAGGTCCGAGCAATGGAAGGAAACGATATCTTAGGCACTGACGCCAGAGATATGTGTCTAGTATCTGGATTGGTGATTCCACCCAAGTTTAAAGTTCCAAATTTTGATCAATATTCTGGTGCAACCTCTCCTCGAACACATCTAATCATGTACTATCGAAGAATGGCTGCGCACGTTGAAGACGATAAGTTAATGATCCACTGTTTCCAAGACAGTTTGAAGGGGGCTCCAGCCAAGTGGTATTTAGGTTTGGACCAGTCTCGGATTCACAGTTTCCAAGACCTGGCCGATGCTTTTATGAAACACTACAAGTACAACATGGATATGGCCCCGGATAGAAGATAATTGTTAAGTATGTCACAGAAAGGTACAAAATCGTTCAAAGAGTATGCGCAACGATGGAGAGAAACGACATCTCAGGTGGAACCTCCTCTGAATGAAAAAGAATTAACAGACTGGTTTGTTGACACAGTAAGACCAGAGTTTTATGAAAAGATGATCAGTAGTGTGTCTGCAAGTTTTTCTGATATCGTAGCCGTGGGAGTAAGAGTATAGTTGGGAATGAAGAACGGGAAGGTAGCCAGCAGTACCAGCAGTTCTGGTAACAGCAATATCAAGAAAGTCAGTAGTGGTTTTCACAAAAAGAGAGAAGGTGAGACAAATGCAATAATGGGAAGAAGGAGTCGTATTATGAGACCACCGTATCATCATTATCAGTAGCCTCAACAAGGTTTTTTCCAGCAAGTTCAACTAAATTATGCTCAGCAAATCCAGCAACAACGACCAGTATATCCGGTACAGTATGCCCAACAACAATATGTGGCAGCTGTAACCCCAGCATTCAACCATCCTGTTCCAAGTTATCAGTCAGGACAGCCAGCGCCCGCATATCAACCAAATCATCAAGGGTACTAACGAGCGCCCAACGCTCCGCCCTATCAACAAAACCATCAGAAAAGAGTTCAACAACCCAGACAATAATATCAAAACCGGAGGCCAACCACAAAACCTCCGCTTCCACAAATACCAATGACATACACAGAGTTATACCCTTCTTTAGTTCACCAAGGGTTGATAACAACGAGGCCACTGAATCCAGATACAACCTCTCCTCATTACAACCCGAATGCTCATTGTGCCTTTCACGAAGGTGTCGCTGGCCATGACCTAGAGGGGTGCTTTGCTTTAAAACATCTTGTAAGAGAGTTGATGGAAAAGAAAATCTTGTCTTTTGATGATGTACCACCCAATGTTAAGAGTAACCCACTACCAAATCACGGAGGGGTTAACACTATAGAAGAATCAGGTGAGAAGATAGTTAATGATGTGTCGAAGGTCAGAACGCCATTGAAAACATTACACGAGAAGTTGTTAAAAGCATGGTTGTTTGAAAGCATTCATAATAACTATGAAGAATGTTTTGTTGATTCTAGTGGGTGTGATGTGATACGAAAGGATATACAAAGATTGATGAATGAGGGGATATTGCAAGTATGTAGTAAGGTGAGGAAATAAGAAGTTTCTATGATTGAGCCCGTTTTCGATCTGTCCAAGAAAAGAGAGAAAGTTCCAGTATTCAACAAAAGTGTGAAGCCTGTCTTCAACAAAGCTACTATTGGTCAGCCTCGACCAATTGTGATCCAAAAACCAAGACCATTTCCTTATGATAATACCAGAGCCTTTCCATGGAAATATGATGTGACCATAGTAGACCAAGAATCAAGAAGGGTTGTTCAGACAGATGATCAGATGGATGTAACTAACATTGCAGGCACTAGCAAAATGACCCGTAGTGGTCGGATCTATCAACCAAAAGTAGCAGTAGCTGTTCCCAAAGAAGTTATTCCTGCCGCGATAACAAAAGAAAAAGAAACTCCAGGCACAGAAGAAGAAAATGATGAGGAATTTTTAAGAATTATTCGAAGAAGTGATTACAAAGTGATATATCAGCTTCATCAGACGCCATCAAAAATATCAATCTTGTCACTCTTGATAAATTCTTCAGCTCACAGGGAAGCATTACAAAAGGTATTGAGACATGCCCACGTAACAAAAGATATTTCTCTTGGTCAGTTTGATTCGGTAGTGGCCAACATCACGACATGCAACACGTTGAGTTTCAGTAATTCTGAATTGCTGAAAGAAAGACGCAATCATAACCGTGCGTTGCACGTATCCATCAAATGCCAAGAAGACACTCTGGCCCGAGTACTGGTCGACACAGGATCCTCATTAAACGTACTACCTGCAAGGTCACTCGCCAGATTAGCATATGCAGGGGCGGAGATGAAACCAACATCATTGATCGTAAAAGCCTTCGATGGTTCAAGAAGGACGGTTATTGGTGAAGTGGAATTACCGATTTTTGTAGGACCCCATGAGTTCAACATTGTATTTCAAGTGATGGACATAAATCTGGCTTACAGTTGTCTGTTGGGTCGTCCTTGGATCCATGAGGCTGGGGCAGTGACTTCCACCCTGCATCAGAGAATGAAGTTCGTGGTGAATGATAAACTAGTAATTGTACATGGTGAAGAAGAACTAATGGTTAGCAATCTGTCATCATTTCGGTACATTGAAGCAGATGAAGACGCACTAGAGACTTCGTTTCAGGCGCTGGAAATAGCCAATGCAGTGATATTAGAGGAAACGGTGGTGAAAAGTGGTCCGTCCTTTACATCCGCTCAGAGCGTCAAATCTACATTGGAAGAAGGCACTCCTGCAGGATGGGGAGAAGTAATTGAGGTGAAGCCAAAGATGAATCGCCAGGGGTTGGGTTACAAACCAACTCATGATGAAGAACCAACATATGACAACAGCCGTCCAAAGGCTATACAAGAAGTATTTATCAGTGTCGGTTTCCAAATCAACGCTGTAGGGGAAGATTTTGAAGACAAATACATGGAACAATTAGTGTATCATGACAAAGTTACTCTGAACAACTGGGAAGCTATTGAAGTTCCTGTAGTCTTTTCCGAGTTAAAGTAATTTGTTTGTTTTCTTTCTTTGTTGTTGTTGTTTAAAAAATCTCCATAGCCGTGCCCAAGGCTATAGGAATATTTTGTAAGGGCCCCATGCTTTCAAAGATTATCAATGAAAATGAACCATTTTGTTAAATTCCTCGCGTTATTTCATTTACCGTCTTTTTGTTTTTACTTTTAAAAAGAAAAATGGCAATACCAAAAAAAAAACCAAAATTTTTTTTTCTCTTTCTGTGTGTTGCATTTGTTTTTGTGTGTTTTAATAAATTAAAACCTTCCAACATGCAGTGATGACCCTAAACCCATTGAATCCTGTGACCTCGCATTCCCTCCAGACTTTGATTCACCAATATACCAAGCCGAAGATGAGGACGAAGATTTTGAAGTCCCTGAGGAACTGGTAAGATGGGAACATTATGAGTACACATAACTTCAGCCGTACAAAGAACATATAGAAGTCATTAATCTTGGCACCGAAGAAGACATGAAGGAAGTCAAGATTGGGGCAGCCCTAGGGGCAGAAGTAAAGCAGCAGTTAAAGGAACTCTTGAAAGAATACGTGGATGTATTTGCTTGGTCGTACCAAGATATGCCGGGTATAGATACTGACATAGTGGTTCACAAATTACCGCTCCAACCTGAATGCCCGCCAGTTAAACAAAAGCTCAGAAGAACGAGACCCGACATGGCTCTCAAAATTCGAGATGAGGTAAAGAAACAAATTGATGCAGGGTTCCTTGCAGTATCCAAATATCCAGAATGGGTGGCCAATATTGTGCCAGTACCGAAGAAGGACGGGAAAGTCAGAATGTGTGTATATTACATGGATTTAAACAAAGCCAGCCCAAAAGACGATTTCCCTTTTCCATATATTGATACTTTGGTGGACAATACAGCTCGTTTCACAGTGTTCTCATTTATGGATGGTTTCTCCGGTTATAATCAGATCAAGATGGATCCTGATGACATGGAAAAAACAACTTTCATCACTCCGTGGGGAACTTATTGTTATAAAGTTATGTCGTTCGGTCTAAGGAATGCAGGTGCCACCTATCAAAGGGCTATGGTGGCTTTGTTCCATGATATGATGCACAAAGAGATAGAGGTATACGTCGATGACATGATTTCCAAATCTCAAAGTGAAGAGGACCATTTGGAACATCTGTTGAAATTGTTTAAAAGACTCCGGAAATATCAATTAAGATTGAATCCAGCAAAATGTACCTTTGGAGTCAGATCAGGAAAATTACTCGGTTTTATCGTCAGTCACAAGGGGATTGAGGTGGATCCAGATAAAGTTCGCGCTATTCAAGACATGCCCGCCCCACAAACCGAAAATCAGGTCAGAAGTTTCCTTGGGAGGTTGAATTACATATCCAGATTTATTTCCAACATGACTCCTACCTGTGAGCCCCTCTTCAAATTATTGCGCAAAGATCATACGGTTATTTGGAATTCAGACTGTCAACAGGATTTTGATAAAATCAAAGGTTACCTCCAAGAACCTCCTATCTTGATACCCCCTGTTCCAGGAAGGCCTCTTTTTATGTATTTGACGGTGCTAGAAAGTTCAATGGGATGTGTGTTAGGCCAGCAGGACGAGTCCGGGCGGAAAGAACATGCTATTTATTATCTGAGTAAAAAATTCACCGATTGTGAAAGCTGGTATTCACTTCTGGAGAAAACTTGTTGCGCTTTGGCATGGGCTGCTAAACGTTTGAGGCAGTACATGATTTGTCATACCACTTTGTTGATTTCAAAAATGGATCCAATAAAGTACATCTTTGAAAAACCTGCTCAGACTGGAAGACTCGCCCGTTGGCATATGTTGTTATCAGAATATGACATCCAGTACGTGGCTCAAAAGTCCATCAAAGGTAGTGTGTTATTAGAATATCTCGCAGATCAACCTGTTGAAGATTATGAAGCTCTGAAGTTTGATTTCCCAGATGAAGACATCATGTTAGTAAAAGATTGTGAAGAGGCAAGATCTGATGAAGGTCAACAGACAGATATTTGGTGGAAAATGATGTTTGATGGTTCCTCCAATTACAGCGGGCATGGTGTAGGCACCGTTTTAATGAATCCAGAAGGTAGTTACACTCTGTTTACAGCCAGATTAGACTTCGACTGTACAAACAATATTGTTGAGTATGAAGCGTGCATTCTTGGCCTCGAAGCAGCCATCGACCTCAAAATCAAATTTCTCGAAGTCAGTGGGGATTCAGCTTTGGTTATCTATCAGGTTACTGGTGAATGGGATACAAGACATGAAAATCTAGTCCTTTACAGAGCTTACATTGTTGAAGTGATTAAGTATTTTGATGAAATCACCTTTAAACATGTTCCGAGAGTAGAGAATCACATTGCTGATGCCTTAGCCATGCTAGCTTCAATGTGGAAGGTCAGGGATGTCAATGATGCCACTCTCATCCGAATTGAACGCAAAACTGAGTCTGCTTACTGTCAGATGGTTGAAGAGGAAACCGATGACAAACCCTGGTTTCATGACATAAAGAATTACTTGCTAAAACAAGAGTATCCGGCAAATGCTACGTCACTTGACAAGAAAACTCTGAGACGGTTAGCATCCAAGTTCTTTCTCAGGAATAACGTGCTTTACAAAAGAAATCATGATATGGTCCTGCTCAGATGTGTTGAAAAACGAGAAGCATACTTGCTAATGAAAGATGTTCATGAAGGAATGTTTGGAACTCACGCCAACGGATACGCCATGTCCAAAAAGATCTTGAGGGCTGGGTATTATTGGTTGACCTTGGAAACTGATTGTATTCAATATGCCAGAAAATGTCACAAATGTCAGATCTATGCAGACAAGATGCGTGTGCCTCCAACATTGTTGAATGTGTTGTCTTCACCGTGGCCTTTCTCTATGTGGGGCATTGATATGATTGGGGAAATTTAGCTGAAAGCTTCCAATGGACACCGATTTATTCTGGTTGCTATTGATTATTTCACAAAATGGGTTGAAGCTGTATTTTATACCAATGTTACTCGACAAGTGGTAGCCCGTTTTATCAAGAAAGAAATTATTTGTCGTTACGGAATTCTAAGTCGAATCATAACAGACAATGGTACCAACTTGAACAACAAAGTCATGAAAGAGTTGTGCGATGACTTCAAAATTGAACATCACAATTCTTCTCCTTATCGTCCCAAAATGAACGGAGCCGTGGAAGCTGCAAATAAAAACATCAAAAAGATTTTACAAAAGATGGTAAAAACTTACAAAGATTGGCACGAGATGCTACCATTTGCCTTACACGGATACAGAACGTCAGTCCGCACTTCAACAGGGGCAACCCCTTTTTCTTTGGTATATGGAATGGATGCGGTACTTCCTATTGAGGTCGAGATACCTTCCTTGAGAGTCATAATGGAAACTAAACTTGAAGAAGCAGAGTGGGTCAGGGAGAGGTTTGATCAGTTGAATCTTATCGATGAAAAGCGCATGTCTGCGATGTGTCATGGCCAGTTGTATCAAAAGAGGATCAAGAGAGCTTTTGACAAGAAGGTTCGGGTCCGAGAGTTCCGAGAAGGAGAGCTTATACTCAAGAAGATTTTACCAGTTCACAAAGATGCACGAGGAAAATGGATGCCCAACTATGATGGCCCGTTTGTGGTAAAGACAGTTTTCTCAGGAGGCTCATTGATCCTCACCACCATGGATGGAGAGAAACTTACTCATCCAGTGAATTCTGGTGCAGTATGAAAATATTACGCCTAATAAGAACCCGATAAGTCGAAAACTCAAAGAAGCGGCTTATGCAAAAGTTAGAAAAGAAAAGAGAAAAATAGAAAAAGAGAAAAAAATCAAGAGCTCGCTAAGTTGAAAACCCGAAAGGGCGGCTTAGGCAAAAATGAGCATCCCGGTGGATTGAAAACCCGAAAGGGCAATCCAGGCAAAAGTTAGGAACAAAGGTGTTTCACTGCATCAGACGAAGTCATCACTACTGCAGACGTTACAAGGATTCATCTCAACAGCTCTCGTCAGAAGCAAGGATCTTGAGGAATTCTAGTCTTTAGGGATAGTTAGGTCACGGGATTCAATGTAACCTTATCCACTTTGCCGTTTTTCACTTGTAAAATTTCTATGGAATTTTGTGATTTGCAAGATTTCATTCTTGAATAAAAAACAACTTTTGAGCCTTTCTTTCTTGTGCAAACTATCATTTCCTTATTTTCTTTGTTATGCAAAATACTGTTCGTTAATCAACGATGTTTTTGAAAGCATTAGGTTCCAATTTTTAAAATAATCTGGAAAGATTAACAAAATGTTTTAACTCGTGGAAAAGATTCGAGGAAAATCATACTTTCCCGAAACCTCAAGGTAGCAGGAACCTTGATATACGATCAGATTTTCACTCCCCAATGAAGTACTAGCGATTGAGATGCTAAATGTCCTTTGGTCATGTGTGGTTATCAAGATCGAATACTATCCCTCAGGATTTCTTGCGATGATATGAAGACTTATCCCCAGCGGAGTATTTCTAGACACTTGTTTTTACCCCATTATCTCTGACGAGCCTATCTAAGCCCTGTTCCCCAGAAGGTCTTTGGGTTTATTTCCCAAGTATACATGCACCCTTCATCATGGGATCAGTGTGATTCACTTTGTCTCCTAGAGTCGTTGACATCTGTCAATTCCCGTGAAGTCCAAGTTGTTACTTAGTTCACTCCCAGTTAAAAGTCGTAGCTAACAGTTGTGTTGTGTTGCACCCCAAATTTTTACCCCTTATATCCTCTTCATATCATATGCATTTATTCATCTAACCTTAACAAGTTTCGAGGTGTGTTTTTGACAAGACACAGATGAAACGGGGCTCCGTACTGATAAAATCAGGGTTTCGAGGATCGGCCAATCAGTGTTTTGGGTTGAATCATTTATGAAACGAGATCAAAAGTACCATATTGGGCCATGTGTGAGTTCAATTTGAGGTAATCACTCGCAGATCAGATGCAGTTCAAGACACCCGATTAGGGTTTTTTGGGCCGGAAAAGTCAACTGTAGTTTGACTTTAAATCCGGGAAGTAATTCAAGGATACAAGTATGGTTTAAAAAGTTAATATGGCTTAGTGAAGTCCTCTCAAAGAGTTTCAAAGTCTTGGAAGCTCTGAAACGCGAACAGACGGTCCGATAATCGCCGATCGATCGTACGGTTGACCGAAACGTCAACCCCCTCAAATTTTGGGAATTTGACCTCAAGTTGTGAATCGAAGTTGTTCCTTATGTCATAAGGAACCTACATATCAATTTTCATGATCATCGGATCAAGGATGTGAGAGTAATCGAAGAATCGGGAAATTAGGGTTTCGAAAGGGGCTAAACCCTAACTCCCTAACCACACACCCGATTGAGGTGGTTCAAAGCTCATTGGACAGCTCTTAACAAGCTCTACAAAAGTCCTATACTAGTCCACACTCATAAAATGCATGGATTTGGAGTTATCATCAAAGTCATTTCTTAGTACGAAACACTTAGTGAAATTCTAAAAATCTGGCTGCACCAAAACTTGTTTTTTGCTGACTTTAAGGGACTTTTCAACCAAGATGCACATAGATTTGGAACTTTTGACAAACATGAATGTTGTAGTGCTACATAAGGGCTTTCCAAAAAGTACAAGAACTCCCCAAGAGGTGTTATGAGCTGAGAGTTATGAAGTGTGAAAGTTGGGCCTGTGCACTAATTTGTCAACTTGCCAAAACCCAACATAAACTTGATTTCCAACTATGCACTTCATCTCTAACCATGGATGGACATCTGATATGATGAATTTAGAGGTTGGAATAAGCAAATTCAGAAGGGCATCCAAACAAGTACAAGATCTCAAGCCAAAATCCATTACTTTAATAGGAGAAAGTACAAAAAGTACACCATGAGAGAGAAGATTGGGGGGCTACATCATGGAGATTGTCCTTGCACACTCTAAGGTCACTTCCTACAATTTATATGAGCTGGTTTTGCTTGCATTGAGCCTTGCAACTGATGTAAAGAGGGCTGCCACAAGGATATTGGCAAGATTCACTTCAAAACCTCATGAAACTCCCTCCAAAAAAGGAAGTTACCAAGCTGCCCTCACCCTTGTCTCTACTATAAATAGAGACCTCCCTCACCTCATTTACAACACATTACATCTGATAGAAACCACAAATAGCTTCTGTCATCACATTTCCTTAACATTGCTTCAAAATCACAAAATCCTTCAAAAAATCTCAAATATGCCAACTTGCACTTTTCATACCATAACTCTCTCCAAACTTCAAAATACCTCAAGGACCACATAGACCACCTTAAAATGGTCCTACAAAGCTGTTCCAACCATTAGTTTTCCCAAAATCTCAAAAATCAAAAAAGTCAAATGTTCATGTAGCTTACTTTGACCAAAAACCATAAAAATCACCAAGTCTTGTTCCAAACAGTTTCTTGAAGTTTTGATCACCCATACACCTTGCAAATGGTATATCTCAACTGTCAAAATCATTAGCAATCATTGGAGACTCATATTTTTCACTTTTGGCTTCATAAGTGTGTGGTTACTTAAAGTTGAAGAAAGCTCAAAGGCAAGAAAGTGAAGTGAAAGATCTCTGGGTTTCTCAACTATTTTAAGTTGTTCAAAAGGATCATCAAGAGGTATGTGACCTGTCTCCTTTGGCATTTGTAGTATTTCTTTTGATTTTGGCATTTTGAGCATTTTAATGTGTTCTTTTGAAGTCATAAGCACCTAAGCACAAAAATGTATTCTTGTAACACCACACCATATTTTGATCTATTGTCTTTTGATTGTTTCTTACTGTTATAACTCAATCTATTTTGAGTTTGAAATGTGTGCAAACCATCATTTATTCTTAATCCCATCTGCTGTGATCAATTGAACTTAGAATGCATCCCAAAAACACTAACTGTTTTGATTGAACTATGTCCATCTATGTTTGCTTGCATTGAGGTGATAACTGCCATATGGAACAGGTCATTGAAATTAATGTCTAGTATTTGGCTTTGTAATGTCAGGTTGGGGTTTGTGTTATATTTTTTATGAAACACCACTGTTAGAACCATCATGCATGCTTGCTGAGTCAATATTTACCTGATGCATTTTTGATGACATTATGGTACCACCTGTTTTGATCTTGACTCATCCAACATGCCAGACCTAGCTGATTCAATTTATGGCAAATAGGTCTAGAATCTATAAGTGTAGGCTTTAAATTCATATTCTGAATCCTGTTGAAATGATAAAAATCTTGCTGATGTTTGAGCTATGATGAATTTGTCTTAGTAGGATTAACAACAGGCTACCAAAAAGGCATTCTTATGATTTACCAAACTTGCATCCATTTCTTAATCCTGTCAAACCTTTGGTTTTAAGGCTTAAAAGCATAATGCATGTTCTTGGAATTGTGTCATGAAGTTTTAAAGTAGAAATTCACAAAACACATTACCATTTTGTTTGTCTGTTTTCAAAACTTGGATACCATCAATGTTTTACCCTTGCATATTGACACAGAGTTCATGATTTAAGCACTATTTTTCCTAATGTGAACATATATGCTTGCTGTCACATTGAGCCTTGTTAAATTTAGACTAGGTTTCAGTTTTAATGAGTGAAGAATTTATTGGCTCATCATTTAGTTTACTTTCCAAGTTTGCTGAGAGGAGAATCAACTCAGTTTCCCTATCAGGGTTGTTGGCTAGTATCATTTGGACTGTTAAGCTTTGACACTTGATGTTAGATTCATACTGTCCAGATTTTGTGTTTATACCTCTACCATGAATGCCTATGTGCTTGTTGAACTATGTTTGGTAATATCATGAACTAATTGCTAATGAGATCATCATGCTGTAAGTATACATATTAGCACTACCAAGACCATTCCCACACTACCACTGAAGACATGTCAGCCACTCCTCAGTTCAGTTTGTTTTTCTTTGTTAATCCTTGATTTTTCACTCAGTAGCAGGTGTGTTTGAGCATAGGATGGTCTGCCTCAAATTTGATCTTTAAAACTTCACAAAACTTTTCAAAAACTCCCACCATCATTGCAACTCACAAAATAACCATACTCTTTTTCTTATCTTGATAATGCTTGACATACATTAGTTAGATTTACTTAGGACCTTTAAGTCATGATGCTTGTGATTTGTTTGTATAGATGTCTGATCATCATGTGAAACCTGCATTGGATTTATACTCATCACTCTCATTTGTAAATCTACTGCTATTTCTGTTTAGATTAGCTTTGATGAGGTTTAATTACAGTTTCTTTTCTTTAACTCATGATTAAGATTTCTGCATGATATGTGTGTTCATTGCTATTAAAAACTGATGATCATGTCAAATGTGCAAGAGTGTTTGGTTTCTGTTCAATATCATCAAGCCTCATTTTTTATAAAACTGTTACAATCATAGTGTGTGAAAATTCACAGTCCAACACCAAACCATATCTTGCTTGCTGTCTGAAGTTGTTGTGAGGATTAGTCAACCTAGAATTCTTATCAGAATTCTAATTGGTCTGTTAGAGATCATCAGGATTTAAATCTTTGCCTTGACTGAGTTTAGTTTGGATCATGAACTACATCTTTCTTTGTATGGTTGTAAAGTCATTAGTGATCTGTTTTGATGCCTTGATTCTATCAGATTCCTTCTTTCTTGCATAATCATGGATGTTACTTTATAACATGTTCAGTTTTGTTATTCTGATTTTGGTATTCAGTGTGATACATATGTGTGTATATTGCATTTTGCTGTTGCATGCTTGCACTTACATGCCTTACCTTTGAATTTTAAAACAATGATTCTTTTCAACCAAGACAACAAATTGAGTGGGGGCATTGTACTCACTATGCTCACCTGGATAACATGAATTCCATGCAATAAGACAATTCTCTAGTATTCTATCTAGGTTTGATAACCTCTGATGCCATTGAACTCAACCTTATGTGATGAGTTATTGAACACTGCACTGTCATTGAATCAATTGTTTTGACTTTATGCCAAGTCTACCTTGAAATTTCATTAAATTGCCACTTGTTGGTCATCTTTAGATTTAGTCAGAACTAGTTTTTTTCCCTTCAAATTCATCCATGGAAAAATGCATCGTGAACTGGCTCAGCCCCTTTACCTACTTTGATTGGCATCTGTCATAGTTTTGAAGTTTCAAAGTACATCTCAAAAATCCAATTGCATGTTCATTCTAAATCTATGATGCGTGCCTTATTTTGAAACATGTTTCTTACCATCCTATTCTATGTTAGATTTCAAACAGGATAGAATCAAAGTTTGTGATATTTGGTTTGGTTTTGATACGGTTTTGATCCAATCCGCATATTGGCCCTGCTTTTTTTGATGTTTGTTTGCCCAGGAAATTCACAAACTAAGCCATATGTATTTACTGGGGTGGCTAAATACACGGATGTATCGCCACCCCAGTGGTTCCTACCTTGCCCTTAAATGCCTACCAAAGCCTTGTGTCCTGGGTTCGAGCCCCAGCGAGGCACTTGTTTTTAATTTGTTTTCTTTTCTCTTGTTTTACTATTTTTTTCACTCTTTTCCTTTCCTTCCATGTGCGTGTGGTGTGGCTTAGTGGTTAGTTTTGCTTGCTTGTGACCACAAGGGCGTGGGTTCAAACCCCACCCATGCCCTTTCTTTTTACTTGCTTGATTATTTGCTTATTTATTTTATTTTCATAAAAATCATTCAATTTTCAAATGTTCATAACTTATTTATTTTTTGTCAGATTTAATCCATTCTTTTTGTAACCTCTTCGTTATGATGTCTAATTTATTTTAATAAATTGTAATATCATATTTTGCTTGTTTTTACAACGCTTTGATCTCGCTTGATAGTAGGGTCGTTCCTAGGTCTTTACCATGCGTTTCAATTAAGAACTTCCTTCATTGCCATGTCCACTTTTATCCCGTAAGATTTACTTTTCTGTTGACTAGCATATTAGGATGTCATTCTTTCATTGGTTGTTACCATATGTTTTCTCTCCGCTTCGCTTTGTTAAGTCTATCTCATTACCTCCTAAATTACGAGGCTAAACTAATTTAACTGTGTGAGATTGTTATCTAGGCATAGTTGTTACTTTCAATCTGTCATTGGTTTATATGGTTGTTACCTTCATCATACTTTCTATCCTTGCTAAAGCATGCCTTCATCTTCGTTAAGATATGCCATTTGTAGCACTGCTTGTATTTATCGGTTGAAACCATTCATCTTACTTGAATTACTTGCTCATCATAATGTGCTTGCCCATCTTTGATTGTAATCTTTGTCTTCTATATTCCTCGTACTTAATTGTGCTTCGTTAAGTATTTATTCCCCAAGTGATGGAACTCTCTAGTTCGCGTCCAAGTTGTCTCCCCTATCTCCTTCCAAAGGAAAAGTCTTTCCATTAACCCTTGTGTTATGGATAGCTCATTACCCCTTTTTTGACTTTGTTAAAGTCATCCTTCAACCATGGTTCACAAAACCCTAGACTTTGTTTAAAGTCTAAAAGACCCACCTCTACTAGGAGTGATCTTCAAATAGAACCCTAGGATAGAGTTTGTAAACTCTATACAAGAATCATAGTAATGATTGCTTGTTTCCCTTTAAGTGTTGTAACATAGATCTAGGGAGTTTCGTTAAACTCTATACAAACATTGTTATGTTTGCTCCCCCATTGAACCTTGATCACAATCAAGTGTTCTTTAACCCTAGTGAGGAGAACTACGATTGCTCTGATTCTATCCTAGTTAGGATACGTAGGCAGAGGACGCGATGTCTTTGCGAGCAAACTTAGAAACAATCTTAGGTCCTCATCTATCATACCCTATCTCTTTACCCAATTCCAACCTTAGCAAATATCTAACAACTTAGCATGTAATTGAACGAAAGGTTCCTGTAGAATACTACAGATGTTTAGGATGTGAGATACCTACCCTAGGCATAACCAACCCCCGATCCCCGAATCTCTTAGCGTTGTTGTTACATCGCGAAAAGGGTTCTTTCTTTCTTTAGACCTTTCCTTTGGATAAATTAAAGTTCGGTTGTAAAAGAATTAAGATTCAAGTTTACTCAATAGCTTGATATCCGAATTTCACCGCAACAGAAATGGCGACTTCACTGGGGACTTCTTTTTTAAACTTAAGGGTTTAGCCTATTTTGTTTAATTACATTGCTATATTTGTGAATATTTGCTTAACATGAATATTTGTCAATATATGTGCTGGAATGTTGGATGTTGGGAACTTTGAGTGGTGAGACAGTACTATACCCGTACTCGAGTGCACTTATGATAGGATGGTGGTATATTCAAGGAGGCTTATAGGGAGTTGATTCCCGACCAAGCTAACTTGAGAAACCACCGCTCAGTGTAGGCCCTTATAAGGATTAGTGATGTTGATTGAGTATTCATGAAAACATTACTACCCTCAATAAAGGAGCCGTTGACACTGTGGACCTTTAGATTACCTCTTTCCCCCACTTTTGGCCTTACTAGGACGTAGTGCGGTGACTATGAGGGAGTAATCCTAAAATAGTTGATACGCGATACTGCACTGAGACGAGACTCTCTTGAGAATATTACTGATTACCGAGTCATTCGGGAAGTTGGTAATATCCGAAAGATGGGTTGTTGACTCTGAGAACTGTGTTAGAACCCGTTCGGCAGGTACAAATCACCGCGTAGTATAAACCTTGGATGGGTAAAACCTTGACTCCATGCTTCATAACCAAAGCCTTGTCTAATGTTTACCTATATGTGTATGTGCTTATGTGTGTTTGCGCATCTTCGCATTCATAAACATCATATCATTCAATATCATGAAGCTCAGATTCTTTTTGTTTGTAAACATCAAGGTCATCATGGACAGCGAAAGAAGGAAGACTGTAAAGTACACTTACAAGGGTCTTAACTTAGGAGAGCTTAAAAGATTGAGCGCCTTGGTAACTGATCCAGAAGAATTCCAAAGCAAATATGGGAATCTATTGTCACTTTTAAGGATGAAGAATAGGATGGATGAAGGGCTTCTCACTACACTTCTCCAGTTTTATGATCCCGTCTATCACTGTTTCACATTCCCCGACTACCAATTGGTGCCCACACTAGAAGAATATGCTTGTATACTAGGGCTACCCATTCTAGGAGAATCTCCTTTTCCGATCATGGAGACGGATCCCAAAGAACAAGATATTGCTAAAGCAACACACTTGGGGTTGATCGATATCCAAAAGAACATAACTACAAAAGGAGGAGTCTTCGGTTTAACTACAAAATTCCTGATTGAAAAAGCTCAATACTATGCTGACCATTTGAGTATGGATGCGTTTGAGGCTATTCTTGCCTTACTCTTCTATGGTGTCTTCCTGTTTCCGAGCTTCGAAGGTTTTGTGGACCTCAATGTTATCAAAATCTTCTTGAAAAAGAACCCTGTACCTACTCTGCTAGCAGATGCGTATCACTCTGTTCATCTGAGAAACTATCACAAGGGGGGAATGATCACCTGCTGTGTCCCATTGCTATATAAGTGGTTTATGTCTCACCTACCTAAAGCTCATGCCTTCTGTAGTCCAAAGAAAGGATGGTGGTCCCAAAAAGTCATGGCTCTTACTCATTCCGACATTGATTGGTACAGTCGAGACTACGATGGAATACTGATTATTGACAACTGTGGAGAATTTGGCAATGTGCCTCTTCTTAGAACTAATGGAGGGATTAGCTACAATCCGGTCCTTGCTCGTCGACAAATGGGGTACCCATTGAAAGACAAACCCCATAGTGCTCATGTAGAAAGCATCTTCTTCAAAGAAGAAAATGGTGATCCGGAGATGAAAAAGAAAATTTTAAATGCTTGGGGTCATCTGCACAAAAAAGGAAAGAAAGATTTAGGAAAGCCTAATTGCGTCTCCTTGGAGCCATACCTGCAGTGGGTCCGAAAGAGAGCCATCACACTGAAGATGCCTTACCCAAGGCAAAGGCCCATGGTCTTAAAAGAAGAACCCACTCTGATCTTCATGTCTAAAGAAGAAAAATTGAAGATTGCTCTGAACAAGTCACGACAAACTGAGGATGCATGGAGGAACAAATATCAGGTAGCTGTTGAAGAAAATGAAGAACTTCAGAAGCAGTTGCAGTTGAAGAATGAAGAGGTGCTCTCTTATAAGAAAAGAAAGACTCAAGAAGGTCCATCTTCCTCGCAATCAAACCCTTGGAAGCTCATGGTGGACAAACTCATTCTCGAGAAAGCACAGATAGAGAAGGAGATGAAGAAACTCAAAGCAAGAGAAGACTTTATTTTATCTTATGTCGAGGATTAGGACTTTTGTAAGAAGTACCAACTGATTGTAATCCACTTTTAAAAGAAATGAAATTTGGTCTATGAAGACTTTTTGATGTTTGCAAAAATCTGGGTTCCATGATATTATTACACATTTGCATCATTCGCATTTTCTAACCATTCAAGGAAATTCAATTTTTATTTTTTGCAGACACAACATGGCATGGCGAGATGCACTTCCCTGCCCAGATTTAAGGTTGGGTGACCTTCAAATTCTAGTAAGTCTTGTCAAAGACTCCGAGACATTCGTTGCAAAGTATGGAGATCTCTTATCTCTGCTAACCGCTCCAGTTGATGAAAACATGTTACAAGCTCTTGTGGAATTCTACCACCCTGGGTATCATTGTTTCATCTTTTCGGACTTCCAGTTGCTCCCCACCATAGAGGAGTACACAAGCTACCTGAAGATCCCATTGACCGTCTCGCCTCGACAAGGAAAGATAAAAAGAGGTGACTTGGCAAGAGCATTACAGCTTAGGCCTGAAGAGTTGCCAACCATGAAAGCAAACGGAGGCTATTACAGAATGGAAACAAGACAATTAATGGTGATGGCTGAATATCACTATGAAAACCGAAATCTAGGCATCTTTGAAGCCATTCTAGCGTTGTTGATTTATGGGTTGTATCTTTTCCCAAGTAACTACGAGTTCATTAGCGAAGAGGCAATCCGTCTGTTCCTCACCAAGAACCCTGTGTACGCTATTCTGGCAGACACTTATGTGGTCATTCACCGTCACAAACTGTTTGACATTGGACAGTTTTCATGTTGCCTTGCATTACTCAGCAAATGGTTCACATCACATCTGCCCAGGACTCATGTTTTCTGGAACTGTCACAGCAAAAATGCGTGGATTGCAAGGCTTGCCGCTCTTCAGCATCATGATATCACTTGGTATGACCCCAACCTTGGTGGCATACCTATGATTCCTAGCTTTGGAAACTTTTCCAATGTACCTCTCGTTGGGACCAGGGGAATTATTACTTACAACCCAGTAATGGCTCAGCGTCAATATGGATACCCAACTGGACCCGAGCCTGAACCAGAGCTGTTGCGACCTTACTTCTGCGAAGCTGAAAGTAACCAAGAATTGGAAGCACGATTTGACTATGCTTCTAGGCACCCTAATGTGCATGGGATGACTGCAGTAGAAGGAATCAGCTGCCTAGCCACAAAAGCCTATCTACTTTGGTCAAAGGAAATAGCGTTAACAATGTTCTACACCCGTGACTATGAGATAGTAATGGAACCTGACCCTCTCATGAGCAGAGAAGAATTAAAGTACGAACTCGTCAAAGCCCAGCGCAAGAACGAAGACCTGTGGGAAATCATCCGTCGAGACCGTGCTCGCAGGGATACCCAAGAAGGAGAAGGATCGTCTAATTAGGATGATCAAGCACTTTGTTTTTTCCTGCTTTCCCTAAAAAGGATCAAAATCCTGTGTTATGTACTTTCGTCGCACTTTGTTTCTGTTGTAACAAAAAAGGTCTTGTTTGTTAGCAAGAGCCATCCATTGTAATGAAGTTTAAACTATCAATGAAGGATGTTTTTTTTAAACACGTCGTTACATGTTGCTCAAAATTATTGTTTGTAAACAAATACTGTCTTTCCTTGAATGGTTAACGCATCTTTGCATTTGCATTTTTCATTTACATTTCATCCCGCATTGGTTCCGCATTAGGGGGTCCATAGCTCATGAGTTTTCATCTCCAGGAAAGGGGAGGGAGTCACACTGAGGTCTCACAAATACAATACCAGATTAAAAGCTCAGGAGAGGATGGCTGACAACGATCAAAGGATTGAGAAGATGGATAATGACATCGAGGGGATCAAGGGGGACGTCAGTCAAATCTTGGAAGCTCTCAGCATGATCAGAGCCAAAATGGACACTCAGCCTACTGCGATTTCTGAAATTACCACGGCAACAGCTCACGTCACAACTGCTCCAGTAACTACTGCAGAATTCCCATATGGTATGCCCCGAGACTTTATGCCAACGGTCAACAACGCGCAATCCTTCGGTTTCCAGCCGATATTTGATCCAACAAGCCAGAATCCGATCTTTACTCAAGCAGGTGGACCAACTACTGTTCGCCCTATCTTTCGTAATCAACCACCGATCTTTGATAACCCCGACGGTTCTGAGATTGAAGATGAAAAGCACGAAAAGTTGAGGGTAGAGATGGACATTATGACCAAGAAAATGAGGGCTTTTGAAGGGAACAATGTCTTTGGGTCTGATGCCAAAGATCTCTGTCTGGTTTCCGGCTTGGTATTCCCGCCCAAGTTCAAAATGCCAATCTTCGACAAATATGACGGAACCACATGTCCTAAAGTTCATTTAATAATGTACTGCCGGCGGATGGCCCCTCACATCGAAAACGACAAATTACTAGTCCATTGTTTCCAGGACAGCCTCAAAGGAGCTTCAGCAAAATGGTACCTTGGTCTTGATCAAGCAAAGATCCACAATTTCCAGGATTTGTCAGACGCCTTTGTCCAGCAATACAAATATAATATGGATTTAGCGCCGGATCGTCGTCAGCTGCTCAGTATGACGCAGAAAAATACAGAGTCCTTCAAAGAATACGCGCAAAGGTGGCGTGGAGTAGCAGCTCAAGTGGAACCACCTCTTACTGAAAAAGAACTGGCGGACTGGT
The DNA here is from genome assembly GCA_963859935.3 of Lathyrus sativus. Taxonomy (NCBI): domain Eukaryota; kingdom Viridiplantae; phylum Streptophyta; class Magnoliopsida; order Fabales; family Fabaceae; genus Lathyrus; species Lathyrus sativus. The sequence continues at coordinate 38,070,399 of OZ012735.1, forward strand.
TTGTCGACACTGTCAAACCAGAATTCTATGAGAGGTTAATCAGTAGTGTTACTTCAAATTTCTCTGACATCGTGGTCGTAGGGGTCAAGGTAGAAGCGGGTTTGAAAAGCGGAAAAGTAACGGCATCAAGTACTAGTTCCAACACCAGTGCATCTAAGAAACCGATCAGCAGTTTCCATAAGAAAAAAGAGGTTGAGGTAAGCGCTGTGATGCACGAAAGAGGAGTCCAAAACTCAACAAATCGTCGACAATCCTACCGACCATCTTATGTAGCGGCCGTGACGCCAATCTTTCAACAGCAAAATCAGCAGGGTTCTCAGCAGGTGGCACCCGCACAAAATCGGCAGCCTCATTATCAGAATCAACAGCCTCAAGCGAGGGCTCCAAGAGCAAATTATCCAGGAAATAGGCCTAAAATCCAGCCTATACCCATGAGTTACACGGAATTATTCCCTGGTCTAATAGAAAGGGGCCTTGTCAAAACGAGAAAGTTAGGTCCTCCGCCTGATCCATTGCCTTACTACTACAATGCTAGTGCTCGCTGCGCTTTTCATGAAAATGCGCCGGGACACGACCTAGAGGGTTGCTTTGCGCTACAACACCTCGTCCGTGAACTGATCGAACAAGGAATCCTATCCTTCGAAGACAATCCTCCAAATGTGAAAGATAATCCCTTACCAAATCATGCTGGGGTAAATGCTATCACTGAGGAAGGGGAAGGTTCAGAAAACAAGGCTGTCACTACCATCGGAGAAATTAAGGTGCCCTTAGCAGAGCTGCATAAGCGCCTCGCCCAAGCTTGGGCGCTCAAAACATCTCACGAGGATTGCGAACAATGCAAATCAAATCCACAAGGTTGCGATCTTGTACAAAAAGATATCAGGGCTCTGCTCGACCAAGGGATGATAGAGATCAGTAGCAGAAAGAAAGATGATATAGCTGTGATCGAACCAGTGTTCAACATGCCGGAAGAACCAAGAGGGAGGGTTGTATTCCTATACTCTGACAACAATAGTATGAGTCAAAACAGGAATGTTCGACCTGTGTTCCACGAAGAAATGATACCCAGGTTTGGAAGAAGCCAGCCCAAATTTGATCCAACAAAAGGGCCCGAACTCCATCCCATGGTCACGACAAGAAAGGAGAATTACACGAGGTACGAAGGCATCATCGAAGGAAGGAAACAAAATGGTGTAGCTAATATTGTTGGTAGCAGTAAAATGACGCGAAGTGGACGAATATACCAGCCAAGGTCGAACAACGCTGTTCCTCCGCCAAAATTTCATGCACCTAGGGCTTTTGTAGCCAAAGAACCAGCTCTCAAGAAAGCTGCAATCAAAGAGCCAGTGTCAAAAGAGACCATTGCTGAAGCACCAGTCAGCAAAGAGAAGGACTCGCTCAAAAATGATGATGAAGAGTTCCTGAGAATCATTCGTAAAAGTGATTATCGAGTAATTGATCAATTAAACCAGACTCCATCAAAGATATCTGTCATGTCACTGCTATTGAGCTCCCCGGCGCATCGCCAAGCTCTTCTGAAGATTCTGACTCAAGCACATGTGACTAAAGACATCACTGTGGGACAATTTGATTCAGTGGTAGCCAATATCACTGCGTGTAACACTTTAAGCTTCGATGACAATGATCTGACAGCGGAAAAACGCAAACACAACCGTGCTTTGCACGTATCAATCAAATGTGAGGAAGATACACTGTCCAGGGTGCTTGTCGACACCGGATCAGCCCTGAATGTAATGCCGAAAAGGACGCTAGCCAAATTAGCTTATCAAGGCGCTGCCATGAGACCCACGTCTTTAGTGGTAAAAGCTTTTGACGGATCTCGAAGAACTGTGATTGGAGAGGTGGACCTACCTATCATTATAGGACCACAAGTCTTTGAAGTTACCTTCCAAATAATGGACATCAATCCAGTCTACAGTTGTCTTTTGGGTAGACCTTGGATCCATGCTGCAGGAGCTGTGACCTCCACCCTACATCAAAAAATGAAGTTCATTGTTAATGATCAACTGGTGATTGTCCACGGAGAAGAAGAGCTCATGGTGAGCAACCTGTCCTCTTTCCGATATATCGAAGCAGATGAAGACTCTCTGGAAACGACATTCCAAGCTTTGGAAATAGCACACGCTACTCTGGTGGATGGATCAGAAATAACTCGTGGGCCATCTTTCGCCTCGGTTCAAAGTATCAAAGCAGCGATGGAAACTGGACTCCCGCTAGGATGGGGAGAAATCATTCAAGTGGATGCTCGTGCTAAAAGTGACCGACGAGGGTTGGGTTACAAACCAACTCCAGAAGAAGAACCTGAAGAAGACACTGTGAGGAAGAAATCTTTGAAAGAAACTTTCGTCAGCGGGGGTCTACAGATTAACGCTATCATTGATGAAGAGGAAGATAGTGACCATGATGGCCTAATCATCCGAGGAGGAGCGGCTCTGAGCAATTGGGAGACCGTGGAAATACCTGTCTTTTTACCCTTAGAGTAATGCATTTGCTTTGTTAAGTTTCCTTTTGTTTTTCTTTTGAAAAATTCCAGGTTTTTGCCCAAAACCCTGTGAATCATTTTGTATGGGCCACTTTGTGATTTGAAAAATCTATGAATGAAGAAGTGTTTTTGTTAAAATTCTTGTTTATTTATTGGCTCGTCATTTCACGCTTTTTAAAAGAAAAAGGGAAAAATGGTTACTTTTTGTAAAAAGATAAAAAACTACCCTTCATCTGCATGTCTATGTGTGTATGCCTGATATTCCTAAAATATAAAAACATGCAGAACACCTCCACCACCCTCAGAATCCTGTGATCACTCAGTTCCATCTACTAGCGGTTCATCCGTCTTTCAAGCTGAAGAAGAGAGTGATGAAGACCTAGAAGTTCTCGAAGAATTGAAAAGGATGACTGAATACGAAGATGCATGTCTTCAACCATACAAAGAGCCGACAGAAGTCGTCAATTTGGGATCTGAATTCGAAAGAAGAGAGGTCAAGATTGGGGCATTGTTAGGGCAAGAAGTCAAGGACGGGTTGATAGCACTCCTCAAAGAATATGTCGACATATTCGCTTGGTCTTATCAAGATATGCCTGGGTTGGATACTGACATCGTTATGCACAAACTCCCTTTAAAACTAGAATGTCCTCCCATCAAGCAAAAACTTCGCCGAAGAAGACCAGATATGGCTCTCAAAATCAGGGATGAGGTCAAGAAACAAATTGACGCAGGGTTTTTAGCCGTGGCTAAATATCCAGAATGGGTGGCCAATATAGTACCAGTACCAAAAAAGGACGGCAAGGTCAGAATGTGCGTTGACTACAGGGATCTAAATAAAGCAAGTCCAAAAGACGATTTCCCTCTTCCACATATTGACACACTGGTGGACAACACTGCAAGTTTCGCTGTATTCTCGTTCATGGATGGGTTTTCCGGTTATAACCAAATAAAAATGGATCCAGCCGACATGGAGAAGACGACGTTCATCACGCCCTGGGGCACTTATTGTTATAAGGTAATGCCATTTGGATTGAAAAATGCAGGGGCAACATATCAGAGGGCTATGGTCACACTCTTCCATGACATGATGCATAAAGAGATTGAAGTGTACGTAGACGACATGATCGCAAAATCCCAAAACGAGAAAGATCATCTGGATAATCTGCTAAAGCTGTTCAAGAGACTTCGAAAATATCAACTAAGGCTGAACCCAGCTAAATGTACTTTTGGAGTTCAATCGGGGAAGTTACTTGGATTCATTGTCAGTCAACGAGGAATTGAAGTAGATCCTGACAAAGTCAGAGCAATTCAAGAAATGCCTGCTCCTAAAACAGAGAAACAAGTCAGAGGGTTTCTTGGGAGACTGAATTACATCTCTAGATTTATCTCCAATCTAACCCCTACTTGCACACCAATCTTTAAGTTACTACGAAAGGATCAACCGGTAGTCTGGAATGATAAATGTCAGTCAGCATTCGAAAAAATCAAACAGTACTTACAAGAACCTCCAGTGCTAATTCCTCCGGTACCGGGCAGGCCTTTGTTTATGTACATGACAGTACTAGAGGATTCAATGGGGTGCGTCTTAGGTCAAACTGACGAGGCGGGCAAAAAGGAGCATGCAATCTATTATTTGAGCAAGAAGTTCACAGACTGCGAGAGTCGCTACTCCCCGCTAGAAAAAGCATGTTGTGCTTTAGCCTGGGCTGCCAAACGCCTAAGGCAATACATGATTTGTCATACAACAATGCTGATTTCCAAAATGGATCCCATAAAGTACATTTTTGAAAAACCAGCTCAAACAGGAAGATTGGCCAGGTGGCACATGCTCTTATCAGAGTATGATATTCAGTATGTCGCTCAAAAATCTATCAAGGGCAGCATCTTGTTAGAGCACCTTGCGGAACACCCTGTGGAAGACTATCAACCGCTCAAGTTTGACTTCCCTGACGAAGATGTGATGTATATTCAAAGCACAAAACCTGAAATTGGCCCAGATGAGGGTCCTGAGCCCGGGTCTCGTTGGAAAATGATGTTCGATGGGGCGTCAAACAAAAATGGGCATGGCATCGGAGCTGTTTTGAAAAATCCAACTGGAGGGTACACCGCCGTCACGGCTCGACTCTGTTTCTCTTGTACTAATAACATAGCCGAGTATGAAGCATGTATCCTGGGATTGGAAGCTGCCATCGATCTTCGCATCAAAATCCTGGAGGTGATTGGCGATTCCGCTTTGGTAATCTATCAACTCAAAGAAGAGTGGGAAACTCGCAATGAAAAGTTGATCCCCTACAAGGAGCACATCCTCGAAATGACCAAATACTTCGATGAGATCACTTTCAAACATGTACCGAGAGCAGAAAATCATATCGCCGACGCTTTAGCCATGATGGCGTCCATGTGGAAGGTCCAGTTCGTTAACGAAGCACCTCTGATCCGCATCGAAAGAAGGACTGTTCCCGCATATGTAATGACAATCGAGGAAGAATCCGACGAAAAGCCGTGGTTTCATGATATCAGAAACTTCCTTTGCAACCAGGAATACCCCGCTAATGCATCCAGGATCGATAAAAGGGCAATACGAAGATTGTCGTCAAAATTCTTCATCAGCAACGGCGTTTTGTACAAAAGAAATCACGACATGGTTTTACTCCGATGCGTTGACGAAAAAGAAGCAAGCCTCATAATGACTGAGGTACACGAAGGAACTTTTGGTACTCACGCCGGTGGTCACACAATGGCTAAAAAGATCTTAAGAGCAGGATACTTTTGGTTGACTCTAGAAGCTGACTGCATTCTCTTCGCTCGAAAATGTCACAAATGTCAGGTCTATGCGGACAAAATACATATCCCGCCACATCCACTCAATGTAATGACATCCCCATGGCCATTTGCAATGTGGGGCATAGACATGATTGGGGCAATAGAACCAAAAGCTTCGAATGGACACCGATTCATCCTTGTTGCCATTGATTACTTTACCAAATGGGTAGAAGCGGCATCCTACGCAAACGTAACAAGACAGGTGGTCGCCCGCTTCATTAAGAAAGAAATCATATGCCGCTATGGCATCCCCGACCAGATCATTACAGACAATGGGTCAAATTTTAACAACAGGACGATGAAGGAGCTTTGCGCTGACTTCAAAATCAAACATCACAACTCATCTCCGTACAGACCAAAGATGAATGGCGCAGTTGAAGCTGCAAACAAAAACATCAAAAAGATAATACAAAAGATGGTCGTGACCTACAGGGATTGGCATGAAATGTTACCTTTCGCTCTGCATGGGTACCGCACAACCATACGAACCTCGACAGGGGCAACTCCTTTCTCCTTGGTATACGGGATGGATGCCATATTACCCATCGAAGTCAGGATACCTTCGTTGAAAATTTTAAAGGAAGCCGATCTCGACGAAGACGAATGGATAAAAGAAAGATTTGACTCCTTGAACCTCATTGACGAAAAGAGAATGACGGCTATGTGCCACAGCCAGATCTACCAGCAAAAGATGGTAAAGGCGTTCAACAAGAAAATACGACCCAAAGAGTACAGGGAAGGGGAACTGGTACTCCGGAAAATCCTACCAACACAAAGAGACATACGCGGCAAATGGATGCCCAACTACGATGGCCCGTTTGTGGTGAAAGCTGTTTTCTCCGGAGGTTCGTTAATCCTCGAGACCATGGATGGGGAACAACTTAAGTACCCAGTCAACTCAGATGCGGTAAAGAAGTATTATGCCTAGCCAAGCGCAAGCTCAAGATTTGAGAGAACGAGCCACAAAGGCGAAGCACCAACGCAAGGAGCTGGATCTGTCTCGTCGGAAGCAACAAAGACCGATGGACTGCTAGTTAGTAGGACTGATTCATTATGGGATTCTGTAACCCCTTTTGTTAGCCATTTTTCCGAATATATTTTGTTCCCGAGGCTTTGCCCTTGGTAAAGTGCTCATCCATTAATAAAATTAGAATTTTGGCCAATCATTGTCATGATCTTTTGCTTTTGTTATGCAAACTCACTTATTTGTTAATAAAGATTCTTTCTAAAAACAAAGTGTTTTGAAAATTCGAAATTTTTGTTCAAAAGAAAAAAAGGGGGAACTTGATTTGACTGAGCATATTGAAAAAACTTTATGAGTAAATTGACAGTATTACACGATTCTCTGAACCTTAAGAGTCTGCTATCGCCTACCGAATGGAATTTAATGGCAATCCCCGCTTGTAAGCCAGGGTTTATTTTCTGCAGCTGTGTAAGAATATCGTTTATTTTGGAAGATAGTCGTCTACCTCAAGAGGAAACGGTAGTTAATTTGGAAGCAGCGAGACTCAGCATGTCGGGTCTTCTTCCCTTTTCTCTTACCTTGTTTCTTTCTCCTTGGTGGGTCGGTCTGCATTTCGCATACAGCATCGCATTAGCATACGCATTTGTTGGCGTTTGGTTTCAATATCTGTCTGATTGTTTGTTTGCTTTGAGATTCTTCGGTCTTTACCATTCTCTTTGCCCGGGGTTGTCACTTTTTGGTTTTGTCATCTCTTCTTGTTCTGAGGAGTACCAGTTTCCCGCTCAAGAGAATTATTTATATCTAGTTCACCAAGAAAGACTAGTTGTCACTAACAGTTACCGACGACGTGGTTGTAACCAATAATCTTCGAAAGTCTAGTAGTTACTAGCATCACTTTGAGAATCCAATTGTTATTGGTACCATCAATCTCGGTAGTCACCAATGTTCACACAAAAGTCTAGTAGTTACTAGCATTGCTTTAGAAATCGTTATTCCGTCACCTAAAATCCAATGGATATTGGTACCCTCCGATTCGTTTGTAACCAATCTCCCCAGCTAGGATCTAGTAGTTACTAGCAATCAATTGTAATTGGAGCGTTGATTTTGGTGGTCACCAATTTTCTTTAAACCCAGTGGATACTGTTGTCGCTCGAGAGTCGATCATTTAGTATCCTGAATTTGGTCGTCACCAATTCCCCCGGTTGGAGTCCTGTATTTTGTCAGTGTGCTGGGAAGCCCATTTATAAATCGGAATCTTGGTTAGATTATCATCATCTCCCCGGGAAGTCTAGTAGTAACTAGTACCCTTGGGAACATTTTTGTTTACTCTGGCTGTCACCAGTATCCTTTTGAAGCCTTTACTTCCCCCAGTTGAGTCTTGGAGTTAGTAGATGCTAGCCTCCCCAGTACATCTGGTTTTGTTTCTAATCTTTTCCTGAATATCCCGTTCGAACTCTTCGTTATAGGAAAATTTCTTATTTGGTTATCCCCAGTGAGATTTTCTCCAAGTTATCGGGTCTCTCGTGAGTAGTTACTCGTAGTTTTGCCTTGCTTTTCTTTTACTCGTGTGTTTGCATTGATCTTGCATTCAAGCATCATAAAGCATCAGGTAGAAATCATAGCATGTCTGCATTTGTCCTTTTGCATACCATCGGATCTAAGGGACAAAATTTCTGGTTTATTATATTTAAATATCTTTCACCACGATTCTATGAGGATTGCCATCTCTCATTACCATCTGGAGAAGACATTTAAATAGGGGCAACTGTTGCACCCCAAATTTTGACCCCTTATATCCTCTTCATATCATATTCATTTATTCATCTAACCTTAACAAGTTTCGAGGTGTGTTTTTGACAAGACACAGATGAAACGGGGCTCCGTACTGATAAAATCAGGGTTTCGAGGATCGGCCAATCAGTGTTTTGGGTTGAATCATTTATTAAACGAGATCAAAAGTACCATATTGGGCCATGTGTGAGTTCAATTTGAGGTAATCACTCGCAGATCAGATGCAGTGCAGTTCAAGACACCCGATTAGGGTTTTTTGGGCCGGAAAAGTCAACTGTAGTTTGACTTTAAATCCGGGAAGTAATTCAAGGATACAAGTATGGTTTAAAAAGTTCATATGGCTTAGTGAAGTCCTCTCAAAGAGTTTCAAAGTCTTGGAAGCTCCGAAACGCGAACAGACGGTCCGATAATCGCCGATCGATCGTACGGTTGACCGAAAAGTCAACCCCCTCAAATTTTGGGAATTTGACCTCAAGTTGTGAATCGAAGTTGTTCCTTATGTCATAAGGAACCTACATATCAATTTTCATGATCATCGGATCAAGGATGTGAGAGTAATCGAAGAATCGGGAAATTAGGGTTTCGAAAGGGGCTAAACCCTAACTCCCTAACCACACACCCGATTGAGGTGGTTCAAAGCTCATTGGAAAGCTCTTAACAAGCTCTACAAAAGTCCTATACTAGTCCACACTCATAAAATGCATGGATTTGGAGTTATCATCAAAGTCATTTCTTAGTACGAAACACTTAGTGAAATTCTAAAAATCTGGCTGCACCAAAACTTGTTTTTTGCTGACTTTAAGGGACTTTTCAACCAAGATGCACATAGATTTGGAACTTTTGACAAACATGAATGTTGTAGTGCTACATAAGGGCTTTCCAAAAAGTACAAGAACTCCCCAAGAGGTGTTATGAGCTGAGAGTTATGAAGTGTGAAAGTTGGGCCTGTGCACTAATTTGTCAACTTGCCAAAACCCAACATAAACTTGATTTCCAACTATGCACTTCATCTCTAACCATGGATGGACATCTGATATGATGAATTTAGAGGTTGGAATAAGCAAATTCAGAAGGGCATCCAAACAAGTACAAGATCTCAAGCCAAAATCCATTACTTTAATAGGAGAAAGTACAAAAAGTACACCATGAGAGAGAAGATTGGGGGGCTACATCATGGAGATTGTCCTTGCACACTCTAAGGTCACTTCCTACAATTTATATGAGCTGGTTTTGCTTGCATTGAGCCTTGCAACTGATGTAAAGAGGGCTGCCACAAGGATATTGGCAAGATTCACTTCAAAACCTCATGAAACTCCCTCCAAAAAAGGAAGTTACCAAGCTGCCCTCACCCTTGTCTCTACTATAAATAGAGACCTCCCTCACCTCATTTACAACACATTACATCTGATAGAAACCACAAATAGCTTCTGTCATCACATTTCCTTAACATTGCTTCAAAATCACAAAATCCTTCAAAAAATCTCAAATATGCCAACTTGCACTTTTCATACCATAACTCTCTCCAAACTTCAAAATACCTCAAGGACCACATAGACCACCTTAAAATGGTCCTACAAAGCTGTTCCAACCATTAGTTTTCCCAAAATCTCAAAAATCAAAAAAGTCAAATGTTCATGTAGCTTACTTTGACCAAAAACCATAAAAATCACCAAGTCTTGTTCCAAACAGTTTCTTGAAGTTTTGATCACCCATACACCTTGCAAATGGTATATCTCAACTGTCAAAATCATTAGCAATCATTGGAGACTCATATTTTTCACTTTTGGCTTCATAAGTGTGTGGTTACTTAAAGTTGAAGAAAGCTCAAAGGCAAGAAAGTGAAGTGAAAGATCTCTGGGTTTCTCAACTATTTTAAGTTGTTCAAAAGGATCATCAAGAGGTATGTGACCTGTCTCCTTTGGCATTTGTAGTATTTCTTTTGATTTTGGCATTTTGAGCATTTTAATGTGTTCTTTTGAAGTCATAAGCACCTAAGCACAAAAATGTATTCTTGTAACACCACACCATATTTTGATCTATTGTCTTTTGATTGTTTCTTACTGTTATAACTCAATCTATTTTGAGTTTGAAATGTGTGCAAACCATCATTTATTCTTAATCCCATCTGCTGTGATCAATTGAACTTAGAATGCATCCCAAAAACACTAACTGTTTTGATTGAACTATGTCCATCTATGTTTGCTTGCATTGAGGTGATAACTGCCATATGGAACAGGTCATTGAAATTAATGTCTAGTATTTGGCTTTGTAATGTCAGGTTGGGGTTTGTGTTATATTTTTTATGAAACACCACTGTTAGAACCATCATGCATGCTTGCTGAGTCAATATTTACCTGATGCATTTTTGATGACATTATGGTACCACCTGTTTTGATCTTGACTCATCCAACATGCCAGACCTAGCTGATTCAATTTATGGCAAATAGGTCTAGAATCTATAAGTGTAGGCTTTAAATTCATATTCTGAATCCTGTTGAAATGATAAAAATCTTGCTGATGTTTGAGCTATGATGAATTTGTCTTAGTAGGATTAACAACAGGCTACCAAAAAGGCATTCTTATGATTTACCAAACTTGCATCCATTTCTTAATCCTGTCAAACCTTTGGTTTTAAGGCTTAAAAGCATAATGCATTCTGATGAAGGTCAACAGACAGATATTTGGTGGAAAATGATGTTTGATGGTTCCTCCAATTACAGCGGGCATGGTGTAGGCACCGTTTTAATGAATCCAGAAGGTAGTTACACTCTGTTTACAGCCAGATTAGACTTCGACTGTACAAACAATATTGTTGAGTATGAAGCGTGCATTCTTGGCCTCGAAGCAGCCATCGACCTCAAAATCAAATTTCTCGAAGTCAGTGGGGATTCAGCTTTGGTTATCTATCAGGTTACTGGTGAATGGGATACAAGACATGAAAATCTAGTCCTTTACAGAGCTTACATTGTTGAAGTGATTAAGTATTTTGATGAAATCACCTTTAAACATGTTCCGAGAGTAGAGAATCACATTGCTGATGCCTTAGCCATGCTAGCTTCAATGTGGAAGGTCAGGGATGTCAATGATGCCACTCTCATCCGAATTGAACGCAAAACTGAGTCTGCTTACTGTCAGATGGTTGAAGAGGAAACCGATGACAAACCCTGGTTTCATGACATAAAGAATTACTTGCTAAAACAAGAGTATCCGGCAAATGCTACGTCACTTGACAAGAAAACTCTGAGACGGTTAGCATCCAAGTTCTTTCTCAGGAATAACGTGCTTTACAAAAGAAATCATGATATGGTCCTGCTCAGATGTGTTGAAAAACGAGAAGCATACTTGCTAATGAAAGATGTTCATGAAGGAATGTTTGGAACTCACGCCAACGGATACGCCATGTCCAAAAAGATCTTGAGGGCTGGGTATTATTGGTTGACCTTGGAAACTGATTGTATTCAATATGCCAGAAAATGTCACAAATGTCAGATCTATGCAGACAAGATGCGTGTGCCTCCAACATTGTTGAATGTGTTGTCTTCACCGTGGCCTTTCTCTATGTGGGGCATTGATATGATTGGGGAAATTTAGCTGAAAGCTTCCAATGGACACCGATTTATTCTGGTTGCTATTGATTATTTCACAAAATGGGTTGAAGCTGTATTTTATACCAATGTTACTCGACAAGTGGTAGCCCGTTTTATCAAGAAAGAAATTATTTGTCGTTACGGAATTCTAAGTCGAATCATAACAGACAATGGTACCAACTTGAACAACAAAGTCATGAAAGAGTTGTGCGATGACTTCAAAATTGAACATCACAATTCTTCTCCTTATCGTCCCAAAATGAACGGAGCCGTGGAAGCTGCAAATAAAAACATCAAAAAGATTTTACAAAAGATGGTAAAAACTTACAAAGATTGGCACGAGATGCTACCATTTGCCTTACACGGATACAGAACGTCAGTCCGCACTTCAACAGGGGCAACCCCTTTTTCTTTGGTATATGGAATGGATGCGGTACTTCCTATTGAGGTCGAGATACCTTCCTTGAGAGTCATAATGGAAACTAAACTTGAAGAAGCAGAGTGGGTCAGGGAGAGGTTTGATCAGTTGAATCTTATCGATGAAAAGCGCATGTCTGCGATGTGTCATGGCCAGTTGTATCAAAAGAGGATCAAGAGAGCTTTTGACAAGAAGGTTCGGGTCCGAGAGTTCCGAGAAGGAGAGCTTATACTCAAGAAGATTTTACCAGTTCACAAAGATGCACGAGGAAAATGGATGCCCAACTATGATGGCCCGTTTGTGGTAAAGACAGTTTTCTCAGGAGGCTCATTGATCCTCACCACCATGGATGGAGAGAAACTTACTCATCCAGTGAATTCTGGTGCAGTATGAAAATATTACGCCTAATAAGAACCCGATAAGTCGAAAACTCAAAGAAGCGGCTTATGCAAAAGTTAGAAAAGAAAAGAGAAAAATAGAAAAAGAGAAAAAAATCAAGAGCTCGCTAAGTTGAAAACCCGAAAGGGCGGCTTAGGCAAAAATGAGCATCCCGGTGGATTGAAAACCCGAAAGGGCAATCCAGGCAAAAGTTAGGAACAAAGGTGTTTCACTGCATCAGACGAAGTCATCACTACTGCAGACGTTACAAGGATTCATCTCAACAGCTCTCGTCAGAAGCAAGGATCTTGAGGAATTCTAGTCTTTAGGGATAGTTAGGTCACGGGATTCAATGTAACCTTATCCACTTTGCCGTTTTTCACTTGTAAAATTTCTATGGAATTTTGTGATTTGCAAGATTTCATTCTTGAATAAAAAACAACTTTTGAGCCTTTCTTTCTTGTGCAAACTATCATTTCCTTATTTTCTTTGTTATGCAAAATACTGTTCGTTAATCAACGATGTTTTTGAAAGCATTAGGTTCCAATTTTTAAAATAATCTGGAAAGATTAACAAAATGTTTTAACTCGTGGAAAAGATTCGAGGAAAATCATACTTTCCCGAAACCTCAAGGTAGCAGGAACCTTGATATACGATCAGATTTTCACTCCCCAATGAAGTACTAGCGATTGAGATGCTAAATGTCCTTTGGTCATGTGTGGTTATCAAGATCGAATACTATCCCTCAGGATTTCTTGCGATGATATGAAGACTTATCCCCAGCGGAGTATTTCTAGACACTTGTTTTTACCCCATTATCTCTGACGAGCCTATCTAAGCCCTGTTCCCCAGAAGGTCTTTGGGTTTATTTCCCAAGTATACATGCACCCTTCATCATGGGATCAGTGTGATTCACTTTGTCTCCTAGAGTCGTTGACATCTGTCAATTCCCGTGAAGTCCAAGTTGTTACTTAGTTCACTCCCAGTTAAAAGTCGTAGCTAACAGTTGTGTTGTGTTGCACCCCAAATTTTTACCCCTTATATCCTCTTCATATCATATGCATTTATTCATCTAACCTTAACAAGTTTCGAGGTGTGTTTTTGACAAGACACAGATGAAACGGGGCTCCGTACTGATAAAATCAGGGTTTCGAGGATCGGCCAATCAGTGTTTTGGGTTGAATCATTTATGAAACGAGATCAAAAGTACCATATTGGGCCATGTGTGAGTTCAATTTGAGGTAATCACTCGCAGATCAGATGCAGTTCAAGACACCCGATTAGGGTTTTTTGGGCCGGAAAAGTCAACTGTAGTTTGACTTTAAATCCGGGAAGTAATTCAAGGATACAAGTATGGTTTAAAAAGTTAATATGGCTTAGTGAAGTCCTCTCAAAGAGTTTCAAAGTCTTGGAAGCTCTGAAACGCGAACAGACGGTCCGATAATCGCCGATCGATCGTACGGTTGACCGAAACGTCAACCCCCTCAAATTTTGGGAATTTGACCTCAAGTTGTGAATCGAAGTTGTTCCTTATGTCATAAGGAACCTACATATCAATTTTCATGATCATCGGATCAAGGATGTGAGAGTAATCGAAGAATCGGGAAATTAGGGTTTCGAAAGGGGCTAAACCCTAACTCCCTAACCACACACCCGATTGAGGTGGTTCAAAGCTCATTGGACAGCTCTTAACAAGCTCTACAAAAGTCCTATACTAGTCCACACTCATAAAATGCATGGATTTGGAGTTATCATCAAAGTCATTTCTTAGTACGAAACACTTAGTGAAATTCTAAAAATCTGGCTGCACCAAAACTTGTTTTTTGCTGACTTTAAGGGACTTTTCAACCAAGATGCACATAGATTTGGAACTTTTGACAAACATGAATGTTGTAGTGCTACATAAGGGCTTTCCAAAAAGTACAAGAACTCCCCAAGAGGTGTTATGAGCTGAGAGTTATGAAGTGTGAAAGTTGGGCCTGTGCACTAATTTGTCAACTTGCCAAAACCCAACATAAACTTGATTTCCAACTATGCACTTCATCTCTAACCATGGATGGACATCTGATATGATGAATTTAGAGGTTGGAATAAGCAAATTCAGAAGGGCATCCAAACAAGTACAAGATCTCAAGCCAAAATCCATTACTTTAATAGGAGAAAGTACAAAAAGTACACCATGAGAGAGAAGATTGGGGGGCTACATCATGGAGATTGTCCTTGCACACTCTAAGGTCACTTCCTACAATTTATATGAGCTGGTTTTGCTTGCATTGAGCCTTGCAACTGATGTAAAGAGGGCTGCCACAAGGATATTGGCAAGATTCACTTCAAAACCTCATGAAACTCCCTCCAAAAAAGGAAGTTACCAAGCTGCCCTCACCCTTGTCTCTACTATAAATAGAGACCTCCCTCACCTCATTTACAACACATTACATCTGATAGAAACCACAAATAGCTTCTGTCATCACATTTCCTTAACATTGCTTCAAAATCACAAAATCCTTCAAAAAATCTCAAATATGCCAACTTGCACTTTTCATACCATAACTCTCTCCAAACTTCAAAATACCTCAAGGACCACATAGACCACCTTAAAATGGTCCTACAAAGCTGTTCCAACCATTAGTTTTCCCAAAATCTCAAAAATCAAAAAAGTCAAATGTTCATGTAGCTTACTTTGACCAAAAACCATAAAAATCACCAAGTCTTGTTCCAAACAGTTTCTTGAAGTTTTGATCACCCATACACCTTGCAAATGGTATATCTCAACTGTCAAAATCATTAGCAATCATTGGAGACTCATATTTTTCACTTTTGGCTTCATAAGTGTGTGGTTACTTAAAGTTGAAGAAAGCTCAAAGGCAAGAAAGTGAAGTGAAAGATCTCTGGGTTTCTCAACTATTTTAAGTTGTTCAAAAGGATCATCAAGAGGTATGTGACCTGTCTCCTTTGGCATTTGTAGTATTTCTTTTGATTTTGGCATTTTGAGCATTTTAATGTGTTCTTTTGAAGTCATAAGCACCTAAGCACAAAAATGTATTCTTGTAACACCACACCATATTTTGATCTATTGTCTTTTGATTGTTTCTTACTGTTATAACTCAATCTATTTTGAGTTTGAAATGTGTGCAAACCATCATTTATTCTTAATCCCATCTGCTGTGATCAATTGAACTTAGAATGCATCCCAAAAACACTAACTGTTTTGATTGAACTATGTCCATCTATGTTTGCTTGCATTGAGGTGATAACTGCCATATGGAACAGGTCATTGAAATTAATGTCTAGTATTTGGCTTTGTAATGTCAGGTTGGGGTTTGTGTTATATTTTTTATGAAACACCACTGTTAGAACCATCATGCATGCTTGCTGAGTCAATATTTACCTGATGCATTTTTGATGACATTATGGTACCACCTGTTTTGATCTTGACTCATCCAACATGCCAGACCTAGCTGATTCAATTTATGGCAAATAGGTCTAGAATCTATAAGTGTAGGCTTTAAATTCATATTCTGAATCCTGTTGAAATGATAAAAATCTTGCTGATGTTTGAGCTATGATGAATTTGTCTTAGTAGGATTAACAACAGGCTACCAAAAAGGCATTCTTATGATTTACCAAACTTGCATCCATTTCTTAATCCTGTCAAACCTTTGGTTTTAAGGCTTAAAAGCATAATGCATGTTCTTGGAATTGTGTCATGAAGTTTTAAAGTAGAAATTCACAAAACACATTACCAATTTGTTTGTCTGTTTTCAAAACTTGGATACCATCAATGTTTTACCCTTGCATATTGACACAGAGTTCATGATTTAAGCACTATTTTTCCTAATGTGAACATATATGCTTGCTGTCACATTGAGCCTTGTTGAATTTAGACTAGGTTTCAGTTTTAATGAGTGAAGAATTTATTGGCTCATCATTTAGTTTACTTTCCAAGTTTGCTGAGAGGAGAATCAACTCAGTTTCCCTATCAGGGTTGTTGGCTAGTATCATTTGGACTGTTAAGCTTTGACACTTGATGTTAGATTCATACTGTCCAGATTTTGTGTTTATACCTCTACCATGAATGCCTATGTGCTTGTTGAACTATGTTTGGTAATATCATGAACTAATTGCTAATGAGATCATCATGCTGTAAGTATACATATTAGCACTACCAAGACCATTCCCACACTACCACTGAAGACATGTCAGCCACTCCTCAGTTCAGTTTGTTTTTATTTGTTAATCCTTGATTTTTCACTCAGTAGCAGGTGTGTTTGAGCATAGGATGGTCTGCCTCAAATTTGATCTTTAAAACTTCACAAAACTTTTCAAAAACTCCCACCATCATTGCAACTCACAAAATAACCATACTCTTTTTCTTATCTTGATAATGCTTGACATACATTAGTTAGATTTACTTAGGACCTTTAAGTCATGATGCTTGTGATTTGTTTGTATAGATGTCTGATCATCATGTGAAACCTGCATTGGATTTATACTCATCACTCTCATTTGTAAATCTACTGCTATTTCTGTTTAGATTAGCTTTGATGAGGTTTAATTACAGTTTCTTTTCTTTAACTCATGATTAAGATTTCTGCATGATATGTGTGTTCATTGCTATTAAAAACTGATGATCATGTCAAATGTGCAAGAGTGTTTGGTTTCTGTTCAATATCATCAAGCCTCATTTTTTATAAAACTGTTACAATCATAGTGTGTGAAAATTCACAGTCCAACACCAAACCATATCTTGCTTGCTGTCTGAAGTTGTTGTGAGGATTAGTCAACCTAGAATTCTTATCAGAATTCTAATTGGTCTGTTAGAGATCATCAGGATTTAAATCTTTGCCTTGACTGAGTTTAGTTTGGATCATGAACTACATATTTCTTTGTATGGTTGTAAAGTCATTAGTGATCTGTTTTGATGCCTTGATTCTATCAGATTCCTTCTTTCTTGCATAATCATGGATGTTACTTTATAACATGTTCAGTTTTGTTATTCTGATTTTGGTATTCAGTGTGATACATATGTGTGTATATTGCATTTTGCTGTTGCATGCTTGCACTTACATGCCTTACCTTTGAATTTTAAAACAATGATTCTTTTCAACCAAGACAACAAATTGAGTGGGGGCATTGTACTCACTATGCTCATCTGGATAACATGAATTCCATGCAATAAGACAATTCTCTAGTATTCTATCTAGGTTTGATAACCTCTGATGCCATTGAACTCAACCTTATGTGATGAGTTATTGAACACTGCACTGTCATTGAATCAATTGTTTTGACTTTATGCCAAGTCTACCTTGAAATTTCATTAAATTGCCACTTGTTGGTCATCTTTAGATTTAGTCAGAACTAGTTTTTTTCCCTTCAAATTCATCCATGGAAAAATGCATCGTGAACTGGCTCAGCCCCTTTACCTACTTTGATTGGCATCTGTCATAGTTTTGAAGTTTCAAAGTACATCTCAAAAATCCAATTGCATGTTCATTCTAAATCTATGATGCGTGCCTTATTTTGAAACATGTTTCTTACCATCCTATTCTATGTTAGATTTCAAACAGGATAGAATCAAAGTTTGTGATATTTGGTTTGGTTTTGATACGGTTTTGATCCAATCCGCATATTGGCCCTGCTTTGTTTGATGTTTGTTTGCCCAGGAAATTCACAAACTAAGCCATATGTATTTACTGGGGTGGCTAAATACACGGATGTATCGCCACCCCAGTGGTTCCTACCTTGCCCTTAAATGCCTACCAAAGCCTTGTGTCCTGGGTTCGAGCCCCAGCGAGGCACTTGTTTTTAATTTGTTTTCTTTTCTCTTGTTTTACTATTTTTTTCACTCTTTTCCTTTCCTTCCATGTGCGTGTGGTGTGGCTTAGTGGTTAGTTTTGCTTGCTTGTGACCACAAGGGCGTGGGTTCAAACCCCACCCATGCCCTTTCTTTTTACTTGCTTGATTATTTGCTTATTTATTTTATTTTCATAAAAATCATTCAATTTTCAAATGTTCATAACTTATTTATTTTTTGTCAGATTTAATCCATTCTTTTTGTAACCTCTTCGTTATGATGTCTAATTTATTTTAATAAATTGTAATATCATATTTTGCTTGTTTTTACAACGCTTTGATCTCGCTTGATAGTAGGGTCGTTCCTAGGTCTTTACCATGCGTTTCAATTAAGAACTTCCTTCATTGCCATGTCCACTTTTATCCCGTAAGATTTACTTTTCTGTTGACTAGCATATTAGGATGTCATTCTTTCATTGGTTGTTACCATATGTTTTCTCTCCGCTTCGCTTTGTTAAGTCTATCTCATTACCTCCTAAATTACGAGGCTAAACTAATTTAACTGTGTGAGATTGTTATCTAGGCATAGTTGTTACTTTCAATCTGTCATTGGTTTATATGGTTGTTACCTTCATCATACTTTCTATCCTTGCTAAAGCATGCCTTCATCTTCGTTAAGATATGCCATTTGTAGCACTGCTTGTATTTATCGGTTGAAACCATTCATCTTACTTGAATTACTTGCTCATCATAATGTGCTTGCCCATCTTTGATTGTAATCTTTGTCTTCTATATTCCTCGTACTTAATTGTGCTTCGTTAAGTATTTATTCCCCAAGTGATGGAACTCTCTAGTTCGCGTCCAAGTTGTCTCCCCTATCTCCTTCCAAAGGAAAAGTCTTTCCATTAACCCTTGTGTTATGGATAGCTCATTACCCCTTTTTTGACTTTGTTAAAGTCATCCTTCAACCATGGTTCACAAAACCCTAGACTTTGTTTAAAGTCTAAAAGACCCACCTCTACTAGGAGTGATCTTCAAATAGAACCCTAGGATAGAGTTTGTAAACTCTATACAAGAATCATAGTAATGATTGCTTGTTTCCCTTTAAGTGTTGTAACATAGATCTAGGGAGTTTCGTTAAACTCTATACAAACATTGTTATGTTTGCTCCCCCATTGAACCTTGATCACAATCAAGTGTTCTTTAACCCTAGTGAGGAGAACTACGATTGCTCTGATTCTATCCTAGTTAGGATACGTAGGCAGAGGACGCGATGTCTTTGCGAGCAAACTTAGAAACAATCTTAGGTCCTCATCTATCATACCCTATCTCTTTACCCAATTCCAACCTTAGCAAATATCTAACAACTTAGCATGTAATTGAACGAAAGGTTCCTGTAGAATACTACAGATGTTTAGGATGTGAGATACCTACCCTAGGCATAACCAACCCCGATCCCCGAATCTCTTAGCGTTGTTGTTACATCGCGAAAAGGGTTCTTTCTTTCTTTAGACCTTTCCTTTGGATAAATTAAAGTTCGGTTGTAAAAGAATTAAGATTCAAGTTTACTCAATAGCTTGATATCCGAATTTCACCACAACATGTTGAAAGCCAATTGTTATTGGTGTTTCTCTGGTCGTCACCATTGTTTCCTTTTAAGCCCAGTCGTAACTGGCCTTGTTTTAAATCCAATTGTCATTGGTACCTCGTTAGTCGTCACTAGCATTGTTTAAATCCATTTGTCATTGGTATCTTGTTGGTAGTTACCAACTCCCCCCATGAAGTCCAGTCGTCACTGGCATTGTTTAAAACCAATTGTCGTTGGTATCTTGTTGGTTGTCATCAAATTTCCCTTTGAAGTCCAGTCGTAACTGGCATCATCTGAGATCCAATCGTTATTGGAGTCTTTTGGGTTTGGTCGTCACCAACCTCCCTAGCTGAGATCTAGTAACCACTAGCATTCTCATAGCCAATTGTCATTGGTATTCCCCAGCTTGGTCGTCACCATATTCCTTTAAAGTCCAGTCGTAACTGGCATTGCTTAAAACCAATCGTCATTGGTACCCTGACTTGATCGTCACCAATCTTTCTTAAAAGTCCAATCGTCATTGGCATTGCTCGAAATTTGGTTGTTACCAATTTCCTCAATCGAAGTCTTACGTTCTTACCAGAATGTTGTTACCCCGGGTTAGTTATTACTGTTACCCCAGAAAATCTATTGATTACCAGCACTGTGTGAATTATTTGTTAGGACTGGTTGACATCAATATCCCCAGCGATTCCTTTTCCCCAGTCGAGTCTCGGAGATCTAGTCGTCACTAGTACCCCCAGTGAGTCTGGTCTTGTTTCTAGTCCATTCCTGAAGATCCCGTTTGAACTCTTCGCTATAGGAAGTTCCTCATCTGATCATCCCTAGTGAGGCCGGGTCCCTAGTTTTCCGTTTCCCCAGTAAAGTTTACTTTCTTTTCCCAGTAGAGTATATCCTCTTCCTCGGTAGAAAGTCGTTCTGTTTCCCGGAAGTATATCCTTTTTCCCCCAGTGAGATTGTCATCTCCTTTAGACTTCTCGCATCCCCATGAGAAGTTTTCCTCCTTATTCATGTCTGAACTATGGATTGTTGCACCTCGGTACTCCCAGTTTTGAGTCCCCAGTGTCGGGTTCCCGTGAGTAGTTACTCGTTGTTTCACTTTTCTTTTCTTTTTGTCCACATTATGTCTTGCACCCAAGCATCATAAAGCATCATTTAGAATTCATGGCATATCATGGCTTGTCCTTTAACATGACATCGGATCTAAAGGACAAAAGTTTTGGTTATCTATATTTAAATACCTTTCACTGCGATTTTACGAGGATTGTCATCTCTCGTTTCCATCTAGTAAAGATGTTTAAATAGGGGCAACTGTTGTACCCCAAATTTTGACCCCTAGATTCTCATTACCATTTTAGGAGCATACTCATGAATTATCTAACCTTAAACCAGTGCAAGTTCATTTTTATCAAGATACAGATGAATAAGGGTTTCTGCACCGTCAAATTCAAAACTTCAAAGAGATGATCAACCAATGTTTTAGGCTAATTCAAATTGGAATCAAGTATAATATTAAATGTTAAAAGAAAATTCAATTTGAAGTGGTCATTCCAGGATCAAGAACAGTGCAGTCCGGAGGCCCCGATTAGGGTTTTTGACTAGTAAAAGTCAACTGTAGTTTGATTTGATGTTGGAAGGTGTTTTGATGGTGTGATTGAGGTCCATGAAGTTCATATAGCTTAATAAAGTTCATTCAAGAAGTGTCAAAGTCTCAGGGTGTCCAGAATGTCAACAGGCGACTCGGTAGGTACCGATCGATCGCACGGTTGACCGAAAAGTCGACTTTTCAAATTTTAGGAATTGGACTCCAAGTTGTGAATCAAAGTTGTTCCTTATGTCATATTTGACTTGCCTATCAATTTCATGACCATTGAATCAAGGATGAGGAAGTAATCGAAAAATCGGGAAATTAGGGTTTTGAAAGGGGCTAAACCCTAACTCCTTAACCACACATCCAAATGAGTTGGTTCCAAGCTCATTGGAAAGCTCTTGACAATTCCTAAAAATGTCCCATACTAGTCCATGAATGTTGTAGAGCTACATGAGGGCTTTCCAAAAATTATTAGAAGTCCTCAAGAGGAGTTATGGCAGAAAGTTACATGTGTGGCAAGTTAGGGGTTTCACACTTTAGTCCCACATTGTCAAATTTTCAAAATGCATTCTTTCATCAAAGTTGGCCAATCTCAGCTTGTGAAACATATTGTATCTGATATATGGAATGTTTGTAGCATGAAAGAACCAAGGATTATGCAGAAGTTTGAGGATTTAGCCAAAAAGCAAGTGGCTTGCAAGTTGCTTTGCAACTTGCATTCAAAAAGTAAAAACAAGCATGAGGTGTAAAAGAGGTTCTGAACCAGCCATCAACTGTACCTCTTAGCCTGCAAATTAGCCACACTAGCCATCATTTTCCTTGACTAAAGAGGCCTGCCCTGTAGCCAAGAAAACCCACTTGAGGAGGTTTGTTCAAAGTGTGCCAAAACCTTTCTTAAGAGTGAAGAAATCTTCAAATCTGCCCCCTCACTCCTTTGCCTATAAATAGAGACCTCCCTCGCCTCATTTTGGACACAATATACATTCTAAAAACCAGAAGAAATCTTTGTCCCTTTGCTCTTGCACTCAAAATCTCAAAATCTCAAAATCTCACTTTTCACTTAAGAGCACAAAAATCTGCCTTGTCACTAAGGCTGCCAAAACCATTTCCCTACATTCCAACACCCTAACAACCATCCACACACTCTCCAAATATGTTATAGAAGGTGTCTAGACCATTAAACCACCCAAAAACTTCACCAAGCCAAAAGTCAACTTCTTCATCAAGTTACTTTGACCAAAAGCCACAAATTCCACCAAATTTGGTTCTAAGCTTTTCCTTGGTGTTTTAACCACTCAAACACCTCTCATATATCATTCCTCAACTGTCCAAGACATCAAGAGTCATTGGTGGAGTTTATTTCTCCACTTGTCTTAAAGTTTTCTTTGTTACTTCACAAGGAAGGAACCTTTCAAAGTTGAGGAACACTTGAAGTTTCTCTGGGTTTCTTGGTGTTTAAACTCACTCAAATCAAGCTACTGGAGGTATGTGAACAATCCCTTTTTGCTTTACACCATAATTCCACCCTTTAGCATTTTGAGCTTATAATGTGAAAAGCATGACATATGTGATTTATGTGTGAATTCTATCATAACATGAAGGCAGCTGTTGGATTGATTTGAGACCCTTTTAAAAGCATAATTGTGTGGTGTATGTGTGATTAATTTGAGCTATTCTCATTTGATATGCTTTTTCACTCATAAGATGCTTTGTTTTATATCAAGAATGCCAAACATTGCAATTCTGCCATCATCTTTTGAAACAGCTTGTCCTATGCTTTAAAATGTGATCTAACTTATCCTATATCATGTACCTATGCTGTGTGTATGAATAATTTGGTCAGGAAAGGTTGGGAATCAAAACTGAGCATTATCATGCCATTTTCAAGATCACTTTTGCATTAAAAAGCCTTTTTTCATAACAGACATACCTAAGTCTTTCTTTGTGCCTGAACTCAGTCAATAGCACCTATGTAACTTGTATACATGATTCATTTGATAAGTATGTGCTCAGAGCTTGAATTTCACTTCTTCATGCATTGCATTTATGTCATTTACAACTTAAAACACCATTTTTCATGACAGTTCCATTTTGATTTGTTTTGATGATTGAAATCACCCAATGCCATGTATATGTAATGTGTGTGTAATTGAATTAACCTGAAAACATGTTGAACTAAATTTGAACACCTTGCTGCACTTCACTTCACATGAAAAATAGCCTGAACCCTAAACTTCACAACTATTTGCTTTGCATCAAAATCATGTTTTGAATTCACTTGTGTACATATTTGAAGCATGTTAGTATGTTTTAATGGAACTGAAACAGGATGCATCTCTAAATGAATACCTTCATGCCATGAAAATACCATTTTGTAACCTACATCTCATCTTTTGCCTCAGACTGTTTTTTAACTAAAGTCATGGCCTGAACCTATTCCATATCATGTATGTGTATGGTGTGCATGATTTAATTGACCAAAAAGTAATTGGAACTGAAACTGCTCATCATTATGCATTTTGTTCACCATCTTGCAACTTGACATGCCATCTTTCATCACAGCCTAGTTTCATCCACAAACTTGATTTGAACTCACTCACTGTCACATATATAGTATGTTTGCATGATCATTTGAACTTAGAACTAGCTACACCATGACATACCCTTCAAAATGCATCTCTTGAGAAAACTTGCACTTCACATATCACTTTTCATTTCAGCATGATTTAAGCACTACTTTTAGCATGAATCCCTTCCTTATCATTGTTGTGATGTGTCTGCATGGTTGTTTGAAGTTGAAACTAACTGGAATATGCCACACACTTCAAAATGCCCTTAACTTTAAAAACACACATAAAGCTTGCTCATGAAGCACCATTAATCACAACAGTTAGTTTTAGGCTATAAGTTATGTTCAGTCTCATCTTGTAGTATATGCAATAGGTGTATGTAATTGAAATGACTTAAGGCTGTCTTGAACTGAATTTGCCTATAAGCATGCATCACACAAAGCACATGCCTGCACTTGATATGTCACTTTGCATAACAGCTTGTTTTGAGTTTGTTTTATATGTTAGGATCCCTCATGAGCATCCATATGAGGTGTGTGAATGTTTAGTTTGATGGAAAAACAACTGTAAAAGGAAATGCTTGTCCTCATGCTTTTCACACATGTACACTTGCACATTGATCACTACTTTTCATAGTAGACATCTTTGAATTCATTCAAAAACACCAATATGAACTATGTGCATGATTCATTTGATCAAAAGACACCTACAAACAGAACTGGACCTCAATATGCATCTTTTAAACCAATTTGCAACTTGACATGCTATATTCCATTACATCCTGACTTGAACTTTATCTTTTGCATGAATACACTCATTAACATTTACATGGTGTGTTTGCATGATTACTTTGATCCATAGCTAGCTGTATCATGAATCACATGTCAAAATGCATTTCAAAAGAGTACAATGCAAGAGCTATCGGGTTTTTCATTAGGGAAAGAATTTGGAAAATATAAAAGAACCATCTTATTCCTTTTTTAAAAACACCCAGTTTACACTAAAATTTGTCAAAAAAGGTTAAGAATTGAGAGAGTTATGCCCAAAACGCAAATCATGAAATCTGCCTTGTTTTTGCCCCAGCCAGTATTTTGAACTTCCCTTATATATTAAAGGGGTGGCTTCCATCAATGGATGTATAGCCACCCCAGTGGTAAGCAACTTAACCAAAACACGCCTTGCACGCCTAGTACCTGAGTTCGACCCCTGAGGAGGGCAACTCTTTTATTTTATTTTGTCATTTTTCACCAAACTTTGAAAAATCATATCTCTCTCAATTTTAATCATTTTTCACCCATTATTTTTGCATTGTGTTCTCCTTGATGTGTAATTTCATGTCCTATTTTTTATTTTCATGTTTGACAAATTTTTCATCTCTTTTGACTGTGTACAAGTTATGCACTTTCTGTGATCGTTTTGACAGATGCAGATGAATTTTCTCTTGATGTACTTGTGATTTTTTGTGGTGTTTGTTTGCATTCTCATCCTTAAATGTTTGTTAACATGTTAAAGTTTCATTTTTGGTTGTTACCATGTCCATGTCATTTTATCTGTTGAATGTATTTGAACTCGATCTGTCGTCACATTTCCTGTTCTGCTTACCTGCTTTGATTGTCATCAATGCATTTTCATTCTTGTCAATTTCATGTGCTTATTTGATGGTTGTCACCATGAATAAATCATTATTATGTTGTTGCTTTTCCTTTTTATTTTTCTTCCCCAAGTGATGAAGCTTGTTAGCTTTCATCCAAGTTGTCTCCCCAGTCTCCCTCCAAAGGAAGGTCTGTCCATTTGACCCTCATGTCATGGATAACTCATTCACCCTCTCTTGACTTTGTTAAGTCATTTTAACCCTAGTTTAAAAAAAACCATTAGACTTTGCTTTAAGTCTAAAAAACCCACCTGTACTAGGAGTGTTCTTCAACTAGAACCCTAGGAAAGAGTTTGTCAACCCTGTGTAAGAATCATTGTCATGATTTCTTACTTCCCCTTTTGAATGTTACAACTTAGATTAAGGAGTTTTGTCAAACTCCATACAAACATTGTCATGTTTTCTTCCCCCCTTTGAACCTTGATCATAATCAAGTGTTCTTCTTCCCTTGTGAGGTGAACTACGATTGCTCTAATTCTATCCTAGTCAGGATACGTAGGCAGAAGATGCGACGTCTTTGCGAGCAAACTTAGAAAACCACTTAGGCCTTTATTTATCTTATCCCTTATCCCAAACCATAGCACAATTCATAAACTTAGCAATCAATCAAACAAAAGGTTCTTGTAAAGTACTACAGATATTTAGGGTGCTAACACCTTCCCTAGGTATAACCAACCCCCGATCCCCGAATCTCTTAGCGTTGTTTTACATTGCGAAAATGGTTTTTATTTCTTTAGACCTTTCCTTTGGATAAATTAAAGTCCGGTTGTAAAAGAAATAAGGTTCAAGTTAATTCAATAGCTTAATATCCAATTTTCACTGCAACATCTATTATATAGATTCATTGGATGGCGATACAAATAAATATGAAAATCTGAAGAACATGGTTGATACGTAAGTGATGAGATATACTGTTCTGAATAATTATATATCTTTATTTATTATGTGACATTGTTCTAAATATGCGTTTATATTATGTTAGAGTTATACAAATATTCAGAGCACAAAGAGATGCAACAATGCGAAAAAGTAAGGCTAACAACATCAGTTGGATCAAAGTGAAGGTATATTTTCCCATGTTTGATTGTTATAGTGGTTCTACTTGATCAAACTATTTAAACTATATATCCTGATAAATGTTCGTTTGTTTTTTCCATTTACAGTGTCCTCGTCAGCGCAATGGGATTGACTGCAGATATTTTGTATTGCGCTTTATGAAGGAAATTATTCTTTCTGGTCAAATTGAGATTCCAATCACGGTATAGATCAATTCATAAGTTATATGATTCATTTTGATAATTAACCGATATTTCATCTGAGTAATTAAATCGTACATGTTCTGTTATATTATGTAGTATTTTGATGAATTCAAGTGCGGTACTTACTCGAAGGCAAGATTGGAAGAAATTAAGGAGGAATGTTGTCAATTTATTCTTGAGTTGAGACTGGTATAATTGTATAATTCATATCTATTTGTAAAGTTAACGGATTTGTAATTATATTTAAATTGACCGGATTTGTGATGTTGTAATTATATGTAAAGTGTTTAAATAAAGTGTTGAATTGGATTTGTGATGTTGTAATTATATGTAAAGTGTTGAATTGTGTATATAAGGCCAAAGTGTTTAAATAAAGGGCTGAATTATATAAGCAGGGAATGTAATATAAGCAGGTTTATTGAAAAATATATAAAAATTGTGATTATTCAGAATTTTTTTTCTCCAAATCGTGCACATTAGACAACGCTTTTATGTATAAGCGCTGCTAAAGGGGATAGAGAGAGTGTTAATAAAGCGCTGCTATAGGGGGGTCAAAGAAAGCGCTTTCTAAAAGCGCTGCTAAAGGGGGGGAGGGGGAGGGGGAATAGGCAGCGCTTTCAAAAGCGCTGCTAAAGGGGTAAAAAAGCGCTGCTAAATGTGATGCTAAAGGGAGCCTTTAGCAGCGCTTTTTCCATAAAAAAAACGCTGCCTTTACCTTTAGCAGCGCCACTTTAGGCAGCGCTTTAAAGCGCTGCTAAAGGCCAAAAAAAGCGCCGCTAAAGGTCCTTTTTGGTATAGTGTATTTTGTCTATTTTATTTGAGTCTAGGCTTTCAGAGAGATGTGGCACCTGTTTTAAAAATCTCTTTCATTTAATAGATTAATTTTTTGCTAACGAATTTTCTCCCACACTTGTGATCATCTGATCGTCTATTTTGTTAATGGTCAAATGATTTGAATTGTTCATTCATATTTCACATCCAAAAACTTCACTATAAAAAAATCTTTAATCACTAATCTATTGATATTAACGTTTTTATAGTTTTTTCTTCCTCATTATTTTTTCTCTATGGTCTTGAGTTATCAGAGTACTTGTCTTCTTCTCTTTCTTACTCGTGAAATTTTCCTAGTATTTCTTTATTTCTCTTCGGAAAACTTGCCGCCTTTCGAAAAATTTCTCCTCGTTCGAGAATTTATTTTGGGTGGTCAAGCAACTATTATTTGAGGGTGTATTATAGAACGTGGCCTATAATGCAATATGAGACCATACAACTTGATCAAGTTATTTTATCTCGGGGACTTTGCGGTTGATAGTTTATTTGGATTATTTTAGAATATGTCGTGATATGTTTTAAAGAGAGAGAACTAACGAATATTCTATAAACTCATTTTGTATCATCTCTTCAAAGTAGATAAATCCTTAACAATTTTACTTAATAAAATTCTTCCTATAAATCCATCCACATTCAGCTTTGTAGACACCTTTGAATTTTTCACCTTAAAATTTTGATCAATTTGGGCATTAAAGATTTCACTTTATGTCGTGCAAATTGCTTCTCTTGCTCATCTTTGTATGTCTAAAAAAATTCTTTCAGGCTTTTTCTAGGTCTTACTTTCTCTTCGACACTTTTTTTCTCAATTCAGATCCCTTACATCCCCCCACTTCAGCATGCATTCCAAACTTATCAAGCACTTGCTACTTGAGCTTTAGGATCGGCCCAACATATCATGAGGTCTAAGGTAAAAATATAAATTAAATATTTTAATATAAAAAAAAATTATTTTAAATTAATGAATTTTTGTTTTAGGTTTTTTTTTTAATTTAATCAATTTTATTTAATATTTTATTTTTAATTGATAATAAAATCAACACATTTAAATACTCTGTTAATTATTTTAAAAAATCAACACATCTAAATAATCTTTTAATTATTTTTTAAAAAATCATAATTAAAAAAATATTATCAAAGTTCTTTAAAAAAACTTAAATTTCAACTATTCTTTTATATATAAAAAATTTAAAAGTTTATTATTTATAAATATGACTTTTAACATGACTTTCTTTAATAGTGTGCAAGAGGGATTATCGAATAGAATTCAAAAAAGTTTACGATTAAGTCGTAGATAAAAAGAGCCTAAAAATATTGATTATTTTTAAACAATAACAAAATAGAGCCCTGATTTATTGTTGGTAATTAAACCTTGATTAGTCTGAAAATTTAAGATGGTTTTAATTTGTAAATTAATCAATTATACAACAATGGTTCTTGTTATCATAAATTCTTAATAGATACTATTATATAATTTGTATTGAAAATAATTTTAAATTTTTTTTAAAAAAAAATGTTAATTAATTAAAACTATATAAATGTTTTTAAAAAGTGAGACCTAAGTGGTAGTCTTGGTGGCTTACTCCTAAATCGGCGCTTTTGAGTTCCCTTTCTTTGGGATGATCTCAAATCAATTAGGATAAATTGAGCATGATGTGAGACCTTTAAATGAAACCAATGCGTCATACCATATGGCGACACACCTTTAAATGAAACCCTAGGTCTACACAGGAGGCGCCATACCATATGGCGCCTTAGTACATCCTTTTTTTATTATTTATTTTGTATTTTGTTTCATCATGAATTTGTAAGGATATTTACGTCATATCATATGTGGCCCGTACTATTTTATTTTTCTATAAATAAGACTGCACACTAATCTTTTTTTTCACAACAACTTTCACCAATAGACTCAACTCTTCATAATTTTCAAATCAGTCTAGAATGTCTGCATTTCTAAATCAACGTTCATCATCATCGTCATCATCATCGGAGGAACCGTTTCCAACATTTCCTCTAATGAAAAGAAATGCCCTAGTTTTTTTTCAGCAACAAAGCCTCCGATGAAGCTGCTATTGTGGAACACGTAGACTTTGGAGCATTTGTATAGGGAACTGAACTGCTGGCTAGAAGGAGATATTGTTGTAGGTGAAAAGATTAGGAAAATTGAGAGGTTAATTGAGGAGTCAGAGAGAAACGGAGTTACTCGTGATTGGAGAAAAGTAGAAAATGATGTTGGTGTCCTTATGATGATGTTAACACCAAAGAAGATTACCTTGATGGTTGTGATATCCTAGACAAGTTGATGCATTATGTTGTTTTATGTGGGTTTGTTGTTGTTATTTTTGGATTGTTATTTGATATTAGGTTATGTTGTTGTTATTTTTCGGATTGTTGTTTTGATATTAAGTTATGTTTGTGTCATACCCCAAAATTTACCTTCAGATTCTTTGATCTTTTACATGTCATTTTATATCAATCATTTCGCATTTTTCATAATACCCAATTTATCAGCTGAAATAAATTTTTTTGGACAGTTTAAGCCGTTTTAGCGGGTAAAATTTATTTTAAATTTGACAAAACGCTGTATTTTTCCGAATCATATATTTTTTACTGATCACTTTGGTGTATTCATTTTATTTTTTTGAGTACTTCAATACCAGTCCAATTATTCGTTTTTACCGATTTCTTATCTCTTTTAATTAATAGTCTTTTCTATTTAATTAGTTTTATTTTAATTAGTTTATATTATTTATATTTTAATATTTAAATTTTTGGGTTTTATTCTTTTATAGTAACACTTAGTTAAGAAGTTTCATAAAGTATTTTTTTAATGGTAGTTTGATTTGTGAAAGCAATGCATGTACATACTGATACACAATCCATGCAGACTCAACCATTTTCCTGCACTACCCTCCTATTATTGACCCTACCTCTTTTTTGTTTTGTTCTTCTTTTCTTGCTATCCAAACCCATCAGCATGTACTACCATCTCTTTCTTGCATTCTTTTTGAAGTAAAACAAATAATAATTTTAAAAAAAAACATATTATCTCTCACGTTACCCACAGCACCCTCACCACCTCTACAAAAACACTGTAAGACCCTTCATTCTTTTTACGGACCAATAACTCACTATTCATCATCTTCCAGTTCCACAAGCCATCATTGACCACCATGAGCAAAGATTTTGACTGTAACATAATTTTTCAAACATCCAAAACACAGTACTAACAACTCATAACCCAGCTTTGTGGTGAAACGATACCGCTGTGCCGGCGATGAATAATGATCTTCCTATTCTACCTCTGATGTGAAACCGTCACATTACAACTTGCCTCACACCTTCTACCATTCCTCCCTCACTTTCATTTCATAACTTAAAAAACCATCACTAAAATCTGCTTCACCCATGTTCCACCATTTTTCTTCTAATGAAGACACTCTCCATTACATTTCATAACCACACCACAAACCTTCCTCTTTTTAATTTTTGACATCAACACTCCAACAACAACCACCGTTGCTCACACATTAACTCTAATCCATCACTGCCGCCTTGTATTGTAAGAGACTACTACTTCAAATACATTCACGTGAAGGTGTAAGTTTTTCTTTCGTTTAAATGTATATGTGTATGTTCATTATAGAAGTGTTTGTGTTGTTTTTTTGTACTTGTATGAGCTTTGAGATGTCGTTTTTGTGTACGTAATATTTACGTTTTAGTGGATGTTGTATTATATGATTATGTTTCAAGCCATTTGTAGTGTGTGTATATAGTCATGTGTTGTGCTTGTTAACATATATCTATATATTAGAGTTAATATGTGATTATGAGCACGAATTTTGGCCTCCTGTTGTTACTGTTGCTGCAAGTAGGAAAGAATAAGAGGCGTAATACACTAGTAATTTGTGAGTCATTGTTCATTCTAATTTTATTTTGTTTTTAATTATTTATTTATTTATTTTTCCTATGCATTTTTTATTTATTTTAAATTCAGATTAGTTTTTTCTAGGTTTGCTAGGTTTAGGTTGATTTAATGATGCATGTGTGGAGTGACTCTTTGAGTGTTGGGTGTCATACCCTCAATTTGTTCTACCCATTTTCAAATATTTTCGTTTATTATTATTCTTTTATGTTTTACATTATCCGCTTATTTCTTATTATTTAGACACGTGTCCGCTTGCCATTGGAGAATTTTCCAACTTTATCTTTTTTGACCAATTAAGACGTGACACGTGGCCTAAGAACATTATGTGAATACTATTTTCTTAAACTTTTTCTTTTTAAATGTTACTAATAATTTTTTTAAATAATTACTATTGTTTTTATTTTTTTTAGTTTGTTCTACATTTGCTAATTTTTATTTTAGTTAATATTTATTTAATAGTTATTATTATTATTTGTTTATTGATTTATTGTGTTAATTAATATTGTAAGTATTAATTTATATTAAAAGTTGAGTTTTATTATTTTTGTTTAGGTAGAAATTAGAGTTTTAATAGGTTTGTTTTAATTATTAGATTATAGAATTTCTTTTTATTTAGTTTTTAGGATTAATTGTTTTTAGAGTTAATTACGTTTTTTAGATTTTTATTAGTTAATTAATATTAGTTAGATTTTGTTTTAGCTTTTAATTTATTAGCATTTAATAGCCTGTTTATCTAATTAGGTCAGTTTTTAACTCATTCTCTTCTATTAATCCATCATTAATTAATTGGCAGTTTTAATGAGTTTATTTGGTCCACTAGTCAAATTGCATGCAGGCCCATTATGCCATCTTCGCCACTTGTCAGCAGGCTATAAAGCCTATTCTCTTCCTTCGTTGAATGCAGACACGTTTCCCAAGGATGGAAACCCTAATCATAACCCTAGTGGCTGCCACCTCACCTCCCCATGCAAACCCTAATACAGTCAATCAAAGAAATTACACGGATCAAATCCCACCCGAAAATCCTCGCCGGAAAATTCATGGAGTCGCCGGAAAATTCATCGCATTCATAGTGTTCATCCACGGTTTTCCAGATTTTCTTCACCTGTTCATCCATGTTCTTCGTGTTCATACCCAATCCCCTAGAAACACTATGAATCTTCATCCGTTCAAACTTTTTCCCAGAAATCTACATACAATCAACGTGTTCATCACATTTCCCAGAATTTCTTTCCACATTCAAACACCTGCAAGTTGTTACCCAGCCACCGCGTTCATCTTCGTATAACATTTTCCAGATGAACTTTCAACCAAAACTCATCTCTAGATCTTATCACCGAACAAAACTTCCATAACCACCAACATTCCAGATTTTCAGATCCAAACGACTTTCGCTAGATCTAACTTTATCTTCTTCCGATCTACAACCGATCCTTCATAATCCAGAACCATCATCAAACCTTTCAACCAAATATATAAACTCATCGCACTCGTCAGTTCAACCTTCATTGATCAACACCTAATCTACTCATATCTACATTCAATGAACATAACATCATCATCTCCATACTCGGATCTTCGCAAGCATCCACACATCCTCCAAATCATGCGATCCATGACATGCAGTTTCAGCTTTTCATCACAAATCAATAAATCAACGGATCCATCCTCGTCACCGCAACTCGATGTCTTCAAACTCGCCTTAAACGCCATTAACAAACCTCCAAAATTCTTCACCGTTTTCGTGAATCACACCATGAACATTTTCCAGAAAACGTGTCAACATCAACTGTCTTCGACATCCATGCGTGTTCATCTGGATTGTGGTGTTTGTGTTTTATTTCTTTTGTTCGTTATTTTCTTTTTCCAGGTAATGTTGATGTTTGAAATTGATTTGAGAGGGAAGGATGTTTGGTTAAGGTTTGGAAGGAGGGTTGGACGAACAATTTGGAGTACGAAGCTGGAAAGTTTGAGACGGAACGGGGAGAGACGAAGGAGGACGGAGGCCACGAATAAGAGTTAGGGTTTCTAAAAATTTTGAAGTGAGGAAGGTGATGATGACTTACGGATACCTTCAAACGGTTAGTGGGCTTTTGGGCCCAACATTTCACTTTCGGACTTACACCTCCCCGTATCCCTTATTGCACCTCCCTCTGGCTGCTTATGATTTCGTTGGACTTTTAGACTCAAAGCCCAACCGTGTGGCTTACTCCACCCCCGTATTGCGTTGATGTACCCCTCCCGTGTTGATTCTTTTGCTTCATTAAGTTTATTTTTTTGGTGATATTGAAAAATGTAAAAAAGAATTGTTTCAATTATTTTATTTTTTTTTTTTTGTAACATTTACAGATATTTTATTTTTAATATATTTTTTCCACTAGTTATGTGGATAATTTAAAATTTTAAAAATAATTTATTATTATTATTAATTGATTTAAATATATTTATTTAATTTGATTGATTAAATTACTAATTAATTTTATTAAATATTTATAGTTAAGTTAATTAATAATTTCTTGTCAGCCAATTTTATTTGAGACTTGTTTGCTTCCATGTCTTGGCAAGCTCACTAACAAATAACTTCATGTTAACATTTACAACTTAGGATTGGAGTCGCCATGCTCTAGGTAGTTGTCCCGCCGTGGACATTTCCCCTTTATCCTAACCATAAAACTTGGAGTCTCCGTGCTCTATTTAGTCGTCTCGCCGTGGACATTTCTTTTCCCGTTTAACTTAACTTAGTTTAGAGTCGCCGCACACTATGTAGGTGTCTCATCGTAGACATTTACTTTCCCTTTAGAACCTTAACACAGTCAAGAGTTCCTCACCCCCATCGAGGGGAATTACGAACGTTCTGATTTCTCGTTGAGAATACAAAGGCACAAGATGTGATTTCTTGGCGAGCTCACTTTACCTTAGCAAGCAAACTTTAACATAACACAAATACTAACAAGAGATTCCTGTAGATTACTATAGATACTTAGGATACTAACACCTTCCCTAGGTATAACCAACCCCCGAACCTTAAATCTCTTAGTTGTGTTGTTACATAGCGCACTTAGGGTTTTCTTCGATCTTTACCCTTTCCTTTGGATAAATCAAAGCTTGGTGGTGAACTTCATGATTTGTGATTCAAGTTAATTTAATAGCTTGGTATTTGATTCTCACCGCAATAGTTTGTTTAATTTATGTTGCTGTTAATTGTAATCGCTTAGCTATGCTATCAATGGAGTGAAATTTGTTGTTGATTTAAAGGGACACGGTTACAATATAAACTATGATCTTGTGCTTGATCCTACATTAGGGTTCAGAAAGTACTGGAAATAGTGTAAATATTATGTATTTATCGTTGTTGTACAATATTAATAAAGTATGCACATATAGTTGGGGTTCAGCTGTTCTCGCCCATCTATATAATTCATTATGTAAAAATGCAAAAAAAAAGATTCTTGTACTTTTTATGGCTGTACCTATCTCCTTCAATCGTGGGGTTGGTCTAGAATGCCAACACTTGCTCCAATCAACTGCAATCCATTCACATTCCCTTATGCTAACAAGTAAGTTTATTTTTAATACGAGTATACAAACGATGTTTCTTTGAAACTTAATTATTTATGCAATGTTTCTTAGTAACTAATTTATTTGTGTCTCTTTTTTTAGGTGGTATGTTCCGGGAATGAATTACCAAAGATGTCTCAAGAACTCCATAATCGTCTACCGCAACCTTATAGAACACATTGCTGCAACTGCAAAAAAAGGGCCGACAAACTAGATAGAAGAGTCGCCACCGAACGTTGTTTATCCCAAAGAGAGGGAAAGGAAACGATCGAAGAAAACCTAAGAGAAAGGGAAAGACAAGGTCATCGCAACCAAATCTAAGGTTCGGGAGTCGGTTACGCAAGGGAAAGGTATGAGCACCCCTCACGTCCGTTGTACTCAACGGGGTCCATGCTTGTTGTCTAATCTATGGGTGAAATGGGAAAGTCAGAGTCAACGTAGTTCGGAAAACTACGGGTGATAGGGGGAAGGTTGTTCGCCAAGATATCATCGTCTTGTGCCTACGTATCCTCATCTGGTATGAGAAATCAGAACAAACGTAGTTCGGGCTAACTAGACCACTGGTTGGTTCAAGTGTTTTATGAGCAAGGTTAAATATCCGTTATAGCAGTTAGGGACAATGCCTGTTTGCAGTAGAACAGAAACTTAACATTCTCTTTCTGAAAATTAGGTTTGAACAATCCCGAAGGATGAAAAGGTTTGACCTTGTTTGTGTTTTTTAAGAGAAGAAGTGAATTGAGTTAGTTTGTAACTCATGTTGCACTAAAGACTATGACATAAGAGCGAATGCGTTGCATATCACCCAAAGGGCATACGCTAAACACTCTAGACAATGTGAGAGGAGGCCCCCCACTTATCATTTCTCATGTACTTAAGGCTCGTAGTGTACAACACTTGTTATCTTTTATTAAGTGTCTTAAGGGATTCTGAGATGAGAAGAGAAGACACAAGACTCTAAAGGGATCTGGTAAACCCTAATGTTGTCATGCAAGATGGTCATAAAGTTGGGATTGAAAAGGGATACTACCTAATATTATCATACAAAGGATTGAAAGTCTAATGTCTCTCTTACTCCCATCTTAAACAGAGGGACTAGGAATCCTAAGGGATCATGGAAAGAAGCACAAGTAAACACCAAACATAATCAATCACAGATGAAAATGAAATGAAATACTTAAGCAAGTCTTGAAGATGGAAGGAGATATGAGATGCACACACAAATCCAAACATGAAACAATGCAACAAATACAAGAGAGAATGATAAGATGAAATGGGAGAAGCAAGCTCCTACAACCAAGTACCATCAATCATCACCAAAAGAAAAGTGCTAACACAAAAGCAAAATCAAGGAAATGAGGGAGGAATGAGAGTGGGGAAGCCTCCACCTCATAATCAACTCAACCAAACACTTATTCATGATCAAGTAAAATAAAGCAACCAAACAAAGTAAAAGGAGTGCAAATGTTCATGACAAACTCAAAGTGAAATCAACACCACCAAACCATTATGAACAAATTCATAACCACTAAGGTCAGAAGTGAAACAAAAATGATATTCCTCAAATTCAAAGTAAAATTGAAATACAATCACAAGAATGATCAAGTTCAATTAGAGTACCAAAGTCCATCTAAACATCTCACACTTCAAACAAGTAGAAAGACATGATCAAAAAAGGAAACTTATGGCATAAGGTACACATGCAATTGACCTCTAAACATGCTAGGCAGCACCTCAAGCATGTTAACAAAAGCTAACAAGGCTTAAGAGGGGCTCAAGGGATCACACAAGTTCATATCCCAAAACTAGGTCAAGTATTACATGATCAAAACAACTTTGAATTTGAAGCAACCACCAAAAATAGAAGAATACTCAAATAAATCTAAATAAAAATACCCAAATTAAGTTGAATTAATCATAAGTCAGAATGAAAAAGCTCATGGCAAAAGTCAACTCAAAGCACCACCAATTGTATAAAACAATGCAAGGTGTTCCACTTATCGAGGGTCCATAAAAAGCCAATGAGAAATAATTGAAAAATGATCATGAATACCTTAAACCAGCCCTCAAATATGCCTCAATCAATCACCTAAGTGTGAGAGGAAATTCGGTCCTAGGGGATATTTAAATGAGGGTCAATGATCAAGTTCAAAACAAGGTACAAACCATAAAACACTTTAAATCATTAATTCAATTAAAAATAACAAAAATAATTGAAAAATAAAATAAAAATAAAGAAAAATATCCTAACATCCTAAAATGTCAGAATAATATTTTTGGGATTTTTTGTGAAAGGTAAAACTATTTTTAAAATGATTAAATTGAAATAGCACAAAAAAGAAATAAAAATGAAATTAAAACATGGAAAGGGATGTATAAGCAAAAGAGGTTTGAACTGATTCCTTTCAATACGTGCATGGGCCTTAAAATTGGGGGCATGAATAACACAACTACAAGGCCCAAAACCAAAACGAATCAGTTTTAAGTGAAACGAATCGTTTCATTAAACATGTGGCCAACACCTCAGCAAGTCCACGCCCACGCAAGCAATGTCAACCAGCCACCTCATGGCTAACTCAGCTTTGACCCCAGATGCTGGAGTCGTAGTTCCGGTCGTCTTCTCTGGTGAGCATCACTGGAGTTGGCTGAAAATCACCATAAAAATCCCAACCCGTGGTACCATTTTAAAGCCCTTGTCACGTAGAACACGATTCTAACCTCCATTTTTGAAAAAGGTTCTTGCAACCATGAGAAAACAAGCCACGAAAGTTTGGATGCATAAACTGAAACTCAATAAAACGGTCACCAAAACTATCCAAACACTGCCTACATGAAGTAGGACTTCAGATGCAAGCCAAATGAACTCAAATGCAATCTTAACATGGAAGATTCAGAAGATGGAAACTTACTTAACGGAGCAACTCCTTTGGTTCTTTAGATGCCTAGCAAGCTTTACTCTGAAGCTCTCAATCTTTTCTTCGTGCTTGTGGGATGATAAAATGCACAATAGCTTGAAGGAAAACTCAGTGTGGAGGGCAATTCGAAGAAAGAGAAAGTTGTGTAAGTTTTGATGAAAACCCTTGTCTCTGCGTAGCAAGATCTCTTCTGAGCATTTAAGGTTCATTTTCAACTTATATATGATGGGTTTTTAAGTCCCATGCAGGCCCATAATGGGTGAATTGCTTGCTTTCCAAACTTTTCCAAAAAATTTCCCTTTCATGTACACATGGGTATGCTCTTGTACATCACTTTTGGTCAGCAACTTAGAGCAATTAGGGTGTGTGGAAATTAATCAATATGGTTTTGGTCATTGAGAATGAGTGGACACCAAGTTTGTACCATTACTTCTTAAGGCATGAAAGTTGAAAAAGTGACTTGTAATGTGTACTCATGTTGGTTCAATTTGAGTAATCTCTAGCAAGACCAATATGTGATAATGATGTGGTGTGAAAAATTCAAAAACCAATTCATTTGATGACTTGTAACGGAAGGAATTCAAATCATATTCAAAAATCAACTTTTCAAGCTCATCATGGTTCAAATGATCACACAAATCATTAAACATCGTGGATTTTGAGTTCAAGATGGTGCTAAGGCAAAGTGACACAACTTTCATGTGACACAAATTTGGATTAGAGGTCATGAAGTTCATGGGATTGGTCATTGAAATGAAAGACCTAAAGTGAGGTTTCCAAAAATATCCTTGCCTTGTGAAGACCATAATTTGAGCTCTACACATGAGAATGATGAGTTCTAGGACTTTTTGGAAATCTCAGAAAATAAGGAACAACTTTCATTTTCATTGGACAGTGAGAAAGAGCTTGGTTCCATGTGAAAAATCTCTTGGAAGTGAGTTGACTTTGAGTACCTCTAAAATCTCTTCATCTGATGACACCAACTTGTTGACACCATAACTTGAGATGTACAAACCTAATGGATGAGTTCTTGTACTCAAAATAAATATTGAAAGATGATGAACAAGTCTCATGTTTGTTGGAAAATGAGATTGGACTTGCATCATAATGAAAATTGTCCTTGAAGTTGGGTACCAAAAGATGGGATTTTACACTGAAATCAACTGCAACCCTAATTTAGTAACTTCTTGAACTCTTGAATCCTCTTAATTTGATCTCAACAAAACATTAAATATGAATTATGATGACTTTCCATGGCTTGCATGACCTAGAACCAAGTCTTGAACCCTCTCAAGTTCACAGTTGACTAGATGAAACCCTAACTTCTCATCTATTGATTGAGGCTCTTGCAAATGAATTGTGTGACCATACAAACTCCAAAGAGAAACCCTCAAGGTACACATTGAACCCTTTAATCATGTCTTATCCAAATAGGTAACCTCATGACCCCCTGATGATCCTCAAGATAGGAGGTGACACACATACACAAACTTCTGCTCTCAAGGAGCTTTGAGACCCACTCTGATGATGATGAACCCTTGATGACCTGAACAAATACCCTTACTTGAGCTTGAATAAGAAACTCTCTCTCTCTCTCTCTCTCTTGAATGGAAAAATATAACCTCTTGATCCCCTGTCTAGAACCAATGATATGCAAGTGCAAATGTTAAATGATATGAAACATAAGCCAAGTTAGAAAGAAAAGGTTGGTCAAATTTTGGGGTGCAACACACATTGGGCTAGACGATGTAATTTATGTACCAACGATGTCCCATTACTTTGTCTATTTAATAACCACATAATTGTTTTTCTCATTAAATATATTGTTAATCTAGTTTGTTTAGATGCCATACGAGGGTCTCAACCATCAGCCCAACGCCAATGGTGATGTCGTGTGGACAACTAAAACACCTATCATTCGGTTCACAATAATGGAGATGCACCAAAGTGATCAAGTGAAACTGCAGTTCGGGATGCATCAGGATATTTCAGTCGCTTCGACGTCTTTGGGAGACTGGCATAAATTAAGGGTGGATACACAATGGAATGTAAATCATTGGAAGGACTTTGCAAAAGAGATATGTCTGCATTAGAAAAAACGATATCAACACATCTTAACTGACCCTATTGTGGAAGAGGCTAGACCAAGTTATCAATATATGATTTGGTTTAAGTCAGTTACAACATCACAACAATTTGTGTCTGAGCTTACATATTTGATTGACCCAAGGCAACATGCGTCTTCCTCAAACCCACAATAACAACCCAATGCCCAGCATCAAACACCATGTTATACCCAACATCTAATTATGCCCACCCAAACAATCTTCCAAAATCGTAACCCATACATGCCACCAACCCAATCACAATAATAAGAGCCTTACCCCTACCGCCAGC
The DNA here is from genome assembly GCA_963859935.3 of Lathyrus sativus. NCBI lineage: Eukaryota > Viridiplantae > Streptophyta > Magnoliopsida > Fabales > Fabaceae > Lathyrus > Lathyrus sativus. The sequence goes on from OZ012735.1 coordinate 38,110,941, forward strand.
CTCCGAAACCGACACCACTTCTGCCTAGAGCCTTGATAACTCTTTCGACCCTACCTCATCCACCTATAGCCCATATAACTCTTTCGACGCCACACCAACCAACTATAGCCCCCCACGAATGAACACACAATCTTCCTACCAATAAAATACCTATCCATTTTGTTACTACCAAACCCCACAACAACCATTACATAGTTTCCAAACCGATTCGTTGTACCAATTCGGACAATCATACCTTCCACACCCGACCCAACCTCCCCGTCCTAACTATGAAAACATAGCCATTAAAATTAATTACAGAAGCGCTGTTAGCAGTTGTAACACCCAAAATTTTATTGGAATATTTATTTAATTTATTTAAATAAGAATATTAGCATTTTTGGTAATTTCGGTGGTTGTTGTGGAATATTGGGAATTATGGAGTTTTGGGTTATTTATTTAAATAATAGTTTATAGTATGAATATATTAGTATTATTATTAATTTAAATAAATATAAGTTAACTAAGGGAAAATTAGACAATTAAAGAGGAGTTAGTAAGGATAATATGAGAAAAGCCCATTTTATAGGCCCAAGGTTAAGTTTAACAAAAAGGGATTTATGAGGGAATTAGAATTCATTCTTGTTTGACCGTGAAAAGAGAAGAAATAGAGGCCGGAGCTCTGAGGAAGAGGATTGAGGAAAAAGTTTTGAAAGATTTTCTAAAAGATTTGAGAAGGCTTAGAGTCAGCAATTAAGGTATGAGGAGTATTGCCTTCATTGTTTTTCATGTATAATTTCAATGTATTTAAAATCTGATTTAAGGGTTTAGGGATATTTAGTATTGAATTGGTGTTGCCTCTCTAATGGTGAGTTCAATGGGTTTAAGGGAAATTAGGCCTTCGCGACCAAAATCGATTATTGAGGTTTTAACCGTATAGGAGTTTGAACTGATGGTCTGATAGGTTTGAGGTTGATTTGAGAGTAAAGGAAATTAGGCCTTCGTGGCCAAAATCTATTATTGAGGTTTTAACCGTCTAGGAATTTAAATCGATGGTCTGATAGGTTTGAGGTTGATTTGAGATTAAAAGAAATTAGGCCTTCGTGGCCAAAATCTATTATTGAGGTTTTAACCGTATAGGAATTTGAACCGATGGTCTGATAGGTTTGAGAGTAAAGGAAATTAGGCCTTCGTGGCCAAAATCTGATGTTAAGATTGTTTAACCCCGTAGGATAAGTGATTTGTGATAAATCTAATAATTGTGAGGTATTTGTAAGAAATTATGGGAATTAGAGGCGTAAATATGATACGGGATTGAACCTATATCCCTTTATTTTAAAGGTTTTAGGCATAATCTTAAAATAATGATTAGATGATTTAATTGTGTTAAAATTGTAAATTTACTTAAGATAATTACAGCGTTGAATGAATTGTAATTTTCTGAGAGTTTGGGTTTTTACGGAATCAAAATCGGAGGTCCGAAAGACCTCCAACAGTGAAAAACGCAGAAAATTGCATGCTGCCCGTCATGACTTTTCATGTTTTCGGTCGAAATCATTTTGGATGTAACTTTTGATCCGTAAGTCCGTTTTGGCCCCCGTTAGAAGCGTTGTAAAGCTAATGGACATGGCTATAACATAGTATAATTAAGATAATTTATTGTCTGATATTTTTATGAGATTAAATACGTGATTGTATGATGAATTACCATGAGAATAAATATGATTCCGATGAGATTAATACATGATTATATAATGATGATTCCTATGAGTAATGATGATGAGCTATGATGATATTTCTATGAGTTTTTGATGATACTATGATGACATGATTTATGATGATGATTTTGATGAATGATGATGCACCTATGATGTTATTATGAGGATGATTATTGACGTGTGCATCATGTATTCATGTGCATCCGGACTTCGGTTCAGGACCTTGATTTCTTTGGCTTCAATCTCATTATGCGGATGTGAGGTATTTTGATGTGCTCCGGTTTTTGTATAGAATCGATCCTATTGATGGGGATCTATGGAAGGTTGATGACCTAGTGTCCATCGAGTTATGGTTATTGGTACCACATGCATTAAGTCTTGTTGCATTTGCATTTATGAGATGATCTTGAGTAATTTATGATGTTGTGGCCTTTGATATCCATTGATGAATATGATGATGTTGAATATGAATGATGCTATTTTATATATTGATTTCCTACATTGATTATTATGAACCGTTTTACTCACCCTGTCTGTTTGAAAGCTGCCTCCACGTGGGTAACATGCAGATGACCAGGTTTAGTCATGGACACCGTCGAAGATATTTTTCGGAGTTTTGAGTTGTTGGCCTTTTGGTTAATGTAGAGGGTCTTTCTCTAATAGTGTAACATCGGGTTGGGGTCTTTGAGTTAAATCATGATTTATTTGATTTGGTTATTTTGATTATGTTCCTGTATAAGGAGAACTTTGGATTATGCATTTTTGAGTTCCGCTGCAATATTTGATATCTTTTGGAAAAACCCATTGTTTACGGAGCCTTGACCTACTTTTGATTTATTGAGAAATGTACACCCTTTGAGGTGATTTTTATTGAGTTTAACATTTTACTCTGATATATGTGAATATTATGCCATTATTTTTGGGGTAGAAAAGGGTGTTACATTAGTGGTATCAGAGCAGGTAGGCCCGCCCGACCAAGTTGTCTAATGTTATTTGTTCCCTAGTATGCGACATGTGTGTGAGAACACTGTCGGTACACGTTTGTTTTCTAACCTTTGTCTGCAGAAGTGGAATGAAACAAGTGGGGGAGAAGCTTGTGCTTCTCCAGGATGCTTCATGGTGGAGGGGTGGCTCAGTGTGTCGATGAACGCTCTTATAGTTGGTAAAGATGGTTTATGCCCCATCATGATTTTTGCCTGTCTGTTGACAAATTGAAGAACTGATCACCCTTAATATCTTATTGATAGTGAACAGAGTCATGTTTGAGGGGATAGACGTGTCTTGCAAGCTTAGATGGCGTGTGCAGTGAATTATTTTGAGTTAAACTAAGTGCTTACGAATTGTTTTGATGAGTCGGTGCAGGATGATGCTAAGATATTTATTTTGATGGAAACTTTGAGTGTTAATGAATATGGGGAAGTTGGTGGTTTTCCAATTAATTATGATTTTCCGAAAGTTTTTCCTGATGAGATAAGTGATTTACAGCCGAAACGTGAAGTGAAGCTTACGATCGACTTAGTTCCTAGAACTAGTTGGCAGTGATGGCTTCATTTCATATGTCAACACCGGAATCGAAGAAGTTGAAGAATCAACTTGAAGATCTGCTTGAGGAGAGGTTCTTTTGTCTGAGTGTGTCACTATGGGGTGCACCAATTTTGTTAGTTAAGAAGAAAGAAGGTTCTATGAGGATGAGTGTGGATTATAGACAAGTGAACAAGGTGACTATCAAAAATAATGTTCACTTCCAAGGATTGATGATTTGATGGACCAGTTGGTTGTTGCAAGTGTGTTCAGTAAGATAGATTTGAGATTTGGGTATCACTAGATTCGTGTGAAGGCTGAAGATATTCAGAAGACTGCTTTTAAAATAAGGTATGAACATTATGAGTAGTTTGTGATGATTTAGTGTGACTAATGCACCATGTGTATTTATGGAGTATATGAACAGAATTTTCCATCCTTATTTGGACAAGTTTGTGATTGTGTTCATTGATGATATTTTGATATATTCGAAGAGTAAAGAGGATCATGTTGAGCATCTAAAAATTTTGTTATCAGTGTTGAAAGAGAAGCAGTTGTATGCAAAACTGTCAAAGTGTGATTTTTGGTTGAAGAAAGTGAGTTCCTTGGTCACGTGATATCGAGTAGAGTTATTGCGGTTGATATGTCAAACGTTGAAGTTGTATCTCAATGGGAAGCTCCAAAACCTGTTTTTGAGATTAGAAGTTTTCTTGGGTTGGCAGATTATTATCGAAAATTCTTTGAAGGATTTTTTTTCCAAGTTATCTTTGTCATTGACGTGGTAGACTAGGAAGGTTTAAGATTTTGTTTGGATGCAAAGTGTGAAGAAAGCTTCAAGAGCTTTTGAGAAGGCTGACAACAGCTCATGTTTTAATTTTGACGAATCCGGCAGAACCATTTGTTGTATATTGTGATGCTTCATTGACGGGATTGGAAGATATGTTAGTGCAAGATCAGCGAGTTTTAGCTTATGCTTTAAGGCAACTTAAAGTGCATAAGAGGAATTATTTGACACATGATTTAGAGTTGGTTGTGTTTGTGTCGAAGCTTTGGAGGCATTATTTGTTGAGTTCAATATTTGAGGTGTTTAATGATCATAAGAGTTTGAAGTATTTCTTTGATCAGAAAGAATTGAATACGAGGCAGAAGAGATGGTTGGGACTTCTGAAGGATTATGGTTTTGGTTTGAATTACCATTTGGGTAAAGCAAACGTGGTAGCTGATGCATTGATTTGGAAGTCTTTGCATATACCGATGATGATGGTAAGAGAGTTAGAACTGATTGAGCAATTTCGTGATGAGTTTGGTTTGTGAAGAGTCTTCGTATAGAGTTAAGCTTGGTATGTTGAAGCTTACTAGTGGTATTCTTGATGAGATTCAAGGAGGTCAGAAAATCTTATTGGAGTTGGTAGATCGGTTGAATTTGATGAATCAAAGTCGAAGAGATGATTTTTAAATTAATGGAAATGGTATCATGAGATGTCGTGATAGAGTTTGTGTTCCAAATATTGTTGAGTTGAAAAAGAGTATTCTTGAAGAAGGACATTGAACTAAATTGAGTATCCATTCTGGTGCTATGAAGAGGTACTCGAATTTATGGAAATTGTTTTGGTTGCCAGGGATGAAGAGAGAAGTGGTTGGGTTTGTGTATACTGGTTAGACTTGTCCGAAGTCGAAGATTGAACATCAGAGACTGTTGGGTCTGATGCAACCGTTGAATATTCCAGAGTGAAAATGGGATAGTATTTCCATGGATTTTGTGTCGGGTTTACCGAAGACTTTGAAGGGATATGATTCAATTAGGGTGATTGTGGATAGATTGACTAGATCAGCTCATTTCTTACCAACGAGGATTAATTATTCTATGTTGAAGCTAGCTGAGATACATATTGAGGAAGTTGTGAAGTTGTATGAGATACCGTTGAGAATTGTGTCTAATAGAGATCTGAGATCTTCATCGAGGTTTTGGGAGAGTTTGCAGACGCTTTGGGGTACCATGTTAAGGTTGAGTTCTGCCTATCATCCGCAGACGGATGGGGCAGATAGAGAGAACTTTCTAGTCTTTAGAGGATTTGCTGAGAGCTTGTATGTTGGATCAAGGTGGATCACAGGATAGTCATTTGTTGTTGATTGAGTTTACCTACAACAACTGTATCATTCTAGTATTGGAATGGCACCGTATGAGGCTTTGTATGGAAGGAAGTATATGACTCCATTGTGTTGGTATGAGTCAGGCGAGAGTGTTGTACTCAGGCCTGAGATTGTGCAAGAGACGATTGAAAAGATCAAGATGATCCAAGAAAAGATGAAAGCGTCGCAGAGTCGTTAGAAAAGTCATCATGATAAGAGGAGGAAAGCACTTGAATTCCAAGAGGGAATCACGTGTTTTTTAGAGTTACGCAGGTAAGGTGTTGGTCGAGCTTTGAAGACCAGATCACACCGTATTTTGTTGATCAGTATCATACAGGCGCAGTAGAAGCGTTGGAGAAGTAGCATGTCAGACTGTTTTACCACTGTCGCTTGTGAATTTGCATGATGTGTTTCATGTATCTAAGTTGAGGAAGTACATTCTAGATCATGTGATTCAGAAGGATGATGTACGAGTGGGAGATAATTTGACTGTTGAGGCGCTGTCAGTTCGGATTGATGAACGAGAAGTGAAGCAACTGCGAGTTAAAGAGATTGCCTTGGTAAAGGTAGTTTGGGGAGGACCATCTGGAGAAAGTTGGACTTGGGAGCGTGAAAATCAGATGAGGGAGTCGTATCCGACTCTGTTTTCTTGAGGTAATTTTCGAGGGCGAAAATTCTTTTAAGTGGGGGAGAGTTGTAACACCCCAAATTTTTTTAGAATATTTATTTAATTTATTTAAATAAGAATATTCGCATTTTTTGTAATTTCGGTGGTTGTTGTGGAATATTGGGAATTATGGAGTTTTGAGTTATTTATTTAAATAATAGTATATAATATGAATATATTAGTATTATTATTAATTTAAATAAATGTAAGTTAACTAAGGGCAAATTGGACAATTAAGGAGGAATTAGTGAGGATAATATGGGAAAAGCCCAATTTACAGGCCCAAGGTTAGGTTTAACAAAAAGAGATTTCTGAGGGAATTGGGATTCATTCTTGTTAGGCCGTGAAAAGAGAAGAAATTGAGGCCAGAGCTCTGAGGAAGAGGATTGATGCAAAAGTTTCGAAAGGTTTTCTAAAAGATTTGAGAAGGCTTAGAGTCGGCAATTAAGGTATGTGGAGTATTGCCTTCATTATTTTCAATGTATAATTTTAATGTATTTAAAATCTGATTTAAGGGTTTAGGGATATTTAGTATTAAATTGGTGTTGAGGTTTTAACCGTATAGGAATTTGAACTGATGGTCTAATAGGTTTGAGATTGATTTGAGAGTAAAGAAAATTAGGCTTTCGTGGCCAAAATCTGTTGTTGAGATTGTTTAACCCTGTAGGATAAGTAATTTGTGATAACTCTACTGACTGTGGGGTATTTATAAGAAATTATGGGAATTAGAGGCGTAAATATGATACGGGATTGAACCTATATCCCTTAATTTTAAAGGTTTTAGGCATAATCTTAAAATAATGATTAGATGATTTAATTGTGTTAAAATTGTAATTTTACTTGAGATGATTACAGTATTGAATAGGTTGAAATTTTCTGAGAGTTTAGGATTTTACGGAATCGAAATCGGAGGTCCGGAAGGCCTCCAACAGTGAAAAACGCAGAAAATTGCATGTTGTCCGTCACGGCTTTTCATGTTTTCGGTCGAAATGTTTTGAACGTAACTTTTGATCCGTAAGTCCATTTTGACCCCCGTTCGAAGCGTTGGAAAGCTAATGAACATGGCTATAACATAGTATAATTAAGATAATTGATTGTCTAATATTCTTATGAGATTAAATACGTGATTGTATGATGAATTACCATGACTATGAATAAGATTCCGATGAGATTAATACATGATTGTATAATGGTGATTCCTATGAGTAATGATGATGAGCTTGTTGGCATCTAATTTTAGATACTAGTCGATACCGAAGATTTTTCGGTAGTCTCTTTGCCTTTACATTACAGTTGCTATTTTCAAGTCATTTAACGTCAATTTTACTCTTCAAAGCTTTTACACTATTGCACTTTACATTCTTGGCTTACTTTCGACCATTACTTGCTCTTACTTACTTCGGTGTCTTCAATATTCAAACAATCTTACTTCTCCAAAGAAATAGTCAGGTCGTACGTGTTCTAGGATTTAGTCTGGTCGATCTTGCAAGTTAGTCAATTTCATCCTAAATTGATAGACGAGCGGTTGTTTACCAAAAATCACAGTAAACAAGTTGGCACACTCGACGGGACATAGTGCTAAGCAGTTTTCAGTTTTGTCAAGTACTTCATTGTATGATATTAAGAAGTGGAAAGTTGGCCACAACACACGAAGAAGTACCAAAAAAGAGATACACTAAAAGAATGGCCACGAATGCTAATCAACAAGTTGATCCTCAAGGAAGCGTTTCAGATGTTCAGTCGAGTATGGGGTCTCAAAATTTACCATACTCAGTCTCTTCGGCAGGAGGACAAACACCACCACTTATGGTTGGATCTGAACAAATGCAGTCCGTCATTAGTCCAGGATCAACGTGTATACGAATATACACCCAACCTGTGTTGGAGTATATATGGCCTCAGAGTCCCAATCCTCCAACACCTCCAGGGAGTTCCATATACAGGCAAAATCCTCCTCCAGGATTTACACAACCATTGTTGAGGAACCAACCATATGGTATGCCTACAACAATAATGCAGAATTTACAAAACGCTCCACCCATATTTTCAGATAATGTGACGTCTTCTCCAGCACAAGGATCTGGATCAGGTGGTCGAAATAGCCAAAGTTTAGGTGTTGGGTATTCTGCGCAAATGCCCAGTCTTACAACTATGTCGATTAATTGTTTAAGGCAACAAATGGATGAAAGTAATATGAAAATGGTGCACATGTTGTCCTAGACCATGGGGGAAATCTTCCAACCCTTAATTCAGAATACCACACAAACTAATCAACAGGTGGTGACACAATTAACCCGTATGGCTAATTTTTTAGGGGTATCAGCATGTGAGCAAAGAGTAGCAGTCATCGAAAACATTCCATGATATCAGCAACAGAATGTTCACGAAGTGAATATGGAGGGTCAAAGAGTCTATGAACCTTTCAGAATCAAACTCAGAAGAAATCCGGTACCAATTCATATAGAGGAAGAACCAGAAGTAGTCATGGTGAACAAAAATCAGAACACTGACCAAGTACTTAGACAAGTTCGACGTCATGATGTAGCAGAAGAAAATAATCTCGCAGCAATGGTCGAAAGGATAATGACCAGAAATGGTGCAAACTTTGGTTTTACCAGGCCAAATTATACTTCACCTATAGTGGATTATATCTTGCAGGCTGAATTACCTTCAAGGACGAAAGTTCCAAAATTTAGTAAGTTTGCAGGAGATACTACTGAGTCAACCGTCGAGCACGTGGCTAGAGATATGATCGAAGCAGGGGAGATAGCGGGAGACGAAAGTTTAAGGATCAAATACTTCCCAAGTTCTCTCACAAAGAACGCTTTTACGTGGTTTACTACATTACCTCCTAACTCAGTGTATAATTGGGCCCAGTTGGAACGGTTATTTCACGAACAGTTTTACATGGGACAAACCAAGATTAGTTTGAAAGAGTTGGCTAGTATTAAAAGTAAAGTTACAGAGCCAATTGATGACTACTTAAATAGATTTCGGCTTCTCAAAGCCAGGTGTTTTACCCAAGTACCAGAACACGAATTGGTCGAAATGGCTGCAGGAGGTCTAGATTATTCTATTAGGAAAAAGTTAGATACCCAGTATCTTAGAGATATGGCACAACTGGCCGATCGAGTTTTCCGCTTGGAAAGGTTGAAAGAAGAGAAGGTTAGGTTTAGTAAGAGTAAGAAAGTGGCCTTCATCGAATGTAACGAAGATGTCGAGAACATGTGTGATGAAACACTTTATTTTGACGAAAATGAGGTAGACGTTGCTAAATTAAAGCAGGGTCCACCTTATACTTGTAAATTTTTAGCTCTGTCGAATGGGAAAAATCCCACTGAGTCTAATGATAAGTTTCCTAAGAGAACGTATACTATTTGACGTTACTAAATGTGAGGAAATCTTTGACTTGTTAGTTAAGGACGGACAGATAATAGTACCTGCTGGTGCTAAAGTACCTCCTTTAGAACAAAGAAAGAAAAGAGGTTTTTATAAATACCATAGTTTATTGGTTCATAAGACTTCTGACTGTTTTCTTTTCAGGGATTTGGTGCAAAATGCCATCCAAGAAGGAAGACTGAAGTTCGGAGATAAAGGAAAGGCTTAGATGAAAATTGATTCTAATCCATTGCAAAAAGTGGAGGCCAACTACACAGGACCTGAAGTTCATATGGTCGAAGCCACTTAAAAGTTTTATGTCGACATGGTAGGATTTACTGAGAACTTCTTTCTAACAACTGAAACGGCTAAGGCAACTGAGGGTTGTGACAGTGCTGAAAAAAATAATGATCATAGTTTGATGTTGGTGACCAAGAAGACTACTGATGAATTTATTCAATTCGACAAGACTACCAAGGAATCAGACAGGGTAGAAGGAGTATTAGGCCAAAACATCGCTGAGGGGACTGAAGAGCCTGATACTGGCATTGATAATGTCGATACCAACGAAGTAGTAGAAAAACGTGTTCCTAAAACACAAATGGTCCAGAAAGTGGAGTGCATGCTGATTATAGGGGAAATGACCGAAGTGGATGGTTGGTTGTGTATTAGAAAATTGGGTATGCTTGGCAGCAAAAGGATATTTCAAAATTCACCCGATGCTGAGAGGTTTAATGTCGAAAATCTAAGTTTTGTTGAAAATTCTGAAGATGACGAAAACCTAGAAACTCATTTGGCCAAGATGAAGCTCGAAGATGATGTCAACATCAACATGGTCGAGGTCAATAACCAACGAAGTAAGGAATTAGTTGGAGTGGAAAAGGCAGAAGAACCTAATAAAGTGGCATACCCTGAACAAGATGAAAACCTTGTGGATTTTTTGCATCGTTGTTTGAAAAGTGGATCAGGAGTGATGCTTTGCCCTATATGCAGTGCTATTTTCGACGAGAAGGCTGCTCGAGAGTTGGAAGAGGTCAAGAAACCAACGAATGTTAGGGGCAATAAAAGAATCAAGACCCCAGAAATATGGATCCCAAAAAACCTTCCATAGGGGTAAAAGCGCCAGCAAAGCCCAGTACATTCAAGCCAGTGGGGAATGTACCTATGGGGAAATGGGTTAAACCTGTCGAAGGACAAGGACGTAAAAAGTGGAAGAAGTTTGATGTAGAAAGAGGTTCTTCATTTGAGTATCTCAAAGAAAACCATACTACCAACAAGTCAGCGTATGTTTCTGCGAATTACAAAGGAAATAATCCTATGTCCAGATCTCAATGGAGAAGGGAGCAACGTAGACGGAAAGCTGCTAGGGAAGCCCGGGGTTTAAAACAGGGGGAGTCTAGTACGAACAATGGTAATCAAAGTAAAAACACTGAGAAACTGCCTATAAAAAGGAGGTTGTTTGGGGATCAGAATAATGAGCCAGTTGGTCTAGTCGAAGATGATGAGAATATGGCTGACAATTTTGACAGTGAATCTACTGCTTCTTTGGACATTATAGTAAACGTGGTATCTGTCATGCCCAGAGAATTCAATCAAGTTACTGAAGTCGGGGACATAGACCATAATGCTGAATTAGAAATGATGGCACATAAGCCTGTCTGTTATTACATAATGAACAATGGATGCGTCGAGGAACAAAATGCTTTCTTTAAGCGTCCTACAAAGGAGATGGGGAATCACTTAAAGCCCCTTTACATCACCGGAAAGGTAGAAAATGTGCCCATCAATAAAATACTAGTAGATCGTGGTGCAACAGTGAACTTAATGCCTCGATAATTACTAAGTAAGATTAGGAAGGGTGACGATGATACAAAACCCCAAAACATGGTTTTATCAAACTATGAAGGAAAAGTAGGCTCGACTTTGGGAGTAATCTAAATTAATCTTACAGTGGGAACAATTACAAGACCTACGATGTTCATGGTTGTCAAAACCAAAGCCAATTACAACTTTCCTTTAGGCAGAAAATGGATTCACGGTGTAGGCGATGTACCATCTTCAATGCACCAGAGGATTGTTATATGGCGTCCAGACGGAATTGTTGAAAACATTGAAGCTGATCAAGGATATTTCAAAATCCCTGTTAATTATGTCGATGGGAATCAGTTCGATAAACATCTAGCGAATATTGCGCCATGTCCTCCAGCAGGATTTGAATTTACCCCAAATGAGACAACATGCCATTCGCTATACCTACATCCTGTCGAAGGTTTCAGATGGGATAGTGAAATTACAGGATAAAGGCTACCACTCATAGAAGGTCCTTCAGTAGACCCCACTGGGCGGGGAGAAGGATTCAGTGACCATGACTGAATACAAAGCATTAAAAAGAATCACGGTCTACGTGGCTGAAACTAAACCACAAACGACTCTTGAAGCTGTTAATAATCACATGGCTGATAAAGCCATTTGCAAGCCTCATTAAGAAAGTCCTAGAGAGGAATTTGATGGAATAAACCCAGATGAAATACAAGCTCAAAAGCTGGATGCCATCTATGACGACGAACCTTTAGGGTTCGAAAAGGATCCACTAGCAAACCCTGTCAAAATGCTAGCCCAAGACCCTTTAGAGGAAGTTGATTTAAATGAAGGAGCACTCAAAAGGCCGACATATATCAGCGCCAAGATAGATCCCCAACTCAAAACCAAAGTGGTCTAGTTACTGAAAGAGTTCAAAGACTATTTCGCTTGGGACTATGACGAAATGCATGGTTTAAGTAGAGAGTTGGTCGAACATAAGCTACCCTGTATACCTGGGAGAAAGCCTGTCAAGCAAGGTCCAAGACGGTTTGCCCCAGAAATATTGTCAAAGATCACAGAAGAGGTTGAAAGACTACTTCGTTGCAAATTCATTCGCACATCAAGGTATGTCGAATGGTTGTCTAATATAGTGTCTGTTATTAAAAAGAATGGGTCTTTAAGAGTATGCATAGATTTTAGGGACCTAAATACTGCTACTCCTAAAGACGAATATTCGATGCCAGTAGAGGAAATGTTAGTAGATTCTGCGTCCGGAGACGAATATCTTAGCATGTTAGATGGGTATGGGTACAACCAAATATTCATTGCTGAAGAAGATATTCCAAAAATTGCTTTTCGGTGTCTTGGGGCTTTAGGCACTTACGAGTGGGTAGTGATGCCTTTTGGTCTAAAAAATTCTGGTGCTACTTACCAAAGGGCAATGAATTCTATTTTTCATGATTTTATAGAAACTTTCATGCAAATTTATATTGATGACATTGTCATAAAGTCCGTTTCTGGACAAGAACATCTTGACCATTTAAGACGTTCATTTCTCAGGATGAGAAAATTTGGTCTTAAGATGAATCCTCTTAAGCGTACTTTTTGTGTACAAGCAGGAGACTTCTTGGGATTTGCGGTCCACAAGAAAGGGATCTAAATCAATCAAAATAAAACCAAAGCAATAATGGAAGCGAAAGAGCCATCCACCAAGAAGGAGTTGCAGTCGCTATTGGGCAAAATCAACTTCTTAAGAAGGTTCAACTCCAACCTGAGTGGCAAGACACAAGCTTTCTCGTTGTTGCTTCGTTTCAACAAAGATAATTTCGAGTGGGGGAAACTACAATAAGGAGTTTTCGAAAAGATCAAGGAGTACTTGAGTCACCCACCAATTTTATCTCCACCATGTAGAAATAAGAGTATGAGATTATATATAGTTGCATCAGATAAAACCTTAGGGAGCATGTTGGCTCAAGAAGATGAGAGTGGAGTCGAAAGAGTCATTTATTATCTAATTAGAGTTTCAAATGATGTAGAAACTAGATACAACATGATTGAAAATTTGTGTCTATGTTTGTATTTCTCTTGTACTAAATTGAAGTAATATATAAATCCTGTTGATGTGTATGTTTCATCTCATTTTGATGTCATAAAACATATGTTATCTAAACCCATCTTGCATAATCGAATTGGAAAATGGGTTTTAGCCTTAACTGAATATTCATTAACTTATCATCCTTTAAAGGCTATGAAAGGCCAAATTGTGACTGACTTTTTAGTCGACCATTCTATCAATAAAACTAATTTAAATCATGTTGAGATAAAGTCCTGGAAGTTGTAATTTGATGGATCTAGCCATCAGAATGGAACGGGAGTAGGTATACTAATTATTTCTCCTAAGAAAATTCCAACAAAATTTAACTTCAGGATTGAAGGTCCATGTTCTAACAATGAGGCTGAATATGAAGCATTAATTATTGGTCTTGAAATTTTGTTAGAATTGGGGGCAACTAGAGTCGAAATAATGGGAGACTCTGAATTGGTCTTAAAGCAACTTACAAAGGAATATAAATGTGTTAAAGAAAATCTCATTGTATACTTTGTGGTGGCGAATAGATTGTTAAAAAAGTTTGAGGTAGTTTCTATCCAACATATACCCAGGATAGAAAATCAGGTTGCTAATGACTTAGCCCAAATCGCTTCCGGATACAAGGTATCGAAAGAAAAACTTCAAGAAGTAATTGAGGCAAGAGGGAAGATAATGATTGTGGGATTGTGGCCATCAGATTTAGAAACTACTACACTTGGGTACTTGGATGGCGAAATTTTTGAAATTTTTGCCATCGACAATTTAACAGAGAAAGATTGGAGCAAAACCATAGTCGAGTATCTGCAAAACCCAACAGGTTCGACAAAGTGAAAGATCAAGTATCAAGCTTTGAGTTATACACTGGTGGGTAATGAATTGTTCAAAAAGACCCTTGAGGGGGTTTTGTTGAAATGCCTCAGTGAAGGAGAGGCATACGTCGCTCTCTCGATAGTGCATAGTGGAGCTTGTGGAGCACACCAAGTTGGCCATAAAATGAAATGGTTATTATTTTGACAAGGCATGTATTGACCCACTATGTTAAAAAATTGCATAGAATTTTCTAGAGGATGCCAAGAGTGCCAGATTCATGCTAGCATACAACATATCCCTGCAAATGAGTTGCACTCGATAGTGAAACCATGGCCCTTTAGAGGTTGGGCTTTGGATATAATAGGATAAATTCGACCAGCGTCGTCAAAAAACCAGAGATATATCTTGGTTGGAATTGACTACTTTGCAAATGGATTGAAGCGATACCATTAGTAAATGTGGGTCAGGAAGACGTCATTGAGTTTATCCAAAATCACATCATATACAGATTTGGCATTCCAGAAACAATCATGACAGATCAAGATGCAGGAATTTGCCAATAAAATAGGTTTTAAACTATTAACCTCAACACCCTATTATGCCCAGGAAAATGGGCAAGTCGAAGCTGCTAATAAAGTGGTAATTGGACTAATTAAGAGGCATATAGGAAAAAAGCCTCGAAGTTGGCATCAGACGTTAGATCAAGTTCTTTGGGCATGTTGAACGTCACCAAAAGAGGCTACTAATGCTACACCATTTAGGTTAACCTTTGGGCATGACGCAGTGTTGCCTGTCGAAATATGCTTACAATCTGTGATAATCTAGAGACATCATGAGATCCCTTCTCAATCTTACTAGACAATGATGATGGAAGAAATGGTAGACTTAGATGAAGAAAGGCTTAGAGCCTTGGAAGTATTAAGAAGACAGAAACAAAGGGTCGAAGATTCCTATAACAAAAGGGTTAAATCTAAATCTTTTCTAAGTGGAAATCGTATGGAAAGTAATTTTGCCTATGGATCGGAGGGATAGAACCTTAGGCAAATGGTCCCCTGAATGGGAAGGTTCATTCCAAGTCATACAGATATTTTCAAAGGAAGCCTATGAGATTGAAGAACTAGAAAAAGATAAAAGAATCTTGAAAGTAAATGGCAAATATTTGAAAAAGTATAGGCCTATCTTGCAAGAAGTCCATATTAGAATTTAGATTTCATTAAAAACATAATAGCCAAAATAAGCCAAAAAGGCTAACATGGCAAACAAGAAATCAAAATAAGAGAAATCAGTACAATGATCCATAATTCAAAACTACTCAAAGTCTCTCAAATCAATAGACTTGAGTTATTCCATATAATCTTCGTCGACTTCGTCATCCGAAGGGTAAGTACGAGGACGTCTTGTCTTAGACACCTTCATGCTGGTTTCTGTTTTCTTCGTGTAAGGAGGTGCTCCATGAGAGGTCCCAGGATTTGTTGCTGATTTGGTTGTTGCCACCATATCAAGATCCTTCATTTCTTTTGTCTGAGTCTTTTGGGCAGACTTTTCTGAATTAGAATTCATACTTGCTGGTAGTAAGTGCAGGACTATGACTCAGAGAAAAAGGGATTTATAGAAGAGAGAATGGGTGTGGATTGGTCAGACAAAATGACAAAGAATATAGGGACTGGTCTTGAAGAGACGCCTAAAAAGGCTATGTTTTAATAGCATGGTAAAACTAAGAACTTATACCATTGGATAAATAAATGAAACTAGGGATAAGGCATTACGTTATAGAGAAAAGGAAAAACTTTAAATGCAAGTTGGACTAAAACATTTTAGACCATAAAAAGTAAATGCCTTCTCAATATATCACAAAAACGCTGCGTTAAGAGGCATTAAGTGGCGCAGAAATAACTAAGACATAAATTAGAATATTGTCATTACAAAGGCTTGAAGTAGCCACAGAATAAAATGATGATTACAAAATGGTCGAAAAAACTTTAAAAAGGAAGTTTCAACTTTAAATTAGCAAAAGTCTCCACATGATGGTTAATGCGAGCTTCACAGAGGGATTTGTCGAGCCTAGCAGCTGCAAGTTATGTTTCAAGTTTCTGAGCCGCATCAATGAAATCAATGGTGCTCTTCAATTCATGAGCTAGGCCAGTGTCGACAAAGCTCTACAATTCTAGATTGCGCTTTTTAGCATTTGCAATTTTCTCTTGAAGCACCTTGATCTGTTGCTGCCACAGGACAATGTCTTTCTGATTGGCCGTCATTTCTTCTTGACGTTGCCTATGAGCAGTTTCTAGCTTGGAAATCCTAGCCTCCGGCTCATGTGCACCAGTCCAAGCTGCACTTTCCTGACCAAGTTTAGTTTCGATCGCCTTCAAAAGAGGTGGGAGTTATCGAAGCTCCAAAGACAAAACATTCACCACAACCGTCAGGTCTAGCAAGAAACCATGGATTTCTGGGTTGAGAGTAGTGAGATTCATCTTATTAAGTTGATCTTTTAAGAAGAGATGAGATATGGGATCTCCATTTAAGGAAGTTTGGATGTCACCTTTGAAAAACTTCTTCTTGATAGATTGAAGGATAGTCTTAACCAAAGTATCCGAAGCAGGAGAATTGGAGGGTGTCGAAGAGCCAGAAGCAAGACCATATTTCTGCTCAAGGATCCTCTTAGCATACTCCCATGGGTTTGACCACTTAAGGGCTATGAGAAGATCTTCAGTATTCACTATAGGTGGAAGCTTCTTAGCTACAGATGAAATATGTTGAGGATCGGGACTAGTTTGATTTTCTTCGTCCACAATCTCTCCTTCTTCTTCTTTGTCCTCAATATCTTCAGAGCCTCCTTCTTCTCCTGTGTCTTCGTCTTTGTTAAGTACCTCTTCCCATGTAGCCTTTGATGCTTCTTCTTTGCCATCAGTAGATGGGAGATTGGGGGAGTTAGGGGTAGGTTCAGGAGACGTGACATCTTGTGGCTCTTCATGAATAGGGGGCAGGTTGTCAGTTGTTGGTGTGTTTGAAGGTGTAGGGGTTAGTCCGATAGTCACTTCATCAGTGACCATAGGGTCAGTTTGAATATGTGGTGGGGGACTATAAGTGTCATCATCCCCAGAGTTGCAATCTTCAACATGGGCATTTTGTGTAGTAGTTGGTGCTAAAGGAGTTTTGGTTCCTGTAGAAGGAACAACAGGCTGGTTCACTTCACTTAAGCCAGAGCCAAGATCAAAAGAAGGGTGGTAAGTTGACTCACCTTGGCTATTAATGGAATAAGTAGCAGAAGCATCCAAAATTGGAGGTGGAGTAGTAGTGATGGTGGGAGCCTGAAAACCACAAGTAGAGAGCATAAGGCTAATAAGACAAGCAACAAAGTTGTGTATAACCAAAGGATAATGTGCGTACCTGAGTTAAAGTGGACCCAGGATTAGAATTGCCATCCCCAAGATCATCAGAAGTTGGCTTCGTAGTGGCCACGGAGGGTTGACCTTCGACACCAGAAGTGGACGTCGAACCGAGAATTTTGGCCACCTTCGATGGAGGTGGGCCAGTGGGTCCAGATGCCTTTACAGGTTTCTTTCTCTTTTTTAGTTGAATCTCCTCAGGAGATTCATCAGCATCTGACGTAACAACAATGGAGGCATCCTTCTTTCCTTTCTTTGAAGGAGTAGGGGGTTTGCGCCTAGTCTAAGAAAACAAAAGACAATGCCTGTAAGAGAAAAATCACACCACAACAAAAAAGATTAGGCGAAGGATATGATATATACCGTTTTGCCTTCAATTTCTCTGCCACTTTGGGAAGTGGTAGCCCTTGTAGGTGGAGCCTTCTAGGTATAGCTGAAAATAATATATGATTGCCAGTTAAATAGTGGAAGATTAATGGCACAATCATAAGCGAAGGATGTCAAACCTTCATATACGTCAGATTCGATCCTAACATTTTGAATCCCTATATGAAGATGTCCTTTGAAACTGTCTAAAGTATACTTAGTCGGAACCACCCGTCGAGCCTTTGGTTGAGATTTCTGTCGAAGGACCTTTAAGTCCTCAGCACACATAAACCAATCTGGAAATGGAGGGGCAAATGCCTTTCCAAAATCAGCAGTAGGCAAACGAGGGAATTTAGGAGGAAAACGTTTAAAAGCTACCTCATAACGTTTCTCACGAGGAACATTAAGGGGGATTTTTAGGTTATTCAATTTTTGGGAAAATTTGTGTTTTAAAATAACAGCAGCCTCATGGATGGTTCGACTAAGATCATCTGGTCTATAAACAGTTTCAAATTACTTCTGGAAGGCTTGAATTTCTTGAAGGTGGATAAGCTTACTTTTCTTTGACTTGTCCTACCCAGCAAGGAAAGCTTGATCAAGTAGTGAAGAAAGAGTAGCAAAATCAAGGAAATATTCAGCATAATTGACCACCAATGATGGAAAGAAGAAGTGCATAAAACAGATGGTTGAAAAAACACGGGCGAAAGAAGGTCCGTCTTGTGGTTGTATTCAGCAAGGACGTCAGAAATGGTGTCCTCATGGTAACTGGCAGTATGGATGATCACTTGGCCTTTCTTGTCATACAAGCATTTGGGAAAACTCTGAATCAACCCAAGTTGACGAGATACAAGATTAGGCTGATACACAATCAAAGATGCTAAACCTTTCCCTGCGTCGAGCCTGTTAATAATGAGTCTAGGAATCAAAAAGGCTTCCCATATTGCAATAGAGTCATCACCATCGTGTCCTTGAGGAGGAGGAAATGGCTTTTTAAACCACGAGGGGTCAAACTTCCTTGCGACAAAAGGTGTCATGCTAGGAGTAAACTCAGAGCATTTGGCAAACATCGAGATGTAGCTAGTAAATGCTTCTCTGATAGTTATGCCATCATCAGTTGGAGTCAGTTGGACCAAACGAGGCCATTCGACGTGCCTCCCTTCAATCTCCGCAGACGTTTCGATAGGATGTCCTTTTCGAGGAAGGTTAGTCTCGAAGGTAGCATTCAACCATAGTTGAAGCAACCACAGAGGACCAGCAAAAGATACAGATTCACGGGCTTCTATGCGCTTCAGTCGAGAAGTCGTTTCACTCAAGGATTCATAAAGGGTTGCCAGAATAAGTTCACTTAGGCAAACACCTTTGTTATGGTGTAGTTGATTGGCAAGAGGCAGGTATTTTTTGGCTACCTATAGAAACTTGGTGCAGAATACATATCTTGAAAGCCACATGGCGAGAAACGCCACATGTTCTTCGTCAGATACACTCTCAGTATTTTGGTTGAAGTGATGGTTGACGAAATGAGTGTAGGTGAGTTTAGAAGTAGAGATGTTGATATAGTCTTCAACATCAACATCAGGTCGATAAGCAATACCGTCAGGACGGAGGCCGATGATAGCGGCTATGTCAAAAAGGGTAGGAGAAACCATCCCACATGGTAATTGAAACGTATAGTGGGTACTGTTAGACGTTGGCACGGATCTAGAAGGGGGTTGAATAGATCCCTATTTATAAAAATAGAATTTTTGAGTGGCGCTTACCAATTAAAATTGGTTTGAAAATATGTTTTAAAAATTGCGGAAGCAGCCGAGGAAAATCACGTCTAAACGAACCGTTATTGGAAAACCAGATATGCGTCTAGCTAACGGATTAAGATAATGACTTACTTTAATTAACACACTTAATCACACTTAATCAATTAGTTTTTATCACTTATTAGTACAGTTGGTGCCAATGCTCAACACAGCTTACAAACCAGAGCAAATTAACTAAGTGAACTTGGTTCAGGCAATTTATCAAACACTTGGTGTGCTAAGCACTCCAAGTGAATTTTTGGCTTGAATGAGTAACTATTAAAATCCTAGTGCAAGGGTTTATTGCACTAATGTTTAAACAGTTCAGCTCCTCACTCAAATCAATATTCAGATCGATAAAAAGTGCTTAAACTAAAATCACTTACTTTTAAGCTGAAAATGAAAAAGCTGAAAAACAAAAACACAAGGATTTGTTGAGACAGTTCCCCCGTCGTCCTCGCTTCGGGGTACGTCTGCCCTCAATTCTAAAACTAGAATTAAGATTGCTTGTAATAGATATAACCTGTTGTAGAGTAGTTTATACAAGAGTTGATAAGCAATAATACAAACAATCCTTGTTGATGTAGATAGTGCTATCACTTCTTGCTCCTTGATTCAAGATGAATCAAGCCCTTCGATTGTTGTGAATTGACCTCCGATTACAGCCCCTTTGTTGAATAACTTTCCGTTCTTCAAACCCTTGGCCCGGCTGATCTTAGACACCAACGAATCGAACCCGGATATGTCTCCAACACTTCACAGCCCCAGCTACTAGATTGATCAAACCACCGTTTATCAATCACCTTCGCACCGCTTGAATGTTGATCTAAACAATCCGTATCAAAAACCCCCAAATTCCTTGAATCTTGGACGGCAAAACCTTCAGGTTTTATTCAAGAAAAAACCTGCTGCAAATCTCCACCCGAACCGGATCTTCAATCAACGGATTTGATCCTTATCACCTCAAACGAGACACAATGCACCGCAAGAATTGTTGTGTGTAATTTTGGTGTTGTGTTGTTTGAGGATGAAGATGAAGAGAGATGATAGCACCTATTTCACTTTTTCTTGTTCTTGACAATTTACTCAAAATGAAATTGTTAAGTGTTAAAAATGAACAACAAAACTATTTATAGTAATAGGCAAGTCAACCAACAAAACAGAAATTCAAACAGATTGGGAAACTTCACTGGCTGTGTTAACGAGCGAGCGGTCGACCATAGTGTTGCACCCCAAAATTTGCTGAGGCTTGATTCATGGTTTCACTACCTTCATTCATATACTAGCAAAGGCATTGCATTGAGATGTGTGCAAGGATCAGTGAGATATGAGTATCTTTTGAGCCAATGAGAGGTTTGAGAACCTATTGAATGATGTTATTGAAGTACATGAGAGTTGATGTCTCCTCAGATGAAAAGAAAAGATCCCCAGAGATAGGTTTGCTTGCCAAAAGGAAGACCTCCTAACTTGAAAGTCATTGAAGCTATCCAGATGAGTCTGAAGCTACAAGTATGTTCTTGAAGTCTTGTTAGAGCCCATATGATGTCTTGAGAGTCACCATGAAGCTTGAGCAAGTCATTGATTGAAGATTGAAAAGTTTTACCATGAGTGGTAGAATTAGGGTTTGACTGATCAACCCTAAGTCAACAGATGAATTTGTGGAAGGTTGAGACCTATCCCCAATGCCATGAGATATTGAATTGATACTTTGAGATGCCTAGAGGATGAATCCAAGGCCATTTGATTATGATTGACAAGTTTGAGAAGTTTGAAGGCTAGGGTTGCTGAGCTTGAAAGCCTAAAATCCCCTAGTTTGATGATATTTGCCAATGAAGATAAGTTGAAATGCAAGCCTCATCTCACCTTTTGATGGTCATGGGAATTGTATAGGATGTTGTTAGCTTTAATTTGAGTGGTGGAAGTCCTTGAGAGGATTTATAGAACTCAAGTTATAGCTCTTGCAAGTTACAGGTCCTCAAAGGGCACTGAATTTTGTCTGTAAAAGTTGTTTGTCTTCCAACCAACTTCTGACCTTCAAGATGGTTTCAAATGAGTTTGGACCCAACATAGGAGTTGTTCCTCATAGTCTCCCCTTTACAAAAAGGTATGGTGTGACTTCATCTGATTCTCAGAGCTCAACTTATAGTCAGTACAATGCAGGGGTATTTTGGTCATTTGGTCATTATAGGTCCTTTCAAGCACAAGGCTATATCTCCTATTTCCAAGCTTCAAATGAAAAAGTTCGAAACATGAAAGTTGTTCAAAATGGCATTTTAAGCCTAGAAAAGAGGTCATGAGTTGTTGGAAGAGCTCATATCAAGAGATGACAAAGTTTGGTAAATTTGAACTAAAAAAGGCATATAAGTTAAATCAAGCCAAGTTGGAATTTGGTTTGAACAATCTAGGAATCCAAAAATAGTCATCCAATATATCATTTTGAGTGTAAACATCATTCTAAAAACATTGGTTTAAACACAATTTTGATTTGAGGCCTAGAATTTGGATTTGCTTTGGAAAGTTGTTACTTGCAAAGTAAGGCGACTTGGGAAAACTTCACACAAGGCAAGGAAAGGCCTGATTTTCACTCATTCCTTCTCAATATCTCTTGTAGGGAGATTTTGGCACAAAAACAAGGCATGGCACATGAGATATGAGATAATGCAATATGGTATATCATGAGAAGTTCTACCACTTTCTAGATGATTCTAAGAAGTTCTAGACTTTTCTTTTGATCATTATAAAAAGAGTGCATCATAGTGAGTCAGGGGTTGGTCAGAGAGAGAGATTTCTGAGGAGAGAGTGAGAGAGAAAGAGTGGTATGCAAGCTTTCTTCAAACACAAGCAATTCGAGATTTCTTCCATCACAAGGATTCTCCTTCAAGACTAGTGCAAACAGAAGGTTGTTCATCATCAAAGGATCACCCTGAAGCCATTACAAAGCTTGAAGCCATCTCTTCATACCTTCTCCATCATCACTTGACAGGTTATTTTCTCTCCCTATACCTCTTAAGTTAGTTGGTTTCTGTTAGTTTTCTAGGTATAGAATGAATACACTAGGTTAGTTGATTAAACCCTGAGAGTTAGAGCAAGTTCTATGGAGTTTTACAACAGGTGCAAGATTCTTTAATCTTCAAGAACAAACTGTATATAGGGTTCTAGTTAGTATGTTGTGGTTTAGAATGGTTAGGATAACATAAAGAACACCCTCAGGCCATTAGATTAGAGTTCTATTAAGGTTGATCTCAGGAAATTATGGTGATGCCAAGACATTGGAGCCCTCTGTTGGAATGATTCATGATGCATTAAAGAAAACTACACGTATAGTCGTGTTCCTTGTGGCAAGTAGAGCATTTTTGATGTTGGAATTTTTGAGTTTCATGGAGTAATTAGAGAGAACGAATAGGAAGAAACTCTGTGCATGGAATGATCGTGACTGAAAACCCTAAATCTATTTGGGGACGATACACCATAACTGTTGGATCAGTCCCAGAAATTAGACTTTTTAATCTCATCGTGTGGCTCCGGTTGGATCTCAAAAACGGAGGGAAATTTGAAATGTGAAACGCACCGTTTAGATTAGTTATTGAACTTAGGCTTCAGCAAGCTTTTACTTTCCACACACCTCTTTTGTGTCCCATCACCATTAACACGTGAAACCATTTCTGTTCTCACCCCCATGGGTTTTTTGTTTTTTTTAACTTCTGATTAGTATATGGGCTTAAGGCAATTCACTATCTGCACCACCCATAGGAAGCCCAATCCCCAAATACACTAATGATCATTGCTAAACGCACCCATGCTCTAATCCATTTTCTTTTGATTTTTTTTATTGGATTCTGAAACAATTGGGCCCTGGCTTCTTTGCTACACGCACCTCACCATCATGGCCCATCAATATATTGAACTGGGCGAATTAATTCCTACACCCCCAGCCCAATTTAGTTCATTTCTTTTATTTTTGAATTTCTTTAATATTTCCTGGTTTTAAATAAATCATATAAAATTCAAAAATGATTGTTTTTCATTCCTTCTTTTTGCAATAGATCACTAATAATGTCTAGAAAATAATAAAAATAAAAATAGGATTTTATTTTTAGGTTAGATATTTTTAATAGATTTTTCAATTAAATAGCTTTTAAGTAGAATTAGTTTTATACTTGATTTTGTAGATTTTATATTAGGGTCTTCCCTTAGGATTTTGGAGCCATTCTTTTTGGCCTAGTTAGATATTAGATTATAGTATTCTCTGGATTTATTACTAGATTTTTGGATTAAAATTTGATTAGCTTAGGTATGTTAGCATTAGGGTATCTTAATTAGGGTTTTAAGAATACTTAGTAGAATAAACCATTTCTTTCTTAACTTTTTAAGCATAATTTTGGGGTAGGGAATATATGGGTATAAAGGTTAGACATTTAGGTTCCCTTAGACTTAGTTTGAGAATTTTAGAAGTTAATTTGATATTTTTCTTGTATTTTGCATTATACATGATGTTGTGTGTTGCCTTAGGGCATGGTTTGTATTGTTTTGTTTCTTCTTCTTCTCCTTTGAGTGTGTAAGCTGTGAAGATTGAAGTGAAGACCTTGTGGATCATCATGAAGACTTTGAAGAGCTTTGGAGTGGAGCTTAGATGTAGCCTTGTTTTGCTTTGCTTTTAGGAACTAGGGTTAGGATAGAGCTTAGTTAGATAAACTTTCTTTCTTAAACATGGAAGGTATCATCCACCTCCATTCTTCCCCATGATTCAAGGTCCTTCCATGGTACTCACCTCCCTCCTTTGGAGGGATCAGTGATTGTGCCTAGGAAGTAGAACCTTTGAGGGAGCCTTTCTTTGATGTTGAATTCTTAGAGGTCACCTTTGGTGGGCAATGAGCAATTCAACATCCCCCATCTTATCCAATTGGTATTATCCTTTTGTGGAGCATTGTGGAGTTGTTTTGAAGATCAAAGAAGTCATTGAAGAAGATAGCCATTGAAGAAAATCCATTGAAGAAGCTTTGAGAAGCTTTGCTTTAGAGAGGTTGCCTTGAAGAAGAAGATGATCTAAGACTGTTTGAAGACTGTTTGAGCATGAAGATAAGAGTTGAAGCTCTGAAAGAGGATGGATTCCCTTGAAGATTCTTGTGTGTGATTCAAGTTGAAGTTGAAGAGTTTGTGAAGCCTTGAGAGGTGAAGGATTGCAAGTGATATTTGCATTGGTTACTGTCAAAGCCTGAAGAAGCAAGTTGAGACTTGCTGTTGAAGATGAAGCCTGAAGGTGGAGTCTGCAGTTGAAGAGAGCTGGAGCTGCTGAAGCAGAGTCTCCCGGGAGCTTTTCTTTTTCTGTATTGTTTGTTTTGCTTGAGAGCAATTCCCTAGGCTTGAGGTGAAGC
This sequence comes from Lathyrus sativus, assembly GCA_963859935.3. Classification (NCBI taxonomy): domain Eukaryota; kingdom Viridiplantae; phylum Streptophyta; class Magnoliopsida; order Fabales; family Fabaceae; genus Lathyrus; species Lathyrus sativus. The sequence goes on from OZ012735.1 coordinate 38,135,947, forward strand.
TAGCCTTCCCTTGCCTCTCTTGTTTTGTGCATGCATTCTTATCATGATTGATTTACTGCTTTGCTTATCTGTTTGTTTACAACTGTCATGATCTCCCTAGGATCTCACTCTTCCCTGGATTGGGAAAGTGATGATTGAACTTTAGGCTGAAGCCTTAGTTACCCCTAGGAATGCTTAGATCTCAACTTTAGGATGAGTCCTTAGTTGCGTTCTCTTCTCACCTACAAACAACAATAAAACACAGTAATCAGAATTACAAACACGGTAAAAGACACTTCTTGCGTAAAGGACGAAAACAGACTGAAAATCATTTTTCCTGAAGGGCAATCAAATTAATCAAGACTTTTCTGAGGAAAAGAGTGTTGTTAAGCTTCAGTGCCACCGCAAACAGGCTTTGTCCCTAACTGCTGGAACTGTTGTTTAACCCTACTCGGTAAAAAATGCCTGAACAACCCGTGTTCCGTTTTTTCCCGAACTACGTAAGCTCTGATTTTCTCTGATGAGAAATACGTAGGCACAAGATGCGACGTCTTGGCGAGCCACCTTCTACCATCCACCCGTAGTTAGCCGAACTACGTCGACTCTGATTTTCTCATGCCAGATGAGAATACGTAGGCCCAAAGCGCGACGCTTTGTCGAGTCCTTTTTCTTTCTTTTTAGATTAGGTTTAAACCAGCCTCAATAGAATGTAGATTAGCAATTCACCCAGACAACAAACAAGCGTGGATCCCATCGAGTACGATGGACGTGAGGGGTGCTAATACCTTCCCCTTGCGTAACCGACTCCCGAACCCTGATTTGGTTGCGATGACCGGTCTTGTCCCGTTTTCGCGAGGTTTTTCCTCTTCGTTTCCTTTCCCGCTCGAGGGATAAATAACGAAAGGTGGCGACTCTTGTTGTGCCGGCACCGATTTCGCAGTAGCGACAGCTGGCGACTCTGCTGGGGACTCCAACGGTTCCCAGTCGCTGAGGACTGCGATAGTTCCTTATGCGTAGGGATCCAACGTCCCTTAAGAGAGTCAATCCTAGCGTTTGTTTGCCCGTCTGGGGTTTTGTATGGATTTACAGTTATTTTCTTTGCAGTTATTTCCTTTATTTTCCCGCATTTATCTTTTCAGCATTTATATTATGATTATTATTGTTGTATTGCTGTGGGAGGGGATCTGTGATTGAGGGAAAAGCCGGACCTGGGCTTGAGGTTACCCTTAGATATAGTAGTGGAGAGTAGTGGTAAAGCCTACATGCTTTGCATGTACCAGCTTGCTGCGAAATCTGCGCTCGGACGAGATTCTCTTTGATGCTTCTTGCCTGGCCCTTTGGGCTCGACAAGTTGTATGACCCGAGGATTGTCGACTCTGGGGACCGATCAATTGGAAGTCAGCTAAGTGAGGCCACTTCATGAGATGACGGTGCCACACCTTCTGGGTATCGCATCATTCCTCATGAAAGTCTGTGACGCTGACGACCGCATAGGATGCCATTACCTTCGTCGGCGAGATAGGTACATACCTGTGAGTGGGTTGGGATTTTTGCAGGAAACCTTAACCTCAAACTACCGGTTTGTTCTTCATCAGTCAGATTATGATAGTATGGTCCTTTGAAGATTGGTTTGATCTATAGTAAAGCTCTGGCTTTGTCTCAAGATGCAGAACAGAATACAGTCTCTTGAATCTCTGCCGGGGCACATCAGTTTGCATTCACATGTTGCATGATGCATTTGCATGTCCATACTGCATATCATTAACGTGTATTTGTGTTGCAGGTGTGATTTCCCCTCCGATTCCTAGCAGCCTTATTATCAGGCATGGGGTCCTTCAAAAAGACCGTCGCTTACAAGCTTCCTACTCCGGACATCAGTTCCTTATTAGAGTTGATTGCTTTGGCCGATCAGAGAGTGAAGGCTGATTTCAAGGATTCGTATGGGAGGATTCTTAGCCTAGTCTGCCAGATTTCCGCTCATGAGATGAACGGGTTGTACGCGTTGTTTCAGTTTTACGAGCCTCAGCTACGGTGCTTCTTGATGCCAGATTATATTTTAGCACCCACTCTTGAAGAATTCTCTGCTATGATTGGTATTCGAGTGCTGAAGCAGATACCTTTCGTACATGATGACGCTGAGCCTAATCTGGCGAAGCTTGCTGAGATTATCAGTGTGGATGTTTCAGTGTTCTCAGGGAGGTTGGTCAGACTCAATGGAGCCTATGGTTTTCCTTTGGAGTTCTTGGTTGAGAGGGCTCACTACTATGCAAAGAATGGATGTTGGGTTGTCTTCAACGCTATCTTAGCAGTATGCATCTATGGGATCGTTCTGTTCCCCAATATACCGGACTTCGTGGATTCGGATGCGTTCTTTCTCCTAGCTTCAAAGAACCCAGTGCCTACTCTTCTGGGAGATTTCTATCACTCTCTGCATTACAAAAATGCGAAGCATCGAGGCAAGATGGTTTCCTGCTGTGTTCCTATGCTGTATAGATGGTTTTCTAGCCACTTTCCGAAGACCGGGCCGTTCGTCGACTCTGCCATTTCTGAAGAGTGGTCAGTTAAGTTGATGGGATTGTCTGCTGAGTATGTGGAATGGGCTGATTGGAAGATGCGCGGAGCAGATATTATCTACAGTTGTAGTGGATTCCCGAACGTCCCGCTGGTTGGACGGAAGGGATGCATCAACTACAACCCTGCTTTATTGGTAAGGCAATTTGGATACACACTGCGCGATGCTCCTACTGAAGACGAGATACAGGAATCTCTGTATCTCACAGGTTCTCCAGGCACGGATCTCTTAGCTAGATTGACACATGCTTGGACCAACATACACCGGAGAGGCAAGGTTCTGTTAGGTGACTGCGATTGTCGGGCTTATAACTCGTATCGTCTTTGGGTCTATGAGAAGGTCGAGAAGTCTCTGATGCCATTTTCCGCCGTGGAGCCTTTGTATCCACCAAGGATTGAGGTGCCTACGACTGTGGAAATTGAAAAGTACAACCAGCTTCTATCCAAGTATGAAGAGCTACAGAAGGCTAACGCAGAGTTGGAAAAAGAGGTTTCACAACTCAGGAGTGAGAAGGTTGAAACTACTTATGATTTGCGAAAGCAAACTGAAGCAGCAGACCGGATGAAAGAGGAATTGACCGCTGAGACCAAGAAGAGACAGCAGTTGGGTCGTGATATGGCAGCCGTCAGCAGCGTGCTAGCTGCGAAGAAGGAAAGATTGGACATAGCCTACCTACAGATTTCTAGATGGGAATCTTCTTGGAAAGCCGCGATTGCCAAGCGCAAAGAGAGAGCAGATGAGTTCAAAGTGCAGATCGCCAAGTTGAAGACACAGCTTGAGGCTTCGGAGGCAAAGATTGCAGAGGTATCTTCAGCACGGCAGGAAGCAGAACGCAAGCTGAGCAGTACGATCAAGGAGTTGAAGATCTGCAAAGCAAGAGGTGACTTCAAAAGGTGCAAGCTGGACGCCTGCTTTGGTCCAGGCACTTGCATAGAAGATGCCGAGAATTTGCAAGCTACCATTGAGCAGTACAAGGTGTTAGTGCAGAGCATGCTTTCTCGTCCAGACTATTCAGAGATGACGAGGCTAGTAGAGGACTTCCAGGCGCGCCATCCTCCGTGATTAGTTTTGTATTTTCCGTTGCACATTGTTGTACTGATTTTTGACCATCGCCAGGATTGTTGGCCGAGGTCCTACTGATTGCATTGTACACATTGCCTGCTTTGGCTCACGGATTATACATGAGGATTTCTTGATTTCATATCTTGGCTATTCAGGGCTCCATTGTCATTGAGTTATTTCCTTGGGGCTAGAATCGAGGGGAATCATCCTGTTGCATATTTACATGTTGCATTTGCATAAATCATTCTTGCATAACAGGTACTCTGGGCTTTTTCACTAACTCTTTCTGTGACAGGTGTTCTTTTGATACAATTGATCAAAGACCAGCTCACCGCTACTCCACGAGGGCTAACAAACTGAGAATCATGGAACAAGTTCAGACTGACGTCCAGGAGCTCAAGGATAGGATGGCTCACTTTATGGACATGATGCAGGTGATTGTTAATAGCCAGGATCAACTGAAGAACCTGGTTCAGCCCTTGATTGCAAGGCTAGACGCTGAAGGAGCATTCAATGCTGGTGAGAACGTGCAAACCCAGGTGGGTGCGAATGGAGACTCCGTACCTGTGACAATTACTTCTACTGGTGTCGTGAACGGAAATACTGGTGTAGGTGCTGGCCCAGCTGGGGTCGCTAATGGTACGACTGGAGCAGTAGTCATGAATCAGGGAGGCGCTAGTGCCGCCAACGGAAATCACAATGCTAACTTTCAGACCGGAGGTCCTGTTGGCATTGGAGCTGGTCCACAACATTGGACGCTGGAGCGTCCGGATGACATGCTCTCCTTGGGAGGAGGAGAGGCTGAGTTGAATGCTGAAGCCAAGCTGAGGTTTAAGGCTTTGGAGGATAAGGTGAGAAGTATCGAGAATGCAAGTTCCATTGGACTCGATATGGCTGGCATGGGGCTGATCCCCAATCTGAAGATCCCGCAAAAGTTCAAAGTGCCTGACTTTGAGAAGTATAAAGGCACGACCTGTCCGAAAATGCACCTGAGATCGTATTATCGCAAGATGTCCGCCTACTCGGATGATGAGAAGCTGCTGATGCACTTCTTCCAAGATAGTTTGTCCGGACCGTCTTTAGAATGGTATATGGGTTTGGAACCCAGCATTGTTCACAACTGGAAGGAGCTCGCTGAAGCGTTCGTCCTCCATTACCAGTACAACAGTGACTTAGCTCCTAACCGTATACATTTGCAGAATTTGTCTCAGAAAAGCGGAGAGGTTTTTAAAGAATACGCACAAAGATGGCGTGCGGTAGCTGCTAGGGTTCAACCTCCAATGGTGGAGAGAGAGCTTGTGGATTTGTTTGTGTCGACTCTTCCTGGTATATACTATGAGAAGCTCGTCAGCGGTATGTCGGGCAGCTTTTCAGATCTCATCATCACGGGCGAACGTGTAGAGAATGGGATCAAAATTGGAAAGATTCAGGGCGAAGAAACTTCCTCAGCTGGAGGTAGAAGAAACCTGGGTAACCGGAAAAGAGAAGGAGAAACCAATTCAGTAGCTAGCTCCCGAGGCAGAGGGAGAGGTCAAAGCAGGGGCACCCAGCGCCCACAAATAGCCAGTATCACCATACCTGCCGGTCCTTCACAGCAGCAGGCAGTTCAACAGAATCAGCAGCGCCAACAGGGCACCCAGAGATTTCCGAACAGGGGTTTGAATAATCGGCATTTTGAGACGCCGCCTACAACTTATGCTGACTTGCTTCAGACGTTATTGGCTCTAAACATGGTACAGAAAAGGACGTTGCCTCCCGTCACGGGACAGTTACCACCAGGGTACGATGCTAATGCGAAGTGTGAATTCCACTCCGGAGGAGTTGGTCACAATATCGAGAATTGTAAAGCCTTCAAGCACAAGGTTCAGGACCTGCTTGATACCAAGTTAATCAACTTCTCAAACGAAATTCCCAACGTCTTGGACAATCCTATGCCCACTCATGGGCAGCCTCGTGTCAACGCCATCATCGAAGCGGTAGATGATGTGGAGACGATAAACAGAGTGAGTGATCTGAAGACGCCACTGTGCTTTATCAAAGCCAAGCTGTTGAAGAAGGGAGCCTTCCCGGGGTGTGGACAGTATTACATGGGATGTGCAGAGAAGTCAGATGGCTGTGAGCAGTTATCAGTGGGGATCCAAAGTTTGATCAACGAGGGTTTGTTACAATTCAGTCGGGCTGTTGATACCGAGGTTGGAGAAGTTCTGCTGAAGCAGAAAGATGAAGTGGCAACCATCAATATCCCGTATAAACCCGTCACCATCACAGGTCGGAGGCCTACCATTACAATTACCAAAGCTGGTCCAATACCGTATGAAAGCTCGAAAGCTGTTCCGTGGCAGTACGGGGTCGAAGCTTACTGTAACGGGAAGAAATTAGATCTGGGAACTCCTGCATCTTCGGTGGATAACGTCGTGGGTACTGGTGGAATAACCCGGAGTGGTCGAGTGTTCGCTGCGCCTGAGCCAGTGGCTGATACCACTGAGAAAGCTGACAAAGGAAAGAGTAAGGTAGTCGAGGAAACCTCGCGGGAGGTGGAAAAAGACTTGCTTGTTAAAGATGCCGAGGAATTCATGAGGCTGATCAAGAAAAGCGATTACAAGATTATTGATCACCTTCAGCAGACACCGTCAAAGATATCCATCTTGAATTTGCTGCTCAGTTCGGAAGCACATCGTAACGTGCTCCTGAAAGTATTGAACGTTGCGTACGTTCCCCAGGAGATATCAGTGAACCAACTTGAGGGTGTGGTGTCACATGTGAACGCGGGGAATGGATTAGGATTCACTGATATGGATCTAACTCCCAAAGGTCGGGATCACAACAACGCTCTTCACATTACTATAGACTGCAGAGGGACGAAGATGTCTCACGTGCTGGTTAATACTGGCTCCTCTTTAAATGTCTTGCCAAAGAAGGCGTTGATGAGATTGAATGTTCAAGGAATCCGTTGTACCCCCAGTGATCTGGTGGTCAAAGCTTTCGATGGTACTCGTCGATCTGTATTCGGCGAAATCACATTGCCCATTCAGGTAGGGCCGGAGGTTTTCGACGCAGTTTTTTACATCATGGATATCATGCCGGCCTACAGCTGTTTGCTAGGTCGTCCGTGGATTCACTCGGCAGGTGCAGTGACTTCCACCCTCCATCAGAAGTTGAAATACGCTGTCGGGGGTAGTATCGTAACAGTGTGCGGGGAGGAGGACATAATGGTGAGCCATTTGTCATCGTTCAAGTACATTGAAGTGGATGGCGAGATCCACAAAACCCTATGTCAGGCGTTTGAAACTGTGAAGAGGAAAGATGAGTCTTCCGCCGCAACACCTACACCAGTGCTAGCTTTGTCGTCATTCAAGGAGGCACAGGCAGTGGTTCAAAGTGGTTCAGCTCCGGGTTGGGGCCGTGTATTGGACATTCCTCACCAACAGGGTAGGTTTGGTTTGGGCTATTCTCCAGGTGCTTCATCTTCGCAGAATTCACAGAGTTGGCGAGGACCTGTGGTATTCACCAAGGGGGGAGCAGCATTTGAAAGTATCAACTCCTTGTCTGAGGATGAAGGTGATAGCGATTGCGACTTCGACGCTTGGATCCGGCCAAGCATTCCAGGGCAATCCCTCATCAATTGGACCAGTCGGGAAAACATTCAAGTGACGAGTCCAGAGTAATACTTTGCTTTTACAGTCATTGTATAACCCTATGTCTTACCCGGGGCATAGTGGTTCATTGTTAGGGCCTTACATGCTTATGAACATATATTTTGTTAAATAAATCGCAAGGCGTTTTTTGCATCCAAAACTTTGTGTTCCCTGTTATTCATGTTTTTGTTTTTCCCTTTTTTCTTATTTTGAAAACCGAAAAACATCAAAATGGCAATGTAGGTTTAAGAGCTAACCATGTGCATATTTTAAGCATGTAACCATGTTTTCTGCAGGACTCTTATCACAGATGACACCTCAGAACTCCCTATGACTCTCTTTGACTTCGATCATCCGGTGTATCAAGCTGAAGACGAGATTGGTGAAGATGACGAAGATCTGCCAGAGGAGTTGGTTCGCCTGTTGAAACAGGAAGAGAAAGCCATTCTGCCCAACGAAGAAGCAATTGAGATTGTTAACCTCGGTTCTGAAGAACTCGTCAGGGAAGTCCGTATAGGGGCCGCATTGCAGAAAGATGTCAAGCAGAGACTGATTGATATGCTCAGAGAATACAGTGACATCTTTGCATGGTCATATGAAGATATGCCAGGGTTGGACACCGATATTGTGGTTCATCACCTACCGCTTAGAGAAGATTGTCCTCCCGTCAAGCAGAAGCTCAGAAGGACAAGACCAGATATGGCCGTCAAAATCAAGGAAGAAGTCCAGAAGCAGTTGGACGCTGGATTTTTGGCTGTGGCCAGTTACCCTCCGTGGGTTGCAAACATTGTGCCTGTACCAAAGAAGGATGGTAAGGTACGAATGTGCGTAGATTATCGGGATCTGAATAGGGCGAGCCCTAAGGATGATTTCCCATTACCTCATATTGACGTGTTAGTGGATAACACGGCGCAATTCTCAGTGTTTTCATTCATGGACGGTTTCTCCGGTTACAATCAGATCAAGATGGCGCCGGAAGACATGGAGAAAACTACTTTCATTACACCATGGGGTACATTTTGCTATAAGGTCATGCCCTTCGGTCTGAAGAACGCAGGGGCAACTTACCAACGAGCTATGGTAACGTTGTTTCACGACATGATCCACCACGAGATTGAAGTCTACGTGTATGATATGATAGCAAAATCGTAAATGGAGGAAGGACACCTGGTCAATATGCAGAAGCTGTTTGATAGGTTAAGAAAATTCAGGCTGAGGCTGAATCCAAATAAGTGCACTTTCGGGGTGCGATCCGGTAAGTTGTTGGGGTTTATTATAAGTGAGAAAGGCATCGAGGTTGATCCTGCCAAAATAAAAGCGATTCAAGATATGCCAGCGCCGCATACAGAAAAAGAAGTGCGTGGTTTCCTGGGGAGAATAAACTACATTGCAAGGTTTATTTCTCAACTCACGGCCACATGTGAACCGATGTTCAAGCTTTTAAAGAAAAATCAAGCGGTGGTATGGAATGAAGATTGCCAGAGGGCTTTCGATAAAATAAAGAAATATTTGCAGGAACCTCCCATATTGATTCCCCCAGTTGCCGGACGGCCTCTGATAATGTATTTGACAGTGCTCGAGAATAGCATGGGTTGCGTACTCGGTCAGCACGACGAGACTGGCAGAAAGGAACATGCCATATACTACCTGAGTAAGAAGTTCACGGACTGTGAATCCCGATACTCGATGCTGGAGAAGACGTGTTGTGCATTGGCATGGACTGCCAAACGTCTCCGCCAGTACATGTTGAATCATACAACCCTGCTAATCTCGAAGATGGATCCGATTAAATATGTCTTTGAGAAGAAAGCTCTTTCCGGACGAATTGCCAGATGGAAGATGGTCTTGACGGAATATGATATTCAATACGTGTCCCAGAAAGCAATCAAGGGGAGCGTGTTTTCTGAACATCTTACTGAGTTGCCTATCAAAGACTACCAGCCTATGAAGTTTGAATTCCCTGACGAGGACGTGATGTTCCTTAAAATGAAGGACCGAGATGAGCCTTTGCCCGATGAGGGGCCGGAGTTGGGTTCCCAATGGAAGTTGATCTTCGATGGTGCGGTTAACTCGTATGGTAGTGGAATTGGGGCAATCATTACAACTCCCCATGGGTCGCATATCCCATTCACTGCCAGGTTGACATTCCCGTGCACCAACAACGAGGCTGAATACGAAGCGTGTATAATGGGTTTAGAAGAAGCTATTGATCTGAGGATCAAGAATCTTGATGTGTATGGCGATTCAGCGCTCGTTGTGAATCAAATCAAAGGAGAGTGGGAAACTCGACAACCGAATCTGATTCCGTATATGAACTACGCCAGAAGGTTGTTACCTTTCTTTGATCGTGTAGAGCTCCACCATGTGCCGAGGGCTGAAAATCAGATGGCTGACGCCTTAGCTACCTTATCATCGATGTATAAGGTCAACTTTTGGAATGAAGCTCCAAAGATTGTGATTTCTCGCCTTGAGAGGCCTGCTCACATTTTTGCCGTTGAGACGGCACCCGATGGCAAACCGTGGTTCTACGACATCCAGAATTTCCTTATGAATAAGGAATATCCGGTGGGTGCGTCAACCCAGGATAAGAAGACTCTGAGGAGGCTTTCTGGAAACTTTTATCTCAACCCCGATGGTGTTTTGTATAAACGGAATCATGACCTCGTGCTACTGAGATGTGTAGATGAGAAAGAAGTTGGCTTCCTGATGGAAGAAGTTCATGAAGGTACATTCGGTACGCACGCCGGAGGGCATGCAATGACAAGAAAGATCCTGCGGGCAGGGTACTATTGGCTGACCATGGAGTCGGACTGTTTCAAGTTCGCGAAGAAGTGTCACAAGTGCCAAGTTTATGCTGACAAGATCAACGTACCACCGAATCCGTTGAATGTTATGTCTTCCCCGTGGCCGTTCTCCATGTGGGGCATTGATATGATCGGGAAGATCTAGCCGACAGCGTCCAACGGACATCGCTTTATCCTGGTTGCAATTGATTACTTTACGAAGTGGGTTGAGGCCGCGTCGTATGCAAACGTCACCAAGCAGGTGGTAGCCAGGTTCATAAAGAGAGACATCATCTGTAGATATGGTATCCCGGAGCGGATTATCACGGACAATGGTTCGAATCTCAACAACAAGATGATGAAGGAGTTGTGTCAGAACTTCAAGATAGAACATCACAATTCATCGCCTTACCGGCCGAAGATGAATGGTGTTGTTGAAGCAGCCAACAAGAATATCAAGAAGATCGTGCAGAAAATGGTTGTTACCTACAAGGACTGGCACGAGATGTTGCCATTTGCTCTTCACGGTTATCGCACGACGGTGCGTACTTCAACCGGGGCAACTCCTTTCTCCTTGGTGTACGGAATGGAAGCAGTGTTACCGTTGGAAGTCGAGATTCCTTCTTTACGGGTGTTGCGAGACGTCAAGCTCGACGAGGCAGAATGGGTAACGAACAGATTGAACCAACTCAGCCTGATGGATGAGAAAAGACTAGCTTCTATCGCTTATGGTCGGATATACCAGAGCAGAATGAAGAAGGCTTACGATAAGAAGGTTTGTCATCGAAGCTTTCAGACGGGTGATCTCGTCCTAAAGAAGATACTCCCACCGCACTCCGATCACAGGGGCAAGTGGACGCCGAATTACGAAGGGCCGTACGTTGTTAGCAAGGTCTTCTCGGGAGGAGCTGTGCTATTATCCACGATGGATGGGGAAGATTTTCCATCTCCGGTGAATGCGGACGCGGTTAAAAAATACTTTGCTTAGAAAATGACCCGCTGGACAGAAAAAGAGAGTCCAGGCAAAAATTAGGGCATCCCGGCGAACCAAGAAAAATGAAAAAGGTTCGGGCAAAAATTAGGGATATAATTGAAAAGAGAGTAAACCCGCAAAGTCGAAAACCTGAAGGGGCGACTTTGGCAAAAAGGGGTATCCCGGTGAATCGAAAACCCTAACGGGCGATTCAGGCAAAAGTTAGGGATTTAAAAGCAAACGACCGCGTTCCGTGTGATTTTCCTTGCTCGGTGATTTGGGAGTACCTGAAGGTCGTCCATCAGAATCAGTCTCTTCCGAAGATGAATCGTCGGAAAGCTTTGGAGTCGAGAGAATCATAGGGATGTCCGCTTCATGGTGTTCGTCCACACCGCATTGCCGACATTTGTACATACCTGTTGTACATATCTGTTGTATATTTTGTATTTGTTTGTTTTGCAACTTCCTCATTTCAGGAGCTTGCATCCTTTGTAAAACACTTTTCCTATTTACAGGTCATTTCATCAATAAACATACAGTTCAGTGAACTGATCATTTACATGTTTATTTCTGCAGTTTCGTTTGCGGAAAATGCCTAGTGTTTTTGATAAAATACGCGTGCATAAACCTGTGGGCTTCGGCCAATGATTGTTAAAGCTTTGAATTGCCTGAATAATTTCAAGAATGATAACCTAATGGTCCCTTTGTGAAGGGTATTGTGTTTGTTTGTTTTGCAGGATTGATATCCTCCACAGTCAAAGTGGATCCTTGGTAGGATCAGTTCATTTCCCCTCAGAGGTCGTCGGAGCAGTTCCTTGATAGGTTCAGCATCTTCCCCGGACGGGTCGCAAAGAAAGTTAGGATCGATATCCTCGGAGGTTGCCACAGCAAGTCCTTGATAGGAGTGGCATTTCTCCCCAGCTGAATAAGTGCGGATTGAGATCCCCAACAGTGCTGACGCACCAACTTTCCCCACAGTAGTCTCCAGGAAAGGGTCTGAGGCGTATGCAAGGGTCATCCTCAGCAGATCGAGATCCTTATCCCTGAGCAGGGTGTAGCCCTTTCCCCAGCAGGTGGAAGGCATTTCCCCATCAGTAATCATTTCCGGCAGGTAGATGAGTCTCCCCAGCCGAGTCTAGCCATGAGTGGCAAGTGAAGATGTTTCCCCAAGCAGATCCGGAAGGACTGATCAGCAAAGTGAAGTTTGTCTCGCCAAGAGTTTGGAACTTGTCGACATGAGTGTCTGAAGGCTATGTTCCCCAGGAGAGTCTATTCTCAGAGAATCGTTCGTAGCATGTATCCTGCTTGTAACACCCCCTTTCTATACCCCCAAATAATACATTTAATCATTTAGGCACTCAATTAAAATTTCATCAGAGTAATTCATAACACGGTATAAAAAGAGTGTGCCACATTATACATGAAAACTCAACACACATACAACACCTGCTCATAAAGATATGCAACATTAGGTAATTCATAGATAAGGAATTTAATTCCTAAACCCACAATTCATACATTTAGAATTAAAGCGGAACATCTAAATGTCGATTTCATTCACATTCATAAAAGTGTATGTACAACCATCAATTAATTCATGCTTTACAAACATATCCACAGCAGATACATACACATATGTATCACAAAAGAATCAAAACAAATATAACTTCAAAAGAGCCAAAAGCTTCCTAGCTACCCAGATGTTACATATCAGAGCCATCGACCAAAAAGAAAGAAGACTAGCTTCACAAAAGGACCTCCAGCATCCTACTCTGCAATGCCTCATAGAGCATTATAAAACAGCAGAAGGGTGAGAAACAATATCAAAACAATTAATGCATAACATTGTATATGTACATATATCCATAATTATACAAGTCATATTCAATTTATGTTCTCACCACATTAAGCATATACAAATAATCATATCTCTACACATACACACGAACATTTACTATATGTTTCTCTCGTACAATCACAAATAACATACACAGTTATATTCATCCAACTAATGCATCATGCACAGATGACTCATGCAACACATAGAGACCGACACGCGACTCTATACAGATGCAAATGCGGTACCGACTCATCTCAACAGATTCTCTAAGGAATCGAGTATTCAGCAGATTCTCCACGGAATCAAGTACTCAGCAGATCCTCCACGGGATCAAATATTCATCAGATTCTCCACGGAATCGAATATTCAGCAGATTCTCCACGGAATCAAGTACTCAGCAGATCCTCCACGGGATCAAATACTCTAATCAATCCTCCAAGGGATTACATGTTATGACCGATTCTCCGAGGAATCACATAATGCAACCGATTCTCCAAGGAATCTAATATAACCATCGTATCATACGAGGTTCTGCAAATCCTCCGAGGGATTAATCAACACAACCATGCATATTGAGACATTACACATTACTAATCCTCTGAGGGATTTAATTAACACAATCTAGGATTCACGCCTTTCGGCCACCCACAGCACAACATAGCATAATAGTGTACCTACTATTCATTCATATTAGCATGAGTCTACTTGGAGCAAGCATTAAACAACAAGCAGACAACACAATCAAGGCAGCACAAAATTCTGCATACTGATGCGTTCGCCAACATTCGCCTGGCGAATCCCTTGGCGAATGCTCACTGACCCTTCGCTCGGCGAAGCTCCCAGCGAGCTAAGTCAGTAGCCACTGACTTGCTTCGCTGACCTTCGCCTACCAGTTCGCCTGGCGAACCTTCGCTACAACTACTTCGCCTGGCGAATGTGCCAGCGAAGTCCACTGGGATTCAACTTGAATTATTCGCCAGCATTCGCTAGGCTTCGCCCGGCGAAGCTTCGCTTTTGCTCGTCTGGCGAAAGCCAGCGAATCTGCGAAGACAGAACTCCAATTCTGTCATCATCACCCAAATCAACAACACCCGACCGATTAAATCATGAAATCAGTTCAGATAGCTCACCCATGCTTTACCCGACTATTCTACGGTGTCTAAACTCGATTCTATCCGATCGAAACATCATTCTACTCATAAAACCAACTTCTAACCTAAGTGGAAAAAGAGTAGAAACTCTACAAAAATCCAAATACATACACATACAATCACATACATTAAAGAGATGATGAAGTTTCACACCCTTACCGATCGATTGCAAGCCTTGGTGATGATTTCTTGATGACTCTAGGGTTTCTCTCCACTTTCTCTTCTCTTTCTCTTCTCCTCTTTTCTTTCTCTTGTTTTTCTTCTTATGTTTCTATCTTCCTTCCTTTTCCTCTCTTATTCTATTTCTATCTCTATTTCTTTCCTCTCAAATTCATTCCAACACTTACCAATTAATTCTTACACTATAATGCTTAAATGTCTAAAATGCCCTTTTTTACTCTAATTCCCGAAAACTCTCCGAATCGGTAAAAATAGATAAAATAGGCAAACACAACATAATGACATATAGTTACTCAATTTAAAACAAACATCAATTAAATAAATTAAAAGACTCAATTAATTAATGGGAATTCAGAATCGGGGCGTTACAACTCTCCCCCATTTTAGAAATTTTCGTCCTCGAAAATGTTACCTGATCCAAACAACTCCGGATGCGACTCTCGCATCTTGCTCTCCAATTCCCAAGTCATGTTGCCTTCCGCGGCACCTCCCCAGGACACTTTCACAAGCGCAATATCTTTGCCTCTTAGTTTCTTAACTTCACGGTCCAAAATACTAACCGGAAAAACCTCAACCGTAAGATTATCTCTTACTTCGACTTCATCCATCGGGACTACATGTGACGGATCCGGAACATACTTCCGAAGTTGCGAGACATGGAATACATCATGCAAATTCGAAAGGTTCGGAGGCAACGCCACACGATAAGCCACAACACCAACTCGTGCGACAATCTGATACGGACCAATAAAACGAGAAGTCAACTTTCTCGACTTCAAAGCACGACCCACACCCGTAACCGGTGTAACTCTCAAAAACACATGGTCACCCTCTTGAAATTCAAGATCTTTCCTTCTCTTGTCATGATAACTTTTCTGTCTACTCTGAGAAGCTCTCATCTTTTCCCGAATAAATTTCACCTTTTCCGTCGTTTGCTGTACCAGTTCTGGACCAACAACTGACTTCTCACCCGTCTCATGCCAACACAGAGGTGTTCGACATCTCCGACCATATAAAGCCTCAAATGGCGCCATACCAATACTCGAATGGAAACTGTTATTATAGGTGAATTCAATCAACGCTAAATAACTGTCCCACGCACCACCTTGCTCTAGCACACAAGCACGCAACAAATCTTCTAACGATTGAATCGTCCTCTCGGTTTGACCATCTGTTTGCGGATGGTATGCCGAACTCAATCTCAACCTAGAACCCAAGGCACCTTGCAAACTCTCCCAAAATCTTGATGTAAATCTAGGATCTCTATCTGACACAATACTCTTAGGAACTCCATGAAGCTTCACAATAGTACCAACATAAATCTCGGCCAACCTTTCCAAAGAATAAGTAATATCAATCGGAATAAAGTGAGCCGATTTAGTAAGCCTATCCACAATCACCCAAATAGCATTATGTCCTCTTGGCGTATTCGGCAATCCCGTAACAAAATCCATCGATATACTATCCCATTTCCATTCCGGAATATCCAATGGTTGCATCAACCCACTAGGCTTCTGATGCTCCACCTTAGACTTCTGGCAAATCAAACACGAGTATACAAAACGAGCAATATCACTTTTCAATCCAGACCACCAAAAGATCTTCTTCAAATCCTGATACATCTTATTCGCTCCCGGATGAATACTTAAG
Source organism: Lathyrus sativus (assembly GCA_963859935.3). Taxonomy (NCBI): domain Eukaryota; kingdom Viridiplantae; phylum Streptophyta; class Magnoliopsida; order Fabales; family Fabaceae; genus Lathyrus; species Lathyrus sativus. The sequence goes on from OZ012735.1 coordinate 38,151,772, forward strand.
TTACTCCGATGTCCCTCTTCCAATATCATCTTTTTCAAATCCGCATCATCGGGAATACAAATACGACCTCGAAACCTCAAAACTCCCAATTCATCAACCTTGAAATCTTCATTTCCATTCATCATCAAATCCACAAATTTCAAATCCAACTTTTGCTTTTCACACACTGTAGCAAGGAAATCATTCGTGACATGCAACATACCAAGCTTCACACTACTCGGCGTTAACTCACAAACCAAACTCAAATCTCTAAAGTTCTCCAAAAGTTCCCACTCTCTAACCATTAAAGTAGACACGTGCAACGTCTTCCGACTCAAGGCATCGGCTACCACATTCGCCTTACCCGGATGATAATTTAAACCAAAATCATAGTCCTTCAAAAGCTCTAGCCATCTCCTTTGTCTCATATTCAATTCCTTTTGATCAAACAAATACTTCAAACTCTTGTGATCGCTAAAAACTTCAAATCTTGCACCATAAAGATAGTGCCTCCAAATTTTCAAAACGAACACCACGGCCGCTAACTCCAAATCATGAGTAGGATAATTCTTCTCATGTACTCTCAACTGTCTAGAAGCATAGGCCACAACCTTCCCATCTTGCATCAATACACCACCCAATCCTGATAAAGAAGCATCGCAATAAACCACAAAAGGTTCCGTAGGATTCGGCAAAATCAAAATCGGCGCGGTCGTTAACCTTCTCTTTAGTTCCATGAAACTCTCTTCACAATTAACATCCCAAATAAAAGCCTTTCCTTTACATGTCAACTGCGTTAGCGGAAGTGCTAACTTTGAAAATCCTTCGATAAACCTCCGGTAGTAACCGGCCAAGCCCAAAAAGCTTCGGATCTCCGTAACCGATCTTGGAGTCTCCCATAGCATTACCGCATCAATCTTGGATGGATCCACACTAATACCATTGCCGGAAATAATATGTCCAAGAAAACTAACCTCCGATAGCCAAAACTCACACTTAGACAACTTTGCGTACAACTTCTTCTCTTCCAAAATCTGCAACACAATCCTTAAATGTTCTTCGTGTTCTTCTCGAGACTTAGAGTAAATCAAAATGTCATCGATAAACACTACCACAAAACGATCCAACTGCTCGTGGAAGATACGGTTCATATATTCCATGAAAACACCCGGCGCATTAGAAACTCCGAATGGCATCACCGTATACTCATAGTGACCATATCGTGTTCTAAAAGCCGTCTTCGAAATATCTTCTTCCTTAACCCGAATCTGGTGATAACCGGATCTCAAATCGATCTTACTAAAAACACGGGCTCCAACCAATTGATCCATCAAATCGTCAATTCTTGGAAGCGGATACTTGTTCTTAATTGTCACCTTATTCAATTGCCGATAATCAATACACAATCGCATACTACCATCCTTCTTCTTTACCAACAATACCGGCGCACCCCAAGGAGAAACACTTGGCCTTACAAATCTCTTATCCAACAAATCATTCAACTGTTTCTTCAACTCCACCAACTCCGATGCCGACATACGATACGGTGCCATCGAAATCGGTCTAGTACCCGGAACTAGATCAATAGAAAATTCAATCTCCCTCTTAGGCGGCACATCCGTAACATCTTCCGGAAACACTTCTGGAAATTCGCAAACCACAGGAAACACGTCGAGCTCAACTTTGCTCTCTACTGACAACGACGCAAACAATCCAAACAACTGAGCTTCGTCCGCTAAAAGTTTCTTCAACTCTTTAGTGGAGAGAAAACTCTCGTCTTCACCATCTTCCAAATAAGGAAACCTTACTAACTTGTGATAGCAATCCAAATGAACTCTATTAAATTGCAACCAGTTCATGCCCAAGATTACGTCCAAACCTTCCAACGGCAAACACACTAAGTCCATAACGAAGTCCTTACCATACATGGTCAATGGACAACTTGCACATACCAAAGAAGTAGTTATCGACCCCGAAGCGGGAGTCCCAATAACCATACCACTACTCAAGGAAACCATACACAAATCCAACCGCTTAGCACACGCAAGAGAAATGAACGAGTGAGTCGCTCCAGTATCAATAATAGCAACTAAAGGCGTATCATTAATAAAGCATGTACCTTTAATCAAACGATCAGCCGCATTAGTAGCGTCTGAACCCGCTAATGCGAATACTTTTCCGCCCGCCTGAGCTTGTTTCGGTTTGGTACAATTCGGGCTAATGTGACCCACCTCGCCACAATTAAAACACTTCACAGCATTCTTTCTACACTCCGCTGCATCATGCCCAAGAAGTCCACAGTTGGGACACTTTGCTTTGAACTTTCCACAATCATAAGACTTGTGGCCCATTATGCCACACTTAAAGCATTTGATCGCACCGGAACCCCCTCCGGACCTCCTATCAAAGTTTCCCCTATGTTTGCCCTTATCTGCAGGCGTCACATAAGGTCCGCTTCGCACTTGCTGCTTCCCTCTCTTCTCGCTCAAACCTTTATAATGAGTAGAACGAGCTCTACTGTCTTCTTCATAAATCCTACAGCATTCGGTCAAATCCGAAAATCTTCTTATCCTTTGATAACCCACTGCTTGCTTTATCTCAGGACGCAAGCCATTCTCATACTTGACACATTTGGAAAATTCTGCCGTAACCGCATCATAGTGAGGATGAAACTTCACTAACTCAGTAAACTTAGCGGTGTAGTCCACCACCGACATATTACCTTGCTTCAACTCCAGAAATTCCATTTCTCTCTTCCCTTTAACACTCTCGGGATAATACTTCTTTAGAAACTCAGAACGAAATAAATCCCATGTAATTGTTTCCTCATTCACCTCAATAACCCTCCTCATACCGACCCACCAGTCATCGGCTTCTTCCCTCAGCATGTGAGTCCCAAGTCTCACTTTGTTCCCTTCAGCACAATCCATCACCCTAAAAATCCTCTCAATTTCCTTTAACCATATCTGAGCACCATCCGGATCAAATCTCCCTTTGAACACCGGTGGTTGGTTCTTCCTGAACTCATCATTCGCATTCACGTTAGGTGCACCCTGCACAGCTCTGGCCATAGCCTCTAACGCTGCTGCCATAGCATTGTCATTACGACCTGCCATATTCTGAGGATTCCCAAAAATAACAACAAGGTTAAACAACCGTTCCACCAACACAACAACAAGACAGACACGACTGACTCAACACTGGCTCTGATACCACTTAATGTAACACCCCCTTTCTATACCCCCAAATAATACATTTAATCATTTAGGCACTCAATTAAAATTTCATCAGAGTAATTCATAACACGGTATAAAAAGAGTGTGCCACATTATACATGAAAACTCAACACACATACAACACCTGCTCATAAAGATATGCAACATTAGGTAATTCATAGATAAGGAATTTAATTCCTAAACCCACAATTCATACATTTAGAATTAAAGCGGAACATCTAAATGTCGATTTCATTCACATTCATAAAAGTGTATGTACAACCATCAATTAATTCATGCTTTACAAACATATCCACAGCAGATACATACACATATGTATCACAAAAGAATCAAAACAAATATAACTTCAAAAGAGCCAAAAGCTTCCTAGCTACCCAGATGTTACATATCAGAGCCATCGACCAAAAAGAAAGAAGACTAGCTTCACAAAAGGACCTCCAGCATCCTACTCTGCAATGCCTCATAGAGCATTATAAAACAGCAGAAGGGTGAGAAACAATATCAAAACAATTAATGCATAACATTGTATATGTACATATATCCATAATTATACAAGTCATATTCAATTTATGTTCTCACCACATTAAGCATATACAAATAATCATATCTCTACACATACACACGAACATTTACTATATGTTTCTCTCGTACAATCACAAATAACATACACAGTTATATTCATCCAACTAATGCATCATGCACAGATGACTCATGCAACACATAGAGACCGACACGCGACTCTATACAGATGCAAATGCGGTACCGACTCATCTCAACAGATTCTCTAAGGAATCGAGTATTCAGCAGATTCTCCACGGAATCAAGTACTCAGCAGATCCTCCACGGGATCAAATATTCATCAGATTCTCCACGGAATCGAATATTCAGCAGATTCTCCACGGAATCAAGTACTCAGCAGATCCTCCACGGGATCAAATACTCTAATCAATCCTCCAAGGGATTACATGTTATGACCGATTCTCCGAGGAATCACATAATGCAACCGATTCTCCAAGGAATCTAATATAACCATCGTATCATACGAGGTTCTGCAAATCCTCCGAGGGATTAATCAACACAACCATGCATATTGAGACATTACACAATACTAATCCTCCGAGGGATTTAATTAACACAATCTAGGATTCACGCCTTTCGGCCACCCACAGCACAACATAGCATAATAGTGTACCTACTATTCATTCATATTAGCATGAGTCTACTTGGAGCAAGCATTAAACAACAAGCAGACAACACAATCAAGGCAACACAAAATTCTGCATACTGATGCGTTCGCCAACATTCGCCTGGCGAATCCCTTGGCGAATGCTCGCTGACCCTTCGCTCGGCGAAGCTCTCAGCGAGCTAAGTCAGTAGCCACTAACTTGCTTCGCTGACCTTCGCCTACCAGTTCGCCTGGCGAACCTTCGCTACAACTACTTCGCCTGGCGAATGTGCCAGCGAAGTCCACTGGGATTCAACTTGAATTATTCGCCAGCATTCGCTAGGCTTCGCCTGGCGAAAGCCAGCGAATCTGCGAAGACAGAACTCCAATTCTGTCATCATCACCCAAATCAACAACACCCGACCGATTAAATCATGAAATCAGTTCAGATAGCTCACCCATGCTTTACCCGACTATTCTACGGTGTCTAAACTCGATTCTATCCGATCGAAACATCATTCTACTCATAAAACCAACTTCTAACCTAAGTGGAAAAAGAGTAGAAACTCTACAAAAATCCAAATACATACACATACAATCACATACATTAAAGAGATGATGAAGTTTCACACCCTTACCGATCGATTGCAAGCCTTGGTGATGATTTCTTGATGACTCTAGGGTTTCTCTCCACTTTCTCTTCTCTTTCTCTTCTCCTCTTTTCTTTCTCTTGTTTTTCTTCTTATGTTTCTATCTTCCTTCCTTTTCCTCTCTTATTCTATTTCTATCTCTATTTCTTTCCTCTCAAATTCATTCCAACACTTACCAATTAATTCTTACACTATAATGCTTAAATGTCTAAAATGCCCTTTTTTACTCTAATTCCCGAAAACTCTCCGAATCGGTAAAAATAGATAAAATAGGCAAACACAACATAATGACATATAGTTACTCAATTTAAAACAAACATCAATTAAATAAATTAAAAGACTCAATTAATTAATGGGAATTCAGAATCGGGGCGTTACACTGCTCTCCCCGCAGATCCTGAAGGACTGTTCAACAAGCTGAAGTTTGTTTCCCTGGTAGAGCAGAGGATAGTATGTGGGTCAGTCTGAAGGCTGTATTTTCCCCAGGAGAATGGTAGGTCATAAAGTCGTTCAGGACACTCACCTCTTTCTCCAACCAGAGTCCAATTGAGATTGGCACAGGTTGCAGCCCCCTGATGGGTAGCTCTATTCCTCAGCAGAGTGGTTACTCTCCCCAGAGAGGATGATCCCTCTTCCCAGCATTTATTTTGCTGGAGCATTGCATTGCATGATTACATGACATTGCATGAAAACATCATACTCATGCATTTCCCCGGCAGAGGCGTCATCACGCATTTCCCCGGCAGAAGCATATGAAACATGAAACAGGTGATTATCACTTCAGCAGAAGTACTTGCTCCCCAGCGAAGTTACAGGAAACGTTTGAGTGAGCTCTCTCGTCATTCCTCAGCGAAGTCTACAAGGTTGGTTGGGTGAATCCTTCTCCCTGTCCCCAGTAAAGACTCCAGGATCGGTCGGGTGAACCCTTCCATCCTCTCTCCCCAACAGAGTTTTTGCTTTTATTTAGCAGAGGCTAGACAAAGATGTCAAAAGAATAGCAGCGTGATATGTTTGCTTTGGCAATGATGCCAGATATGAGGATTAACTTTGAGAACACCTGAAGGTGTCAGCAGAAAAGTACCTGTGGATTCAGGTTTTCTCCATTGATGACTCAGTGTTTTTGTCCGAGGACAGTATCAGAAGTTCGCAGGTGCAGCTTTTTAGTTTCTGAAGTGATCCGTGTTGGTCTGAAGGCCAAGTCAGTTATCCTGAAGGTTTCTGATTATGATCAAGCAGCTAGTGGTTTCTCCCGACTGATGTCGAGGCCTGAGGGCTATGGTACAACCCAACTAGTGTTTCTTCTGACTGAAGTCGAAGATTTTCTCCAGCTGAAGCGGAGTTTGCCTGAGGGCAAAGTATTATATCCTCACAGAGTCATGAGTGGCTCAGAATACCATTTCTCTGACTGATGTCATTGATCTCCTTAGCTGAAGCGAGGCGCCTGAAGGAGAGGTTATTCCCTTTAAGTCAGGAGTGACTTAGGATTCGCTCTTTGGACTGAAGTTCGAAGTATCTCCCTGGCTGAAGTCACGGATTCTCTAGCAGCGACGGAATTGCCTGAAGGCAAGTTTCATTCTTTATACTGAGGTTGAAGATAGTTCCTGCAGAATTGCCTGAGGGCAGAAGTTTGAGGATTCCCGCAAAGTCATGAGTGACCAAGGATTCTCTTTTCGGACTGAAGGCCGAAGCATTTTTGACAGATGTCAAAGTTTCTCCCCAGCAAGACGGAATTGCCTGAAGGCAAGTTCCTATTCTTCAGATGAGTTTGAAGATTCTCTCCAGCGGATCTGGAGTGGCCAGGGGCCAGGGTTTCACATGTCCTTGATTCTATAGTAAAATCAGTATTCAGCAGCATTTGGATGTTTGTTATGGTTTTCTGCGGGTGAACCCCAGATTAGAGAGCGCTCGGATAAGCCTCTCATCCCCAGCGGAGTTAATTCAGATATTCAGATATCCAGTTACATATGTCACCCCCAGCGGAGTACCGCGGGTATTTATTAGTACAGCTATCAGAAGTGGAAGTTTGTCTCGGTGTGTGGGCAAATTTTCGGGTTTATTTGGTATTCAACCGTCTTCCGCCGTGCTTGTTTGAGAACTCGCCAGGCCAAAGCCGTTTGAATAGGGGCAGCTGTTGCACCCCAAAATTTGCTGAGGCTTGATTCATGGTTTCACTACCTTCATTCATATACTAGCAAAGGCATTGCATTGAGATGTGTGCAAGGATCAGTGAGATATGAGTATCTTTTAAGCCAATGAGAGGTTTGAGAACCTATTGAATGATGTTATTGAAGTACATGAGAGTTGATGTCTCCTCAGATGAAAAGAAAAGATCCCCAGAGATAGGTTTGCTTGCCAAAAGGAAGACCTCCTAACTTGAAAGTCATTGAAGCTATCCAGATGAGTCTGAAGCTACAAGTATGTTCTTGAAGTCTTGTTAGAGCCCATATGATGTCTTGAGAGTCACCATGAAGCTTGAGCAAGTCATTGATTGAAGATTGAAAAGTTTTACCATGAGTGGTAGAATTAGGGTTTGACTGGTCAACCCTAAGTCAACAGATGAATTTGTGGAAGGTTGAGACCTATCCCCAATGCCATGAGATCTTGAATTGATACTTTGAGATGCCTAGAGGATGAATCCAAGGCCATTTGATTATGATTGACAAGTTTGAGAAGTTTGAAGGCTAGGGTTGCTGAGCTTGAAAGCCTAAAATCCCCTAGTTTGATGATATTTGCCAATGAAGATAAGTTGAAATGAAAGCCTCATCTCACCTTTTTATGGTCATGGTACTTGTAGAGGATGTTGTTAGCTTTAATTTGAGTGGTGGAAGTCCTTGAGAGGATTTATAGAACTCAAGTTATAGCTCTTGCAAGTTACAGGTCCTTAGAGGGCACTGAATTTTGTCTGTAAAAGTTGTCTGTCTTCCAACCAACTTCTGACCTTCAAGATGGTTTCAAATGAGTTTGGACCCAACATAGGAGTTGTTCCTCATAGTCTCCCCTTTCCAAAAAGGTATGGTATGACTTCATCTGATTCTCAGAGCTCAACTTATAGTCAGTACAATGCAGGGGTATTTTGGTCATTTGGTCATTATAGGTCCTTTCAAGCACAAGGCTATATCTCCTATTTCCAAGCTTCAAATGAAAAAGTTCAAAACATGAAAGTTGTTCAAAATGGCATTTTAAGCCTAGAAAAGAGGTCATGAGTTGTTGGAAGAGCTCATATCAAGAGATGACAAAGTTTGGTAAATTTGAACTAAAAAAGGCATATAAGTTAAATCAAGTCAAGTTGGAATTTGGTTTGAACAATCTAGGAATCCAAAAATAGTCATCCAATATATCATTTTGAGTGTAAACATCATTCTAAAAACATTGGTTTAAACACAATTTTGATTTGAGGCCTAGAATTTGGATTTGCTTTGGAAAGTTGTTACTTGCAAAGTAAGGCGACTTGGGAAAACTTCACACAAGGCAAGGAAAGGCCTGATTTTCACTCATTCCTTCTCAATATCTCTTGTAGGGAGATTTTGGCACAAAAACAAGGCATGGCACATGAGATATGAGATAATGCAATATGGTATATCATGAGAAGTTCTACCACTTTCTAGATGATTCTAAGAAGTTCTAGACTTTTCTTTTGATCATTATAAAAAGAGTGCATCATAGTGAGTCAGGGGTTGGTCAGAGAGAGAGATTTCTGAGGAGAGAGTGAGAGAGAAAGAGTGGTATGCAAGCTTTCTTCAAACACAAGCAATTCGAGATTTCTTCCATCACAAGGATTCTCCTTCAAGACTAGTGCAAACAGAAGGTTGTTCATCATCAAAGGATCACCCTGAAGCCATTACAAAGCTTGAAGCCATCTCTTCATACCTTCTCCATCATCACTTGACAGGTTATTTTCTCTCCCTATACCTCTTAAGTTATTTGGTTTCTGTTAGTTTTCTAGGTATAGAATGAATACACTAGGTTAGTTGATTAAACCCTGAGAGTTAGAGCAAGTTCTATGGAGTTTTACAACAGGTGCAAGATTCTTTAATCTTCAAGAACAAACTGTATATAGGGTTCTAGTTAGTATGTTGTGGTTTAGAATGGTTAGGATAACATAAAGAACACCCTCAGGCCATTAGATTAGAGTTCTATTAAGGTTGATCTCAGGAAATTATGGTGATGCCAAGACATTGGAGCCCTCTGTTGGAATGATTCATGATGCATTAAAGAAAACTACACGTATAGTCGTGTTCCTTGTGGCAAGTAGAGCATTTTTGATGTTGGAATTTTTGAGTTTCATGGAGTAATTAGAGAGAACGAATAGGAAGAAACTCTGTGCATGGAATGATCGTGACTGAAAACCCTAAATCTATTTGGGGACGATACACCATAACCGTTGGATCAGTCCCAGAAATTAGACTTTTTAATCTCATCGTGTGGCTCCGGTTGGATCTCAAAAACGGAGGGAAATTTGAAATGTGAAACGCACCGTTTAGATTAGTTATTGAACTTGGGCTTCAGCAAGCTTTTACTTTCCACACACCTCTTTTGTGGCCCATCACCATTAACACGTGAAACCATTTCTGTTCTCACCCCCATGCGTTTTTTGTTTTTTTTAACTTCTGATTAGTATATGGGCTTAAGGAAATTCACTATCTGCACCACCCATAGGAAGCCCAATCCCCAAATACACTAATGATCATTGCTAAACGCACCCATGCTCTAATCCATTTTCTTTTGATTTTTTTTATTGGATTCTGAAACAATTGGGCCCTGGCTTCTTTGCTACACGCACCTCACCATCATGGCCCATCAATATATTGAACTGGGCGAATTAATTCCTACACCCCCAGCCCAATTTAGTTCATTTCTTTTATTTTTGAATTTCTTTAATATTTCCTGGTTTTAAATAAATCATATAAAATTCAAAAATGATTGTTTTTCATTCCTTCTTTTTGCAATAGATCACTAATAATGTCTAGAAAATAATAAAAATAAAAATAGGATTTTATTTTTAGGTTAGATATTTTTAATAGATTTTTCAATTAAATAGCTTTTAAGTAGAATTAGTTTTATACTTGATTTTGTAGATTTTATATTAGGGTCTTCCCTTAGGATTTTGGAGCCATTCTTTTTGGCCTAGTTAGATATTAGATTATAGTATTCTCTGGATTTATTACTAGATTTTTGGATTAAAATTTGATTAGCTTAGGTATGTTAGCATTAGGGTATCTTAATTAGGGTTTTAAGAATACTTAGTAGAATAAACCATTTCTTTCTTAACTTTTTAAGCATAATTTTGGGGTAGGGAATATATGGGTATAAAGGTTAGACATTTAGGTTCCCTTAGACTTAGTTTGAGAATTTTAGAAGTTAATTTGATATTTTTCTTGTATTTTGCATTATACATGATGTTGTGTGTTGCCTTAGGGCATGGTTTGTATTGTTTTGTTTCTTCTTCTTCTCCTTTGAGTGTGTAAGCTGTGAAGATTGAAGTGAAGACCTTGTGGATCATCATGAAGACTTTGAAGAGCTTTGGAGTGGAGCTTAGATGTAGCCTTGTTTTGCTTTGCTTTTAGGAACTAGGGTTAGGATAGAGCTTAGTTAGATAAACTTTCTTTCTTAAACATGGAAGGTATCATCCACCTCCATTCTTCCCCATGATTCAAGGTCCTTCCATGGTACTCACCTCCCTCCTTTGGAGGGATCAGTGATTGTGCCTAGGAAGTAGAACCTTTGAGGGAGCCTTTCTTTGATGTTGAATTCTTAGAGGTCACCTTTGGTGGGCAATGAGCAATTCAACATCCCCCATCTTATCCAATTGGTATTATCCTTTTGTGGAGCATTGTGGAGTTGTTTTGAAGATCAAAGAAGTCATTGAAGAAGATAGCCATTGAAGAAAATCCATTGAAGAAGCTTTGAGAAGCTTTGCTTTAGAGAGGTTGCCTTGAAGAAGAAGATGATCTAAGACTGTTTGAAGACTGTTTGAGCATGAAGATAAGAGTTGAAGCTCTGAAAGAGGATGGATTCCCTTGAAGATTCTTGTGTGTGATTCAAGTTGAAGTTGAAGAGTTTGTGAAGCCTTGAGAGGTGAAGGATTGCAAGTGATATTTGCATTGGTTACTGTCAAAGCCTGAAGAAGCAAGTTGAGACTTGCTGTTGAAGATGAAGCTTGAAGGTGGAGTCTGCAGTTGAAGAGAGCTGGAGCTGCTGAAGCAGAGTCTCCCGGGAGCTTTTCTTTTTCTGTATTGTTTGTTTTGCTTGAGAGCAATTCCCTAGGCTTGAGGTGAAGCTAGCCTTCCCTTTCCTCTCTTGTGTTGTGCATGCATTCTTATCATGATTGATTTACTGCTTTGCTTATCTGTTTCTTTACAACTGTCATGATCTCCCTAGGATCTCACTCTTCCCTGGATTGGGAAAGTGATTATTGAACTTTAGGCTGAAGCCTTAGTTACCCCTAGGAATGCTTAGATCTCAACTTTAGGATGAGTCCTTAGTTGCGTTCTCTTCTCACCTACAAACAACAATAAAACACAGTAATCAGAATTACAAACACGGTAAAAGACACTTCTTGCGTAAAGGACGAAAACAGACTGAAAATCATTTTTCCTGAAGGGCAATCAAATTAATCAAGACTTTTCTGAGGAAAAGAGTGTTGTTAAGCTTCAGTGCCACCGCAAACAGGCTTTGTCTCTAACTGCTGGAACTGTTGTTTAACCCTACTCGGTAAAAAATGCCTGAACAACCCGTGTTCCGTTTTTTCCCGAACTACGTAAGCTCTGATTTTCTCTGATGAGAAATACGTAGGCACAAGATGCGACGTCTTGGCGAGCCACCTTCTACCATCCACCCGTAGTTAGCCGAACTACGTCGACTCTGATTTTCTCATGCCAGATGAGAATACGTAGGCCCAAAGCGCAACGCTTTGTCGAGTCCTTTTTCTTTCTTTTTAGATTAGGTTTAAACCAACCTCAATAGAATGTAGATTAGCAATTCACCCAAACAACAAACAAGCGTGGATCCCATCGAGTACGATGGACGTGAGGGGTGCTAATACCTTCCCCTTGCGTAACCGACTCCCGAACCCTGATTTGGTTGCGATGACCGGTCTTGTCCCGTTTTCGCGAGGTTTTTCCTGTTCGTTTCCTTTCCCGCTCGAGGGATAAATAACGAAAGGTGGCGAATCTTGTTGTGCCGGCACCGATTTCGCAGTAGCGACACATAGCAGGTCTATGCGTCGACGCATGGCCTGCAGAATTGGACAGTTTTGAAAATCTAACAGTATGTGTCGACCATAGGTCGACGTGCGCTGAGCCGCGGGAATTGCAAAGTGTGTATGCGCTGACTGTGTGGTCGACCCTTGTTGTGAAGGCTTCATGCGCTGACCTTGTGGTCGACGCACTGTCGCCATGCGCTTTCCAGTGAGAAATGAAAAGAGTCATGCGCTAACCCTATGGTCGACTCATGGCTTGAAAATCTGCAAAAATGAGAAAAACGTTGTTTTGTGCAGTTTGTTGTGACTTAACATTCTTTTCATATGTAGCTAATGATTTATAATTGTTTAGGAAGGATATAGGAAGGATATAGCTGTTTGAGTATTGCATGACGACTCTGATTCATCCGAAGTTGTACTTTGTCATCATCGAAACCCGAGACCGTATGTTGTGAGACATTTTGCCCTCACAGTTACTATCCCAAAAATACAGCGAGGCCATTAGCAAATTTAAACAGTACGGAAAAGGAGTCTTCGAAAACATTAAAAGATCATAGTTCCCCACGGATTTCCAGTGATCTGCTTTAACGTTTTCCACTTTGGCCATCGAGAGGTCGAAATCCTTCAGTGGACTAACGACTCTCAGTAAACGAGTACCATCAGCAAGGTAGTCAAGGTTGAGATTTGGCAATGGAGTAGGGTCAACAGCATCAGTAAAAGGTGTGGGGAAGCTTTTTTGCCCTAATGGCCTAGTTCTTCTGTAAGATGGCAGAAATTCACTCAGCTGTGCGTCAAAAATGTCAACTTGTGATAAAGGACCGGATATTGCGTAAGGTTTACCTGAAACAATCAGAGGAATCATTACCTGAGAGTGATAGAGGGCCAGCCAAGTTTATGTAAGGAGGAATGGTTTGTTTGGTCTGGGTGACACGTCCCTTCTGAGTCTTCTTTTCCTGACCAGCGGATTGGAAAGAAGCCATTGTTGGTGTTTGAAAGTGAGATGAGTTTTTCTTTCTGAAAAACGCAACGAAGAAAGCTGGGAAAAGATGCAGGACGTTTAAAATTCTAGAGAGTAAAACGTTTCACGAAACGGTGATAAGTAGTATTTATAAATGTTTAAAAATCCCAAAAAGGCGAAATCCACCGTTAAAAATGATCCAGTAGTGGGACGTGTGTTAGTTTGAAGAAAGAGGATGTGTATTGGCAGTTGTGGTCAGACTACAAATATATGTTTTCAAGAATGATGAATACAGCTGAAAAGACGTTTTACCATCATGGAGTGATGTCATAAACGTGGAAGGAAAATAACTGAACAGTTAGGCCACTAAACAAATAGTGGGAATTCAATCAAAGTCATGCAAAGTGACACACATCGAAAACGAAAAAAAAACTGACCTTTCTATCCAAGACTGACGAAAGGACAATTTTTGGGGGCAATTTGTTGGCACCTAATTTTCGACGCTAGTCGAGATCAGAGATATCTTAGGTCAAAATTACCAATATTGAGTATGTGGGAGGGTTTCGACCAAACCAAATAAAGCTTCAAGTCGAAGAGATATAGACCAAGGCGCTAAAAAAATGCTAAGTGTTGGAAATTGCTCGACGAAGACCATGCTAAGGAGAACAAGAAGACAGTTTCGCCACGTTGGAGGGAATTACCAAACATTCAAAATTCAAATCAAGTAATTGAAGACGTGGGAACGGTTGGAAGAACAAAGAAGCGCCAAAAGAACATGTTAAGAAGTCTTAACTGCCATGTAGTAGTTATTCTATAGCATTATAAATAGGTGTAAATTTTATGTAATAAGGGTGTTCATTCATTATGTACTAGTTCATACAACTCTGAGTATCCGCGTGTAGAGAAACGAGTTAACGAGAATGTACGTAATACAACACCACACTCTTTCTTATGAATGCAATTTGTCTTTACAACTTAATTGCCTTTATCCTCCATGCGACTTTACTCTTTCTGCACTTTAACTTTCAGTTTTTACATCCAAGTTATTTTACAAGTTCAGCCCCTTTATTTTAAGACCCCCTAGTCGAACGTGGAGTTCAGATTAGAGTTACTTTCAAAGTCATTTAAGCTTTCGCACCTTTACTTTTAAAAGTCTTTTAACGTTCAACCCCTTTATTTTAAGATCCCCTAGTCGAATGTGGAGTTCAGATTAGAGTTATTTTCAAAGTCATTTAAGCTTTCGCACCTTTACTTTTAAAAGTCTTTTAACTTTCATCCCTTTTTATTTCAAGATCCCCTAGTCGAACGCGGAGTTCTGATTAGAGTTAGTTTTTGAGAAATTTATTTACTTGCATTTTTACTTTCAAAAGTCATTTATTTCTCAAAGGAATTACAGTCGAACGTGGAGTTTGTCGGTAGTCTCTTCGCCTTTACATTATAATTGCTATTTTCAAGTCATTTAACGTCAATTTTACTCATCAAAGCTTTTACACTATTGCACTTTACATTCTTGTCTTACTTTCGATGCATTACTTGCTCTTACTTACTTCGGTATCTTCAATATTCAAACGATCTTACTTCTCCAAAGAAATAGTCAGGTCGAACGTAGAGTCCAAACTAGAATCCCGTACAGACTTAGCACGTGTTTTAAGATTTAATAAGGTCAATCCTGCAAGTTAGTCAATTTTATCCTAAATTGATACACCAGCGGTTGTTTACCAAAAATCACAGTAAACAGAGCTATGATGATATTTCCATGATTTTTTGATGATTCTATGATGACATGATTTATGATGATGATTTTGATGAATGATGATGCACCTATGATGTTATTATGAGGACGATTATTGACGTGTGCATCATGCATTCACGTGCATCCGGACTTTAGTTCAGGACCTTGATTTCTTTAGCTTCAATCCCATTATGCGGATGTGAGGTATTTTGATGTGCTCCGGTTCTTATATAGAATCGATCCTATTGATGGGGATCTATGGAGGGTTGATGACCCAGTGTCCATCGAGCTGTGATGACTGGTACCACATGCATTGAGTCTTGTTGCATTTGCATTTATGAGATGATCTTGAGTAATTTATGATGTTGTGGCCTTTGATGTCCATTGATGAATATGATGATGTTGAATATGAAAATGACGCCATTTTGTATACTGATTTCCTACATTGATTATTATGAATCGTTTTACTCACCCTGCCTGTTTGAATGTTGCCTCCATATGGGTAACATGCAGATGACCAGGTTTAGTCGTGGACGCCGTCGAGGATATTTTTTTTCTGAGTTTTGAGTTGTTGGTCTTTTGGTTAACGTATAGGGTCTTGCTCTGATAGTGTAACATCGGGTTGAGGTCTTTGAGTTAAACCATGATTGATTTGATTTGGTTATTTTGATTATGTTCCCGTATAAGGAGAACTTTGGATTATGCCTTTTTGAGTTCTGCTGCAATTTTTGATATCTTTTGGGAAAATCCGTTGTTTACGGAGCCTTGATCTAGTTTTGATTTATTGAGAAATGTACGCCCTTTGAGGTGATTTTTATTGAGGTTAACATTTTACTCTGATATATGTGAATATTATGCCATTATTTGTGGGATAGAAAAAGGTGTTACAGCAGCTGCCCACCCGATTACAATCCACTATTTAATCAAACAGATTACAATAGTAACACCTAAGAACAACCGTTCTTAGTCTTCTCAAGAGCTACTGATCTCAATTGGATCCTCTTAAGGAAAACCTTTTACAATCAATGTAAAACTATTACAAGAGTAAGAATGCTTCTAAAAAGCTATTTATCACAACTGTGATATTTCTCTTAAGTTTAAGAACAATGTTACAGCAAATAGAATATGTAAGCTTTTGAGAGATTTGCTTGATATGTATTTTTAATGATGATTTCGTCAACTGAAGAAGATGGAGTGGACTTCCTTATATAGGCACATAGATCCATGAAGTCTTCTCACGTTGGAGGCTGTGCTGAAAAAGCCTGGAGCCTTTTGTCTTTTCTCTGCAGTATCTTTCCTTAGAATGGAATGCACAGATAAAACCTTTTTGTTTGTGTTCTTGTGTCTAGCATAAAAGAGGAAAAAGTTGTTGAGATAATCCAACGGTCATATTCAAATCTTCTTCACTAAGTAAGTTCAGCAATCAACATCAGAGTCTTGGATCTTCAGAATCTTCAGAGTATAGATCTTCTGGATCTTCAGAGTCTGGGATGTTCTTCAGATTATGCTGAATCAGAGTATATGCAGCTTATGTGCTTGAGCGTGTAATTCTCTCAGAGTAGAGTCTTCCATATCAGATTCTCAATACATTGCAGCGTGTAGTATCTTCAGAGTCTTCTGATGACTATGCTTCTGAACTCTCAGAGTCTTCTATTCTTTAAAGGCTTCTGCTTCAGAATCTTTAGTATACATCACTCAGATTCTTCTGGAGGCAGCGCTCAGATCTTCATTTAAGATGCTCTTGAACCTTTGAAGCCTTTCATAATATCATTGTTCAGATCCAAATTTGCTCTTTAAGAATATTTTCTTTAGTACCTGTAGCAAACAGTCTAGAACAAATTTAGAGTATATAATTCTTGAATACAAAATTCATAAGTGTTATCATCAAAACATAGAGATATTACTAAGACACAATCTGTGCTCTTACAATCTCCCCCTTTTTGATGATGACAAAATATGAGAAATTTTGTTCAATAAAAAGTATGAATTATAACTCCCCCTGAGATTAACAATCTCCCCCTGAAATAAATACTCTTAATAGAAGAAAACACTTCCCTTTTTGATTGAGTATATTTCAGATTCAGAGCCTGATGCAAGAGGTTTGTCTTTCATAATCAAAACTTGATGCCAGATAATTGTGACTTCCTTCAGTCAGAGCGCCTGGTTATCATCTTGTTATCATCTTTCTTGAATTATCTTTCAGAGTAAAGGTATCAGAGTAAGATATCATAGTTGATTGAATACTCAGATTCTCTTTGAAAGATCAGGTTCTAGATGGATAGATCTCAGAATAACTTCAATGAATTATGTCAGATATAACAATATAATCTGAAAGACTTAAATTCAAAGTAAGTTAATAAAATGTCTGAATTTCAGTTTTAGTAATTGCTTATAGATTGAACAATTAGATTCTCTTTTCTCCCCCTTTTTGTCATAATCAAAAAGATTTTTAAAGACAGTAAAGATACAGAAGAAAAGAAGCATATAGAAGCAAAAACAACACATTGCATTCAACATAGCAGAGTACCAAAAAACATTCAGAGTTAAAAACTTAAACATAAATGCCAAATATCCATAACAAAACAATGAGAAAAAAAACAAAACCAAACATTCAGAGTTTAAAACAACAAAAGCAGCAACATGTGCAAAAACATCAAATAAAATTAAGTCTGGCGTGAGGCAATAAGGGTCAGAAGCTCTGTCATTTTGGCAGTTGACTCTTCTTGCTTAGACATCCAGGTCTTGATCTCATCAGTTGTCTTCTCTTGCTTTACCATCCAATCCTTGATTTCCTTGACATCACTCACAAGTTCTGTGACCACAGATGAAGAAGAAGCAGTAGCAGCAGTATTCTTATCAGACTGATTCTCTTCAGAAAGATTTGGATCTTCTGATAGAGCAGGTTGTTCTGGTTGTTCAGAGTGTTCAGATTGAACAGTTTCTGATTGGTTTTGTTCTGACATGATTGTATCTGGTTGTGACATTTCAGGTTGTGGAGTTACTTGTTGGAGAGTTTCTTGTTGTGGAGTTACTTGTGTTGGAATTTCTGGTGAAGTAGGTTGTGGAGTAACTTGTGGAATTTCTTGTGAAATAGGTTGTGGGGGTTCAGATGTAGTATGAATTTGTGGTTCAGAGTTTGTTGGTTCAGATGAAATGTTTTCAGATGGTTGGGGTTTTGAAGTTCTATGCCTAAGGTCTGGAGAGAGTTGAGGTGATGGAAGGGGTGAATGAACAGCAGGAATAGGATCAGATGTTAATACCTGATTAATAGTGTCTCTAATTTCTTCCAGAGTAGCATCTTTAGAGTTGAGTCTGACTTTCTTCACACCTTGCTTCTTCTTCCTAGGTACCTCAGATTCTTTCCTCTTCTTTTGAACATCAACTTCTTCAGCCTTCCTCTTACTACGCTTTTCCTTCATCTGTTTTGGCATTTCTTCTTCTTGCCTCTGAACAAGATTAGCAGGTAGAGGAATTCCATTCTTCAGACAATCAGCAATGTAATCCCAGACAAGACTTTTGGGTTCATCTGTGCTGAACAATGGAAAATCTTCCACTGGTATCCTTCTTCCACTAACTTCCTCAGAGTTTATCTTCCTGAGCTTTCCAGTCAGCTCTGGAATGATCTTCATTCTCTTCAGAGTTAATCCATTTAACTCAGTTCCAATTATGTATGACAGGTCCTCTGTCACATTGGCATCTTGAAGATTTTTCACTAGTTGATTCTCAATGAGAGTATCAGAGATAAGCCTTCCCAGAGGAATCCAGTTTCTAACCTTTCCAGTCTTAGTTCTGACCTCTTCCCTAGTCTTGTTGACATGAGTCAGAAGATGACTGAAGATCAGATAAGGCAAATCCACCTTGATGTTCTGACTGATGCAGTACAGAAAGTACAGATGCTCTGTACTTACATAGTCTGGTGAATTGGAGGATTTCCTATGGAAGATTATGCTCATAAGAATCTTTGACCAGATCCTAAACATAGGTTTCAGATCTTTCACCTTGCTTGTTGGTGCTCCAGAAATAGTAACAGCTTCATAAACCTTAGTCAGATCAACACGTGCAGAGGCTAGGCTTGTCACACCATCAGATTCTGTGTAACTGAACAGCTGTCTGATGAGTTTCTCAGTTATCACAATCTCCCTCCCAAGGACAGAAGAGTGAATAAATTTAGGACCAGCATGAGCATGGATCCAAAATTCCTTTACAAGAGTTGGGTAAACTGGACCCATCAGTCTGTTGAAGTAATTTTCCCAGCCCTGAGCTTTAATGGCAGTTGTTAGGTCAAAACCATTTTCCTTTAAAGATTCAAGATCAATGAAGCTTTCATAAAGAACCTCAAGATCTTCCACTGGAGTAAATAAAGTACGTACAGGTTCTTTGTACAGAACAACCTTGTTGTTGTTGTTGATTTCAGAATTTGATGAAGAGCATAAGTGTAGTGGATGTGAAAAGTGTGAAAAGAGTGTGATAAGTGGTATTTATAGAAAACCAAAAGAAATAATAATTACACATAGGGCACATCAATAGTCACATACGCACGTTTAGACAGCATTTAATGAAAGAGCATTTAATGAAAAACTCATTTAATGAAAATAATCATTTCAATTTAATGATATGACAAATGGGGGGGATTCAAGAAAATTGAATTTTTCAAAGCAATACCTCAAACGTCAAATCAGTAGAGCACTCCATCTTTTCAGATTCTGAGTGACACGTAGTTGCTTGCATGTGCATCTGATGTCTCTCAAGAAATGAAACGTTTCCAATTTTCAGATCTTCTGAGTTTGTTAGTTCAGAGTTTCACACAAGTAAATCAATTAAAGATAAATAAATAATCAGATGAGTTGCCTCTGATAGGTTGCCTCTGATAGATTAGAGTATCACACAAATAATTAGAGTCTCTCAAGATTGTAATACTTCAGATCATTAAACATTTGCATCTGATAAGTTGCCTCTGATAAATATTACTCTGGACAAAGATCCATACTAATATTTTTCAAAATGAACTTAAACCTATCTTCAGCAAGGGGTTTTGTGAAAATATCAGCCCATTGATGATCTGTATCAACAAAGGCTAGATTTATTACATCCTTCTGAACATAGTCTCTGATGAAGTGATGTTTAATTTCTATATGTTTAGCCTTAGAGTGTAAAATTGGATTTTTTGACAAACATATAGCAGAAGTATTATCACAGAAGATAGAAAGATTACTCTCATAGATATGATAGTCTTCTAGCTGACTTTTCATCCAGAGCATCTGTGTACAACATCCAGCAGCAGCAATGTATTCTGCTTCTGTAGTTGATAGTGCAATAGTGGGTTGTTTCTTGCTGTACCATGAGATCAGATGACTTCCAAGAAACTGACAGCTTCTAGAAGTGCTTTTACGTTCAACTCTGTCTCCAGCATAATCAGCATCACAGAATCCAACTAATGAAAATTTATCAGATCTTCTGTAACACAGACCCATGTTAGTAGTACCTTTCAGATACCTTAGAATCCTCTTAACAACTGTTAAGTGTGATTCTCTAGGATCTGATTGGAATCTTGCACATAAGCAGACACTAAACAGAATATCAGGTCTAGAAGCAGTCAAGTATAGAAGAGATCATATCATACCTCTGTAGAGTTTCTGATCTACCTTCTTACTTACCTCTTCCTTACCAAGAGTGCTTGTAGGGTGCATTGGAGTCTTTGTCATCTTGCTATCAACCATGTTGAACTTCTTCAGAAGCTCTTTAACATATTTGGTCTGATGTATGTAGGTGCACTCTGGAGTCTGATTGACTTGGATTCCCAAAAAGAATCTCAATTCTCCCATCATGCTCATTTCAAACTCTGCCTGCATACATTTAGCAAACTCCCTTCCAAGCATAATATTTGTTGATCCAAAAATAATATCATCTACATATATTTGACAAATCAACAGATCTTTCTTAAGAGTTTTATAGAATAAAGTTGTATCCACTTTTCCTTTGATAAAATTTTTCTTCAGAAGGAAATTACTCAACCTTTCATACCAAGCTCTGGGAGCTTGTTTTAAACCATAAAGAGATTTCTTTAGCTTAAAAACATGATCTGGATAGTTTTCACTTTCAAAACCAAGAGGTTGGTGGACATATACTTCCTCTTCTATAATACCATTAAGAAAGGCACTTTTAACATCCATCTGATATAGAGTGATGTTATTCTGTGCAGCAAAAGAAATGAGTAAACGTATAGACTCTAACCTGGCAACAGGAGCATAAGTCTCTGTATAGTCAATTCCTTCTTGCTGACTGTAACCTTGAGCAACCAGCCTTGCTTTATTCCTTTCAACTTCTCCCTTTTCATTCAACTTATTCCTGAAGACCCATTTTGTTCCAATAATGTTGAATCCTTTAGGTCTAGGAACCATATCCCAAACTTCATTTCTGGTGAATTGATTTAGCTCTTCTTGCATGGCAATAATCCATTCATTATCTTCTAGAGCCTCATCCACAGATGTTGGTTCAATTATTGACACTAAGCCAAACAATGAAGATTCAGATGTTCTGAGGTAGGATCTTGTCCTAATTGGATCATCTTTCTTTCCAATAATCACATCTTCTGGTGAGATGCCTTGATTCTGGAAGAAGATCCTCTGACATTTGATCTTTCAGAAATGTGTAAGTTGTCCAATTGAGAAGATAAGGGAATAGCATCTGGAGTTGCTTCAGATTCCTTCTCTTTAGCCTTTTCTGCCTCTGAGCCTTCAGAGTTTGTGAGAATCACTTCTCTATCTGCAGAACTTTCAAACTGCTTTGGCTTTTCAGAGCCAAGCTTATCATCAAATCTTACATGAATAGATTCTTCCACAATCTGTGTTTCAGTATTGAATACTCTGTAGCCTTTAGAGCGTTCAGAATAACCAAGCATGAAACACTTTTGTGCTTTGGAATCAAACTTGTTAAGATTCTCTTTAGTGTTAAGCATATAACAAGTGCATCCAAAAGGATGAAAATAAGCAATGTTGGGCTTTCTGTTCCTCCACAATTCATAGGGAGTCTTCTTCAGAAGAGGTCTTACAGACACTCTGTTCTGAATGTAACAAGCTGTGTTAATTGCTTCTGCCCAAAAATACTTTTCCAGATTAGTCTCATTGATCGTGGTTCTGGCCATTTCTTGCAAGGTTCTATTTTTCCTCTCTACAACTCCATTTTGCTGTGGAGTTCTAGGGCAGGAGAAATCATGAGCAATGCCATTTTCAGAAAAATATTTTTTTAAATGTTTATTTTCAAATTCACCACCATGATCACTTCTGACTTTAATGATTTTAAGATCTTTCTCATTCTGGACTTGTTTGTAGAAGTCAAAGAACACAGAGTGTGACTCATCCTTGTGTTTTAGGAACTTTACCCAAGTCCATCTGCTATAGTCATCAACAATGACTAATCCATACTTCTTGCCTCTGATGGATGTAGTTTTTACAGGTCCAAACAGATCAATGTGAAGTAGTTCTAATGGCTTGGAGGTAGAAACAACATTTTTTGATTTAAATGAAGATTTTGAAAACTTTCCCTTTTGACATGCTTCACAAAGAGCATCTGAGTTGAACTTCATCTTAGGAAGTCCTCTGACAAGATTAAGTTTATTAATCTGAGATATACGTCTCATATTAATATGTCCCAATCTTCTGTGCCAGACCCATTGCTCCTCATTAACAGACAAGAGGCATTTAACATTCTGAACTTTAAGTTCTGAAAGATTTATTTTATAGATGTTGTTTTTCCTCTTACCACTAAATAGGATTGAGCCATCCTTCTGACTAATAGCTTTGCAACTTTGTTGATTGAAGGTAATATCATAACCATTGTCACTTAATTGACTTATGGATAATAGATTATGCTTTAAGCCTTCAACAAGTAAAACATTAGTTATAGAGGGAAGTTTACCATTTCCAATAGTGTCAGATCCAATGATCTTGCCTTTCTAGTTCCCTCCAAACTTCACGTAACCTCCAGATCTAAGTTCCAGGCTTTGGAACATAGACCTTTCTCCTATCATGTGTCGTGAGCATCCAGAGTCCAGGTACCATGACTGGCGTCTTGACCTTGCTGCTAAGAACATCTACAACAGGGATTATTTTGCTTTTAGGTACCCAGATCTTCTTGGGTCCTTTGGGGTTAGTTGGTTTGTAGGTTTGTCTAAACTTCTGTTTTTCAACATAATGTTTATTCTGACTTGCCTTTGGTTTAAACACATAAGTATTCTTCTCAGAGCTTGTGTGTTTAATGTCATTTAAGTGACCAAACTTAAATTGAGAGTACAAAGGTGTCTTCTTGATGAAGATTTTGTCAACAGATTTTGGATTACTTCCAGAGGAAGATTCATATCCAATACCTCTTCTGTTGTTCCCACTAACACCATAGATCATAGAAGCCATCTTGCTTCTGTCTATGCTCTTAGTAAGAAATCTCTGAAAACTAGAGTCATATTTTTCTAAAATGTTTTCACATGACTTAGTCTCAGATTCAGATTCTTGTTGAGTTGTTTCAAAGTCATTTTTGATTTTCAGATTAATTTCTTTTTGCTCAACAAGTTCTGTCTTCAGAAGATCAATCTCAGATTCAAGATTGCTTTTCAGCTTCTTGTATTTGAGTTTGATATTGTTATAACTTTTCAGAACTTTTGATAACACCTTTATGAGTTCTTCTTTAGTGAGTTTAGCCATTACCTCTTCAGCATCAGAATCAGAGTCTGACTCAGATCTAGATGATTCTTCAGATGATTCTTCATTCAGATCTTCTATTCCAGCCATCAGTGCCACGTTGGCACACTCTTCTTCTGCTTCAAATTCAAATTCAAATTCATCTGAATCATCCCATGTTGCCATAAGAACCTTTTTCTTTTTGTCAAACTTCCTCTTGGGTTTTTCTCTTTGAAGTTTGGGGCAGTCAGTCTTGTAGTGCCCAGGTTCCTTGCACTCATAGCATACAACTTCTTTCTTTCCAGATCTTCTGTGCCCAGAAGATTCCTTTCTATGATCAGATTTTCTGAAGTTGTTGAACTTCTTTCCCTTATGCTTCCAGAGTTTGTTGATCCTTCTGGACATCATGAATAATTCATCTTCTTCTTCAGAAGAAGATCCTTCAGAGCTTTCTTCAATAACCTGCAAGGCTTTAGCAGATTTATTAGATTTTAAAGCAATAGATTTACCTTTTTCTTTCTTCTGTGGTTCATCTTCCTCAAGCTCAATCTCATGGCTCCTCAGTGAGCTGGTGAGTTCTTCTAGAGAGATCTTGTTCAGATCTTTAGCCATCTTTAAGGCAGTCACCATTTGTCTCCATCTGGTAGGTAGACTTCTGATGATTTTCTTTACATGATCTGATGTGGAGTATCCCTTGTCCAGAACTTTCAGACCAGCTGTGAGGATCTGAAATCTAGAAAACATAGTTTCTATATTTTCAGATTCTTCCATTTTGAACGCTTCATACTTTTGTATAAGCGCCAGAGCCTTTGTCTCCTTCACTTGAGAATTTCCCTCATGAGTCATTTTAAGTGACTCAAACATTCCATAAGCTGTTTCTCTGTTAGTAATCTTTTCATACTCAGTATGAGAGATTGCATTAAGCAATATTGTCCTAGCCTTATGGTGATTTTTAAAATCCTTCTTTTGGGCTTCTGTCATTGATTTTCTATCAATCTTCTTTCCATCCTCACTAGTAGGATGTTCATAGCCATCAATGACCAAGTCCCACAAATCAGCATCATACCCAAGGAAAAAACTTTCAATCCTGTCTTTCCAGTAATCAAATTTTTCTCCATCAAACATAGGAGGCTTTGTGCTGATTCTATCCCCTTCATATTTGTTACAGTTTGATGTAGAAGCATCACCCATAATGACAAACAAATATATATCAAAGTAACTTTTCTCACTGGATCTTTACTGACACGGTTAAGTGGTAGCACACGCAGAACCGGAGCTCTGATGCCAACTGAAGGTGAGAAAATACTTAGAAGGGGGGTTGAATAAGTATGACAAATAATCAAAGATTAGAACACAGTTATTTTTATCTTGGTTCGTTGAACTCAACTACTCCAGTCCACCCTCTCAAGAGTGATTTGCCTTTCTCGGTCAAGGACTTAATCCACTATTTGATCAAACAGATTACAATAGTAACACCTAAGAACAACCGTTCTTAGTCTTCTCAAGAGCTACTGATCCCAACTGGATCCTCTTAAGGAAAACCTTTTACAATCAATGTAAAACTATTACAAGAGTAAGAATGCTTCTAAAAAGCTATTTATCACAACTGTGATATTTCTCTTAAGTTTAAGAACAATGTTACAGCAAATAGAATATGTAAGCTTTTGAGAGATTTGCTTGATATGTATTTTTAATGATGATTTCGTCAACTGAAGAAGATGGAGTGGACTTCCTTATATAGGCACATAGATCCATGAAGTCTTCTCACGTTGGAGGCTGTGCTGAAAAAGCCTGGAGCCTTTTGTCTTTTCTCTGCAGTATCTTTCCTTAGAATGGAATGCACAGATAAAACCTTTTTGTTTGTGTTCTTGTGTCTAGCATAAAAGAGGAAAGAGCTGTTGAGATAATCCAACGGTCATATTCAAATCTTCTTCACTAAGTAAGTTCAGCAATCAACATCAGAGTCTTGGATCTTCAGAATCTTCAGAGTATAGATCTTCTGGATCTTCAGAGTCTGGGATGTTCTTCAGATTATGCTGAATCAGAGTATATGCAGCTTGTGTGCTTGAGCGTGTAATTCTCTCAGAGCAGAGTCTTCCATATCAGATTCTCAATACATTGCAGCGTGTAGTATCTTCAGAGTCTTCTGATGACTATGCTTCTGAACCCTCAGAGTCTTCTATTCTTTAGAGGCTTCTGCTTCAGAATCTTTAGTATACATCACTCAGATTCTTCTGGAGGCAGCGTTCAGATCTTCATTTAAGATGCTCTTGAACCTTTGAAGCCTTTCATAATATCATTGTTCAGATCCAAATTTGCTCTTTAAGAATATTTTCTTTAGTACCTGTAGCAAACAGTCTAGAACAAATTTAGAGTATATAATTCTTGAATACAAAATTCATAAGTGTTATCATCAAAACATAGAGATATTACTAAGACACAATTTGTGCTCTTACATAAATTAAACGTAATCACAAGTATCAGTGTCGTGTCGGTGTCGGTGTCCGACACAGACACAAACGCACCTTCTTTTAGAGGTCGCTACTATAAAGCTCATTTCACATAATCCAACTGAAAATAAAATGCATATTTCATGAAATATTTAGTGGAGAACAAACTCTAGTCAAAGCCAAGTGCTAGGCAGTTACGAGCACGACAGAGCTAACTGGGGTTGGAGCTGGAAAGAACGCTGGATCGCCGCGCGTCCATGGGAAAGCCGTGTAGCTAGCATTAGCCCGAAGAAAGCTCAAAATAAATCGTTGTTCAAAGTTCAAAAGGATAAAAAGACATCAACATCTAAAACTCCGGTATCGGTAGCATCTCCTTCCTCCAATGCAAAAGGGACTCCTCCTAAAGGGAGTACCAAAGCTAGAAGATTGTCTTTTCCAACCATAGAGAAAGAGAAAACTGTGATTGAAGGAGGAGTAAAGTGAGTATTCAACAATGGTTCTTAAGAAGAAAAGCTTAATTTTTCAAGTATAAAGCCTTTTGTATAATTTGAGGTCACTTTATTTATTCATTGGATTGCTAATTTTTCAAGTATAAAGCCTTTTGTATAATTTGAGGTCACTTTATTTATTCATTGGATTGCTTGGTGTGATTTGTTGAGGTCACTTTATTTATTCATTGGATTGCTTGGTGTGATTTGTTGATTGATTCTGTTACTTTTTTCTTCACATTTTGTCGATCTTGTATATTCAAAGAAGAGACAGATTAAATTGTAGATATAGAACAATATTTTTTTTAAATTGTAGATATAGAACAATATCTTTTTTTTACCTTATTATAAAATTCCTAAATGTGATCATGTTTATTTCGTAATGATTTATTTGTACTTACACCTCTAATTTTCCAATATTCATTCAACACGTAATTTCACCATATATCTCTACTCTCTTGTCAAAACATATTATAGTTATTTTTTGAACTTATAGTTTGACTCTGTTAAGTCTTATCATACTTGTTAAAGAAAATGGGATTGTAGATTTTGTGTTTGATTATAGAGCTTTGAATAAGACAATTATTTCTAAAAAGTTTCATATTTCAATTATTGATGAGTTATTGGATGAATTGGGAGGAACAACCATATTTTCTAAATTGGACCTAAAATCATTTTGGCAAAACTGTTAGACTCAGACAATAGAGAAAGACAAAGAAACCATTTTATCTCTAATCAACATAGAAGGGTTGCTAATTCACAAGTAGCAAAGTCTTCACTGCAAATTTTAATACGAAAAAAACTGCATAACCAATAAACCAACACAACAATAATAACGATATGATTCATTGAAAGGCAACAAGCATGAGGTTATCAGGTGCTAAGGATAACATTTTCTTAATTGATATCATATACCGTATCAACCATAAATTAGCATTGGCATAATATCCCAAGTTGAGCTTGTTGCTAAGAGCTTTAATTTAGCGACTCTGTCATAAAGGTACAAGATAGATCAAGTGTTTTTCTGCTTTAATGCAAACATATTTGCAGACAAATTTGATGTAAGAGTTTGATCCACAAACAATTATAATGCCAAAATGAACATATCAACACATGACTTTGATTAAAAGTGAAGTGATAGTGAGACCATTGAGTAGTCCACCTTCTTTTGTGTATGTAACTATCAACAAAGTAAATAAATCATAAAGATTACATAGCTGTCATGAAAATAACCAATTATATAATGAGAAATTATCTAACCTAGAATTACTCTTATAGTAGACCTCTTGCAATCATTTCACGAACAAGTTTCTCCGCCTTTTCATTCTTATCTTTATGAAAGAGAGCTCGGATGATAGTTTCATATGTTACAGCATTAGGAATGATACCACTGTCCTCCATTGTTGACAACAAGGCCTCTGATTCATCAAACAAACCCTCTTTAGAAAATCCATTGATCATAATATTATATGTTTGGATATTTAGACTATAACCCTTAGTCAAAAGATCCTTAAAAATATTATGTGCATTTTTAAGTTGTCCCCCTTTGCATAGTCCGTCGATAAGTATATTGTACGTGAACATATTTGGTACAATGCCAAGGTCTTTGATTTTTTTGACTAATGCAATAGCCTTGTCAACAAGATGGTTTTTGAATAAAGCGTTTATTAAAGAATTGTAAGTGAATATATTAGCTGGTTGACCATTATGATGCATCTCATCAACAAGCTTCCAAGCATGTGAGATTCTCCCTGATTTGCACAAACCATCAATAAGAGAACTGTAAGTCACCGTGTCAGGAGCAATTCCTTTGCAACACATTTCATTAAAGAGACTCAAGGCTTCATTGACCATTTTCATCTTACAAAATCCATTAATCATGATACTATAGCTCCAAGCATTAGGTGTCACTCCCATTCGGGAAATAGTTCTCAACACATGTTCGGCCTTATTCACTTCCTTAACTAGACAATACCCATCCATAAATGAATTGTAAACAACAACATTAGGTATTACACCTTCTTTCATCATCACAACTAATAGATTCTTAGCTTCTTTCACATTTCCTTCCTTACAAAGAGCATCGACCAATATAGTAAAAGTATAAACATCCGGGTAGATGTTTTTCAACACCATTTCATTTAGAAGACTAGACGCTTGTTTCAATTGACCAACAATACAAAATCCATAGATTAGAGAATTGAAAGTTACAACATTAGGAGAAATTCTCTTTGCAATCATTTCAAAATACAAGTCATAGGCATCGTTAACACATTTATCTTTACACAAACTATCAATAATTGTGCTATACATTACCTCATCAAGCCTGACCAATTTCCCTTCAATCTTTCTCAACATTTGCACGGCGGCCCTTGTTTCACCCATTTTACACAACCCATTAATCAAAGACGCATAACCAACTTGATCAAAATGAAATCCACGCGCAACCACATAATCATGAAAGTGCAAAGCTTCACTGACCTTACCGTTAAGGCACATACCATTGACAAGTGTATTCAAGGTAACTGTAGTGGGTTGATAACCCATTTTCAGAATCTTTCCCAACATAGAAAATGCAAAATTGATTTGACCTAGATGGGAGTAACAATTGATCAAGATGTTCAAAGTAGCAATATTCGAAGTAATTCCATCGAACTCTAATTGGTTTGAAAGGGAAATAACAGTGGTGTAATGGTTCTTAGTCCTGGCAAGAAACCCTAAAATTTTGTTGAATTGAATGATGGAAGGGGTAGGATGCATGTGAAGCAAGGTATGGAATGATGAAACGGCGTCATGAATGATATGGTTGGGAGTGAAATGATGCAGAGAGTGGGAAAAAGGGGTTAAGGATTTTGAGAGAAAGTGAAATGAAATAGGAAAATTGGAGAGAGAAAATAAACTTAACCTTGAGAACGACATGGGAGAACGTTTTTGAGTACCAATTTGTTGTGGGAAATTGTTGTTTTATTGAACCAATTTGTTGGAGCGTGATCTGGAAAAGGAGAATGGGGTGCTGCTCATTTGAAACTTATTAGTGAATCAAGTTGTACATGAGTTGATGTGAGACAGAGATACCTTCATCTTCCACAGTGTTCCAATCTTATGTCGCAAAATTCAACATCTCAATGAGAATTGATATATGATATTATATATAATATAATTTTTGAAAGACGATGGGTTCCCATCCACCATATATTTTTGTGATGCTACATATTAATACTTCAGTTTTAAGTTTTAAGGTTTTTATTTTGCCATTATGGAGTATTCTTATTGGTTGAAACGTTCAACCAAACAAGCAAATATTCGAAAAAAAACTCATGTTAATATTAAAATAGACGTTAATTTTATTAGTTTATTTAACCAATAATTTAATTTAAACATAAGTCGGACGCCTTATTTAAATAAGTTTGTACGAAAGGAATTTTAAGTATACTAATGGGCATGTGCGATTTTAAGGCCCGACCAGGCTGAGCATATGCCCAGCCTCTACCCAAAAAAAATTTCTTCTTTTACAAAAAAAAATGAAATTTTTGGCGGTTAATAAGTACTGTTACGGCGGTTAAAATCGGCACAATTAACAAAAATCAGAAAAACATGGTAATTTTGAACAAAATTTCTCATGTCATAATATATATTGAATAAAAAGGTGATTTTTTATCGTTGATAATGATAGTTTTGACCATCATAAATTAAACTCTTTTCACAAATGAAACATAATTTTTTTTTACCTTTTTTATTCAATTAAGCATACATTACATTAATTTTTTTTAATATTATAATATTTAAACTCAACTACATTACAAAAAGTTCAAGAATTAAAATAAAGAATAAAGTTGTAATTTATGACCAAATTAGCCAAAAACAAAAAATTGAATACTTGAAAAAATAAAAGTTAACATAAAAGTTGCAGCTACTAAAATTAAAAAAAAAAAAACATGTATAGTATTGTAAAAAAGAAGAAGAAAAGAATAAATTTTATCCTCAAATAATATAAAATATATATTAGGTCAAATACTTCAATTTATGTTCACTTTATACAAATTATATGGTTCAATTTATGTTAACTAGAAATTTGTATTTTAAATTTAGTTTGTAGTTACAATAATTAACAAATAAAATTATGTTGTTAACTTGTTGGTAATTTCATAAATTATTATGAATCACATGAAATAATATTCCATGTTAGAATCAGTCTCAAGTTATATATGACTATGTTAGTTTTAAAATTTTGTCGAGACCAATTAAATTAAATATTAAATTAAATATCTTTTATTTTAATTGATAACTGTTTATATATACAATATGAATATGAATTTATTGTCTTGATTATATCCAACATAATTAGGGAAGTTATTTACTTGTAACATATTGGATTTTAATTTTTTTAATAATTTAGTCCTTTAAATTAATAAATGTGTGCACTATTATTTTTTTTAACTCTTTGACTAAATCAATTACACAAAATACATAAAATAGCATCAAACTATATAGAACAACATCCTAAATACATAAATTAACATCTAAAATACGTAAAGTAAGATCTTAATTCAACATATTTGTTAACTTAAAGGATCAAGTTGTTAAAAAAACTTAAGGGCCAATTTGTTACAAATAAATAAATTAAAGAATCTCTGATATAATAATGTCATTATTTTCCTATTCTCATTGAGTTCGAGTTTAGTCATAATAGGCCTTACCTCAGTTTACATTCGGGTGGACTGTACATGTTAGTTGTGATGTCAGGGTTTCTAAATGTTAGAATACTAACATAATTCGTTCTCATATAATTGTGTATAGTGAGAATCTAAAGCTTCTAAAAAAATTAAGAGTTTGAAAACCAAGATCTTTGGTAATATTCACAATTATGTGAAAGAAGTTAACGGTAAGATGGTTATCATCTAAACTCATTCATAAAAATTATTGGTCAGTTGGTTACGGTTTCCATCAGATATATCTAAAACCAAATTATAACAAATCTATTAAAATTTAGAGTAAGATCCTTTTCGGTGCAACAAAAAATTAAAATGTAACATATGATGGAGACATAACTAGGAACACTCCAGTTAAACTTTCTGCATGTGACACCAATAACAAACCAGATTTAGTACAATATACTTTGAACCAATTCAGATAGTTACTAGATAGATTATCAAACTATTCCTGCAAGGTCATACAAGTGAGTTTCCATCAATTAAAATTTTCAAAGTAGGTGTAAGTCAGTTAGGGGAAAAAGTAGCACTGAGAAAAGGAAAAGAACAAATCATTACGAATATAAAAGAGTAAGCTGATGATATAACCATGTCAATGTTTTATTCTACATGATATTTTCCAGAACATGATTTCATACCATATTACAGAATCATGAGGGGGTTGAAATCAACTTATAGTTAGCATTAGCATAATATCCCAAGTTGAGCTTGTTGCTAAGAGCTTTTATTTAGTGATTCTATCATAAATACGCAAGACAGATTCAATTTTTTTAATATTGATATATAAGAACTTTCAAAGCTCTTACCTTCTACTTTCTGAGATTGGTTTGTGATTTAACTCAGTTAAAATGAGCAGTGAACGAAAAAAATAAAGTTGATTGACTGCAAAGATAAATGAAAAACCAATTAAATTAAAGTGAACATAACAATTTATAATATAAAATGAACATAACAAACATGACTTTTGATTAAATTAAAGTGAAGTGAGACCATTGAGTTGTCCACCTTCTTTTGTATATGTAACTATCAACAAAATAAATAAATCATAGTGATTACATAGCTGTCATGAAAATTACAAATACATCAGAGTAAGCTGATATAACCATGTCAATTTTTTATTCATACATAATATTTTCCAGAAAATGATTTCTTACCATATTTCAGAATTTTATAGGAAAAGGAATGAGCTTAGATACATACATTGTAGTAAAAATCGAGAGTGCACACAAGATCATGAGGGGGTTGAAAAATTGTAACTCGAGGATTGTAGCACAGATTGTAATATCTTGCAACACCTGATCCCATGTGCGTCGCCGCGTAGAGGAGCTTCAGACATCGCAGGATCATGTGATGTTACTTGGAGACTTACGAATCCTGCTAATATCGCCATCCCTATGGAAAACTGAGTAATATAGTTAAACTACATATGACTAACTAATAACTATAAAAGCATAAACTTTTGAATCCTGACTAGAACAAGTCAGACCTTACTAATCTTTTGGCAAAACTGTTAGACTCTGTCAATAGAGAAAGACAGAGAAACCATTTTATCTCTAATCAACATAGAAGGGTTGCTAATTCACAAGTAGCAAAGTCTTCACTGCAAATTTTAATACGAAAAAAACTGCATAACCAATAGTCCAACACAACAATAATAACGATAAATGCATGACTGATTCATTGAAAGGCAACAAGCATGAGGTTATAGGTGCTAAGGATAACATTTTCTTAATCGATATCATATACCGTATCAACCTTAAATTAGCATTGGCATAATATCCCAAGTTGAGCTTGTTGCTAAGAGCTTTAATTTAGCGACACTGTCATAAAGGTACAAGATAGATCAAGTGTTTTTCTGCTTTAATGCAAACATATTTGCAGACAAATTTGATGAAAGAGTTTGATCCACAAACAATTATAATGCCAAAATGAACATATCAACACATGATAGTGAGACCATTGAGTAGTCCACCTTCTTTTGTGTATGTAACTATCAACAAAGTAAATAAATCATAAAGATTACATAGCACTCATGAAAATAACCAATTATATAATGAGAAATTATCTAACCTAGAATTACTCTTATAGTAGACCTCTAGCAATCATTTCACGAAGAAGTTTCTCCGCCTTTTCATTCTTATCTTTATGAAAGAGAGCTCGGATGATAGTTTCATATGTTATAGCATTAGGAATGATACCACTGTCCTCCATTGTTGACAACAAGGCCTCTGATTCATCAAACAAACCCTCTTTAGAAAATCCATTGATCATAATATTATATGTTTGGATATTTAGACTATAACCCTTAGTCAAAAGATCCTTAAAAATATTATGTGCATTTTTAAGTTGTCCCCCTTTGCATAGTCCGTCGATAAGTATATTGTACGTGGACATATTTGGTACAATGCCATGGTCTTTGATTTTTTTGACTAATGCAATAGCCTTGTCAACAAGATGGTTTTTGAATAAAGCGTTTATTAAAGAATTGTAAGTGATTATATCAGCCGGTTGACCATTATCATGCATCTCATCAACAAGCTTCCAAGCATGTGAGATTCTCCCTGATTTGCACAAACCATCAATAAGAGAATTGTAAGTCACCGTGTTAGGAGCAATTCCTTTGCAACACATTTCATTAAAGAGACTCGAGGCTTCATTGACCATTTTCATCTTACAGAATCCATTAATCATGATACTATAGCTCCAAGCATTAGGTGTCACTCCCATTCGGGAAATAGTTCTCAACACATGTTCGGCCTTATTCACTTCCTTAACTAGACAATACCCATCCATTAATGAATTGTAAACAATAACATCGGGTATTACACCTTCTTTCATCATCACAACTAATAGATTCTTAGCTTCTTTCACATTTCCTTCCTTACAAAGAGCATCGACCAATATAGTAAAAGTATAAACATCCGGGTAGATGTTTTTCAACACCATTTCATTTAGAAGACTAGACGCTTGTTTCAATTGACCAACAATACAAAATCCATAGATTAGAGAATTGAAAGTTACAACATTTGGAGAAATTCTCTTTGCAATCATTTCAAAATACAAGTCATAGGCATCGTTAACACATTTATCTTTACACAAACTATCAATAATTGTGCTATACATTACCTCATCAAGCCTGACCAATTTCCCTTCAATCTTTCTCAACATTTGCACGGCGGCTCTTGTTTCACCCATTTTACACAACCCATTAATCAAAGACGCATAACCAACTTGATTAAAATGAAATCCACGCGCAACCACATAATCATGAAAGTGCAAAGCTTCACTGACCTTACCGTTAAGGCACATACCATTGACAAGTGTATTCAAGGTAATGGTACTCGGTTGATAACCCATTTTCAGAATCTTTCCCAACATAGAAAATGCAAAATTCATTTGACCTAGATGGGAGTAACAATTGATCAAGATGGTCAAAGTAGCAATATCCGGAGTAATTCCATCGAATTCTAGTCGGTTTGAAAGGGAAATAACAGTGGTGTAATGGTTCTTAGTCTTGGCAAGAAACCCTAAAATTTTGTTGAATTGAATGATGGATGGGGTAGGATGCATGTGAAGCAAGGTATGGAATGATGAAACGTCGTCATGAATGACATGGTTGGGAGTGAAATGATGCAGAGAGTGGGAAAAAGGGGTTAAGGATTTTGAGAGAAATTGAAATGAAATAGGAAAATTGGAGAGAGAAAATAAACTTAACCTTGAGAACGACATGGGAGAACGTTTTTGAGTACCAATTTGTTGTGGGAAATTGTTGTTTTATTGAACCAATTTGTTGGAGCGTGATCTGGAAAAGGAGAATGGGGTGCTGCTCATTTGAAACTTATTAGTGAATCAAGTTGTACATGAGTTGAAAACCATTACAAAATGATATTATTATGTCATCCTTTACATCTAAACCCTATTTCCTTGTTTCCTTGTTCACCAATATTGGTGAATATAGAAATATTACAAAATTAAATATATTTTCTTAAAAAAATAAAAAAAATAAAAAAATTTATTTTTAAATTAATTGATACTGATATAAAAAGGTGTGATTAACTAATTTCATAACTCCATTAATCAATATTTTATATATTATTAATCAATTTTATTTACTGTTAAAAATTATTTTTAATTTTGTGCGTTTATTAACCAATTTCATCACTTCATTAACCAATTTTTTATACTTCATTAATCAACTTTGTTTCATAACTTAAAAATCTATTCACGAATACTGTTCACGAGCACTGTTCAAGGTACTATTCATACACTGTGTGACATTGTTCCGTATTGTTTATGTACTGTTCACCGTATTTGTGAACAGTGCATACGGTGTATTGTATGCATTGCTGAAACCACTATTAAGGGTAGGCTTTCTCTTTGGAGTGTGTTTAAATGAGTTTACAAGTTTTGAAAATGGCAAGAGTGATATCATAAAGAATACCACACATGGTTTAGGTTTGCCTTCGATGGATATTATTCATATGTTTTTGCCACTAGAATTTTTAGTTTAAAAAAAATAAAATCAAATTCACATATTATTTTGTCTATTTTATTTAAGTCTAGGGTTTCAAAGAGATGTGTCACCTGTTTTAAAAATCTCTCACTCAATAGATTAATTTTTTGCTCACGAATTTTCTCCCACACTTGTGATTATCTTATCGTCTATTTTGTTAATGGTCAAGTGATTTGAATTGTTCATTCATGTTTCACATCCAAAAACTTCACTATAAAAAAAAAAGATCTTTAATCACTAATCTATTGATATTAACGTTTTTATAGTTTTTTCTTCTTCGTTCTTTTTCTCTATGGTCTTGAGTTATCAGAGTACTTGTCTTCTTCCCTTTCTTACTCGTGAAATTTTCCTAGTATTTCTTTATTTCTCTTTGAAAAACTAGCCGCCTTTCGAAAAATTTCTCCTCGTTTGAGAATTTATTTTAGGTGGTCAAACAACTATTATTTGAGGGTGTATTATAGAACGTGATCTACAATGCAATATGAGACCATACAACTTGATCGAGTTATTTTATCTCGGAGACTTTGCGGTTGATAGTTTATTTTCATTATTTTAGAATATGTCATGATATGTTTTAAAGAGAGAGAACTAATATTCTATAAACTCATTTTGTATCATCTCTTCAAAGTAGATAAATCCTTAACAATTTTACTTAATACACTTCTTCCTATAAATCCAACCACATTCAGCTTTGTAGACACCTTTGAATTTTTCACCTTAAAATTTTGATCAATTTGAGAATTAAAGATTACACTTTATGCCGTGCAAATTGCTTCTCTTGCTCATCTTTGTATGTCTAAAAAAATACTTCAGGCTTTTTCTAGGTCTAACTTTCTCTTCGACACTTTTTTTTTTCAATTTAGATCCCTTACATCCCCCCACTTCAGCATGCATTCCAAACTTATCAAGCACTTGCGACTTGAGTTTTAGGACCGGCCCAACATATCTTGAGGTCTAAGGTAAAAATTTAAATTAAATATTTTAATATAAAAAAAATATTTTTATTTTAAATTAATGAATTTTTGTTTTAGGTTTTTTTTAGTTTAATCAATTTTATTTAATTTTTTTTAATTGATAATAAAATCAACACATCTAAATACTCTGTTAATTATTTTAAAAAATCAACACATCTAAATAATATGTTAATTATTTTTAAAAAAATCATAATTAAAAAAATATTATCAAAGCTCTTAAAAAAACTTAAATTTCAAGTATTCTTTTATATAAAAAATCTAAAAGTTTATTATTTATAAGTATGACTTTTAACATGACCTCCTTTAATAGTGTGCAAGAGGGATTATCGGATGAATTTGTAAGGGTATTTACGACATATCATATGTGGCCCGTACTATTTCATTTTTCTATAAATAAGACTGCACACTCATCTTTTTTTTCACAACAATTTTCACCAATAGACTCAACTCTTCATAATTTTCAAATCAGTCTAGAATGTCTACATTTCTAAATCAACGTTCATCGTCATCATCGGAGGAACCGTTTCCAACATTTCCTCTAATGAAAAGAAATGCCCTAGTTTATTTATCGTCATCATCATCGGAGGAACCGTTTCCAACATTTCCTCTAATGAAAAGAAATGCCCTAGTTTATTTTTCAGCAATAAAGCCTCCGATGAAAGTGCTATTGTGGAACACACAGACTTTGGAGCATTTGCATAGGGAACTGAACCGCTGACTAAGAGGAGATATTGTTGTAGGTGAAAAGATTAGGAAAATTGAGAGGTTAGTTGAGGATCAGGGAGAAACGGAGTTACTCGTGATTGGAGAAAAGTGGAAAATGATGTTGGTGTCCTTATGATGATGTTAACACCAAAGAAGATTACCTTAATTGTTGTGATATCCTAGACAAGTTGATGCATTATGTTATTTTATATGGGTTTGTTGTTATTATTTTCGGATTGTTATTTTGATATTAGGTTATGTTGTTGTTATTTTTGGGTTGTTGTTTTGATATTAAGTTATGTTTGTTTAATTTAAGTTGCTGTTAATTATAATCGCTTAGCTATACTATGAATAGAATGAAATTTGTTGTTGATTTAAAGGGACATTGTTACAATAGAAACTATGATCTTGTGCTTGATCCTACATTGGGGGTTCAGAAAGTACTGAAAATAGTGTAAATATTATGTATTTACCGTTGTTGCACAATATTAATAAAGTGTGCACATATAGTTGGGGTTCAGTTGTCCTCGCCCATATATATAGTTCATTATGTAAAAATGCAAAAAAAAAAAATCTTGTACTTTTTATGGTTGCGCTTATCTCCTTCAAGCGTGAGTTTGGTCTAGAATGCCAACACTTGCTCCAATCAACCGCCATCCATTCACATTTCCCTATGCTAACAAGTAAGTTTATTTTCAATACGAGTATACAAACGATGTTTCTTTGTAACTTAATTATTTATGCAATGTTTCTTAGTAACTAATTTATTTGTGTCTCTTTTTTTAGGTGGTATGTTCTGGGAATGAATTACCAAAGATGTCCCAAGAACTCCATAATCGTCTACCGCAACCTTATAGAACACATTGGGCCAGACGGTGTAATTTATGTACCAACGATGTCCCATTACTTTGTCGGTCGTTTTGATAGAGTCGGTCATTGATTTTCCTTTTTTCATCTGTTGTACACTATTTTCTCTTTTTTATATTATAATTTATTATTTCTTTTAATTCTATACTTTTTTATAAAATATTAAATAATATATATAAAAAAAGGGCCTTGTACTGATGCGCCATATGGTATGGCACCTCCTCTGTAGGCTAGGGTTTGATTTTTAGAGCTGGCGCCATATGAGATAGCGACACAGTTCAAGCCCAATCTAATAAGCCATTTAATATGGCGCCTCAATGTGGAATTATAATCACTTTAAGAATTTTTTTGAATTCCCGGTTAAATTGGTATTTTTATCGAAAAATAGTTATTTTAAAAATAAAAAAATCTAAAATTCAACATCTCAATGATCATACATTCATTGAGATGTTGAATTTTAGATTTTTTTTTTTAAAATAACTATATTTTTCGATAAAAATACTAATTTAACCGGGAATTCAAAAAAATTCTTAAAGTGATTATAATTCCACATTGAGGCGCCATATTAAATGGCTTATTAGATTGGGCTTGAACTGTGTCGCTATCAATACAAGAAAATTGGCAAATTGCGACGGTTCTTTTTTTTAAAATTGAGATGTTGAATTTTAACCGTCGCAATTTGTAAGTTACAACGGTTTCAACTTCGTCGCAGAAACGTGCGCCGCGAGGCCGTATTGCGACGGTTGTAAAAAATATCGTACAAATTGTCGTTATTTTCACGACGGATAGCTAACTGTCGTAATCTCCGTATTGTGACGATTTTCAACCGTCGTAATTATATTTACTAATTCTAAATATTATTTATGCCAGTTGCGACGGTTTAAACCGTCGTAATTTTATCTATAGATTTTTTTTATAATATTCTTTTTTATTTAAATTACTTTCATCTCATTTTTTTTTATAATATTAGTTTTTTTAATTCAAACATTATTGTTTTTTTTTTAATATATCAAATATATAAAGACTCACGTATATCAAATATATAAAGACTCACATAGAACAAATATATAAATTTATATAACTTAAAAAACAATTGATATTTCATTATATCACTTTTCTAAATAACTTATTATATTTTCTACTAAATATATACTTATGAATATCTAAATGATCAAATGTCATAATCTATAACTTGATATATACAATATAATCAATATAATTGTACAACCTATGATGATCCAGGATATTCTGCCTAATTTTCCACACCAAGTGATGATCCAAGATTTTCTACCGATGGCTGAAGAAATCTTTGGTATGATTTTGCCTTAGAGGATAGACATGAACATCTACAAAAGCTTAAACATTACTTCGCACCAATAAAGAAAATCACTTGTGGTCTTCTAGTATCATCATGAGCCCTTCATAATCAGTTTTGTAGTCTTCTAGTTGATGTTAATCTTTTGGCTTCACCAACACGCTCTTCCAAAAGCAAAACTTCCAAAAGTATGTCATTATGAAATTCGATAGCTAGATTCAGATGAACGTCTACCATCAGCGGGTGATTCCAATCCCTGAAAAAAAATTGTACTAAAATAATACTTCTAAGCTTTAACTTTAAATTCATCAAAATAATATACCTTAAAATAATACTTCTAAGCTTTAACTTTAAATTCATCAAAATAATATACCTGTCTTCCACTAGAATTTTGCATTTGCATTAAGACTTCAATTTCTTCTTTCATAACATTGTCTCTTTGCTTTAAGAATGTGATTGTCTCCATCAATTCATCAATTTTTGAATTTTTTTTCTTTAAGTGCAATAATTTCTTGTTGCATTTTCTTTATTTTTTCATTTTCTGCAAAAGAAGATGTCGATCTTGTAGATCTATTAATATGATATGACGTAACTTCAAGTTACTACGAACATATCCATGTTGTTCTTTTCCAAATACTTTCTGAAATGCCTAGTTGATAGGAATACGTATGTGATATACTCATGTTTCGTGTTAGAATACTGCCACTGCAGCTGTTCTAGTTGTAGATAATAGTTAAGTTCTAATCAGTGTAAGGAACGATTGCATTGTGCACAATCATAATATTTTTATTTCTCACAGATATACTCACTAGAGCTACTACTGTTTGACACACTTGGGACAATAAATGTGGATATCTCCCAACGAAAATTTGTTTGCCACATTGTGGGAGACTAGTCTCTTTTCCTAGGCTCAACATCCATTGGTGCACATAATGGAATTTGAGCACATGCATGTGGCATCCTATACACAAGTAACATTTTCAATACTCTACATCTCTGGTTTAGAAGAATAAAAAAAAAATGAGGCATAAATGATTACCTATACTAACTTCCAATGCAAAATAATGTGCAGTAGCTATAACATCTTCATGCTCCAAGCCCGGGTTCGAATCCAAGGCCTTGATTAAGCTAGAAGAGGGAATATAAATGCATGCTTTAATTTACGATCAAGCATCTTATATTTGCAACTGTTTTAAAATATAAGGATAATATTGAAAAAGTGATAAATGATTTGTTGAAAGTCTAAACTGACAAATAATGTGATTCCTCCAAAAGATATCCCAAATGTGAAATTTAATATGATAGGGAGTATTAACTAACTAAATATGTGAAGGTGAGGGTGTGTAATCAACAAACCAGTAACTAATGTTATCTTGAACCATCAAAATGAAAACAATGATTTTCCTAATAAATGGCACTTAGAGAGACAACATCAACTATCATTAAAACAACACAAATAAAAGCATTAAACATACAACACTCAGCTTATACTAAGTGAGTACAATATAGTGATATATTACAAGCATGCTTGGATTGGCGACGGGGTTAATAGAAGTTGTGAACCACGAAATTTTTAGCACAAGCTACATCTTGGTTTTGTCAAACTCACTGCTCATACAAACATTGACCACATATTTTACATAAAGTAACAATTCATTCAACAACACCCTCTCCATATCAATATACTAGAAGCTATAAAATCAGCATGCAGGGGTCTCAGACAGGTCAAACAAACAGCAAAAGTAGAGTTGAAACCTACCTCATTTGCCACAAGAGAGGTCTTATCCTCCTTATCATATATAAATGCGATCAAAACATGCTTGAACTCCTCATATGCTTCCTTAAATACAAAGATAACCGTCAGAATCAGACCCAACCTTTAAACAAGAAAATCAAAAACAAAAATGAACAAAAGAGAGCAGTTTCAATTTCTAGATTAGATACAGGATAAGCATCGAGTGCACAAGGAGCAAGAGCAGTCCTCAAACAATCAATAGCCGAGTCACGATCCTCACTCGTTCCCTTCAGAAGAAGCTCAACAAATTTCTACAAAACAACAAAAAATCAGAGCAATAACGGTATCAAAACCACAAAATCAATAGAGAGAGAGATACGAACATGTTTGTGCAACCGGAAGAGAATCCTATGATCGTTGAGAATGGAGGGAGCATGGAGACGGAGGAGATCGACAGCAGCGTCAATTGTGCCGGTCTCCAAAAACCGTCTGATCTGGCGGATGATGAGTCTGGAGTGGTAAGAAGAAGAAGAAGGGGAAGAAGAAGGAGACTACAGTTACACCTGCTGCAGCTAAACTCCATCATTTTAGGAGACTTCACACTACTGATGCAATTGCAGAATTCTTCACCATCCAATGGTTGAAATCTCATGAGAAGGAAGATATTTTCATAGAGTTTCCAACTGATACTGAACCTGAAGTTGCAGTGATGTTACACACCTATAAAGATATTTTTCAAGCTCCATCATCTTTTCCCACTGTCAGAGCACAAAATCACACTATACCATTATTATAAGGCTCAAATCCTGTTAAGGTTAAACCTTACAAGTACCCTCATAGTCAGAAAAATCAGATTGAGAA
The DNA here is from genome assembly GCA_963859935.3 of Lathyrus sativus. NCBI lineage: Eukaryota > Viridiplantae > Streptophyta > Magnoliopsida > Fabales > Fabaceae > Lathyrus > Lathyrus sativus. The sequence goes on from OZ012735.1 coordinate 38,193,976, forward strand.
CATGGTTCAGGAAATGATGCAGCAAGGGATCATTCAACCCAGCACTAGTCCATTCTCATCACCAATTATTTTAGTGAAAAAGAAAGATAGAACTTGGAGGTTCTGCACTGATTATAGAGCTTTTAATGCTCTAACAATCAAAGATTGTTTTCCGATTCCAACAGTGGATGAGCTTGTTAGATGAACTGTTTGGAGCGAAATATTTTTCCAAATTGGATCTCAGATCAGGCTACCATCAGATATTGGTTCAGCCAGAACACAGGTACAAAACATCTTTTAGAACACGTCATGGCCACTATGAGTGGTTGGTCATGCCATTTGGATTGACAAATGGTCCTGCAACATTCCAGAGTTTAATGAATCACATCTTCCAACATGCCTTAAGAAAATGTCTTGGTGTTTTTTGATGATATCTTGCAAGGAGAGGATGAAGCGGAAATGGAAGCTGCAAAATCCCTGTCAAAGATGTGTGCAAGTGGAAGGTATGATAGGAAACTATCTTTATCACTCAACTGCAAGCAGGAACAAGATAAGAGGGATATGAGGAACGCAAACTATAGGATAGCAAAATACTCATTATCCAAAAACCGAAAATCAACTTAATTAAGTTATTGGCTAAAAAAACAAACCATGAAAACACTTAAATTTGGATGAGTCATAGAAAGTAAAACAGTTTATTGTCTAATCATACAAAAAATAATAGTATAATATAATACACATACATACATCATCAACGACAACGTCATTGAATTCACATTTTAATTCATACGATGTGTTGAACCAAGATTTATCACAGAATAAATAACAGGGTCGGCCGTTACAGAACGCCAATTTGCTTTTGAAATAATCAATATCATAGTATAATATAATTATTCCATTGGTATCCAACTCTTTTACAGGCCAGACACCATAAGTTCAAAGTTGAGACATATGGCATATGCTGGGAAAAAAACATAAGTGGATTTAACAAGATTTTGAGTTTCATATTTGGGTAGTATAGCGCAAAAGAATTATGAAGCAACATAGAAAGAAAGGATAGGTAAACCTGTTTCCTAAAGGGAAAATCTTCATCAGGCAGCTTCTGCATATCTTCCAAGTTTTTGAGAATACCTCTCATGAAGTAAGGAGAGTTACTTCCTACATTGATTATACCAATAATCTCAAAAATAAGCAACAAGAATTTTACACTACTACTACTTGAGGAATGAAAATAGAAGACATTGTAAGAAAAAATCTAACAAAATTACCAACCAACAAATTATGTATGTTATAAACCAATTCAAGAAACAAAAACAATACTTCGCAGCAATCAAAATACCTAATTTGTGAAACATAGTTGAAACAACATCAAATACTCTATCACAGGCAGTAGCATAATGATAATCAAGTAAGCTCTCAACAATTGCACAAATTCTCTCAATAATGGTTGGTGCTGACATCCTTGATTCATCCAAAGTTATCTGATCCACACCTTGTTTAATCAAGGTCTCATCAATGCAATAATTGATCATGCTCTTGAGTGCATCTGAGGCTACACTCTGTTTATTACAGGTGAAAAGGGGAAAAAGAGCTTCTTAAACTAAAACATCTAATGGTAGACCATTACAAACTCCAAACCACGTGCACTGTATAAGCCAACACTGAAGCATCCCTACCTGATTCAGTGATGACCTTAGCAATGGAACATTATTCCTAATAAGAACCTCCAGTGATGACCTTTTATAACCATGCGGAACATGGTCAGGCAAAGTGCGTAACCGCTTGTGCGGTTGAGGAACCCTAAAATACAATTTTAACTGGGTTAACTTACTGAAATTACTAGCTACCCAATGAAGAAAGCAGAAGAGACAAGACAGAAGTATACCTCAATCCATTTCTTCTGGAAGTCCTCGCCGCACCGCTTTATTTCAGAGAAAATACCAGGCTTGAAAAGTTGTAATCCCAAAAGAGGCACACCATATACTTGACCAGCCTGTCAAAGCAAAACATTGACATCAAATATCTTCATAAAAAACGGAGACAAATAGACTGAATTAAGTAAAAAATATATATAGTAAAACAGAATATATTTCATAAAAAACTGAGACAAATAGACTGGAATAAGTAAAAAAAAATTTATATATATATATATATATATATATATATATATATATATATATATATATATATATATATATAACGATCGCAATTATTTTATACAACATACCTAAAAAATCTGCGACGGTTGGCTCAAACCGTCGTGACAATTGTCGTAGTCCAGGAATAAGGACGGTTTTTTTTATAACTATCGACAGTTGACCCTAACTGTCGTGACAACCGTCGCAATATAGGAATAAAGAGAGTTTTGTGATAACTGTCGCAACTCAAGTGTCGTAAATCTTTTTTTTCTTGTAGTGTATCTCATATGGCGTCAGCTCTAAAAATCAAACCCTAGCCTACAGAGGAGGTGCCATACCATATGGTGCATCAGGACAAGGCCCTTTTTTATATATATTATTTAATATTTTATAAAAAAAGTATAGAATTAAAAGAAATAATAAATTATAATATAAAAAAGAGAAAATAGTGTACAACAGATGAAAAAAGGAAAATCAATGACCGACTCTATCAAAACGACTCTATCAAATATTTTTTTATTTGTTAGACCAGCGGTTGTTCGCCAATTTTCACGGTGAAAAAATTGGCACGCCTAGTGGGGTAGTGCTAAGTGATTACAAAATTCGTTTTTAAAAATTCTCTTTGAAAAAAAAAACTTTATTAGTTTTGTGGTAAAAGTTTTCTTTTGAGAAAAAACTTTGTTGCATGTTATTGATAAGTGGTAAGGTAGCCACTGTTAACGAAGATAAACCAAAAAGGAGATATAAGATGAGAATGGCGACGAATCTAAACCAGCCAAATAATCCTCAAGATGTCTCGAATGACAATATAGAATAACCCATAGGAGATTCGATAGGGGGACCAACGGTCTCAACGTCTGTTTTTGTGGCACATTCAAGTTCGATGCCCACACATTCAATTTCTCATACACAACCTATTTTGACTTACGTTGGGCCAATGGGTCCTCCATAGACCCCACCATCAATAGGGACTTCGACATATAGAGGCATTTCTCCCCCGGGATTTTCAATGACTTTGCCGCGAGATCCGCCTTACGGAATGCCAATTTCGTTGATGGCAAACTTACAAAATGCCCTTCCGTTTTATACAGAATCCGTAATGACTTCACCATTACAGGGATCTGGCACTAGGGAAAATGAAGGTCGAAATAGTCAGAATTTACGTATTGGGTATTCAGCCCAGAATACCAAGTTTGACGACCAATTCTGCATTATATTTGAGACAACAGATGGACGAAAGTAACCATCAAATGGTTCAGATGATGCCTCAAACTATGGGGGAAATCTTTCAGCCCCTCATCCAGAATACTACACAAGCCAATCAACAATTGACAGCGCAAATGACGCGCCTGGAGGAATTCTTGGGTGTACCAAATCCCCCTCGACAACCACCGAGGGAGTATCTGATAGAAAACCAAGGAGTAGTCTTCGACGAAGACAACACTGTCGCTACTGCGAAAAACGAGGCCAGCAAGGACAGAAGAGTCGTCACCGTGCGTTATTTATCCCAAAGGAGGGAAAGGAAATGCTCAGAGAAAACCTAACGAAAAGGGAAAAGGAATGGTCATCGCAACCAAGTCCTGGATTCGGGAGTCGGTTACGCAAGGGGAAGGTATTAGCACCCCTCACGTCCGTCGTACTCGACGGGAACCACGCTTATTGTTTATCTGAAAGGGTATGTTTAAACTATCTAACTAAAGGCCGGTTTGAAAGAAAAAAGAAATGACTCGGCAGAACACAGCAGTTCTATGCCTACGTATTCCCGTCTGGAACGAGAAATCAGAGTCAACGTAGTTCGCCTAACTACGGGTAAAAGAGGGGAAAAGTTGCTCGCCGAGATATCGCATCTCGTGCCTACGTACTTTTATACGACATGAAAGATCAGAGCAAACGTAGTTCGGGCTACGAAGAACACAGGTTTGTTCAACAACTTTTATCCAAGTAAAATTAACAATCAGTTCCAGCAGTTGGTGTTTGTAGCTCGACCTTTGGAGACTTAGGCGTTACCGTTTGCGATAGAACCGAAAGTTAACAGAACTCTCCTTTAAGAAAAGGGTTTTCGTGATTAAGGGTCCAAGAGGACAAAAGAATTTGAATGTCTGTTTTTTGAAGTCTTTTACAGAAGAAGTGAATTGAGTTTTGTTTGTAACTCGTGTTGCACTAAAGACTTAGACTTAAGAGTGAATGCGTCGCATGTCACCCAAAGGGTACCACACTAGACATTCAAGATACGTAAGGGAAACCCTCCCATAACTCTTTCTCAAGTAGCTTAAGACTCGTAACGCACAACACGTGTTATCCTTTATTAAGTGTTTTAATTGTATTTGAAGATGAGAAGAGAAAAGACACAAATAAGGGGAGACTAACTCTATCCTACAGTTGTCATGCAATGTTTGTCCTATGGTTGAGGTTAGAAGGGAAGCTAACTAATGTTATCATGCATGGTTAGAACCCTAATGTCTGTCATAACTTCTCTTGAACAAGAGAAGCCAGAGTTCTGATCGCTCCGCAAGTGCACGGAAATATCAAAGTAATATAAAAGATTGTCGAACCCACAGAGACCAATGTCAATCTACCGTTATCTATTATTACGGTGTAAAGCTAAGGCTAATGGAATTAGGAAAATTAAATGTAAAGGAAATAAAGATAATTGGTTTAAAGAAAAAGCGGTAAAGGGATATCGGTATGCAAGGACTTAGTTATCGGAGATTCGACAGGTCACCGGTGCTTTCTACTCTTTGCAAACACTTTTAAGAAGAAAATAACGGTTTAAAAACCTTTGTCTCACGATGGTTGTTGACGCTAGTCGCAACTCTAAGGCGAAACGTATGCTGTCGCTATCCCGTTCGGGGTTAAAATTACTTTTTGAAAACCATTAAGTTCTAATCCCTTTTAAAGCGCTGTCGCTGTTTTTAAAACGAATGCCTAGTTTTTACTATCTGGTCTTAGTCGCAGCTGTCGCTTGTTGGTTCGTACCTTTATGAATTTCCCACTGTCGTGGCGAAACTACTGTAAATAATTTCTCGATGTCGCGACGAAGATTTATTTAGAAATTAAGATTAAAAACTACGGCCAGAAAGGTTGTTTGTAAAAAGGGAAGGTACCGGTTACTATCGAATCCTGTCCTACTAATTCGGTTACATACCGATAGAACTAATTTAGCCAGACATGGAATACAAACTAATAATGCGTAAATAAAAGCAGAAATTGTAAAGATGCATCATAATGGAAAAGTAAAAATACGATTAACAATTATAATAAGAACCTGTAAATATTCCAATTGGCCTTTGGGCAAATCCTCCATAATGTTGGCAGGATTCTAACTTGGTACCAATAGATCGTACAGAAGAATTGGAAAGTTACAAAGGAAGTTGCAGGAAAATAAAAGGAAACAATAAAGAAAACTAAAGCTTAAATTTGCTCTGAAGATAATTTGGCAGCACTTCGATACGTCGAAGGCTCACCCTAAAACTGTGAATCTAAGGCCTATTTATAGGAGATAATTCATTCTTCAACTTCCAGAGATCATGGGTGAGTTATGGAGGGAGTGGGAGTAACTTCCAGTATTGGGCAGTGAGTGGAGAAAGTGTAGGAAGAAATTAAGTTGAGATTGATCGTGGCTGCTTCTGATTTGAACGTACTGATATTTTGTCTGCGTGACGGTCGTCATGAAATGTGACGGTCGTCATACGCATGACGGTCGTAATGGACCTGTGACGACCGTCATATCAGCAAAATCCGTATCTGCTGTTTTTCATCTGTTTTTCTTCCATTTCTTCTTCTTTTCTTTCTTTAGTCCAAATTCTCCCCAATCTGCTAAACGAAGTAAATTAATCATATAACAGAGCATAAATCAAGATAAATTAATAATATTCACAAATAAATGCATGTAAATCAAGCCAAATAAACGATATGATTTCGTGTTATCAAACACCCCCACACTTAAACCATTGCTTGTCCTCAAGCAATCAGCCAACACGTTAAAAAGAAATAAATACAATTTGAAACAAAGACACAACGAGACTCTAATCATATGTGGCTGCTAGGCTAATGTTATATCGACAGGTACTAAATATCAATACCAAGGATACCATAGTGATACAATTTCAAAAACTCCCTACTTATGCAAACTAACCTGAGTCATGCCATTATAACTCAACCTATACCTCATGCTCCCTTTCACCCCATTTCATTCTAATGCAATCACATTAAGCCCGTTATCCATACACATTCATGGCAAGTAAACTTGTTAGTGACTATGATCTCATTGATATTTCATTCTTTTTTTTGCAAATATGCTTAAGCATCAATTGAACTTAAAGGGTTTGTACCGTTGGGCTAAGTGATCGGGTAAGGAGCACCTAACTTAGAAGGAACAAGTCTTTTTCTTCATAAATTTTTCTTCTTCTTATTTTAAACTAGAGATCATACACTTATTTGCATCGGTTTCTTACTTAGTGTGTTTAGGATGATGCTGACTGCTTAAATAAACTACTTAGGGATTACTAAAAGAACTGGAGCTTTAAGGTCTCGGCATAATGGGTACTCAAGTTGACTTAGCATATTCAGGGGGTTAAGGGTGTCAGAATGATATCAATTTTATCAAGACTTTCCCAAGTTTTTCTAACATAGCCTAAACAGCCTATATACTTTCAGAGTACCATGTCATGAATCAAAAAGTTTTGTTGGAGGTTGAAATTTTGAAATTTTGAGATTTTTGGGGAAGTTCGAATAACAGGCGAAAACCACGCATAAAGACTTGACAGCACATGCAAAGACTTTGACATAGCAGATAAAATTCCTAAAAGTACGAAATAAAATATAAAACAATAAATCAAACTAAAAAACAATAAAACGAAAGCGGTAGAGTTTGTAACACCCCTTTCTATACCCCAAAAATAATAAAATCCAAATGCACTTAATCACGTATGCAAAAATTCATCAGAGTATTTTAATGTTATGGTATAAAAGAGTGCGTCACATTATACACGAAACGTCCACATGAATATTAATATTTAAAAAGAAATATTTCAAAATGGATAAATCTCAACTAAAAATAAACGCTTAGTTCTTTAAAAACAATCTTTATATTCATGTTTACATTAATGCGGAAACTAAACAATTGAATTACTTAAGACATGATAAAACACCTATACACGTCAACAGGTTGTTCACAACATCATTCAACATATAGATATATAATGCGTTACAAGAATCCCCTACAAGCCTAGCTACCCGATGTTACATATCAGAGCGACCGACTCGAGAGAAAAGGAGCTATACTCCAAAAGAATCTCCAGCAATCCTAATCTGCAATGCCTCATAGAGCACCATAAAACAGCAGAAGGGTGAGAAACATTACCATAACAATAATGCATATAAACAAACCACAAAAATACATATACTCCACATTTCACAAACACACTACATAATCAATACACACACTCACCACTCCCACATCAACATATCACGTATACACATACATACACTTCTCCTAACATTCACACATACATGTCTATTTCACCAATGCATCATATAAAGATGACTATGCAACTCATAGAGACCGACTCACGACTCTATGCAGATGCAAATGCGGTACCGACTCATTCAGCAGATTCTCCAAGGAATCAAATATAACCATCGCTCACACCCCACAAGGGCACACGAGGTTCTGCAGATCCTACACGGGATCAAGGGTAAGGTAACTAAACCATCACTCACACCCTACAAGGGCACACGATGATTTCTATAGATTCTACGCGGAATCAAATATAACCATCGCACATAGCGAGGTTCTGCAGATCCTACACGGGATCAAATATAACCATCGCACAAAGCAAGGTTCTGCAGATCCTACACGGGATCAAATATAACCATCGCACATAGCGAGGTTCTGCAGATCCTACTCGGGATCAAGGGTAAAATAACCAAACCATCGCTCACACCCCACAAGGGCACACGATGATTTCTGCAGATCCTACGCGGGATCAGACACACAAGAATGCAATCATGATGCTACACATGCAAAATGACTCAATCAACTATAGACCATCGCTCATACCCCACAAAGGCACACGATGTCTCTGCAGATCCTACACGGGATCAATCAATACCAAATGCATACATGTTTACAAACATACTCATGCGTTCATCAATTAAACACATACAATGAATCACACATCAACGCATATGTTCACATATACACTCGCAATATACTTATCTTATTCCCATTATCTACCTCATATTATTCCATACTCATTCCACCCTCACAACTCACAGCTATCGTACCCAATCGGCAACAAATTCATTCTCTCCTATCGCACATTTAATCAAATCAAACCACACATCACATATGCCAAAAGGCCACATACACAATCAATACATAATCTAGGATTCACGCCATACGGCTACCCACAACACAACATGTCACGGCGCACTAGCTAGTCGCTACATACCAATATCAAGCACAACAACCTTGGGTGGAACCAAACAACACAAAACAAAGCTGTCATGTTCGCCACCCTTCGCCTGGCGAACTTGCCAGCGAAGACCACTGGGAGTTGTTGTGCAATTACTCGCCACAACTCGCCAGCATACTCGCCTGGCGAACCTTCGCAACGTCCATTCGCCTGGCGAACTCGCCAGCGAAGACAGGGAAATTGGTTATGTTTAGGTTCGCTGCAACTCGCTAAGCTTCGCCTGACGAACCTGCGAGTTCAGAACTTCCATGGCTGCCCTAAAACCCTAACTCCTCAAACCGATCGATTCTACCCCGATCGTCCCCAGTAGACTTAGCCCAACAATACCTGACTAATCTACTCCGTTCACTCTCGATTCTAACCGTCCGAACATCGATTCTACCGATCGAATCAACTTCTACCCTAAACTGAAAATGAGTAGAAACTCCGACAGATTCGGATATACACATACATAAACACATACATTGATTAAGATAGTAAGATTTCACACCCTTACCTCGATTAATCGGAAGCCGGAAGTCGTTCCTGAGCATTTCTAAGCTTTTCCTCCTTTTTCCTTCTACTTTCTCTTCTTTATCCACTTTCCTTCTATTTTCTCTTCTTCCTCCACTTTCCTTTCATGTTTTCTATTATATATGTTCGTTCGGCCTTCCCCGTATATATAGTCTTCTCTCTTATTTCTTTCCAACATATTTCGTCTCTTTAAAATATTTGCCAACTCATTTCCTCATCAAATATCTCGTCTTGATATTAGTTAGAAAACATATGTTAAATCCTCCTGATTCTACCAAATAGAGTAACTCAGTTAAATCCAATAATTCACTTAAATCCAACAATCCAATTTACCAGCACTATTAATCAGTTATTTAAAATTGGGTCGTTACAACTCTCCCCCACTTAAGGAATTTTCGTCCTCGAAAATATTACCTGTTTTAAACAATTCCGAATACGACTCTCGTATTCCAATCTCCCAAATCTAGTTCCTCTAGTTGGTTCTCCTAACTGCCTCTACCATGACAATCCTCTTGTCTCAAAGTTGCTCCTCATTCACTGACCTGAATCAGCATTGCCTCAACAGTCAAATACCCTTTCACTGGTATACCATTCTTCTGAATCTATGCACCTTCTTAACTCATACACATGAACACACCATGCAATTCACCAAGTGATAGCGGTAATACAATCCAACATGCCATTTCCTCACGCTTCCGCAGCGTCACTCTGATACAAATTCCACAAGGCACGGTATGCTCTCGAGACTTCAAGCTCGAACAACACCTGTTACCATTGTAACTCTCAAAACACGTCCTTTCTTGGATCCTCTAATCTTTTCAGTCGCCTCTTGCGCACTCCCAAGTCCGAGTATAACACTTTTGTCAAACACACGTTGACCCAAAGGAGTCCTGCACCTCCTCGTAGCATTTGGATAATTACTCGATCTGTCTCAATATCCCACTCTCAGTGTACTCCTTATCCAACTCACACCGTCAGAACACTCACTCCATCAAGGCATCTCATGGCTTCGCATTCCTCAATCCGGAAATCAACTTTTCGATTCTCATCCATTCTACATTATTTGGGATCTTAGACTCTTTCACAACAACTCATGTCACCATTTCCATAAATCCGAAAATCAGCCATTCGACTCCAACTCACTGAACTTAATCCATCTATTAGCTCCAACTAGAATTCCAATCTTCTCGAATTCCATCGAGAATACCAACATCCAGTCTCAACACATAAACTCAACTCCATACGAAGTCTCTTCACAAATCCAATTCATATTCCGAACTTGCTTAATCCGTTCTAACTCTTTTCATTATTGCCAGCATACACAGAAACTTCCAATTCCGATACCTCAACTACCACATTGCTTATCCGAATAGTAATTCGACCCAAACACATACTCTTTCAGAATCTCAGTCATACCTTCTGTACCATATCCAATTCCTTCAATTTAAACAAATACCTTAAGCTCTAAAGATTATTAACCGTCTCAATTCTCAACTAAACAATTGAGGCTCCCTCAAACTCTGGCACAATACACAACAACAACCAATTCTAAATCACTTGTCAGGCAATTCTTTCTTGCATCTTAAGTCGCCTTAAAGCATAACCAAAACTTACTGATGTTGCACTTAACATATCTTCCAACCATAACAACAGGACATTACAAAACACAACTAACGGATTCGTTAGACTCGGCAAAACCGACACACAAGCTGCTCACAGCTCTCCCAAACTCCTTGAACTTTCTTTATAGTAGCATATCATTATTTCTTCTCCAATACTAATAACTCAAATTCCCGATGCTCAACACGGTCTTTTGTATTCTTCGAATACATCCAAACATCACTGGTTACACAACCATTATTTCACTCGAACAAGTCTGGAACAATCCATGTCAAACCGACACTTGCTTCGTGAGTTACGGCAGAAACACGAACCACTCGCTCTGCATCTACTACCAAATCCAGATATAGTCTATAGATAATTAACTTAACTCTATCTCACTACTCCATCATTACATAGATCATCGGAGTAGTTCTCCAACGCTCCGAACCGTGCGTCATTCCGAATTACGGTTCTCCTGTTACGACCAAATCATAGAAACAACATTCCGCTCTTAGAAGGTCATTCTATATCTCTTCAATTTCTCAAAATGGTTGAAGATTTAACCAAACCAATCTCGTATCTTACTCTCTTTAGTAATCCCCAGAAACCATCGTCCATTCCTTATATACTTAACTTCGGAGTCTATTGCCGTAGCACCCACTCCAAACGCGAGTCTCAACTACTCAATTAATTTAATTCCTTTACCATCCAACTACACACCAAACATGGGCTCTCAACCTCGGACCAGTTCTCGAAATCAAGTTCTCCACAACCCCACTTCCGTTAGTACTCAAAATCTCATCAAACCTTGACACCCTAACACCAACCTGCGTCATTCCTTAGAACAATACTTCAATGTTCGGCTTCACTCTAAACGATCCTCAAGCACTCAACCTAATTCCAAACAGTTCAATGCACCCACCATCTAAGCTTGCAAGACACGTCTATCCCGTCCAACACAATCCCAACTACTATCAACAAGAGATTAAGGGTGATCAGTTCCTCAATTTGTTAACAGGCAGCTGAAAATCATGATGAAGTATAAACCATCTTTACCAAACTATAATAGCGCTTAACAACACACCGAGCTACAACTCCACACTTGCAGCCTCCTGGAGAATCACAAGTTTCTCCCCCACTTTGACCATACCACCTCTGCGGACAAAGTTAACCACGAACCGGTATCGACAGTGTTTTCACACACATGTCGCATACAAGGGAACAACCAACAGACACAACTTGGTCGGACGGACCGACCTGCTCTGATACCACTTAATGTAACACCCCTTTCTATACCCCAAAAATAATAAAATCCAAATGCACTTAATCACGTATGCAAAAATTCATCAGAGTATTTTAATGTTATGGTATAAAAGAATGCGTCACATTATACACGAAACTTTCACATGAATATTAATGTTTAAAAAGAAATATTTCAAAATGGATAAATCTCAACTAAAAATAAACGCTTAGTTCTTTATAAACAATCTTTATATTCATGTTTACATTAATGCGGAAACTAAACAATTGAATTATTTAAGACATGATAAAATACCTATACACGTCAACAGGTTGTTCACAACATCATTCAACATATACATATATAATGCGTTACAAGAATCCCCTACAAGCCTAGCTACCCGATGTTACATATCAGAGCGACCGACTCGAGACAAAAGGAGCTATACTCCAAAAGAATCTCCAGCAATCCTAATCTGCAATGCCTCATAGAGCACCATAAAACAGCAGAAGGGTGAGAAACATTACCATAATAATAATGCATATAAACAAACCACAAAAATACATATACTCCACATTTCACAAACACACTACATAATCAATACACACACTCACCACTCCCACATCAACATATCACGTATACACATACATACACTTCTCCTAACATTCACACATACATATCTATTTCACCAATGCATCATATAAAGATGACTATGCAACTCATAGAGACCGACTCACGACTCTATGCAGATGCAAATGCGGTACCGACTCATTCAGCAGATTCTCCAAGGAATCAAATATAACCATCGCTCACACCCCACAAGGGCACACGAGGTTCTGCAGATCCTACACGGGATCAAGGGCAAGGTAACTAAACCATCTCTCACACCCCACAAGGGCATACGATGATTTCTGCAGATTCTACGCGGAATCAAATATAACCATCGCACATAGCGAGGTTCTGCAGATCCTACACGGGATCAAATATAACCATCGCACAAAGCGAGGTTCTGCAGATCCTACACGGGATCAAATATAACCATCGCACATAGCGAGGTTCTGCAGATCCTACTCGGGATCAAGGGTAAAATAACCAAACCATCGCTCACACCCCACAAGGGCACACGATGATTTCTGCAGATCCTACGCGGGATCAGACACACAAGAATGCAATCATGATGCTACACATGAAAAATGACTCAATCAACTATAGACCATCGCTCATACCCCACAAAGGCACACGATGTCTCTGCAGATCCTACACGGGATCAATCAATACCAAATGCATACATGTTTACAAACATACTCATGCGTTCATCAATTAAACACATACAATGAATCACACATCAACGCATACGTTCACATATACACTCGCAATATACTTATCCTATTCCCATTATCTACCTCATATTATTCCATACTCATTCCACCCTCACAACTCACAGCTATCGTACCCAATCGGCAACAAATTCATTCTCTCCTATCGCACATTTAATCAAATCAAACCACACATCACATATGCCAAAAGGCCACATACACAATCAATACATAATCTAGGATTCACGCCATACGGCTACCCACAGCACAACATGTCACGGTGCACTAGCTAGTCGCTACATACCAATATCAAGCACAACAACCTTGGGTGGAACCAAACAACACAAAACAAAGCTGTCATGTTCGCCACCCTTCGCCTGGCGAACTTGCCAGCGAAGACCACTGGGAGTTATTGTGCAATTACTCGCCACAACTCGCCAGCATACTCGCCTGGTGAACCTTCGCCACGTCCATTCGCCTGGCGAACTCGCCAGCGAAGACAGGGAAATTGGTTCTGTTTAGGTTCGCTGCAACTCGCTAGGCTTCGCCTGGCGAAGCTTCGCTGCCATTCGTCTGGCGAACCTGCAAGTTCTGAACTTCCATGGCTGCCCTAGAACCCTAACTCCTCAAACCGACCGATTCTACCCCGATCGTCCCCAGTAGACTTAGCCCAACAATACCCGACTAATCTACTCCGTTCACTCTCGATTCTAACCGTCCGAACATCGATTCTACCGGTCGAATCAACTTCTACCCTAAACGGAAAATGAGTAGAAACTCCGACAGATTCGGATATACACATACATAAACACATACATTGATTAAGATAGTAAGATTTCACACCCTTGCCTCGATTAATCGGAAGCCGAAAGTCGTTCCTGAGCATTTCTAAGCTTTTCCTCCTTTTTCCTTCTACTTTCTCTTCTTTCTCCACTTTCCTTCTATTTTCTCTTCTTCCTCCACTTTCCTTTCATGTTTTCTATTATATATGTTCGTTCGGCCTTCCCCGTATATATAGTCTTCTCTCTTATTTCTTTCCAACATATTTCGTCTCTTTAAAATATTTGCCAACTCATTTCCTCATCAAATATCTCGTCTTGATATTAGTTAGAAAACATCTGTTAAATCCTCCTGATTCTACCAAATAGAGTAACTCAGTTGAATCCAATAATTCACATAAATCCTACAATCCAATTTACCAGCACTATTAATCAGTTATTTAAAATTGGGTCGTTACAGAGTTCCTCCCCCACACTTAAACCAAACATTGTCCTCAATATTTTAATAAAAGGTGGAAAGAAGGAAAGATAGAACCTGTATGAATGCTCTTGCGTGCTAAATCCTCTATGATCTTGATGTCCATGTCTTTGTTGATCACTTCTACTTCGGCGACGAGCATTTTGAGATGCCTTCGTTTGTGTAATTCTTCACCGAACTCATCATATTACTTACTTCTAGAGGAAGTACTCATCATCAGTGTCACCACCAGCAACGACACTCATATGAATGTCCGTGGGCACAGCTCATCGTCATGTAGAGAGTTTTCACCTTGATGTAGCTAAAGCGTAACAAGCAATACATTTCTTTATTTTCTGCAAATTTAAACAAACAAATTAAAATAAAAGCCTTGTGGGTTGCCTCCCACACAACACTTTGTTTAACGTCGATAGCTCGACGGCTAAGGAGTGCAAGTACTCATGGTGGTTCTTTCGAGAATGGTTCCTCGATCGAGCTTTGAATAGTCTTCGGTTTCCATGGCCACTTATCAAGCCATCGCTCATATCCCTCACCTTTTCGTTTCTTTCTTCTGTAGGGTGGTTCCTTGTTTTGAACGCGTGGTGGTGGTTCTGGATCTATCCTGCGTATCAGCTTTTCAAATTTGGGCTTAGTTATTTCATCCACCACCTCAAAAATTAATCTTACCCTTTTAACAGTAATGATGACCTTAGTTTCACGGTCCTTGAATTTTCTTTTCCTATGAGGGACCTTAGACAAAGGTGCATTGGTGTGGGTATTTTCCAGTACCTCCACATATGTTTTGGATTGGGAGTATACCTTGGCTTCCGCAACCAATTGTGAGAAAGAATTAGGTGGGGTATAGGGAGGAGGAGCAACAATTGGTGTTTCCTTCTCTACCTCTTCGACAACCTCCTTTTCGGGTGGTGTCGGTGGATTTTTCTCAATAATTATGCTTTTCTCACCAAAAATCTCTTCAGACTCATGATCACTCTCTCTAAGATTTTCTATTTGTTCTTCATTAACGGTTGTTACAACATTCACATGTCCTTCTGTGAAGGGTCCTAGAGGTGTTTGTCTAAGCAGGGAGGTTTGAGTCTCCAAAGTCTCGCTGTGAGTTGCGAGGGAATCGACAATAACGTTCATCTGCCTAAGGTCTTCATTAATTTGGAGATGTTGTTTTCTAAAATATTCGTTTTGGAGAGTTTGTGTTTCCAAAAAGCGCTCCATCATAGATTCTATCCTAGAGTGAGTAGACGTCTCATTGAATTCTTCTAGTAGTAGTTCGAGGTCGGATGTATCAAAATCATGCGTTTCCTCAAAACATTGGGAGTCGTCATCGTAGAGGGAATTTGGATGAGAATGCGTCGTATTGAAATCTTCTAATAATATTTCGAGGTCAGATTTAAGCGGATCTTGTGGTTCCTCAAAATACTGGGGGGTGGTAGCTATAATAATGGGGATGGTAGTTATAAGGGAAATTTGGGTTATACATAATGATTGAGATAAGAGTGCCTTAGTCTATACTATGCAACAACGGAATCACAACATTGACTGTTGGTCCCCGGCAACGGCGCCAAAAACTTGATTGCTCCGCAAGTGCACGAAAATATCGAAGTAATATAAAAGATTGTCGAACCCACAGAGACCAATGTCAATCTACCGTTATCTATTATTACGGTGTAAAGCTAAGGCTAATGGAATTAGGAAAGTTAAATGCGAATGAAATTAAATGCAAAGGAAATAAAGATAATTGGTTTAAAGAAAAAGCGGTAAAGGGATATCGGTATGCAAGGATTTAGTTATCGGAGATTCGACAGGTCACCGGTGCTTTCTACTCTTTGCAAACACTTTTAAGAAGAAAATAACGGTTTAAAGACCTTTGTCTCACGATGGTTGTTGACGCTAGTCGCAACTCTAAGGCGGAACGTATGTTGTCGCTATCCCGTTCGGGGTTAAAATTACTTTTTGAAAACCATTAAGTTCTAATCCCTTTTAAAGCGCTATCGCTGTTATTAAAACGAATGCCTAATTTTTACTATCTGGTCTTAGCCGCAGCTGTCGCTTGTTGGTTCGTACCTTTATGAATTTCCCACTGTCGTGGCGAAACTACTGTAAATAATTTCTCGATGTCGCGACGAAGATTTATTTAGAAATTAAGATTAAAAACTACGGCCAGAAAGGTTGTTTGTAAAAAGGGAAGGTACCGGTTACTATCGAATCCTGTCCTACTAATTCGGTTACATACCGATAGAACTAATTTAGCCAGACATGGAATACAAACTAATAATGCGTAAATAAAAGCAGAAATTATAAAGATGCATCATAATGGAAAAGTAAAAATACGATTAACAATTATAATAAGAACCTGTAAATATTCCAATTGGCCTTTGGGCAAATCCTCCACAATGTTGGAAAGATTCTAACTTGGTACCAATAGATCGTACAGAAGAATTGGAAAGTTACAAAGGAAGTTGCAGGAAAATAAAAGGAAACAATAAAGAAAACTAAAGCTTAAATTTGCTCTGAAGATAATTTGGCAGCACTTCGATACGTCGAAGGCTCCCCCTAAAACTGTGAATCTAAGGCCTATTTATAGGAGATAATTCATTCTTCAACTTCCAGAGATCATGGGTGAGTTATGGAGGGAGTGGGAGTAACTTCCAATAGTGGGCAGTGAGTGGAGAAAGTGTAGGAAGAAATTAAGTTGAGATTGATCGTGGCTGCTTCTGATTTGAACGTACTGATATTTTGTCTGCGTGACGGTCGTCATACGCATGACGGTCGTAATGGACCTGTGACGACCGTCATATCAGCAAAATCCGTATCTGCTGTTTTTCATCTGTTTTTCTTCCATTTCTTCTTCTTTTCTTTCTTTAGTCCAAATTCTCCCCAATCTGCTAAACGAAGTAAATTAATCATATAACAGAGCATAAATCAAGATAAATTAATAATATTCACAAATAAATGCATGTAAATCAAGCCAAATAAATGATATAATTTCGTGTTATCAAGTTCCTAGGGGAACATGGCAAAGGAAGCAACAGTAAATCAAATCAACTGTAAAGAAATTACTGTAAATAAAATGCTGTAAGTAAAATGTATGCAATGCATCACACAAGAAGAAGGAGTCAAGCTCAACTTCTAGAGCAAACAAGGCACAAAGGCCACACACCACACAGGCAAGGGAGACAACACTCAACCTTAAACCAGCAAGCAAAGCCATAGAGTAGAAAGCAAGCAGAGGGAAACAGTCAACCTCTAATGCAATACAAGCAAGGGGAGAAGCTCAACCCTTAAGATGCTCTTAGGCTTATGATCCTCTACATGAAGCCTATTTCTAATGCAATACTCCAAGCAAGTCACGTCAATACAGCAAAGCAAGAAAAAAAACAACAGATAGAAACAACAAGCAATTCCACAACAGAGCAAACTTCTGACAGCAAACAAGTCCACAGTCTGTAAATCAACTTCAAGCTCAAGCCATCTTCAAGAGAAGGAAATGAAAGCTCCATCTTCAAGCTCCAAGAAGCTAATCCAACAAGAATGAAGAGAATCAACAAGATGAGTATATGATGATGGGAAGCATGATGGAAACCAAAGGAATCCATCATGACACTCAACCATGCATCTAAGAAGAAAGGCATCCTCAAAGGTTCTACTCATTATGACATGCCATACATCCCTCCAAAGGAGAGATGAGACTTTCATATGAGGACCTTGAATCATGGGATGGAATAGAAAGCAATCAAGGCAATCCATGTTTATTTGAAGGAAGAAAGAAAACTAAAGCTCTTCCTAAACCCTAATTTGAACAAGCTACAAGAAAGCTATCAAAGAGAGGTCTAAACACCAAATCAATCAACACTATCAAGAAAACAGAAGCTACAACAAGTCTAAAGCATCATCCAAAAGGAATGAAAAGTTTATCTTATGTTATGGTCCATCAATGAAATCAATCTAAGGGAAATCCTATGTTATGAACAAGTTAAGACTAGTCTAAGTATCAATTCAATTTAAAATACTAAAACTAATCCTAAAATCCTATGGATTTTTCTAAGGGAACCTAAGAGGATTAGGAACCTATAGTAGAAAGGCTAGGGGCCAAACATAATAGGAAAGTCCCTAAACAATTCCTAGATCACAAGGTATCACAAAGAAACCCTAAAATTGAAGGCCTAATGATCCTAATCCAAAACAGAATAAAAAACTACCTAAAAAATTATGAGATAATTCTTAGGGGATCATGCATCTCTAAACTACCAGATAGCCAAAATTCTCACTCAAATTTAATACTAAACAACCAATCAAAATTCAGCAAAATCATGGATCAAATATGCAAAAATAAAAAAATATCCAAAATGAGAAAAATACTAATTAAATGGAAAATCAAGCAAAAAATCAAATGTAATCACATGGAAAAATCAAGAATGAAGAGAGGAGCATGGATATATTTTTCTTTTATTTTTCTGACAAATATTGAATTTAATATGAATTTCTAAATGGAAATGCAATAAAAATAAAATGGAAATTGAATAAAAGAAAATCAAATGGAAGAAAATATCAGAGCCATCAGATTTGGAGACTAGTCAATCTAATCCAAGGCCTGCACGTGCTCCAACTCAACTGCCACCTAGCTGTCAGCCAGGATTAATGAAACGACGTGTTTCAATGGTCAAAGGTCCACATCTGAAATGGATTCTCACCCACACGATTAACATACAAAGTCATCCCATCAGATAGATCCAACGAACCACAACCTTCGTCCTCGTTTGAATTCTCATATGGAGGGAAGCCTCCAGACGGTGGTCCGGTGACTGCACCACCGTCTTCTCCGGCGAGCAACATTTACAGGTGACCAATTCTTGTCAAACCTTACATGATTCCACTCCATTTTTCATCTTGATCTCAAATATGCTATCCATTTCATCTAATTCTTCATGGATTTTAAAACACGCAAGCAAGCAGAAATTGCACATCAATCTTGATCATCACCATTTCTTAATCTATTACCACAGATCTCTTCCGCATGCTTCATAGATCAACAAACACTATCCAATTCAGGCTAAAACCTCATGATCAATCCAATTCGTGTCCAAACAGAAACCAGGTATCATCCTAAATTGTCTCTAATCATCAAGATCTTGTTCTGAAATCCATCTATGTAACTTCCTAAAGCCTAACCACATGCAATTTCTATCTAGATCGTGCCAGAACCAGTGCAAATTTGAAAGTTACATACCTGGTTTTGAGCTTCAAATTGAGGCAGTTATGGAGTGTTTCTTGGCTTCAAACTATGCAGACACGTTCAATGCTTAATGCTGAAGAAGAAGGAAGCCTTGAATTGCCTTCAATCAGAAAACACGATTTCACTTGGAGCTCTTGAAACTGAACTCTCTCTCTCTGCTTCCAGCACGATTCAATCACCAAAATGATTCTGAACTCATCATAGAACTTAAATAGAAGGTGTTCATGGGCTTTGGGGGTCCAATAGAAGCCCAAATCAGAATATCCAAGTTTCAAGTTTCTTCCAAAAATTCAATCATGGAATACACGAGTTCTGGTTCTTTCAGCCTTCTAGAACCTTCATTCAGCTTGCACATGACATGCTGAATGAGTTTGGATCAAAAGGAAAGCTTGTTCATGCCTTGTGAGTGATCTTTGATATGTAGCTTATTCATGAAGTAACACATTGGAACACCATGAACCAAGCCTCAAATGCAAATTCTAATAATGCAATTGTGTTCCAAATGACTTTTCCACTCAAAATATGCTCTTACTTGGTCTTGTTTGAGCTCACATGAATAAATTTGAATTTTTGAACATTAATGCCTTAAAATTCCCCCTTTTCAAAGCATCCTTGAATAAAATCTTGCTACAAGGCAAATCAAAGTCTCATGAATACATGGTTTACCTTAAAATCCCATTTTGAGAAAGTTTCATGTTGGACAAAACTTCATTTGAGAAGTGCAAGATGGGGAACATGACATATAACACAAAATGACCTATAATCTCACTTTCCAAAAATACCTATGCCTTGCAAAGCTTATAACTTGAGCTCCACAAATCAGAATGAGGAATTCTAGGACTTTTTGGAAATCTAAGATCTTAAGGAACAACTTTCATGTTTATCAAAAGGTCATGTGAAACTTCCTTCTAGGTCAAAAGTAGCTTGGAAGTTAGGTGACTTTCACAGACAAATTTCAGATGTATCTGATGACCTGTAATTTGTCTGGCTTGTAACTTGAGTTCTACAAATCAGATGGATGACTTCTAGTACTCAAATTAAAGGTATGAACATCCTCTACAAGTCCCATGTTTGACCCAAAGTCATATGAGGCTTTTATCTTGACTTATATGGCTTGGAAGTTTGGCACTAAGTAGGGGATTTTACCCTAGGAACCCTAACTTAGCAACTTCAACCACTCTTGATTCTTCTCGACTTGTTCTTGAAACAACATCTCACATGCTTCAACATATCACTTAATTAACTCCATGACCTAGAAAGATACTTTGATCCTTTTCAATTGCATCTTTTGACCTAGGGTTGACAAGATGAAACCCTAGTTGCACCAACTTCAACTGTGGCTCTTGTACTTGACACAACCACTTGACTGAGCTCCATCATGACCCTCTAGGAAATCCATGAGCTTTATCCATATATCATATCCATGACCAAGGCTTCACAACCTTGTGATAATCTTCAAATGGCTCCCAAGTTAGGAGATGAACCCCATACAAGCAACCAAACTCCTCAAGGACTCAACCCTCTTTCTGATGACCTTGGTGACTTCTCAAGCTTGCATAAAGCCTCTGGCTAGGCTTCTCTTGACATATATCACATTTGATCCCCGACATAAATGCTAATGCAATGCTATGATAATGCTAGAACAATGCTATGTTAATGCAATGAAACATAAACCAAGTGAGAATAAAGGTTGAGCAAATTTTGGGGTGCAACAAACACCATCAATCAAATTCCATAAATTCTGGCCCAGGCAAATCAAAATAACCAGGGAATGGTCGAATGGCCTAGAATCGAACCTCTTAGGAATCAACCAAAAGTTCCTAGAGAGGAAGAACCAAGGGTAGTGTTGGTAAATAGAAACCAGAATGTTGAGAACATCGTACAACAAGTTCGACGTAACAATCTAGAAGCAGACAATAATTTGGCTGCCATGGTCGAAAGAATCATGACACGCAACGAAGTAAATTTTGGCCTTCGAAGGCCAAATTACACGTCACCGTTATCGGAATATATCCTCCAGGTAGACTTTCCCCCTGTCGCACCTCAAAAAATCACGGAGACATTTCGGAGAACGCGATCCTCGCGCGAAAGGCACGGAAATGCGGTTCGACAGAGTCGCCACCGAACTTTATTTTTCCTGAGTAAACGGGAGAGGAAAATATCGAGAAAACCTCTTAAAACGAAAGGATAGGAACAGGGCTGTCGCAACCAAGTTCCGGGTTCGGGAGTCGGTTACGTGAGGGGAAGGTATTAGCACCCCTCACGTCCGTCGTACTCGACGGGAACCTCTTAAGGTATTTGTGGTGAGTGTTGTTTAGGTTTACTTGTTTTCTTCTCGTTGATAAAGGTAGAATTAGTAGGTTAATAGGATAAAGACGCTAAGGAGAGATGGGTGGTTAGAAGATAGGGTGCTCGCCAAGGATTAGGGCCCTTGTGCATACGTATGCTCATTCGAACGAGAATGAGAAATCAGAGTGTCGTAGTTCGACTACGGGAAAGAATGAGAAAGTGTGGACGGAATAATGGAGGAATATAGAAGTGTGGAATAGGGAAGAAAAATGGAAGTGTGGAATAGGGAAGATAAATGGAAGTGTGCTCGCCAAGATCATCGCAATCTTGTGCCTACGTATCTTACATTCGGACGAGAATGAAGAATCAGAACAATCGTAGTTCGTGGTAACGACCACGAAAAGATGAGGTTTGAAATGGGTTGAGAAACGAAAGAGTGACTGACAAGCAACCCAAGAGCGTGCCTTAAGAGCTTGTCACTCAAGAATTCAAGGAATGCGAGATCCCAAGAACTCAATTCTTTCGAAAATGAGGTTGAAAAGAGTTGGATGTTTTGAAATCAAAAGAATGAACTAATAACAACTCAAAGGCATGCCTCGAGAATTAATCGTTCGAATATTCAAAGAATGCTATATTCTAAGAATATTCGTCTTTCGTAAGTTTAAAAAAGTTTGTAGAAAGATCGAGTCGAAAATGGAATGTGAGGCAAAAAGGAAGTTGTTTTGAAGTAGCTCGACGACGTGTCAAGGATTTGATCGAAGATGGAACCGACTTGACGACGTGTCAAGGGTTAGATTGTGAGAAACGATATTAGTCCCTAAGGATGCCCCTAATATCTAAACCACGGTGAATTGTGAGGTGTGTGTGAAATGTGGGTTGCGAATGCGTACGAGCACTCGACTTAGGAGAACGTTGGAAAATGTTTGAGTTTGAAAAAGAGTCGAAAGGTTGGGTGAATAACAACTCAAGAGCGTGCCTCGAGAATTATTTACTCGAAAATTCAAGGAATGCTAGATTCCAAGAACTTCCTTCTTTCGAAGTTTTAATCGAGAAAGATGTTGAGAAAGTGTTTGAAAAAGTCAAAAGATTGACTGAATAACAACTCAAGAGCATCCTCGAGAATTATTCACTCGAAGATTCGAGGAATGCTAGATTCCAAGAATCTCCTTCTTTTGGAGTTTTAATTGAGAAAGATATTTTGAAGAATTGAATTGAGGGTATGAAAAGGGTTTGTGGTATGAGAGGTGAGAACACGAGATTGAATTTGAAAATAACGATTATTTGGTAAATGAGATGTCGGCCTCACAACCAATTAATCGGAGTATTATCGTGATGCTAGATCTCGACAACACCTTTTTCATTCGATTTATGTTTGGATGAACAAAGGAAATATCACACAGAATGCTAGATTCTTATGATATTTCTTTGTTAGAAAAAGAGAGTATTTGAAAATGAGAAGTCGAATAATACACTATTTAAGGTGTACACCTCAATAATGATTGTCCAAAAATTCAAGAAGTGCTAGACTTCAAGGATTTAGTTTCTCATGATTTGATTTAAGAAACTATTTTAGTAATTAAAAGATAAATTTAAATATTGACTAAAAATATTAGTTTTGAAAATGAGTTTGAAAATATATGTTAGTAATGAAAAATAAATTTAAATAAAGATTAGAAAAAAACGTTTTGAAAATGAGTTTGAAAATATATTTTAGTAATGAAAAAATAAATTTAAATAAAGATTAGAAGAATATTTGTTTTGAAAGTGAGTTTGAAAATATATTTAATATATACTGTAATATTCTAAGTAAAAAATAATACTATAAATAAAAATCTAAAAAAAAATATGTACAAAAAATAAATTATAAAAAAAATATGAAAGGTAAAAACAGAGGAGGTGCAGTCCAGCAGACAGGGGTGCATTCTAGAACCCGGTTGGGCTTTTCGGTCCACAATCGGCAACAAAAACTGTCTAACAGAGGAGGGTGCACGAAAATAGGGGGTACGGAAGTAAACCGGTTGGGCCTTGAGCCCAACATTACGCACACTCACAGTAAACTGAACGGGGGGAAGTAATGTTGGAAAACAGGGGTGCAAACGGAATTGAACAATTGGGCCTCACGGCCCACTAACCCCACTTAGGAGTATCCACTATCACCTTCTTCTCCCTTCAGTTCGTACTGTTCAAACCCTAGCCGCCGCCGTCCTCAACCTCTCATCTCCCTCCATCTTCTAACTCTCCCTTCTCCAATCTCAACCTTCCATTTCTTCTTCCATACTTCTTTCCCTCAAAACAAAAGCCAAACTTTTTCTCTCAAATCAGTTCCGTCTTTTTTGAATATCATCACCATCATTACCTGCAAAAATGAAATTGAACTAAAACAGTAAAATCCAAACACTCAAAATCGTTCTTCTGTGTAATCCTCGTGAGAAATTTTGAGATTGACTGAAGCGATATTGAAGATTAATGGCGACAATTTATTGATGGACGGTGAGCGTATCTCATCTCTGATGACCATCTAGAGATCTACGAATTCGAAAGTACAAGTTTGCGAAGAAAACGGTGGATCCATGGCTTGCATGTTGTAGCTGACGGAGAAGATTCATAGTGAGGATGAAGGTTTGAATCATGTTT
Organism: Lathyrus sativus; assembly: GCA_963859935.3. Taxonomy (NCBI): domain Eukaryota; kingdom Viridiplantae; phylum Streptophyta; class Magnoliopsida; order Fabales; family Fabaceae; genus Lathyrus; species Lathyrus sativus. The sequence goes on from OZ012735.1 coordinate 38,218,650, forward strand.
TGGAGTTCGTATATGCATGATTCGCGTTTGCAGAAGGTTGAACTGGAGAATGATTGAAGGTGCGTTTGACGGTCCAAATCTGGAGTTTGCGAAGCTTTGCTGTGGTTATTTTTTCGTCAAAGAACAACAAAGGTTTGATAGTGAGGCTTAGCGAGTTTGTTAGCGATTGAAGTTCGTATGATGATGTTGTGAGTTCAGATCTGGAGTTTTGTGGAAGAATGTTTGATGAGGGTGTGAGGATTGTTTGAATGTTTGGAATGGTTTGTTCATCAAATTCTGGAAATAATAATATGAAACTGATGAATGCGGATGAAGATTTTGGAAGATCGTATGAAGATCATATGAATGTCTGAAATGAAAAAAAGCTGAAGGTTAATATATTTTCTGGAAAAAAAAGGATGAAGTTGATGGTGAAGGTTCATGAACACGGATGAGTTTCGCTGGAAAAATGATGAAGGTATGAAGATCATTTTGAAGATCATGATGAACTTCTAGAAAACGATGAACATGGTGGTGAATTTTCCGGTGAGGATTCCGGTGAGACGGGCGGTGAGTGATTTTTCCGACGAAGGTGTTTTAGGGTTTTTTAGGGATGCGTGTAGCCGCTAGGGTTAGGGTTTGGATGCTAGGTTTAGGGTTTTCAGTCCCCAAGAAAGGGAACAATGAACAGTGCCTATATATATAGGCGGATGACATGTGGCACTGGCCTTAATGACTGATGATTGATTAATTGGCTTATTAATGACCCGTGCTAATTAATAAAACATTGATAAAACCAAGTTATAACCACTCATTATAAAAACTAACAAAACCTAATTAAGTTAAAATAAATCTGAATAAATAAATAAACAAAAAGATAGTAATTAATTAAAAATAATCTAATAATAAAATAATAAATAAATAAATAAAACTAATAACTTTAAATACTCTAATTAATTCTAAAATCCTAATAAATGTTAACATTAATCTAAATAAATAAATAAAAAAAAGAAAAAAAAGAAAAGATAATTACTACTATTAATTTAAATAAATAAATAATAAATAAAAAAACTCTAACAACCATATAAAAGAAGTCTATTTAAAACCCAAAAAAAAAAACTTAATAAACTATTATATATATTTTAAATAAAAAAAGACAAATAATATTCTACTCTAATTAAGATAAATATTAAATAAAAGAAAATTTAATTCTAATGTTAAATCTAATAAAAGTGAAGAGTATCTATCTAACTTCTAATAAAAATAAAACTAAATAATTTTACACCTAATTAAATTAAATAAATGATAAAATAAAGATATGAACAAAAAGGTAATATTTGCAAGAAAAAAAAAAGGAAAATGAAAATGGAAACAAAAATGACCAAAATGCCCCTCAGACCACATGTCACACTTTTATTGGACAAAATGGATAAAATTTGGAAAACGCCCGATTTCAGGTGGACACGTGTCTAAACGGCATGAAACAATAATGCGAAAATATTTACAAAAAGGGTAGGACAAATTTAGGGTATGACACCCCCAAGAAAAAAAGTCTCAAGTTCACTAGATTTTTTGGGGATACCATTGAGTCTACCGTCGAACACATGGCTAAGTATCTGATAGAAGCGGGAGACATTTTGAATGACGAGAATATTAGGGTCAAGTATTTCCCAAGTTCTCTTACAAAAAACGGTTTTACCTGGTTCACGACTTTACCTCCAAATTCAATTCACAATCGGGCCTAGTTAGAACGTCTATTTCATGAACAATTCTATATGGGACCGACGAAGATTAGTTTGAAGGAATTGGCTAGTATAAAGCGAAAGTTTACTGAGCCAATTGATGATTATTTAAATAGATTTCGACTTCTCAAGGCAAGGTGTTTCGTGCAAATACCAGAGCATGAGTTAGTCGAAATGGCTGCTGGTGGCCTAGATTATTCCATCAGAAAGAAATTAGATACTCAGTACCTAAGGGATATGGCCCAGTTGGCCAATAGAGTTCGACAGTTGGAATGTTTAAGAGAAGAAAAAGTGAGGGTAAATAAGAATAAAAGGATAGCCTATGTCGAATTCAACGAAGACGACGAAGGGCCGTGCAATAAGTCTATATGTTTCGACGAAAACGAAATAGATCTCACCGAATTAAAAAAAGGTTCACCCTATTCTTGCAAGGTTTTAACACCTTCAAATGGGAAGAACCCTACTGAGTCAAATAAGAATGATAAGTTCCCTAAGAGAACTTATACATTCGATGTCACCAAGTGTGATGAAATCTTCAATTTATTAGTTAAATATGAGAAAATGATAATACCTCCTGGTGCTAAGATACCCCATTTAGATCAAAGAAAGAAAAGAGGATTTTGAAAATACTATAATTTTTGCTATCATAAAACCTCTCAATGTTTTATTTTCAGGGATCTTGTGCAAAATGCTATCCTAGAAGGGAGAATAAAATTTGGAGAGAAGCTCAAAAGCCGGACAAAGGTGGATGTCGAGCCTCAACAAATCGCTTACATGCACTATACTGAGCCTAAAAAGGTTAACATGGTCGAGGTCACTCAGGGTCTCGATGGTGCTGTCAACATGAAGGAAGTGACTTCCTTAATTAAGTTGTTCTGGTTCGAGCCATTGAAGAACGTAGTTGAAATTTTTTGACAGATTTTGTTCAAGAAGCAACTGAAGGTTTCACCCAAGGGACTACTGATAGTTCCAACAACGAAGTCGCTGATGATTTTGCCAAAGGAAACCGCTGATAGTTTCATTCTAATGGATAAGGCTGATGATGGCCTTCAGATGTAATTCTGCAAGTTAGACACCGCTGATAATGTCGACATGGACATTAACATGGTGGAGGTTTCATAGGAAACTCCAATGGAGGTCGACCGGGAGTGTCGGCAAGAGGAATACAACAAAGTAGACTACCCGAAGAAGAATGAAAGTGTTATAAACTTTCTTCACAGGTGCCAAAATAAAAAGTATGAGTTGATGTTGTGCCCCAGGTGCAGTGCGGTGTTTGACAAAAAAGCGGCATGCAACATAGAGGGTGTCAGAAAAGTAAAAGAGAGGCATGAACAAAGGGCCTCTTACAACCAATGGGGTTTCGACCCACGAAGATCCGCTTATAGGAAGGATGAAACTAGGTTAAGGGTGCTTGGGGTTAGGCCATCCACATTCAAACCCACAGCAGAAACTTCCAAAGGAAGTTGCATAAGGCCAACTAAGGGCAAACAGCTGGGACAACAAAAGTGGCAAAAATTTGATGTTCGACAGAGGCTCATCAATAGCCTACCGTAAGGAGTTCGAGGCTTCGAAGAAGATGGCCTATGTTTCAGAAAATTACAAGGGAAAGAATCTAATGTCTCGATCTCAATGGAGAAGAGAACAATGTAGGAGAAAAGCCCAAAGGGAGGTTGAAGCTAAGCCTGAGACTAGCACTAACCTGACTTCTATGAAAGAAAAAGAAGAAGAGTTAAAGCCTTTTGACAAATTTCCCGTGGGGAGGAAACTATTTTCTATCTAAGGAAAGAAGGCTAAAGAGAAGCACGATCAAGAAGAAGATGAAATGCTTACAAATAATTTTGACTATGGGTCAGAGGATTCTTTAGATATCATAGTAAACATAATATCAGTTCTACCCAGGGAATTCGACCAAATCACTGAGGTCGAAGATCTAGATATGTATACGGAAGCGGAAATGGCGGCACACAAACCAATGTGCCTCTATTTATCACAAGAAAGGTGGAGAATGTCGCAGCCAACAAAATTTTAGCGGACTGTGGCACCACAGTGAATCTAATGTCGCACTTCATGCTAAGAAGAATCGGGAAGTACGACACAGATACCAAACCTTATAATATGGTACTATCCAATTATAAGGGAAAGGTGGGCACCGCTCTGGGAGTGATACAAGTTGATTTCACGGTGGGGACTATTACAAGGCCTGCTGTTTTTATGGTTGTCGAGACGAAGGCCAACTACAACTTGTTGTTGGGTCGAGAATGGATACATAGAGTCGGGGATGTGTCATCTTCCATGCACCAGAGAATCACGATATGAAGACCAGATGGTATCATCGAAAATATTGAAGACGATCATGGTTATTTTAAAGCTCTATTCAACCATGTCGACAGGCGTAGTTTCAACAAACACTTGGCCAATATTGCTCCCTACAATCCGACCAATTTTGCTTTCACCCCAAACGAAGATGTTTATTGTTCATCGTATCTGCATCCTGTTTAGGGCTTTCTATAGGACAGAGAAGTAGTAGGAGATGACAGCCTGACATACATTGATGTGTATGGGATAACCCCAACAGGTTAGGGAAGCGAATTCAGTGATGATGACTGAATTCGAAGTACTAAAAAGGATTTCGGCTTACATAGCCGAAAGTAAGTTACAAACGGCCTTAGAGGCTGAAATGGAAAACGTGGTTGTAGAAGCCAACCAAGATTCACACCAAGAAGGTCCTGGTAAGGACTGTGATCCAGAACCTCCTAATAGGGTTCAGGAAGAACAATAAAGGCTCGATGCAATTTATGATGAGGAGTCTTTCGGTTTCGAGAAGGATCCGTTGGCATCCAACATTAAGATGCTAGCGCAAGATCCACTGCAAGAGATCGACCAGGGAGAGGGGGAAACAACAAGGCTAACATATATAAGTGCCAACATCAGTGCACAACTCGGGGTCAAAGTAATCCAACTACTGAAGGAGTTTAAAGACTTTTTTGCGTGGGATTACGACGAGATGCCTGGTTTAAGAAGGGATTTGGTCGAACTAAAGTTGCCAATAATGCCTAGAAAGAAGCCTATCAAGCAGAAACTAAGACAATTTGCACCGGAAGTCCTATCGAAGATCAAAGAAGAGGTCAAAAGGCTTCTCCGATGTAACTTCATTCGCACAACCAGGTATGTTGAATGGTTAGAAAATACTGTACCTGTTATTAAAAAGAATGGGTCTTTAAGAGTGTGCATATATTTTAGAGATTTACATGTTGTAACTCCAAAAGAAGAATATTCAATGCCTTCGGTAGAAATGTTAGTCGATTCTGCCGCAGGCCACGAATACCTTAGCATGCTTGATGGGTATTCTGGATATAATCAAATATTTATTGCTGAAGAGGATGTCTCGAAGACAGCTCTTCGATGCCCTAGAGCCTTAGGCACTTACGAATGGGTAGTGATTCCTTTTGGTTTAAAGAATGCTGGGGCAACGTATCAGAGGGTGATGAATTCGATCTTCTATGATTATATAGAGACTTTTATGAAAATATACATTGATGATATTGTTGTTAAGTCTGTTTTAAGGAAGAGTCATATTGACCATCTTTGACAATCTTTTGAAAGGATGAGAAGACATGGTCTGAAAATGAATCCCCTCAAATGTGCTTTCTGTGTGCAGGCAGAATATTTCTTAGGCTTTATGGTCCATAACAAAGGAATCAAAATAAACCAGAATAAGACCAAAGCCATAATGGAAGCGAAAACGACATTGACAAAAAAGGAATTGTTGTCACTGTTGGGCAAGATTAACTCCTTGAGGAGGTTTATATCGAATCTCAGCAGAAAGACTCAAGCTTTCTTACCTCTCCTTCGACTCAACAAGGAAGGGTTCGAATGGGGGAAGATCCAGTAAGAAGCTTTCGACAAAATCAAGGATTACTTGAGTCATCCTCCGATTCTGTCGCCACCTTGTAGGAATAAAAATATGAGGTTGTACATATCTGCATCAGATAAAACTATAGGGAGCATGTTGGTTAAAGAGGATGAAAATGGTGTTGAAAGAGCCATTTACTACCTTAGTAGAGTTTTAAATGATGCAGAAACTATGTATAGCATAGTTGAAAAATCGTGTTTATGCTTGTATTTCTCTTGTACAAAGTTGAAGCATTATATAAAACCAGTTGATGTTTATGTTTTGTCTCATTTCGATATCATTAAACATATGTTGTCTAAACCAATTTTACATAGTCGAGTTGGTAAATGGGCGTTAGCTTTGACTGAATATTCCTTAGCATATATGCCTTTGAAGGCTTTGAAAGGACAAGTGGTACCAGACTTTATAGTCTACCACTCAATAAATGAAATTAATATAACCTATCTCGAACTCGAGCCTTGGAAATTATATTTCAATGGCTCTAGTCATAGAGATGGAATTTTTTTACGGACGACGCGTCTATGTGCTATTGTGCTTATATTGCTACTATACCAGCTTTCAAATTGCATTTTATAAGGGGTATGTGATTTATAAATATAGCCAACAAATGTAAGTGTAGGTTCATATTGCTCATATACGATGGTACGAATCTGTGTCTCACTATCTTTTTTTTATATTTCGCAATGCTGACTTTTAGTTATCTTCTCCAGGCTAGGAAAGCTCTACGACGAATGAAAGGTTTCACAAAACTGAAGAATTTAACACAAGGCTACTCTATTCAAAAGCAAGCCAGTACAACTATAACATACCTTCATTCATAGAGCAAAATTCAGGGTGAGATTAGAGCTCGTCGAATCTGTATGGTGACAGAAGACAAGATCGGGAGGAAGAAACAAAAGTCTCAACTAAAACTCGAAGAAAAGCTCCATGATTTCGAGGTAATCTTTAGCCTGTACTAATTTTCTTTATATTTGTTTCCCTGGTCCTTTCAACATTGCTAATAGTCCTTTCAATGGTCCTCCCCGACTCAAAGGATTAGTCTCTGCGATTGCTCGTAGAGGATACTCGGTTTCTATCAAGAAAAAAAAGTCCTTTCCTCCAATAAGGATCGCTCTTTATCTTTCTATAAAACTATATACCAGCTCGACCATAGTTCAATTACAATCGGACCATCAAACCGTTTTCAATGACTGATCTGGTTTTAAAAACATTGGGTTGAATAATTTTGCAAGATGTGTTAGTTTGTTCCTTTTAATGCAGTTCCATTAATCTCGTTTTGCGCTCTATGTATAATAAATGACAGGTTGAATGGTCTGGCGGCCTTAAAACTGCAGAGGAAACCCTCGGTAGGATTCATCAGAGAGGAGACATCAACATCTAAAACTCCGGTATCGGTAGCGTCTCCTTCCTCCAATGCAAAAGGGACTCCTCCTAAAGGGAGTACCAAAGCTAGAAGATTGTCTTTTCCAATCACAGAGAAAGAGAAAATTGTGGTTGAAGGAGGAGTAAAGTGAGTATTCAACAATGGTTCCTAAGAAGAAAAACTTAATTTTTCAAGTATAAAGCCTTTTGTATAATTTGAGGTCACTTTATTTATTCATTGTATTGCTTGGTGTGATTTGTTGACTGATTCTGTTACTTTTTTCTTCACATTTTATCGATCTTGTATATTCAAAGAAGAGACAGATTAAATTATAGATATAGAACAATATCTATTTTTTACCTTATTATAAAATTTCTAAATGTGATCATGTTTATTTCGTAATGATTTATTTGTACTTACACCTCAGTTACACCTAGGGGTGGCAAAATGGATGGATTAGATGGATATGGATTGGATTGTTAATGGATGGATTAAAACAATCCATTAGTCCATTAACAATCCACTAATTTTTTTAAAAATTATCCAATCCAATCCATCCATTAAGAATAAAATCCATCCAATCCATCCATTAACATATTTTTAGTGGATGAATATCCATCCAACTTTTTTTTTTTTATTTTGAAAAATAAATGTATTTTTGTATTTACAAAAATCAATTTTATTTTATTTTTGAAAATTTTATTTTTTTTAATGTATTTATGAAAAAAATTGATTTTTTTAAAAAAATCATTTTTTTATTTTTAAGAAAAAAATTGATATTTTAATTTTTGAAAATATCGATTTTTTTCCGAAAAAAACCGATTTTTTACGAAAAAATTATTTTTTTCAAAAAAAACCGATTTTTTTCCGAAAAAAAAAATCGTTTCTTTGGAAAAAAAATCGATTTTTTTTTTGAAAATTTTTGATTTTTTTACTGAAAAAAAACTAAATTATTTTCTTTAAAAAAATCTATTTTTAATTATTTAAAAATAAATAAATCTAAAGAAAATAAGAATAATCCATTGGATCCTTAAAATATGTTGGATGGATCGAATCCATCCAATCATATAAATGGATGGATTTAATCCAATCCATTAACTTATTTTTTATGTGGTAGATGGATTAGATGAATTTTTTGATGGATGAATTTAATGAATTTCGTATTAATGGATCCAATTGGCACCTCTAGTTACGCATCTAATTTTCCAATATTCATTCAACACATAATTTCTCCATATATCTCTACTCTCTTGTCCGAACATATTATAGTTATTTTTTGAACTTATAGTTTGTACTTATAGTTTGACTCTGTTAAGTCTTATCATACTTGTTAAAGAAAATGGGATTGTAGATTTTGTGTTTGATTATAGAGCTTTGAATAAGACAATTATTTCTAAAAAGTTTCACATTTCAATTATTGATGAGTTATTGGATGAATTGGGAGGACCAACCATATTTTCTAAATTGGACCTAAAATCAAGTTATCGCCAAATTCAATGAATGAGAAAGACGAAAAATTGATTCATTGCAATCAATTTTTTGACACCGTCACACAGTCAATTGATTGATAACTATTTGTTCAAGAAGTTGTACGGTTGCACAGATTCCCTCCCACCGTTGTTTCTGACCGTGAGAAACTCTTTTTAAGTATTTTTGGACTGAATTATTCAAATTAGCAGGAATCAAACTCAAGTTCAGTACTATTGTTGGTGGAAATTTTCTCATACAAGTGAATTTCCATAAATTAAAATGTTCAAATTGCAGGTGAATGTCAGTTAGGGGAAATGTTACATACATGTTCAATGGTAGCATTGAGAAAAGGAAAAGAACAAAGTATTACAAATACATCAGAGTAAGCTGATATAACCATGTCAATTTTTTATTCATACATAATATTTTCCAGAACATGATTTCTTACCATATTTCAGAATTTTAAAAGAAAAGGAATGAGCTTAGATACATACATTGTAGTAAAAATCGAGAGTGCGCACAAGATCATGAGGGGGTTGAAAAATTGTAACTTGAGGATTGTAGCACAGATTGTAATATCTTGCAACACCTGATCCCATGTGTGTCGCTGCGTAGAGGAGCTTCAAACATCGCAGGATCATCTGATGTTACTTGGAGACTTACGAATCCTGCTAATATCGCCATCCCTATGGAAAACTGAGTAATATAGTTAAACTACTTATGACTAACTAATAACTATAAGAGCATAAACTTTTGAATCCTGACTAGAACAAGTCAGACCTTACTAATCTTTTGGCAAAACTGTTAGACTCTGTCAATAGAGAAAGACAAAAGAAACCATTTTATCTCTAATCAACATAGAAGGGTTCCTAATTCACAAGTAGCAAAGTCTTCACTGCAAATTTTAATACGAAAAAAACTGCATAACCAATAAACCAACACAACAATAATAACGATAAATGCATGACTGATTCATTGAAAGGCAACGAGCATGAGGTTATCAGGTGCTAAGGATAACATTTTCTTAATCGATATCATATACCGTATAAACCTTAAATTAGCATTGGCATAATATCCCAAGTTGAGCTTGTTGCTAAGAGCTTTAATTTAGCGACTCTGTCATAAAGGTACAAGATAGATCAAGTGTTTTTCTGCTTTAATACAAACATATTTGCAGACAAATTTGATGAAAGAGTTTGATCCACAAACAATTATAATGCCAAAATGAACATATCAACACATGATAGTGAGACCATTGAGTAGTCCACCTTCTTTTGTGTATGTAACTATCAACAAAGTAAATAAATCATAAAGATTACATAGCACTCATGAAAATAACCAATTATATAATGAGAAATTATCTAACCTAGAATTACTCTTATAGTAGACCTCTAGCAATCATTTCACGAAGAAGTTTCTCCGCCTTTTCATTCTTATCTTTATGAAAGAGAGCTCGGATGATAGTTTCATATGTTACAGCATTAGGAATGATACCACTGTCCTCCATTGTTGACAACAAGGCCTCTGATTCATCAAACAAACCCTCTTTAGAAAATCCATTGATCATAATATTATATGTTTGGATATTTAGACTATAACCCTTAGTCAAAAGATCCTTAAAAATATTATGTGCATTTTTAAGTTGTCCCCCTTTGCATAGTCCGTCGATAAGTATATTGTACGTGAACATATTTGGTACAATGCCAAGGTCTTTGATTTTTTTGACTAATGCAATAGCCTTGTCAACAAGATGGTTTTTGAATAAAGCGTTTATTAAAGAATTGTAAGTGAATATATTAGCTGGTTGACCATTATGATGCATCTCATCAACAAGCTTCCAAGCATGTGAGATTCTCCCTGATTTGCACAAACCATCAATAAGAGAACTGTAAGTCACCGTGTCAGGAGCAATTCCTTTGCAACACATTTCATTAAAGAGACTCAAGGCTTCATTGACCATTTTCATCTTACAAAATCCATTAATCATGATACTATAGCTCCAAGCATTAGGTGTCACTCCCATTCGGGAAATAGTTCTCAACACATGTTCGGCCTTATTCACTTCCTTAACTAGACAATACCCATCCATAAATGAATTGTAAACAACAACATTAGGTATTACACCTTCTTTCATCATCACAACTAATAGATTCTTAGCTTCTTTCACATTTCCTTCCTTACAAAGAGCATCGACCAATATAGTAAAAGTATAAACATCCGGGTAGATGTTTTTCAACACCATTTCATTTAGAAGACTAGACGCTTGTTTCAATTGACCAACAATACAAAATCCATAGATTAGAGAATTGAAAGTTACAACATTAGGAGAAATTCTCTTTGCAATCATTTCAAAATACAAGTCATAGGCATCGTTAACACATTTATCTTTACACAAACTATCAATAATTGTGCTATACATTACCTCATCAAGCCTGACCAATTTCCCTTCAATCTTTCTCAACATTTGCACGGCGGCCCTTGTTTCACCCATTTTACACAACCCATTAATCAAAGACGCATAACCAACTTGATCAAAATGAAATCCACGCGCAACCACATAATCATGAAAGTGCAAAGCTTCACTGACCTTACCGTTAAGGCACATACCATTGACAAGTGTATTCAAGGTAACTGTAGTGGGTTGATAACCCATTTTCAGAATCTTTCCCAACATAGAAAATGCAAAATTGATTTGACCTAGATGGGAGTAACAATTGATCAAGATGTTCAAAGTAGCAATATTCGAAGTAATTCCATCGAACTCTAATTGGTTTGAAAGGGAAATAACAGTGGTGTAATGGTTCTTAGTCTTGGCAAGAAACCCTAAAATTTTGTTGAATTGAATGATGGAAGGGGTAGGATGCATGTGAAGCAAGGTATGGAATGATGAAACGGCGTCATGAATGATATGGTTGGGAGTGAAATGATGCAGAGAGTGGGACAAAGGGGTTAAGGATTTTGAGAGAAAGTGAAATGAAATAGGAAAATTGGAGAGAGAAAATAAACTTAACCTTGAGAACGACATGGGAGAACGTTTTTGAGTACTAATTTGTTGGAGCGTGATCTGGAAATTGTTGTTTTATTGTACCAATTTGTTGGAGCGTGATCTGGAAAAGGGGAATGCGATGCTGCTGATTTGAAACTTATTAGAGGATTTACATCCATCTTTTTCATTTGAGTTCTTTAAATGAGACTCATTTAATTTTTTATATTATATTACACCTTTTTATTTTTTAAACAATTATATTATATTTTTTAAATATTTCAAAAATTTATCAAAAATTCTAAAATGAATCTCACTAAATCTCAAACATATCCATATATATATATATATATATATATATATATATATATATATATATATATATATATATATTAAAAAACATAGCACAAAATACAAGAAAGCGATATATTTAAAATAATTTTTAATTGTTGTTATTCTCATGTCCATAACGTTGTCATATATGCTCTATCAAATCTTGTTGAAGGTGTTGATGAACTTGTTTATTACGAACATCAAATCTTCTGCGTAGAAACTCTTGAAAATCAATATTAGAATCATTCGACAATATTGTCACGTCAGTACTAAAATGATCATAAGAAAAATCAAAATTTCCACCATATGTGGCATGTTCATCTTCAACAATCATGTTGTGTAATATGATGCATGTATTCATTATGCGCTGGAGTGTGTCTAAGTGCTAACATCGTGTTGGGTTACGTATGATTGCAAATCGAGATTGGAGAACTCCAAATGCTCGTTTAATATCCTTTCTTGCACCTTTTTGATGTTGGGCAAACAATTTTCTCTTATCCCCTTGTGGCATCGGGATACTTTTCACAAACGTTGTCCATTTAGGATAAATATCATCTGATAGATAATAGCCCTTGTTGTATTCAGTACGATTGATTGTATAATGAACCTCGAGAACTCGTCCTTGCAGAACATCGTTAAAGACATTGGATTGGTTCAACACATTAATATCGTTGTTTGAACCCGCTACCCCAAAGAATGCATGCCAAATCCATAAGTCTTGTGAAGCCACTGCTTCAAGTATAACAGTTGGTTTCCTATGATCGCCTCGAACATACTACCCTTTCAATGCAACTGGATAATTTTTCCATTCTCAATGCATACAATCAAATGCTTTCTAACATACTAGGAAGTCCTCGTGCCTCCCCCATTCGCATTAAGCATTCAATGTCTTCAATGTTTGGCCTTCGTAAATATTGTGCCCCAAAGATGTTGATCACTCCTTTTGTAAACTTGTCAACACATTTTAGTGTTGTGGTTTCACCAATTCTCAAATAGTCATCCACGCTATCAGTAGATGTTCCATATGCCAACATACGGATAACAACAATGTATTTCTGTAATGGTGAAAGACTTGACCTACCAGTTGCATCAACCATCATTTGAAATTACTCATCGTGTTGACCTAGAGCTTCAACGATACGAAGGAACACATGTTTCTGCATTCGGTACCTTCGACGAAATTGTTCATTCGTGTATACCGAAGTTTCAGAAAAATAATCATTGAACAATTGATCATGTCCCTCTTCACGATTCCTCTTTATATTCCTTCTTTGATGTCTGGGCCTTTTAGAGCTCGGGGCTTCTTCTTTCATAAATAGTCTCACAAGTTATTCATTCATATCATCATTCATATAATCCATGAACATTTTTACAATGTGGGAAGGATTGGAAGGATCCATGTAAAAAAAGTTTGATATTGAGTAGAAGATGATAATAAATTGTAGATAATGAAAGAGGTAGACAATGAAAAAGAAGAACTATGAAGCTTAGTGTGCATGTTAATACTATTTATAAGACTAGTTTGAATAACGGCTAGTTTGACTTTGAATAGCGGCTAGTTTGAATTAAATCTAATTAAGTTCATATCAATTAAATCCAAAATACATAATCATACTAATTAAGTTCATATTAATTAAATCCAAAATACATAATCATATTAATTAAGTTCATCTCAATTAAATCCAAAATACACAATCATACTAATTAAGTTCATATCAATTAAATCCAAAATACATAATCATACTAATTAAATCCATATTTTTCTCTAATCATGTCACACAACATTTCATGTGCTTTTAGTTGTCTTGTATCCATATTTGATGTATCTTTTGAGAGTGTCTGTAGATCATTCATCTTCAATCTTTCCTCTTCATTCTCAACCTTCTTAATCTTTGCATCAATATTTTTTCTCTCTATCTCAACTTTTTCACCCTCAATACGTGCATAGTCTCATGCAAACATTGACATCAAATCAATTTTTTTTGAAGTCATCTTTCAAAGAATCATATTTAACATTGGGAGTAGAAGACATTTCCACAAGCTTTTCTTTCTCCTTCCTTTTGGACGCCTTTTGACAATTTAGACGACGTGACATAGTAGGTGATGATGGATTATATTCGTTGCTCGTTGGTGTTAGTGGATTAGAAGATGAGGAATATGCTCCTGAAATTGAATTCTTTGTTCTTTTTGCAGAAGCTTCTGATGAACGTGCGGGCCATTTAGGTTCACCTTTCAATAATTTCCATGCTCCTCAAATGTAAACTTTTCACCTTCATCTTGGAAATAAATTTTATACGCAGATTACATGATATTGTTCTTAGAGCTCCCGCTTTTATGTGTAGATACAACTTGTTTGTAGCATCCAACAAACTTTTGAACGGGTGGATTTATTTTATGCCATCTCCCTTTAGTGCCATCGGTTTCTTCTCTTTATAATTGATGTCACGATGCTTGTTAAAAGCTTCTCCAATTCTCTTCCAAAAACTATCTCCCTTTTTATCAAACCCAACAATTGAATCCTTTGAAACGTTGAGCCATGACTGAATAAGAATTTCATTCTCTTTTTGTTGGAACCTTTATTTAGACGTATTCACAACTGGTGCAGATGCAACTTCTTCAACATGGTTAGCATTTTCTATACTAACTTGAGTGTAAAATTGTGGTGTTTCATATTCTTGATCATTTGATTGCACATCACTACTACCTATTTGAACCACATGAGACATATTGGGGTTAATTGATTGAGATTGAAATTGTTGATATTGATATGGGTAAGGTGGTGTATGATACAAGTAATTTCCAAAGCGAGGGTTATTTTGTGGATTTCGGATTAAAAAAGAGTGTTGAAAATTTGGTTTAAGGTTTGAATTTGGGATAAGAGGTGCATTTCCAAAATATGAGTTGTTTTGTTGATTTGGAATACTACGAGGACTTCCACCATTTTGCATAAAATTGGACTAATTATTATTTTGATTGGGATTCATTGTGAAAAGAAATATGTAGACAAAAAATAAATTGGTCAAATTTAGAGTAGATGTGAGTGAAATATTGGATGAATGAGTAATCTATTTATACTAATAATAATAATTCAATATTACCATTTGAAATTGAAATTTATTACCGTTGGATTTTTAATTTATTATTATATTAATACTGAAATTTATTACCCGTTAATTTTTGTTACCGTTGCAATTAATTATGTTGCAGTATTTTTAAATAAAAAATAATTGTAAATACATTTATTAAATGATAAGAGACGTGGCTTAGTATGCAAGCATTGTAAATAGGAGAACGTTCATAAACATTAAATATCCAAATGTTTCTGACACAGGCATTTAAAAAATTGTGAAGGAACGGTATAAACAATGCGATATTTATGCTCTTAGTGAAAGAAGTTGTACATGAGTTGAAAACCACTATCAAGGGTAGGCTTTCTCTTCGGAGTGTGTTTAAATGAGTTTAGAAGTTTTGAAAATGGAAAGAGTGATATCACTAAAGAATACCACACATGGTTTAGGTTTGCCTTCATATGTTTTTGGCACTAAAATTTTTAGTTTTAAAAAAAAAATCAAATTGACATGTTATTTGTCTATTCTATTTGATTCTAGGGTTTCAGATAGATGTGTCACCTGTTTTAAAAATCTCTCTCACTCAATAGATCAATTTTTTGCTCCAGAATTTTCTCCCATACTTGTGATCATTTGATCGTCTATTTTGTTAATGGTCAAATGATTTTAATTGTTCATTCATGTTTCACATCCAAAAAATTCACTATAAAAAAGATCTTTAATCACTAATCTATTGATATTAACATTTTTATAGTTTTTCTTCCTTGTTCTTTTTCTCCCTATGGTCTTGAGTTATCAGAGTACTTGTCTTCTTCCCTTTCTTACTCGTGAAATTTTCCTAGTATTTCTTTATTTCTCTTTGGAAAATTAGCCGCCTTTCGAAAAATTTCTCCTCGTTCGAGAATTTATTTTGGGTGTTCAAGCAACTATTATTTGAGGGTGTATTATAGAACGTGACTTACAATGCAATATGAGACCATACAACTTGATCGAGTTATTTTATCTCGGGACTTTATGGTTGATAGTTTATTTGCATTATTTTAGAATATGTCGTGATATGTTTTAAAGAGAGAGAACTAATATTCTATAAACTCATTTTGTATCATCTCTTCAAAGTAGATAAATCCTTAACAATTTTACTTAATACAATTCTTTCTATAAATCCATCCACATTCAGCTTTGTAGACACCTTTGAATTTTTCATCTTAAAATTTTGATCAATTTGAGCATTAAACATTACATTTTATGCCGTGGAAATTGCTTCTCTTGCTCATCTTTGTATGTCTAAAAAAAATCTTTCAAGCTTTTTCTAGGTCTAACTTTCTCTTCGAAACTTTTTTTTCTCAATTTAGATCTCTTACATCCCCCCACTTCAGCATGCATTCCAAACTTATCAAGCACTTGCGACTTGAGCTGTAGTACCGGCCCAACATATCTTGAGGTTTAAGGTAAATATTTTAATATAAAAAAATATTTTTATTTTAAACTAATGAATTTTTGTTTTAGGTTTTTTTTTTTAAAAATTTAATAAAATTTATTTAATATTTTATTTTTAATTGATAATAAAATCAACACGTCTAAATACTCAGTTAATTATTTTAAAAAAATCAACACATCTAAGTAATCTGTTAATTATTTAAAAAAAATCATGATTAAAAAAATATTATCAAATTTCTTAAAAAAAACTTAAATTTCAAGTATTCTTTTATATAAATAAATTTAAAAATTTATTATTTATAAGTATGACTTTTAACATGACATTCTTTAATAGTGTGCAAGAGGGATTATCGGATAGAAATCAAAAAGTTCACAATTAAGTTGTAGATAAAAAGAGCCTAAAAAATATTGATTATTTTTAAACAATAACAAAATAGAGCCCTGACTTATTGTTGACAATTAAACCTTGATTAGCTTGAAAATTTAAGATGGTTTTAATTTGTAAATTAATCAATTATACAATAATGGTTCTTGTTATCATAAATTCTTAATAGATACTATTATATAATTTGTATAGAAAATAATTTAATTTTTTTATAAAAAAATGTTAATTAATTAAAACTATATAAATGTTTTTAAAAGAATGAGACCTAAGCGGTTGTCTTGGTGGCTTACTCGTAAATCGGCGTTGTTGAGTTCCCTTTCTTTGGGATTTCTCAAATCAATTAGGATAAATTGAGCATGATGTGAGACAGAAATACCTTCATCTTCTACAAT
Organism: Lathyrus sativus; assembly: GCA_963859935.3. Lineage (NCBI taxonomy): Eukaryota > Viridiplantae > Streptophyta > Magnoliopsida > Fabales > Fabaceae > Lathyrus > Lathyrus sativus. Next base: position 38,235,715 of record OZ012735.1, read on the forward strand.
GTTCCAATCTTATGTCGCAAAATCCAAAATATTTTTTTTAAAAATAACACTAATTTTTAAAATAATACCACTATAACAGGGAATTCAAAATAATTCTCAAAGTGGCTATAAATAAGCACTGAGGTGCCATATGAAATGGATGATGTGCATAGGCTTAAAGTGAATCGCCGTCTCATATGATGCCACCACTTAAACTCCTAAACCAAGGCGCCATACCATATGGCGACACACTTTTAAATGAAACCCTAGGTCTACAGAGGAGGCGCCATACCATATGGCGCCTTAGTACATCCTTTTTTTAATTATTTATTTTGTATTTCGTTTCATCATGAATTTGTAAGAGTATTTACGGCATATCATATGTGGCACGTACTATTTCATTTTTCTATAAATAAGACTGCACACTCATCTTTTTTTTTTTCACAATAATTTTTACCTATATGATTTTGTTATGATGACAGGTCTATTCAACCGAGTTATCCGCTTTAATTCAGTTTAGTCATGCAGTTCGACCAGTAACCCAGTGGTTCAACCGATAAACCAGTGATCCAATACTCTCATTGGTTCGATGACCGGTCCGGTTTTTAAAACATTGGTCTAGAATGTCTGAATTTCTAAATCAACGTTCATCTTCATCGTCATCATCATTAGAGGAACCGTTCTAACATTTACTCTAATGAAAAGAAATGCCCTAGTTTATTTTTCAACAACAAAGCCTCAGATAAAGGTGCTACTGTGAAACACACAGACTTTGGAGCATTTGCATAGGGAACTGAACCGCAGGCTAGAAGGAGATATTGTTGTAGGTGAAAAGATTAGGAAATTGAGAGGTTAGTTGAGGAGTCAGGGAGAAACGGAGTTACTCGTGATTGGAGAAAAGTGGAAATTGATGTTTGTGTCCTTATGATGATGTTAACACCAAAGAAGATTACCTTGATGGTTGTGATATCCTAGACAAATTGATGCATTGTGTTATTTTATGTGGGTTTGTTGTTGTTATTTTCTAATTGTTATTTTGATATTAGGTTATGTTGTTGTTATTTTCAGATTGTTGTTTTGATATTAAGTTATGCTTGTTTAATTTATTTTGTTGTTAATTGTAATTGCTTAGCTATGCTATCAATGGAATGAATTTTGTTGTTGATTTAAAGGGACACGATTACAATAGAAACTATGATCTTGTGCTTGATCCTACATTGGGGTTCAGAAAATACTGGAAATAATGTAAATATTATATATTTACCGTTGTTGCACAACATTAATAAAGTGTGCACATATAGTTAAGGTTTAGATGTCCTCGGCCATCTATATAGTTCATTATGTAAAAATGAAAAAAAAAATCTTGTACTTTTTATGGTTGCGCCTATCTCCTTCAAGTGTGGGATTGGTCTAGAATGTCAACACTTGCTCCAATCAACTGCAATCCATTCACAGTCCCCTACGGTAACAAGTAAGTTTATTTTCAATACGAGTATACAAACGATGTTTCTTTGTAACTTAATTATTTATGCAATGTTTCTTAGTAACTAACTTATTTGTGTCTTTTTTTAGGTGGTATGTTCCGGGAATGAATTATCAAAGATGTCCCAAGAACTACATAATCGTCTACCGCAACCTTATAGAACATATTGGGTCAGACGATGTAATTTATGTACCAACGATGTCCCATTACTTTGTCTTTTTAATAACCACATACTTGTTTTTCTCATTAAATATATTGTTAATCTAGTTTGTTTGGATGTCGTACGAGGGTCTCGACCATCAGCCCAACACCAATGATGATGCCATGTGAACAGCTAAAACTCCTATCATTCAGTTCACTACAGTGGAGATGCACCAAAGCGACCGGGTGAAACTACAGTTCGGGATGCATCAGGATATTCCAGTCGCTTCGACGTCTTTGGGAGATTGGTATCAACTAAGGGTGGATGCACAATGAAGTGTAAATCATTAGAAGGACTTTGCAAAAGAGACGTGTCTGCATTAGAAGAAACGACATAAACACATCTTAACCGACCCTATTATAGAAGGGGCTAGACCAAGTTATCAATATATGATTTGGTTTAGGTCGGTTACAACATCATAACAATTTGTGTCTGAGCCGACATATTTGATTGACCCAAGGCAACATGCGTCTTCCTCAAACCCACAACAACAACCTAATGCCCAGCATCAAACACCATACTATACCCAACATCCAACTATGTGTTGCACCCCAAAATTTGCCCAACCTTTTCTAACCAAGGTTTATGTTTCAATTGCATTGTCATTTGCATAGTAGATCATGTACATAATTCATTCATCTGCATAGCATAGCATAAGCAAGTCATCCAACAAAGGGTCAAGTGCCACTCTTATCAAAAGAAGCACATCAAGGGGTTCTTATGCAAGCAAGTGAAGCTATCAAGATCATCAGTCGAAGTTTTTGAGTGCCCAAGGGATTGCAGTGGTTGATATGAGGTTCATCTCCAAGTATGAGTGGTTTTGTGAAGAGCCTCAGGGGTCTATGAGGTTTTTATATAATATGCTACTATTTTTATTATATTTTTGCAAATAGTGTGCTTGTTTGGTGTTGCCATCTTGGGCTTTTTATATTGTTTGCTTTGGTTTTGGGGCTTTTCTATGGGGTATGGGGTTTGTGCTTGGGCTTGTTGGAGCATGAGGAAGCATAGGAGAAGATGGAAGACAAATGACAAAGCTTGGAGCTTGAAGTTGCTTGTGCTTGAAGATGCTTGTTGAACTTAGGAGATAGGATATAGGAAGAGTTTAGACTTAGTTAATTTCCTTCTTAAATATGGATGGTATCTTTCACCTCCATTCCTCCCTATGACTAAAAGTCCTTTTAAGATATTCACCTCTCTCCTTTGGAGGGATCAGTGGCTTATCTTGAAGGTAGAACTTTGAGGGAACCTGTCTCTCACAATGCTAAACTCTTAGAGGCTTCCTTTGGTTGTCAATAAGCTGTTTAGCATTTCAACTTATTCCATTAGTTCAATTCTCTCCCGGAGTGCTTGCCTTGAAGCTAGAGGCCATTGAAGATGGAGGTCATTGCCTTGAAGGTTGATGAAGATGAAGCCTGTTGCTTGTTGAAGCTGGTTGCTTGTTGAAGCTAGGGTTTTGCTGCTTTTTGAAGTTGTTGCTGTAGGAGCTGGTTTGCTGTCAGGGCTGGTGTTGGGGTTTTATTTTTTTCCTGTATTGCTTGCCAATTTTCCCTTAGGTCTAAAGTGAATTCTGTTTCACTTTTGCCTTTCGTTTTCATAGGTTCGAGGTAGAGCGGGACTCCCTTGCCTTGCTTGTATTGCTGCATTCATGCATTTTACTGCTTTACTGTATATATGTTGTTTCTTTTCCGTCTCTCCCTTAGGATCTCTGTTTCTCTCCGTGCAAGAGAGAAATACGACAGACGTTAGGTGTTAACCCATGCATGATAACATTAGGGTAGTTTTGCTTCCCCTTTCAACCTTAGGTTTTTAGGACGTCGTTTCATTTCTCATCTCAAAACAACAGAAAAACACCTAATAAAGGTTGCAACAAAGTTAATTCATTTCTTCCGTCAAAAGACTTGAAAACAAACGTCAAACCTTTTTGTCCTCCTGGACCTGTAATAAGAAAACCCTTGGTTAAGGTGAATTTTCTCATAAAAAAAACACTTGAACAGCTTGTGTCGTACGTAGCCCGAACTACGTTAGCTCTGATCTTTCATGCTGTGTGAAAGTACGTAGGCATAAGACGCGACGTCTTAGCGAGCAACCTTTCCCATCTTTTACCCGTAGTTAGGCGAACTACGTTGACTATGATTTCTTGTTCCAGACGGGAATACGTAGGCATAAAGTGCGATACTTTGCCGAGTCACCTTTTTCTCCTTTTTAACCCTTAACCTTTAGCGTAGATAGAATAACAATCCGTACAAGAAAACAAGCGTGGATCCCGTCGAGTACGATGGACGTGAGGGGTGCTAATACCTTCCCCTTGCGTAACCGACTCCCGAATCCAGGTTTTGGTTGCGATGACCATACCTTTTCCGTCTTTGCGTTAGGTTTACTCTGAGCGTTTCCTTTCCCTCCTTTGGGATAAATAACGCACGGTGGCGACTCTTCTGTCTAGCCGGCGCCGATTTTCGCAGTAGCGACAGCTGGCGACTCTGCTGGGGAGTCCAACGGTTCCCTAAGCGAGTCAATCCTAGCGCTTGTTTTCCCGTCGAGGGTTTTGTATGGATTTACATTCCTGTATTTACATTCAGCATTATATTATTGTTGTTATTGTTGTACTGTGGGTATGAGGGGATTCTATGATTGAAAGATAAGCCGGACTCGGGCTTGAGTGTACATCTAGACTTAGAAGTGGAGAGTAGTGGTAAAGCCTACATGCTTTGCATGTACCAGCTTGCTGCGAAATCTACGCTCGGACGAGATTCTCTTTGATGCTTCTTGCCTGGCCCTTTGGGCTCGACAAGTTGTCTGACCCGAGGATTGTCGACTCTAGGGACCAATCATTTGGAAGTCAGCTAAGTGAGGCCACCTCAAGAGATGATGATGCCACACCTTCTGGGTATCGTACCGTCACTTTTGAAAGTCTGTGACGCTGATGACCGCATAGGATGCCATACCTCATCGGCGAGATAGGTACATACCTGTGAGTGGGGTGGGGCTTTTTGCAGGAAACCATAATCCCCAGATTACTGGTTTGTTCTTCGTCAGTCTGATTGTGATACTATGGTCCTTGGAGATTGGTTTTGTCTACAGTGGAGTTCTGGTTATTTCTCATGATACAGAATGCAGGCCTCTTGATTATTATTGCTACAGCACGACACATCACACTTGATCCTTTGTTTTGCACAGTGCATTTGCATCCTCATATTGCATCTCATTAACGTGTATTTATGTTGCAGGTGTGATTTCCCCTCCGGTTCTAGTGATCTTATTGCCAGACATGGGGTCCCTTAAGAAGACCGTTGCGTATAAGCTGCCTACTCCAGATGTTAGTTCTTTGTTGGAGCTAATTGCCTTGGCCGATCAGAAAGTAAGAGATGATTTCAAAGAGTCATACGGGAGGCTTCCCAGTCTAGTGTGCAAGACTTCTGCTTTTGAGTTGAATGGGCTGTATGCATTGATGCAGTTCTACGAGCCCCAGTTGCGGTGCTTTCTGTTCCCCAATTATATCTTGGCGCCTACTCTAGAAGAGTTCTCTGCTATGCTGGGTATCCGAGTGTTGAGACAGATGCCATTTGTCCATGACGACGCTGAGCCTGATTTGGTGAGGCTTGCTGAGATTGTCAGTATAGACGTTTCAGAGTTTTCAGGGAGGCTAGTCAGATTTAATGGAGTGTATGGATTCCCTCTTGCTTTCTTGGTTGATAGGGCTGCGTATTATGCAAAGAATGGGTGTTGGATTGTTTTTAACGCTATCCTGGCAGTGTGCATTTATGGGATCGTTCTGTTTCCTAACGTACCTCACTTCGTGGATTCAGATGCATTCTTCCTCCTAGCTTCGAAGAACCCAGTACCTACCCTTATGGGAGACTTTTACTACTCTCTTCACTACAAGAATGAAAAGCGTAGGGGTAAAGTTGTCTCTTGCTGCGTGCCCATGTTATACAGGTGGTTCTCTAGTCATTTACCGAAGATCGGGCCGTTTGTTGACTCTGCTGATACTGAAGATTGGTCTGTCAGATTGATGGGGTTGTCTGCTGAGAACATAGAATGGGCTGATTGGAATATGCATGGAGCTGACATTATTTACAGTTGTAGTGGCTTCCCGAACGTCCCGCTAATTGGACGGAAGGGATGTATTAACTACAACCCTGCCTTGCTGATAAGGCAATTTGGGTATACATTGCGTGATGCTCCCACCGAAGATGAGATACAGGAATCTCTGTATCTCACTGGTTCTCCAGGAACAGACGTCTTAATCAGATTGAAGCACGCTTGGAGTAACATCCACCGAAGAGGGAAAGCTTTGTTGGGTGATTGCGACTGTCGAGCCTTCAATTCTTATCGTCTCTGGGTCCACGAAAGAGTTGAGAAGTCCTTAATGTCGTTCCCTGCTGAAGAGCCTTTGTATCTACCGATGATTGAAGCACCCACTACTGTGGAAGTTGAGAAGTATGACAAGCTTCTGGCCGAGAACGAAGAGCTGCAAAAGGCCAATGCAGAGTTGGAGAGAGAGGTTTCACAGCTCCGGAGCGAGAAAGTTGAGGCTACTTATGCTTTGCGGAAGCAGACAGGGGCGGTAAGCCAGATGAGGGAGGAGTTGACTGCTGAAATCAAGAAGAGAAAGCAGCTAGGTCAGGACATGGAAGCTGTCAGCAGCGTGCTAGCTACTAAGAAGGCAAATTTAGACACAGCCTACATGCAGATCTCTAGGTGGGAATCCTCTTGGAAGGTTATGCTTGCTAAGCGCAAGGAGCGGGAAGATGAGTTGAACGCGCAGATTGCCAAGTTGAAAACGCAGCTCACTGTTTCAGAAGCGAAGATTGCAGAAGTGTCCTCGTTGTGACAAGATGCTGAACGTAGGTTGAGCGGCGTGGTCAAAGAATTGAAGAGCTGCAAGTTGAGGGGAGACTTTAAGAGATGCAAGCTGGATGCCTGCTTTGGCCCGGGCACGTTTATAGAAGACGCCAGGAGTCTACAAGCTACTATTGAGCAGTATGAGGTGTTGGTACAGAGTATGCTTTCCAGTCCAGGCCACCCAGAGATGACGAGATTAGTGGAAGACTTCCGGGCGCGTCACCCGCCATGATTAGCTTTGTACTTTCTTTTGCATCTTGTTATACTGATTGTATTCGACCATCGCCAGGCTTGTTGGCCGAGGTCTTATTAGCTGTATTGTGTACTCTGCCTGTTTTGGCTCCCTGGTTATATATGAAGTTTTCTGGTTCTTTCTTGGCTGTATGGGACTCCATCGTCGTTGGTTTCTTTTTTTTTTTCCCCTCGGAACTAGAATCGGGGGGGGGGGGGGGGGGAATCAGCCTATTGCATACTTACACGTTTGCATGTGCATATTGCATTGCAGGAATTACATTCATATTGCATTTCAGGAACCTTAATTTCTGTATCTTATCTCTCGCGTCCATTTCGCCAGGTTATTCCAGAATTGCAGAACAGCGGGTCCACCGTTACTCTACAAGGATCAATCACAGGAAAGTCATGGACAACATGCAGAGTAAAATGCATGAAATGCGTGACAGGATGGCCCTACTCATGCAAACCATGGAGGTCGTCGCCAAGGGGCAGGAGCAACTGCAGACTCTGGTGCAACCGCTGGTGGCACGCGCTGAAGGCAACGGTACACCGCGCGGTGAAAATGTTGCTAACTCTCCCCGAGTCGAGAATCATCAAAGTGCTGATGCAATTCCGGTCGCTGGGTTAAATGCTGGAGAAACTGGTCCCATAACTGGAAATGGGAACATTGGTAACATAAATGCTAATGGAGATACTGCTGGAGCATTCGTGGGTACTGGCAATCAGGGGTTCAATGTGGGTGTTGAGAACACCGGTATGAATGTTGGTAATGGAAATCTGGGTTTCAACGGCGCAAACTTGGGGTATGGCAACACCGCTGGTGCCAAAGCTGGGTTTGGCGACCATGCTTATGGCAATCAGGGATATGGAACTGGTGTGTACAATGCTCAAGAGAGGGGCAACCTGAGGTACGACCCCAGGTTCTTTCAAACGGGTCTGGGCCGTAACGCCGAATACGTTGGATACGACGAAATGCCTCGCTGGGAGGATCGTCAGGAGGACGTTTTCTCTGATCAGAATGAGGGTTATGGGAGGCCCATTGAAGACAACCACCGATTCAGAATGCTAGAGGAGAAAGTGAACGGGTTAGCCAGCCAGAATGTTGTTGGACTGGATATGTCGAATATGGGACTGGTCCCAGGGCTGAGGGTACCACTGAAATTCAAAGCGCCATCATTCGATAAGTACAAGGGGGATACGTGCCCTAGGGTGCATGTGCGAGCTTTCTACAGACGAATGTCCGCATATTCTGATGACGAAAAAATGCTGATGCACTTCTTCCAGGACAGCCTGTCAGGGCCATCGTTAGAGTGGTACATGAGTTTGGAGCCTACCCAGATAAGGAACTGGCAGAGGCCTTTGTTCGACATTACTAGTACAATAGTGACCTCGCCCCGAATCGAGTTCAGCTACAAAGCCTCTCCCAAAAGTCCAGTGAGAGCTTTAAGGAATACGCCCAGAGGTGGCGGGATCTGGCGGCCAGGGTGCATCCTTCGATGGTGGAGCAAGAAATGATGGACATGTTCATAGGAACATTTTCTGGAATGTACTACGACCGATTGCTCAATTTTTCGATGAGTACCTTCTCTGAATTGATATTGATGGGGGAACGAATCGAAAATGGGATAAAAATTGGTAAGATTCAAGCGGGTGAGTCTACTTCAGCAGGAAGTAATAAAAAGGCTTTTGGTGGCAAGAGGCAGGGTGACACCAATTCTGTATACAGTGCTCGACGGAGAAACAGAAGCCAGAATTGGCATCAACCATCGCAGGTTGCAAGTGTAACCATTCCAGGGCCTCCTCAGCAACAGAGGCAACAGCCACAACCGCAAGCTCAGTAGCAGCAAAACCCTAATCAACGCAGATTTCAGAACCCGAGACCGAGGAGAGTATTCGAGGTACCGCCGGTATCCTATGCAGAGCTTCTCCAAACCTTGTTGAAGTTGCAGTTAGTTGAGAAGAGAACTTTGGCGCCACCAACAGGCACGCCACCGGTCGGGTATAATATTAACGAGCATTGTGATTTCCATTCGGGTGCACCTGGGCATAATATTGAAAATTGCCTAGCTTTCAAGCATCAAGTACAAGATCTGCTTGATAGTACAACTATTAACTTCGGACAGGGAGGGCCCAATATTACACAACAACCAATGCCAAATCATGAATAGGCTAGAGTATGGTTGACAAAAAGGAGTTCTATAGTTCGGGTGGGCCGTTAAAAAGCAGATCAGAACAGTGGCAGGCTACCTCTAACAATTAATTCCAAAGATGGCTGGTCCGGCAGCAAGTCAGAGACAAGAAGCCCAGTTCCGAGAAGCTGGCAATTTTCATTTCATTTTGTTTTTCCTTTCCATTTGTAGCTTTCTTTCCTGTTAGAATGCAGTTATCGTTTGTAAAACTTGTTGTTTTTCAATTGATATCGATAATGAAATAAATATGCATGTTTTGAATTAATCCATTCGTGTTCACTCTATTGCTTTCACTTATTTCTAACGCTTGTTTAAGTGGAATCCGGGGAGGATGACGAAAATCGAAAGACGCAGAGCTTCCGGTAGTATGCTTTTGGACAGAAGAACCTGTTGATGATGTACAGGCATTGTTTCAAATCCATAAACACTGGAGATATAAGGAAGATAGTCCCTTGTCAGCCCCTTTGAGCCCTGTAGTAGGAGTTTCTTTCTGAAAATGAAAAAACCACAGTCTTAACCCGGGGCAGGGTAGGTGTTAGCTAATTTGACTGAGCGTCCAAGTTGAAAAAGGAGTGCCCGTTCAGGGATAAATCACACATGTATAGGTCGTACCTAAAGAACCACAATGGTTCGACCTTGCCGATAACGAGTGAAACAGTCACAATCTCTTTTAATAAGTCAGTCAGCCGGGGTCACATGATTTTGTTCAACAAAAAAGAGAAAGAAAGAAAAAAAACCCGCTAAGTTGAGTCTCGAAAATAAGCGACTTAGGCAAAAGTGAGAGTATCCCGCTGGACTCTAAAATCGAAGATTCAAAAGAATTAGTCCAGGCAAAAGTTAGGAAAATAGAACAGAAAGAAAAAGGAAAAGAAAGAAAATCCTCGAAAACATAAGTCGTGTGACACCAAGTCCCAAAAGACGAGAAATGAATGACTGTCTCTCCAAGAAGGTGTGGTGTTCAGAACTACCACTCCAATACCACCTTTGAAAAGTGAACGCTAAGGTCGAATTAGCTGAACGTAGGATGGGAGAACATCAAGGTGAATGGGTGGGGTTAAAATAAGCTTTGAGCCTTTATCCTTTCTTTCTTAAACCGTGAACTTGACCACGTTACAACCTAAAAAAGTCCTAATTGAAACAGGTTTAGTTCGAGAGCATACTTCGGTAAAGACCGCATCGAAACTGACTCCTAAAAGGATTCCTCTTACAGTGTTGTATTAATTTTGGCGTTTTGATAATAGATTCGTTCATTATGTGTCATAGCCTTTTTTCCAGTGGACAGGATTGGATTTCGAAAACTGTCATATGCATTGCATTTAATATATCTGTTGTGCAGAACAATTTGTTTTACTTGCGAGTACGCGCTTGACAGCAGGAAGGTTTCCACAGTGGAAAGTTTGATCAGGATAGAATGCGAAGTAGCAATGCTCGTTTGAGTTGGGGCTAGTTATATCAAATGATCCCCAGTGAAGTCAGCCATCTGGGGCAATCAGGTCGAGATTCTGCAAACCTCTCGCATCTAGAGGTACTGCTTCCTGAACCAGTCAATCAGGGGAAAAGTTATTGCAAGACTGGGGCAAGCAGCCCTAAGAGCACAAAAGCTATTGTTGTCCAGAGGGCAGTCAACCTGAGACACCTCGTCGCGGTCCGAGACGTGAAAGCAGTTTATGTTTAACAATCAGGGTACGAAGATTGCAGGGCCCTTTTGAGGGAAGGTTTTACGAAGATCCCATGAGCGCGGGGGGGGGGGGGGGGGGGGGGGGGGGGCAAAAGTAGAAGCGAAGGAAATGTTCCTCTCTGTTTTATCAGAGCTTATCAGAAGTCGTCGCAGGTTCAGGGGCAAGTCATCTCGAAGTTTGCGGCTTGCGAGTTCTGCCTTTTCAAGTTGAAGGGTTTAGACTGGGGCACGTCGTTGCATTTGAAACAGATATCTAAAGCTCGCAAAGTCCCCAGCTAGAGTCCCTCACAGACTATAGTGATCTTACCCTTTCCAGAGGATGAGAGCTGTGTTCTTCCCTGCAAGTAAAAATTGAGGTTTTTCCCCCCAGGAGAGTTGAGATTGCGTCAGAGGCGAGGTCAGAGAATCCCTCCGAAGTTCAGAATTGGCTTATCGAGCAGGATAAAGTCCTCCCCAGCAAGAGTTGAGATGGATGTGCTTAACTCCTCAGAGAGTTCTTGTGTATTGCGATCAGAGCGCACCGATCGGTTCCCAGCTTAGTGTTAGCAGGATGAATTCTCCCACAGAGCGTAATCAGGTGGTTGATGCTTTTGAAAGGAGTTTCCCCGAGCAGGATTGCCCTTTCTTTCCCCAGCAGGTTGGTCCTTCCTCGTCAGGAGGGTCATTCTCAGCAGAGTGTGAAGTTCTGAGTTTATGAACTACTTTCCCAACAGGATGGTTATCCCCAGCGGAGTTGGTTCACCTTTCCAGCGTTTATTTTGTTGGAAACGTATCGGTAGTATTCCGGTCATCCCCAGCGGATCCAGCTTTGTCTTCAGCATTTATTTTGCTGGAGCAATCCTTTGCATTTGCATACATCATCATACTGGCATTACGTCATTGCCAAACATGTGCATTTTTGAAACATAAGCCAGGTTGGTTACCTCTTTGGTTTTAGGTGTGTTCCCCTACTGATAATTGAGATTATGGTTCAGGAAGATGTTCGGGTATTCAGATTTGTGGCACAAGGCGCGCAGTGATCGTGTTCGACTTGTCATGTGGTCCCTTAGCAGAGTTACTTGGTTAAGTTTCTCTTTCCCCCAGCTGGGTCCTTCTCGGGTCGCTGTCATGTCAGGGTGGCAAGACTTCATAGTTCAGATTTTTTGGAGTTATCGTCGTGATTTCCCCAGTAGAGATTATCCCCTCAGAGTTGCTTGGTTAAATTTCTCGTTTCCCCGCAGAGTTGGTTGTTCGAGTCTTCGGACAACATTGTCTCGCTTGGTAAGCGTTTGCTCGTTTCTTCGGATGCGAAAGGTTGATAAGAGAGATCAACATTGTCTCGCTTGGTTAGCGTTTGCTCGTTTCTTCGGATGCGAAAGGTTGATAAGAGAGATCAATATTGTCTCGCTTGGTTAGCGTTTGCTCGTTTCTTCGGATGCGAAAGGTTGATAAGAGAGATCAACATTGCCTCGCTTGGTTAGCGTTTGCTCGTTTCTTCGGATGCGAAAGGTTGATAAGAGAGATCAACATTGTCTCGCTTGGTTAACGTTTGCTCGTTTCTTCGGATGCGAAAGGTTGATAAGAGAGATCAACATTGTCTCGCTTGGTTAGCGTTTGCTCGTTTCTTCGGATGCGAAAGGTTGATAAGAGAGATCAATATTGCCTCGCTTGGTTAGCGTTTGCTCATTTCTTCGGATGCGAAAGGTTGATAAGAGAGATCAACATTGCCTCGCTTGGTTAGCGTTTGCTCGTTTCTTCGGATGCGAAAGGTTGATAAGAGAAATCAACATTGTCTCGCTTGGTTAGCGTTTGCTCGTTTCTTCGGATGCGAAAGGTTGATAAGAGAGATCAACATTGTCTCGCTTGTTTAGCGTCTGCTCGTTTCTTCGGGAGCAAAAGGTTGATAAGTGAAGTCAGCATTTTCTCGCTGTTTAGCGTCTGCTCATTTCTTCAGGAGCGAAAGGTTGATAAGTGAAGTCAGCAATTCCTCGCTGTTTAGCGTTTGCTCGTTTCTTCGGGAGCGAAAGGCTGACAAGTGTGTTCAATGGTTTCTCGCTGTTTATCGTATGCTCATTTCTTCGGGACGGGATGGTCTACGGACAATGTCAGATTATTGCATAAACAAATCGATGGGTGATGGGTCAGTCGTTGCTATGACGACAGGATCCAGTTCATTGAGGGTTCTCCCCAAGCGGTTGTGTGCGCAATTTATTTTGCGGTTGGCAAATTTCTGGGTTCTTTGGTATTCAACCGTCTTCTACCTCGAATGTCTGAAAGCCGTTCGCTTCTCATCCAATCGGGTCCAAGCCGTTTGAATAGGGGCAGCTGTTGCACCCTAAAATTTGCCCAACCTTTTCTAACCTAGGTTTATGTTTCAATTGCATTGTCATTTGCATAGTAGATCATGTACATAGTTCATTCATCTGCATAGCATAGCATAATCAAGTCATCCAACAAAGGGTCAAGTGCCACTCTTATCAAAAGAAGCACATCAAGGGGTTCTTATGCAAGCAAGTAAAGCTATCAAGATCATCAGTCGAAGTTTTTGAGTGCCCAAGGGATTGCAGTGGTTGATATGAGGTTCATCTCCAAGTATGAGTGGTTTTGTGAAGAGCCTCAGGGGTCTATGAGGTTTTGATAAAGAGTATGAGGTGTGGATGGAGCTTAATGAGCCTCTAGAAAGTCAAGGGAAAGCTCAAGTGGGTCATGGTATCAAGGACAAGGGCTTTGTGTGAAGTGTGTGCAATTAGGGTTGTGTCTGAGTAACCCTAACTCAAGTAAGATGTTTGAAAGGCCTAAAAGGCCAGCTCTAGCTCATTCTAGTCATGAAATGATGTTATAAAGCATGTGTGGTGTCGTGCCAAGGAGAATCAAAAAGAATCAAGAAGGATTGAGGATGACAAGACAGGGTTCCTAGGGTAAAATCCCTTGTTTTTCACTGAACTTTCAAGCCTTCTAAGTCAAGATGGGTGCTTCAAATGACTTGGACCTCCAAATGAACATTGTAGAGGAGGTTCATAGATTTAATTTGAGTGGTAGAAGTCTTCAAGAAGATTTTTGGAACTCAAGTTATAGCCCTTGCAAGTTACAGGTCATCAGATGACACTGAAGTTTATCTGAAAGTTACTCAACTTCCAAGCAATTTTTGCCCTTCAAGGAATTTTCAAAGGAACTTTTTCCAAACATGAAAGATGTTCCTTATCTTCTTAGCTTTCCAAAAAGTTATAGAAGTACTCATTTGGATTTGCGGAGCTCAGGTTATGAATTTTGCAAGACATGGGTATTTTTGGGAAAGTGGGATTATAGGCCATTTTGGATCGTAGGTCAAAATCTCCAGCTTGCACTTCTCAGATGGAAATTTTTTCAACATGGAACTTGCTTGAAATGTGGTTTTTAGGTCGACCAAGGACTCATGATGCATTGAATTGGTTCATGGCAAGAGTTGGTTTGAAGTGGTTTGAAAAGGAAGGAATTTAAAGGGATTAAATGGTGAAAAATTCAAATAAATTGATATGAGTCCAAAACAATGCAAGTAAATACTCATTTTGAGTAGAAACAACATTTCAAAGAGAATGGCATTGGCACATTTTTGTATTGAGCAATAATTTCATGACTTGCTTTGTAAAAGTGGTTACTTGAAATGTGAGTCACTAATCCAAACCACTTAACAAGGCATTTGGAAGGCTATTTTGGTTAGAAACTTCCAAGGTAAGCAAGGGAGGATACATGAACAATCCAGAAACTTCCAAGGCAAGCAAGGGAAGATACATGAACAATCTAGAAACTTCCAAGGGAAGATACATGAACAATCTAGAAACTTCCAAGGGGAATGGATTTTATTATTTTTGGGCTTGGGCTTCATTTCTAGAATCTTCAAAAACATCTCTATAAATGTTTAGAAACTCATTTGAAGCAAAGGTTGGTGATTTATTGGAGTTGGATTGGAAGAAAGCATATCAATTTTCAAGAGAGCAAATCAAGATTCGATTCTTCATTCAAGGTGTTTTCGTCATTCCCTTTTTTCTTTTTATTTTTCTGTTTTGTGTGCTGTTTGCTTTTAATTCATAAAAAATAGAAAAAGTGCTTATAAAAATATGGGGAAATTCATGGATGATCCTTGTTATGTCTATAATTCTGGTGCATAATTGGATTTTAGTTTCGTTTAATTTTCAATTTAATTTCACTTTTCTCCTCCAGCTGGTTCTTGAAATGCCAAAAACTGTATGGTTTCTTGCCAATTTTTGTTCTGGAATTTGGTGTAGAATTAGGACTTGAAATTTTGTAGGTTGATTATAGACACATTGATGAGACTCCAGAAATTTTATTGGAATTTTTAGACGACTCTAAGTTCGGTTTTGAATCCGTTTTTTCGAGACTTCCCCATCTGAATGTTCCCTGGACACTCTGTAGGTTTTCCTTTTGAAAGTGACCTTAACTTTAGAATTTGGTTTTGAGTTTTTTACCATAGGTTTCTAACATCTTCAGGAGTTTGTAGAATTTTTCTTAGATTTTTGTGGATTGTTTTCCCATTTCTTTTGCATTTTACATTCTGATGAGTATTTTGCATGATTTAATTGATGTTTGCTTTGCATATTTGATACCGCTGTTTTGTAGAATTTTGTTCTCTCAATTGGTGATGATTCTTGCTTAGATCTTTTGGTAGATTGTAGCTAACACATGCATGTTCCCCATAGATTTTTTATAGATTTTTTGGATGATATTTGCTTCTTTTTTAGGGTAGATGATTAGAGACCTCCATAGTTGATGGTTAGCCTTGACCTTTTGCATGTTAGAAATTGTTTAGATCCCTTAGAAGTTGATATAGGGTTTGATCTTCGATCCTGATAATGTAGATATTAATATACTTTAGGGTTTCACTTAGGATAATGTGATAAAACTTTAGATAAAATTGGTAGTAAAAAATGTTGAAATAGGTATGGTGTAATAAAAAAAACTTAGAATATTTTAGGGTAAGCTTAGTATATTTTTAGGATTTAACATTAGTTTGTACATAAAATTGTAGGATAGAATTTAATCCAAAAAACACTTAGTTGTAGTGTATGATGTAGTTGGGGCATGTAGCATTTGATTTAGGTTATAGGGAAATATATGGGCTATAGGGTAGATAAATAGGTCCCCTTAGAATTAATTTTAGGATTTTATATAATATGCTACTATTTTTATTATATTTTTGCAAATAGTGTGCTTGTTTGGTGTTGCCATCTTGGGCTTTTTATATTGTTTGCTTTGGTTTTGGGGCTTTTCTATGGGGTATGGGGTTTGTGCTTGGGCTTGTTGGAGCATGAGGAAGCATAGGAGAAGATGGAAGACAAATGACAAAGCTTGGAGCTTGAAGTTGCTTGTGCTTGAAGATGCTTGTTGAACTTAGGAGATAGGATATAGGAAGAGTTTAGACTTAGTTAATTTCCTTCTTAAATATGGATGGTATCTTTCACCTCCATTCCTCCCTATGACTAAAAGTCCTTTTAAGATATTCACCTCTCTCCTTTGGAGGGATCAGTGGCTTATCTTGAAGGTAGAACTTTGAGGGAACCTGTCTCTCACAATGCTAAACTCTTAGAGGCTTCCTTTGGTTGTCAATAAGCTGTTTAGCATTTCAACTTATTCCATTAGTTCAATTCTCTCCCGGAGTGCTTGCCTTGAAGCTAGAGGCCATTGAAGATGGAGGTCATTGCCTTGAAGGTTGATGAAGATGAAGCCTGTTGCTTGTTGAAGCTAGGGTTTTGCTGCTTTTTGAAGCTGTTGCTGTAGGAGCTGGTTTGCTGTCAGGGCTGGTGTTGGGGTTTTATTTTTTTCCTGTATTGCTTGCCAATTTTCCCTTAGGTCTAAAGTGAATTCTGTTTCACTTTTGCCTTTCGTTTTCATAAGTTCGAGGTAGAGCGGGACTCCCTTGCCTTGCTTGTATTGCTGCATTCATGCATTTTACTGCTTTACTGTATATATGTTGTTTCTTTTCCGTCTCTCCCTTAGGATCTCTGTTTCTCTCCGTGCAAGAGAGAAATACGACAGACGTTAGGTGTTAACCCATGCATGATAACATTAGGGTAGTTTTGCTTCCCCTTTCAACCTTAGGTTTTTAGGACGTCGTTTCATTTCTCATCTCAAAACAACAGAAAAACACCTAATAAAGGTTGCAACAAAGTTAATTCATTTCTTCCGTCAAAAGACTTGAAAACAAACGTCAAACCTTTTTGTCCTCCTGGACCTGTAATAAGAAAACCCTTGGTTAAGGTGAATTTTCTCATAAAAAAAAACACTTGAACAGCTTGTGTCGTACGTAGCCCGAACTACGTTAGCTCTGATCTTTCATGCTGTGTGAAAGTACGTAGGCATAAGACGCGACGTCTTAGCGAGCAACCTTTCCCATCTTTTACCCGTAGTTAGGCGAACTACGTTGACTCTGATTTCTTGTTCCAGACGGGAATACGTAGGCATAAAGTGCGATACTTTGCCGAGTCACCTTTTTCTCCTTTTTAACCCTTAACCTTTAGCGTAGATAGAATAACAATCCGTACAAGAAAAAAAGCGTGGATCCCATCGAGTACGATGGACGTGAGGGGTGCTAATACCTTCCCCTTGCGTAACCGACTCCCGAATCCAGGTTTTGGTTGCGATGACCATACCTTTCCCGTCTTTGCGTTAGGTTTACTCTGAGCGTTTCCTTTCCCTCCTTTGGGATAAATAACGCACGGTGGCGACTCTTCTGTCTAGCCGGCGCCGATTAAATAATATATATATAAAAAAGGGCCTTGTGCTGAGGCGCCATATGGTATGACACCTTCTCTGTAGGCTAGGGTTTGATTTTTAGAGCTGGCGCCATATAAGATGGCGACTCAGTTAAAGCCCAACCTAATCAGCCATTTAATATGGCACCTCAATGTGGAATTATAATCACTTTTATAATTTTTTTGAATTCCCTATTAAATTGGTATTTTTATTGAAAAATATAGTTATTTAAAAAAAAATTCAAAATCCAACATCTCAATGAGAATTGATATATGATAGATATTATATATAATATAATTTTTAAAAGACAATGGGTTCCCATCCACCATACATTTTTGTGATGCTACATATTAATACTTCACTTTTAAGGTTTTTATTTTGCCATTATGGTGTATTCTTATTGGTTGAAACACTCAACCAATCAAGCAAATATTCGCAAAAAAAAAAACTCATGTTAATATTAAAATAGACGTTAATTTTATTGGTTCATTTAACCAATAATTTATTTAAACATAGGTAGGACAACTTATCTAAATAAGTTTGTATGAAAAGAATTTTAAGAACGCTAACGGGTCATATCACACTTTTAAAAAGCATGTATAATCAAGCTTGGTTAGAATTATGTAGATTTGTGTCATGTTCTAATCTCACTAAAATTAGTCTTGATTATATCTGGCATAATCATGTCAGAAATCATTTAAGTTATTTACTTGTAACATATTGGATTTTAATTTTTTAAAAAAACTTAGTCTTTTAAATTAACAAATGTGTGCACCATTATCTATTTTTTTTTAACTCTATGACTAAATCAATCACACAAAATACATAAAGTAGCATCAAACTACATAAAACAACATCCTAAGTGTTGCACCCTAAAATTTGCCCAACCTTTTTTAACCTAGGTTTATGTTTCAATTGCATAGTCATTTGCATTGTTATCATGTACATAGTGCATTCATCAGCATAGCATAGCATAAGCAAGCTATCTCAATCAGGGGATTAAGTGCCATTCTTATCTCAAGAAGCATGTTCAAAGGGGTTTCATTCATATTCAAGATTACTCAGGTCATCAGAAAAGAATTATAGCTTTAAGAAGTTGACAGATCAATCATGGGGTTTTCTTCTATCTTGAGGTTATTTGGGGATCATCAGATGGTGTATGAGCTATGAGTCAAAAGCATGGAGTGTGTATGGATGTTATGGAAATCCTAGATGATCATTTTGAAGATGAGCCAGGTCATTGGAATGATTGCAAGAGCCTCAGTTGAAGTCAGTCAACTAGGGTTTCATCTAGGTCAACCCTAGGTCAAAGACTTGATTTGAAAAGCATTAAGACTCAATTGGAGAATGGAGGAATCATTATTTGATATATGGACATGGATATGGTGTTGTTCCAAAGGAAAATCAAAAGGGGTCAAGGAGAAGTGGAGTTACCAAATTAGGGTTTCAGTGTAAAATTCCCTGATTAGGTCAAACTTCCAAGCAGTGTAACTCAAGATACAAGCTTCATATGAATTTCTGGTCCACATGAGACTTGTAGATAATCTTCATAGCTTTAATTTGAGTGGTGGAAGTCATCAAGATGATTTACAGAGCTCAAGTTATAGCTCTTGCAAGTTACAGATCATTTGAGGGCACTGAAATTTGTCTGGAAAAATTGTCTGTCTTCCAACCAACTTTTAACCTTCAAGGATGTTTCAAATGGATTCTTGGAAAACATAAAAGTTGTTCCTCATTGTCTCCCCTTTCCAAAAAGGTATGGTATGACTTCATCTGATTTTCAGAGCTCAACTTATAGTTTGAACAAGACAGGGGTATTTTGGTCATTTGGTGATTATAGGTCATTTTAAGCAAAGGCCATATCTCCTATTTCCAAGCCTCAAATGGAAAAACTCAAAACATGAAAGTTGTTCAAAATGGCATTTTAAGCCTAGAAAAGTGGTCATGAGTTGTTGGAAAAGCTTGTAGCAAGGAATTACAAAGTTTGGTGAAAATGACTTAAAAAGGCATATAAGTTAAATAAGTTGAAATGGAAATTTGGTTTGAGAGATCTATGGATCCAAAATAGGTCATCCAATATATCATTTTGAGTGTAAACATCATTTCAAAAACAATGGTTTAGCCACAATTTTTATTTGAGGCTTAAAAATGGGACTTGCTTTGTAATGTTGTTATTTGCATATTAAGGCACCATTGTGAAATGTAAGAAAATGCAAATATTCAAGGCAAAACCAAGCATGTGACATACCATTTTGAAGGGAAATTGTCTTTTGAGAACATTGGCAATATTGTATTTTTGAGTTGTGAACAAAATTTGGAAGTTATCTCAAGTTACTTGCAAAAGAAGAAACACAAGGGAATTGACGTGTAAGAAGCTTCCAGCACCTTCTAGGACTTTCTATTCATGTCTATATAAACCCTAGAGTTCATTCAATGCAAGGTTAGAGAGCCATTTGGTAGAAAACTCAGAGTTGTATCCCATTCTCCTTTTATGCAAATCACACTCAAACTTTATCAAACCTTCATCATTCTCCAAAGTTCTTGATCCTATCATACTCCATTTTCATCATAGAGTACATTACAAGTAAGATCAGAGGGTGCTGGTGCAAGAATCGTGTGCTGCAAGTCTCACTTTCAAATTACAAGAAGAGTTGATTATGGCAATCCAAGGCCTCTGAGCAAAAACCAGTGCATACAGAACCAAGATTCATTTCCATTGATCAGTTCCAGAGCATTGGTAGCTGTGAATTCAAGAGCTCCATCATCTGTTTTCAATTCTATACCAGGTTGGTTTTTTCTTCGAACTAGCTTGTTTTAGTTGGCATGATGTAGGATTACTAGGTTAGATGAAACCTAGGTGGTTAGAGGAACAATCCCAGAGCTTGTGGCATGATTTGATGGAGTTTACTACATGAGTGCAATTTCTGTTTTGCCATAGAACTCTAGGTTCAAGCTGTTAGAATCTTGAATTGTTATTGATTACTGATCAGTGAAAGGACAAGAATAAGACTGTACCATTTATACCAAGAATTACCACGATGGACCTCAATATAAAATGGTGAAATCAAGACATTAGTGTGTTCTGTTTGGGATCCATAGGGAGTGTTAGCAAAAACTAGGACCATGGTCAGATTCCTTGTGATTGGTAAGTCAACTTTGATCTTTGGATTTTTCATTTTCATGGAGTGAGGTGAGAGCACGAGGAGCTTGAAGTCGTATGCATGAAACTTAAAACCTGAAACCCTAGCTTTCCATTTGGAGAAGACGATACATGCACCGTCAGATCACCCTGAAATAATTGACTCTTTAATCTCATCGTGCGGTCCAGATTCAAATTCGCAAATGGAGGGAATTGATTCAAGACTAAACGGTGCGTTTTGTTAAATGAGGCAACCATGGGCCTGAACCATTCACTACCAACACCCCCCTGAGCGAGGCCCACTTAAAAATGAACTGAAAAATTCACTTAATACACCCCATGCGTTTTTTTTCCTTTTCCTTTTATTTTTAGTTGGTTTTCTGATAGTTCCTGGGCCTAACCAATCTTACTATCCACACACCCCTCATCTCAGCCCAATAAGAATTACACTGTAAACACTTACTAGTCACACCCCACGCGCCCTTTTCTTTGTCTTTTTATTTTTGATTAAATTCTGATTAGTACTTGGGCTCATCAACCTTGCTACGCGCACCCCCAGTTCTCCAGCCCAATAACAGATACAACTGGGCACATTACCAAATACACCCCCTCCCCATTTATTTCAATTTTGTACTTTAATTTCTTTTATATTTTCTTGTACTTTCATTAATTCATATAAAAATGGAAAATTAACATTTTTAATTTGTTCTTTTTGCATTGGATTCTTAATCATGTGTAGAAAAATAATAAAAATAAAAATGGAATTTTATTTTTATTTTACTATTTTTTGCATATTTTTCTTTTAAATAGTCTTTTAATAGGTTTAATTGTGTATATAGTTTTGTAGAATTTCTTTTAAGCTTTTCCCTTAATCTTTTTAGGCCAAATTTTTTAGTATAGTTAGATACATGTATTAGGTGATCCTCTGATTTTTGTACCAATTTTTTAGGACTTATTTTAGGTAGTTTTGATTAATCAACTTTAGGGTAGTGAATTAGGGTTTTTCAAGTGAACTTAGGTGTGATAATCATTTTCTTTTAGGAGTTTTGATTTGATTTTTGGGTGTGGGGTATATGGGGATATTATGGGTAGGTACATAGACCATTGTAAATAATTGTTAGAATTTTCTTCCTTGTCTTTATATTTTTTAGATATTTTCTGAAATTGACTGATTGTATTGACTGTCTGTGTGATGTTGTCTGTCTTTTTGGGGTTTATCTTTGGGGTATTATTGTGGGGTTTGGTTTACTTTGAAGACCTCATTCAAGGAGCATGATGAAGATTGAAAACTGAAGATCAAAGATTCACAGGAGTAGAAGGTGTTTGAGGCTTGCTGAAGCTGCTGAAGGCTATAGGGTTTAGGAGCTAGGTAGAGCTTTAGATTAGAGAATTGATTCTTAAAATATGGAATGCTTCTTGTGCTTCCATTCTTTCCCGGTGATTAAAAGTCCCTCTAAGAACTCACCTCCCTCCTTTGGAGGGATAAGTGATTGGTCTTAGAGGTAGAACTTTGAGGGAACCAGTCCCACTATGCTGATCACTTGTGCACTTTGGTTGTCCATGAGCTGATTAACATGCCACTATCTCTCTTGATCCTGTTCTGTTATCTTGGAGTGCTTATCCCTTGGAGATGGAGACCATGGAAGATGAAGACTATCAAAGAAGAGGCTAGCTAGAGCTTGGGGTCCATTGATGAAGGAGAAGTTTTGGAGGTTCACAAATAGGATGTGCTGTGCATCAATTGGAGTTAGCTGTCTGAGCTTGGAGCTTTCTTTTCTGTTTGTGGTGTGTAATTCCCCCAGGTTTAAAGTGAATATTGTTTCACTTGTGCCTATTTGTTTTCAGGTTCGAGGTAGAGCAAGTCTCCCTTGCCTAGCTTGTTTGTTGTGTTCATGCTTATTTTTACTGTTTACTGCACTTTCTGTTTCTGTATTCCCTTAGGAGCTCTGTTTCTCTCCGAGCAAGAGAGTAACATGATAGACATTAGGAGCTAACCCATGCATGACAATACTAGGATAGTTTTAATTCCCTTTTAACCCTAGGATTTGTAGATTGTCATCTCTTCTCATCGTAAACAACAGAAAAACACAATGAAGATTTCAAACACAATAAAACACAGTTCTTCCGTAAAAGACTGTAGACTCATCAAAGGTGTCATTTTGTCCGCTTGGACTCATAATCAGAAAAATACTTTTTCAGAAGTATAAAAACAATCAAAAGACAGACTGGTGTCATACGTAGCCCGAACTACGTTTGTTCTGATCTTTCATGCCGTATGAAAGTACGTAGGCATAGGATGCGATATCCTAGCGAGCAACCTTCCTCCACCTTTTACCCGTAGTTAGGCGAACTACGTTGACTCTGATTTCTCGTCCCAGACGGGAATACGTAGGCATAAAGTGCGATACTTTGCCGAGTCATCTTTTCTTTTCTTTTCAGACCTCATCCTTTAGTTTAGATAGAAGTGTTAATCCGTACAAACAAACAAGCATGGATCCCATCGAGTACGATGGACGTGAGGGGTGCTAATACCTTCCCCTTGCGTAACCGACTCCCGAATCCAGGTTTTGGTTGCGATGACCATACCTTTCCCGTCTTTGCGTTAGGTTTACTCTGAGCGTTTCCTTTCCCTCCGTTGGGATAAATAACGCACGGTGGCGACTCTTCTGTATTGCCGGCGCCGATTTTCGCAGTAGCGACAGCTGGCGACTCTGCTGGGGATTCCAATGGTTCCCTACGCGAGTCAATCCTAGCGCTTGTTTTCCCGTCGAGGGCTTTGTATGGATTTACATTTCTGTATTTACTTTCAGCATTGTATTATTGTTATTATTGTTGTATTGGGGTTTGATGGGGGTTCTATAATTGAGAGATAAGCCGGACCTGGGCTTGAGTGCACCTAGTATTAGAGTAGAGATTAGTGGGGGTGTGCATGCTTTGCATGTCCTAGCTTCCCGCGAAATCTACGCTCAGACGAGGTTCTTCTGGTTGGCCTCCTGTCCCACCCTTTGGGTGGCTTGGGTTGCTGGTTAGTTGGATTGTCGACTCTGGGAACCGATCATTTGGAAGTTGGTTAAGTGAGGCCTCTTCAGGATTTGGTGATGCCACTCCTTCTGGGAATCGTATCATCAACCCTGAAAGTCTGTGACGCCAACGACCGCATAGGATGCCGTACCTTGTGCCAAGTATAGGGACACCTACCCGTGAGAGGGATTTTGGGCATGCAGGTAACTTGACCTTCAGACTACCGGTTTATTTCTTATGAAATACAGGATTGTGGATATTTTATGGGTTGTTATCAGGTCTATCAGAGACCAGGTGTGGATTATATTATTGGGTCTATCAGAGACCAGGCTGGAGTTCTTTGTGAGGTCTGTCTAAGACCAAGGTTTGATGAGTGTTGGAGGGTCTGTCTGAGACCTGTTCTTGATATTATTTGGGCTTCTTATTCAGGGCACTTGATCTCCTGTTGCAGCTGTTTGCATTGCATTGTTTGCATACCCATTTATCATTTGCATTTCATTAACGTGTGTCTGTGCTGCAGGTGCATTACATTACTTCCCTGTTCTAGTGCTCCGGACTTCTGATTGTTGATATGGGTAGTGTGCGGAAGACAGTTGCGTATAAGTTGCCCACTCCGGACGTGAATTCTCTTTTGGGTTTGATTGCTCTTGCTAATGATGAGGTTAGGGCTAGCTTCAAGAAGAGTTATGGGAGGCTTCTGAGTTTGGTTTGTAAACCCAGTGCATATGATTTGAGTGGATTGCATACGTTGATGCAGTTTTATGACCCTGCTTTGAGGTGCTTCACATTCACGGATTTCATTATGGGTCCTACCATGGAGGAGTATTTAGACTTCCTTGGTTTGCCAGTACAGGACAAAGTACCGTTCATTCATTCTGATGCTGAACCCAAGTTGGAGGATTTAGCGGTAGCTTTGCATATAGACGCTTCTGAGCTGTTGGTGACTTCTTGGCGCGGGGTCTCAGGTTTCTCTCTCCCGTTTCTAATTGGTAAAGCCCGGGAATATGCCAAGAGTGGATGCTGGATAGTCTTTAATGCTGTTTTGGCTTTGTGTATCTATGGGATAGTGCTGTTTCCCAACTTCCCGAATTTTGTGGACTTTGACGCCTTCCAGTTGTTTGCTGCTGGCAATCCAGTGCCTACTTTGATTAGGGATTTCTATCATTCCCTTCATTACAAGAACGAGAACCGGCGAGGAAAGAGTTTCCACTGTTGCGTGCCTCTACTGAAGATGTGGTTTGATCGACACTTGCCGAAGAAGGGTCCTTTCATAGAGCTTGCAGATGAGTCTGATTGGTTCGAACGCCTTATGAGGTTGACTTCCGAGGAGATGGTTTGGTTTGATAGGAATCTGCTTGGTTCTGAGATTGTCTTTAGCTGCGCTGGTTATCCAAATGTGCCTTTAATTGGAAGAAAAGGATGTATCAATTACAATCCTTCTTTATTTGTCCGTCAGTTTGGATACGCGTTGAAGAGCCCGCCGAAGGCAGAAGAAGTACAGGAATCTCTATACTTCACAGGTGACCTAAATGGAGACTTATTGGCCAAGCTACAGTATGCTTGGAATCACATCTCTAGAAGAGGAAAGCCATTGTTGGGGAAGAACGACTGTCAGGCCTATCCTCCGTACAAGGCTTGGATACGAGAAAGGGTGAAGCAGATTCATATGCCCTATCCTTTTGTGTCATCTTCTGTTCCTATCCCGGTAGAGGAACCGACGACTGTTCCCATTGAGGTTTATGAGCGTATTGTGAAGGAAAAGGAAGCTTTGTTGGTGGCTAATGAGGAGTTAGAAAGGGAATTGGCCCAGGTTCGAAGTGAGAAGAACGACGCTGTATATTCTCTCCAACAACAAACTGAGTTGGTAACCTTGTTGAAAGCTAAGATTGTTGAAGAAAAGCAAAAGCGGGAACGTCTAGGACAAGATTTCAAAAGCTCTCATGAGATGATGGAAGCTAAAAAGAAGTCATTGGACATCGCTTACAGAGAAATTGCTTCCTTCAATAAGACGTGGAATGCCACTCTTACTAACAACAAGGAACGGGAAGATAAGTTGAAGCAACAGATCATCGATCTCGAGAATCAACTGAAGGCCACTAGGAGGCAACACGAAGAAGAAGTCATGGCTAGGTATACCCTCCAAGATGAACTCAAGCAAGTTGAAGCCCGCCGAAAGGAAGCTAGATCCCAAAAGAGGAAGCTAGATGAATGCTTTGGCGAAGGCACATGGGAAGAGTCTATTGATGACTTGCAGCGAGCTCTTAAGAAGAGAAGTCTACTCATTGAAGGATTGCTTGCTCGGCCTGATCATCCCAAGACAAAGAAGTTGTTAGGGGAATATAGAGATTATGAGCACACCTGATGTTGTTCTTGCTTTATTTGCATGCCGACCATCACCCGGCATGTGGGTTGAGGTCGTGCTTTTGATTGTCTTGTGGTACATTGGTGTATGACTTTGCCTTTGAGGGCTTATTCAATATATGAATTGTTTTCTCTGCAGTGATTGAATTTCAACTTCTAACAACTCTTGTCACTACACTGTCACGGCACTATCCTGTATCAAATGTATTAGCACCAGAATCGGGGAACAGTATTCCCTAAATGCACAGACACACACTGCATTTTGCATAAACATTCATATTGCATTCACTAGTTGCATTTTGCCAGGCGACATTTTAAAACTGTATCTCATCTCCTGCATCTACAGGTTTTTCAGGATTGGAGATCAACGTCCTCACCGATATTCCACTCGCAATAATTGTCGGAAGGTCATGGATCACGTACAAGCTGAGATGCAGGAAATCCGTGAAAAGCTGGCGCTTTTCATGCAAACAATGGAAACGGTTGTGAAGGGCCAGGAGAACCTTCAGACCTTGGTACAACCACTGTTAGCAAAGAACACCGGAAATGGAAGTGGAGACCGTAACTCTGTACGGGCTGAAACCCTTCATGGCGAGGGAACACCCACACCTGTGGATGCCCCTGCAGGGAACATACCTGTCGCGAACGTAAACAATGGTGCGGGTGCCGAAAATGGTAACAACGGCGGGTTTGTAGGCGCTAACGCTGGATTTGGAGACGCCGATCTGGGCGGTTTCAATAATAACAATGCCAATGGCTTCGGAAACGCTGGTTTCGGGTATGGCGACCAAGGATTTGACTACGGCGATCAGGATGGCAAATTTGGCTTCGGGTATGATGGTGCTGGTATGTTTAATCAGGGTTTTGGTGGACCGGGAAATGTTGGTAACGGCGCTGGATTTGGTAATATTGGATATGGGTCGTTCGGTATCAATCAGGGATACCGAAACAGAGGTCGAGCGCCAGTATTGAATCAGACTGGGTTTGGCCGTAATACGGGGTATGATGGATATGGCAATGGAAATGGTAACTGGAATGAAGATCAGCAGGACGATGTTTTCTCTGGCCGAGATTTTGAAGGTCCTATAGACAACACCCAGCGAATCAAGATGCTCGAGGAGCAAATGAAAGGTGTTGTAAACCAAAGTGCTTCCGGTTTAGATATGACCACCATGGGACTGGTACCTGGCTTGAGGGTACCATTGAAATTTAAGGCTCCCACCTTTGACAAGTATAAAGGAGACACTTGTCCCAAGGTACACGTGCGATCATACTATAGAAAGATGTCGGCTTATTCAGATGATGAAAGAATGCTGATGCATTTCTTTCAAGACAGCTTGTCTGGTCCCTCCCTTGAGTGGTACATGGGGTTGGAGCCTACGCAGATTAAGACTTGGAAGCAATTGGTCGAGGCGTTTGTGGCACATTATAAATACAACAGTGATTTGGCACCAAACCGAGTCCAACTGCAAGGATTGTCTCAGAAGAAAGGCGAGAGCTTCAAAGAATACGCGCAAAGATGGCGCGATATGGCAGCACGAGTTCATCCTCCTCTGGTTGAAAAAGAGATGAATGATATGTTCATAGGAACATTCACTGGTATGTTCTATGATAAATTGTTCCATGCTTCCTTGGGCAGTTTCTCAGATCTAATTCTGATGGGAGAAAAGATTGAAAGTAATATCAAGATAGGAAGATTCCAAGCTGAGGAATCCACTTCAGCTGGAAATAACAGAAAAGCTTATGGTGGTCGTCGTCAAGGTGATACAAGTGCAGTATTTGGAGGCCGAGGCCGGGGCAGAGGACGGAATCAGTACACTCATCCGCAACAGGTGGCCAGTGTTACGATTCCATTCCATCAACAGCCGATACCCCTACAGCAGATACCACCACAACAGCGACAACAGCCCCAGCGGCAACAGGGGCAGGACAACGAACAGAGAAGGTTTCAGAAGCCTAGAAGAGTGTTCGACAAGCCTCCTTCTACGTACGCAGAGTTACTTCAGGTGTTGTTGGGATTAAAATTAGTGGAGAAAAGGACTTTGGCTCCACCCAAAGGGGCTGTACTTCCATATGGTTATAACGCCAACAAACACTGTGAGTTCCACTCCGGGGCTCCGGGACACGACGTAGAGACCTGTCACGCTTTCAAGCACGTAGTACAGGATCTGTTGGACAGCAAGCTGATCAATTTCGGACAGTCGAGCCCAAATATTGTACAGATGCCTATGCCCAATCATGGGGCAAATGCTATCCTAACAGAGGAAGGTTTGGATCTGGTAACGGACGTTAATGAGCTGCAGACGCCGCTGAGCGAAATCAAGAGTAGGCTACTGAAAGGGGGTGTTTACCCGGGCTGCGATGAGTATTGTCTGGATTGTTGGACCCAAGCTAGGGGTTGTGAGGAATTGAAGAAAGGCATTCAGGCCATGATCAACGAAGGTGTATTACAATTTGACAGAGCAACGGTGGAAGAACCTGCGGAGGTATTAGTCGAGGAACAAAACGATGTTGCAATGGTGACGATTCCACGTAAAACGATAACCATAACGGCGCCAGCTAAGCGGCCGATGATCACCATTACAAAGGCAGGGCCGGTCCCCTTTGAAAGTACTAAAGCCGTGCCCTGGAATTATGGGCTCGAGATATACTGTGATGGCGAAAGAATTAATGTCAACGGACAGCCAGCTGGGGTTATAGACAACGTTGTTGGAGCTGGAGGAATGACTAGAAGTGGAAGGATCTTCGTGTCGCCAGAGGTAGAAGCTCAACGACTGGCAAAGGGGAAGGAAAAAGTGAACGAGGGTATACCTGTACAGAGGAAGGAGAAGGAAACATCACTGAAAGATGCAGAAGAGTTTATGCGCCTTATTCGAAAAAGCGATTATAAAATTGTTGAGCACCTTCAGCAAACGCCATCGAAGATATCCATATTATCGTTGTTACTATGTTCCGAAGCTCATCGGAATGCATTGTTGAAAATTTTGGATACTTCATTCGTACCCCAGGACGTGTCTGTAAATCAGTTGGAGGGGGTAATGGCGCATGTACAAGCAGGTCATAGTTTAGGTTTCACTGACTTTGATTTGACCCCGAAAGGGAGAGACCACAACATGGCGTTACATATATCAGTGGAATGCAGGGGCACGGTCATGTCCCACGTACTAGTGGATACAGGTTCCTCTTTGAACGTACTTCCAAAGAAAGCGATGATGAAACTAGACGTCAGGGGCATAATCTGCACGCCTAGTGACTTAGTGGTTCGGGCATTCGACGGTACTCGAAGGACTGTTTTTGGATCTCTAACATTGCCACTGCAAGTAGGGCCAGAAATCTTTGAAACGGAGTTCTACATAATGGACATTAATCCAGCTTATAGCTGCCTTTTAGGGCGTCCCTGGATCCACGTTGCAGGGGCAGTCACGTCTACCTTGCATCAAAAGCTAAAGTACATGGTGGGGGACAGCGTCGTCACCGTATGTGGGGAAGAAGATATTTTGGTGAGTCATCTATCTTCGTTTAAATACGTAGAAGTCGACGGCGAAATTCATGAGACACCCTGCCAAGGGTTTGAAGGGTTGAAAATCAAAGATAAAGCTCCCGTTATCAGCAAAACGCCATGTGTGGCCGTATCGTCGTACAAAGAGGCGCAGACTTTGGTTCAAGCAGGAGAGACTAAAGGATGGGGTCGGGTACCAAATATTCCTGTGAAGACGGACAAGTTCGGTCTTGGGTATCATCCTTCATCATCAACACCTACTCCCAGATGTTGCACCCCAAAATTTGCTGAGGTTTGATTCATGATTTCACTACCTTCATTCATATACTAACAAGTGCATTGCATTGAGATGTGTGCAAAGATCAATGAGATATGAGTATCCTTTGAGCCAATGAAAGGTTTAAGAACCTCTTGAATGATGTTATTGAAGTGCATGAGGGTAGATGTTTCCTCAGATGAAAAGAAAGATCCCCAGAGATAGGTTTGCTTGCCACAAGGAAGGCCTCCTAACTTGAAAGTCATTGAAGCTATCCAGATGAATCTGAAGCTACAACTATGTTCTTGAAGTCTTGCTAGAGCCCACAGTATGTCTTGAGAGTCACCATAAAGCTTGAGCAAGTCATTAATTGAAGATTGAAAAGTTTTACCATGAGTGGTAGAATCAGGGTTTGACTGGTCAACCCTAAGTCAACAGATGAATTTGTGGAAGGTTGAGACCTATCCCCAATGCCATGAGATCTTGAATTGATACTTTGAGATGCCTAGAGGATGAATCCAAGGCCATTTGATCATGATTGACAAGTTTGAGAAGTTTGAAGGCTAGGGTTGCTGAGCTTGAGAGCCTAAAATCCCCTAGTTGGATGATATTTGCCAAGGAAGATAATTGGAAATGCAAGCCTCATATCACCTTTTGATGGTCATGGGACTTGTAGAGGATGTTGTTAGCTTTAATTTGAGTGGTGGAAGTCCTTGAGAGGATTTATAGAACTCAAGTTATAGCTCTTACAAGTTACAGGTCCTCAGAGGGCACTGAATTTTGTCTGAAAAAGTTGTCTGTCTTCCAACCAACTTTTGACCCCCAAGAAGGTTTCAAATGAGTTTGGACCCAACATAGGAGTTGTTCCTCATAGTCTCCCCTTTCCAAAAAGGTATGGTATGACTTCATCTGATTCTCAGAGCTCAACTTATAGTCAGTGCAAGACAGGGGTATTTTGGTCATTTGGTCATTATAGGTCCTTTCAAGCACAAGGCTATATCTCCTATTTCCAAGCTTCAAATGAAAAAGTTCAAAACATGAAAGTTGCTCAAAATGGAATTTTGAGTCTAAAAAAGTGGTCATGGGTTGTTGGGAAAGTTCATAGCATGAGATGACAAAGTTTGGCAAATTTGAACTAAAAATGGTACATAAGTTAAATCAAGCCAAGTTGGAATTTGGTTTGAACAATCTAGAAATCCAAAAATAGTCATCCAATATATCATTTTGAGTGTAAAAATCCTTTTAAAAACAATGGTTCAAACAAAATTTTGATTTGAGGGTTTAAAATGGAACTTGCTTTGTATTTTTGTTGCTTGCATAATAAGGCAAGTGTGGAAAACTTGGCACAAGGCAAATTCCAAGGCAAGGAGCTTGCTTATCATTCCAATTTGGCATGTAATGATATTTTGAAGAGCTATAAGTGCATTATGAGGAGATACCATGAGATATCAAAATATCATGTCATGAGATTTTCTCAAAGTTTCTAGAACTTCCTTGGATCAAAGCTAGAATCTTCTAGACCCTTACATGCTGGTCTATATATTGAGATAAGATCATGAGGGTTGGAGGTTGGTGACTATAGAGTGGAAAAGGTGAATAACTCCATGGTAGCTTCCAATGCAAGTAAGAAGGAAATAGATCACACAGCTGCAAATCGACTCATCCTTCTTCTCCATTCATGATCCCTTGAGTTTATGGAGTGCATGCAAGGAGATTTAGTGGCTCATCAGTGGAGATTTGATGGTGTATTATTGAAGTTGCAAGAATCCATATCAGATCTGGATCTCCTAGCACAAGCTTTCTCCACATGATTTTTTGCATACAGAATCTTCATCATCAAGGAAAGAGTAATCCACGAGAGTTGCAAACACTGAATCGGATAGAAACTCCACCTGCCATCATCAAGAACAGGTTCTGCAAAACCTCTTCCAGCTCTTTATTTATTATGTATTAGCTTATGTGGTTAGGATATACATGATTAGAGACCAATAGGGAAGACTGCTAGCAACTTTAAGTACATTCTGAGAAGGTTGAGATTTTGATATGAAACTTTCTTGACCAAGAACTTTCACCTTAGGGCATATAAATCTTAGGTCTTATGTTTAGAATGATCACCATAAGGAGTAGAACGCATCAGTATAAGTTTGATCAAGAAATATTAGCATGGATATCAGAGTTAATTCAATGGTGCCCAACACTTCTAGCTATCGGGTTCCCCTGTGGAGTGAGTCTTAGAAAAAACCAAAGCTACAGTCGTGTAGAGGGAAAGGAGGGGATCATTTTTGATCTTTGGAGTTTTCATTTTTATTGAGTGTAGAGGGAGAACGAATGGATTGAAGTGGTGTGCATGGGAACCAAATTCTGCAAACCCTAGGTTGTTGAATGAAGAAGACGAGAGAATGGCCGTTGGATATCCTTGGATATTTGACTCTGTAATCTCATCCAATGGCTCCAGTTCAAACGCTGAAAACAGAGGGAATTTTAAGTCAAAACGGGGCGTTTAGATTAGTGGCAACCATGGGCTCAGTATCCTCCTTCTATCCACACCCCTCTCAGGCCCATCACCATTAGCACACGTGAAACCATTCATGTTCTCACCCCCCCACGCGTTTCTTTGTTTTTTTTTATTTTCTGATCAAACATTGGGCCTAAGCAAGTTGATATTCACACATCCCATTCTCGGCCCAATCCCAAGATACACATGAAATCCTTGCCAGTTGCACCCCCCACGCGCCCTTCTCCTTTTTGTTTTTTTATTTTCATTTCTGATTAAAGTTTGGGCCTAAATCAGTTGCTCTTCGCACCCCTGGATCCTCAGCCCATTGGTAAATAGAACTAGGCGCTCTTGCTATTTTCACCCCCTCCCCTTTATTTTCCAATTTCTTATTTTTGTTTCTCTTTATATTTTCTTGTTCTTAAATAATTCATATAAATTCAAAAATAATTGTTTTTAAGTGCTTCCTTTTACAATAGATCACTCATAATGTCTAGAAGATATTAAAAATAAAAATGGGATTTTATTTTTAGGTTAGATATTTTTTAGCATTTTTTCAATTAAATAGCTTTTAAGTAGAATTAGCTTGATACTTGATTTTGTAGATTTTATATTAGGGTCTTCCCTTAGGATTTTGGAGCCATTCCTTTTGGCCTAGTTAGATATTAGATCATAGTACCCTCTGGATTTATTACTAGATTTTTGGATTAAAATTTGATTAGGTTAAGCATGTTAGCATTAGGGTATCTTAATTAGGGTTTTAAGAATGCTTAGTTGAAACAAATCATTTTTCCCTTGACTTTTTAAGTAGAATTTTGGGGTAGGGAATATATGGGTATAAAGGTTAGACATTTAGGTTCCCTTAGACTTAGTTTGAGAATTTTAGAAGTAATTTGATATCTTTCTTGTATTTTGCATTATACATGATGTTATGTGTGGTCTTAGTGCATAGTTTGTATTGTTTTGCTCTCTTCTCTCCTCCTTTGAGTGTGTAAGCTGTGAAGATTGAAGTGAAGACCTTGTGGATCATAATGATGCCTTTGAAGAGCTTTGGAGCTTAGCTTAGACATAGCTTTGTTTTGTTTTGCTTTTAGGAATAGGGTTAGGATAGAGCCTAGCTATAAAATTCCATTTCTTAAACATGGAAGGTATCATCCACCTCCATTCTTCCCTATGATTCAAGGTCCTTCCATGGTACTCACCTCCCTCCTTTGGAGAGATCAGTGATTGTGCCTAGGAGGTAGAACCTTTGAGGGATCATTTCTTTGATGTTGAATTCTTAGAGGTCACCTTTGGTGGGCAATGAGCAATTCAACATCCCCCTCTTATCCAATTGGTATTCTCCCTTTCATTGGAGCATTGTGGAGTTGTTTTGAAGATCAAAGAAGAGATGAAGAAAAGCCATTGAAGAGAAGCTTTGAGAAGCTCTTGCTTTAGAGAAGGTTGCCTTGAAGAAGAAGATGATCAAAGATTGTTTGAAGATCTGTTTGAGCATGAAGATAAAGAGTTGTCTGAGGAGGATGGATTTCCCTGAGGATTCTTGTGTGTGATTCAGTTGAAGTTGAAGAGTTTGTGAAACCTTGAGAGGTGAAAGAGTGCAAGATATATTTGCACTAGCTAGTGACTGTCAAAGCCTGAAGAAGCAAGTAGAGACTTGCTGTTGAAGATGAAGCCAGGAGGTGGAGTCTACAGTTGGAGAGAGCTGGAGCTGCTGAGGCAGAGTCTCCTAGGAGCTTTTCTTTTCCGTATTGTGTGTTTTGCTTGAGAGCAATTCCCTAGGCTTGAGGTGGAGCTAGCCTTCCCTTGCCTCTCTTGTGTTGTGCATGCATTATTATTGATTTACTGCTTTGCTTATCTGTTTGTTTACAACTGTTATGTTCTCCCTAGGATCTCACTCTTCCCTGGCGGGAAAGTGATGATTAGACCTTAGGCAGGAGCCTTTGCCCCTAGGAGTGCCCAGTCCTCGACTTTAGGATGAGTCCTTAGTTGCGTTCTTTTCTCTCCGCAAACAACAGTAAAATACAGTAATCAGAATTACAAACACAGTAAAAGATACTTCTTGCGTAAAGAACGAAAACAGACTGAAAACCATTTTCCCTGAAGGGCAAACAAGTTAATCAAGACTTTTCTGAAGAAAAGAGTGTTGTTAAGCTTCAGTGCCACCGCAAACAGGCTTTGTCCCTAACTGCTGGAACTGTTGTTTAACCCTGCTCGGTAAAAAATGTCTGAACAACCCATGTTCCGTTTTTCCCCGAACTACGTAAGCTCTGATTTTCTCCGAGGAGAAATACGTAGGCACAAGATGCGGCGTCTTGGCGAGCCGCCTTCTACCATCCACCCGTAGTTAGCCGAACTACGTCGACTCTGATTTTCTCATGACAGATGGGAATACATAGGCCCAAAGCGCGATGCTTTGTCGAGTCCTTTTTATTTCTTTTTAGATTAGGTTTAAACCAGCCTTGATAGATAGTGTAGATTAGCAATTCACCCAGACATCAAACAAGCGTGGATCCCATCGAGTACGATGGACGTGAGGGGTGCTAATACCTTCCCCTTGCGTAACCGACTCCCGAACCCTGATTTGGTTGCGATGACCGGTCTTGTCCCGTTTTCGCGAGGTTTTTCCTGTTCGTTTCCTTTCCCGCTCGAGGGATAAATAACGAAAGGTGGTGACTCTTGTTGTGCCGGCACCGATTTCGCAGTAGCGACAGCTGGCGACTCTGCTGGGGAAAGGGCTGTTTTGCCTTGCGCTTTTGTCTAACTGTTTGGGGTCGTCCCCAGCAGCTGGCGACTCTGCTGGGGACTCCAACGGTTCCTGGCTGCTAAGGGCTGCGATGGTACCTTATGCGTAGGGATCCAACGTCCCTTAAGAGAGTCAATCCTAGCGTTTGTTTGCCCGTCTGGGGTTTTGTATGGATTTACAGTTATTCCTTTACAGTTATCTCTTTTATTTTCCCGCATTTATATTTTCAGCATTTATATTATGATTATTATTGCTGCATTGTTGTGGGAGGGGATCTGTTATGAGGGAAAAGCCGGACCTGGGCTTGAGGTTACCCTTAGATATAGTAGTGGAGAGTAGTGGTAAAGCCTACATGCTTTGCATGTACCAGCTTGCTGCGAAATCCGCGCTCGGACGAGATTCTCTTTGATGCTTCTTGCCTGGCCCTTTGGGCTCGACAAGTTGTATGACCCGAGGATTGTCGACTCTGGGGACCGATCAATTGGAAGTCAGCTAAGTGAGGCCACTTCATAAGATGACGGTGCCACACCTTCTGGGTATCGCATCATTCCTCATGAAAGTCTGTGACGCTGACGACCGCATAGGATGCCATTAACCTCGTCGGCGAGATAGGTACATACCTGTGAGTGGGTTGGGATTTTTGCAGGAACCCTTAACCTCAGACTACCGGTTTGTTCTTCATCAATCTGATCACGATAGTATGGTCCTTTGAAGATTGGTTTGATCTTCAGTGAGGCTCTGGCTATTTCTCAAGATGCAGAATACAGACCCTTGAATCTCTGCCGCAGCATCTCAACTCGCATTGCATGATTGCATATTGCATTGTCACATACCCATACATGCATTCCATTAGCAGGAGTCTGTGTTGCAGGTGCATTTTATGCTCTGATTCTAGTGTCCCGAGCAGTATGTGATATTTCCTTCCATGAATGGATCCAGTCTTGTTGCTGCATTGACACTACCTTGGCAGTTTGGGACATTAGAATTAGAGGTGATATCCCTGACGCACAGACGCCCATTGCATCTGCATTGCATCTTGCATGACAAGAACCGGGGCTTGTCTTCTAACCCTTGTGTTTGCAGGTTTGACTCAGAATCGAGCAGCTCAGACTAATGGAACAGGTACAAGATGAGTTGAGGAAAATCCAAAGCCAGTTGGGGCAGGTCATGAATGACATACAGGCAGTACGCTTGGACCAGCAAGTGCTCAGAGAAGAGAATCAGCAGCTGCAGAATCAGCTGAGCTTCATTATGGGAGTGGTGAGAAGTATGCTCGAAAAAGAGAGTGGTCAAGCATCCGAAGTTGAAACCAAAGTACTTTCTCCAACACCTGTGCTGAAGCCGAGTGAACCTAGGAGAGTACCCACACAACTTGAGGCTCAAGACCCGTCTCGTCAACAGCCTCGCCAGGTGTTTCAAGACAACCCTAGAGGACCCATTCAAAAGAAGAAGCTACTTGATAGAACTTTGGACCCAATACCCGTGAGTTATGCCCAGCTGTTGCCGCTGTTGGTCCAGAACCGTGTTCTCAAGCTCCGGACCTTGGATCCACCGAATGACATATCACCAGACTTTGATCTCGGCGCGCACTGTGACTTCCATTCAGGAGCACTGGGGCACCATGTTGAAACATGTAAGGCACTCAAGAATAAGGTGCAAGACCTCATTGACTCAAGGATAATTAGGTTCGTGCCAGGCGGCATGAGAGTATCAAGAAAGTTTATCCCATATCCTGCTAAAGAAGGAAGTGACTCCACTCCTTTGCCTGAAGCTAAGGAAGATCTTGAATATGTACCGCAACCTGTGGTGATTGAATCGCCTCGTCCACAGTTTCTACCTGGATCAAGCTCAGGGATGCAGGCGCCTGAACAAGAGATCGCTGCTGTTCAGAATCGACAACCTCTTGCCCCTTGGCGAAAAGACTACCAGCATCAGAATCGAAAGAGGCCTCGCAACAACCTGGAAAGAAGGAATGTTTCCCTTCACCACGTTCCAGTGCCACTCAGCCAGATTTTGCCATGTCTGATTCAGAGCTCGTTGGTGGAGCCTAAGGCTCTCAAGACCAAGCTAGAACCCTACCCCCCGGGGTACGATCCCAATGTTCAGTGTGAGTATCACGCAGGGTCCAAGGGACATGCGACTGATGATTGTGAAGATTTTCAAGCCCGAGTGCAACATCTGATGGATAGAAGGTACATATCATTCCAAAAAGGGAAGTTGGTTGTACACCGCTCTGCTAAACAAGTCTGAAGACTTCGAGGGTCGATTCCCCACAGCAAATAATTGTAAAAGCCCGGTCCCGGAAGACTGGCAACTTTTGTTTATCTTGCTCATTCTCTTTGCATTTGTGATTTCTTCTTTGTCTGAATGTAAATTTCGTTTGTAGAACTTGTTGTTTTTCAATTGATATTGATAATGAAATAAATATGCATGTTTTGAATAAATCCAGTCATGTTCACTCATTGTTTTTCATTTGTTTTCAAACACTTGCTTAAGTAGAATCCGGGGAGGATGATGAAATCCATGATACGTAAGCTGCCATTAGCGTGCTTTTGAATAAAAAAACCTGTTGACGATGTACAGGCATTGTTTCAATTCATAAACAGTGGAGATATAAGGAAGAGAATCCCTTGATAACCCCTTTGAGCCTAGTAGTAGGAGTTTCTTTTGAGAAAGAAAAAAAAACCCCTAAATCAAAACCCGGGGATGGGTAGACGTTAGTTAATTTGACCGAGCGTTCAAATAGCAAAGGAGTGTTCCAATCCGAGGGTAAATCACAGCTGTATAGGTCGTGCCTAAATAACTGCGACGGTTAAATTTTGCCGACTAATGAGTGAAGCGGTCAAAATCCTTTTAACAAGTCAGACAAGCCCGTGTCACACGATTTGTTCGAACAAAATGAAAAAGGAAAAAGCCTGCTAAGTCGAAACTTGAGAACAAGCGACTTAGGCAAAATGAGGCATCCCGGCGAACCTGAAGGTTCAGACCAAAAGGGAAAAAGAATCAAAGAATGAAAAGTTGAAAAATGAAAAGGATTTGAGAATCCCCGAACAAGAACAAAGTCGCGTGACCCGAGGCGTCCAAAGACGCAAAAGTGAGCGACTGACACTCTGAAAGCGTGTGATACCCTGAACCATCACTCCTAACATTCAACCTTCGAGAAGGTGAGCGTTCGTGTCAGATTAGCTGAACATAGGATGGGAGAACATCACGAAGAATGGGTGGGTAAAGATGAATCTTGAACCTATATCCCTTTTTTTGTTAACCGTGAACCTGACCACGTTACAACCCTAAAAAGTCCTAACTGAAACAGGTTTGTTTCGAGAGCATGCTTTGGCAAAGATCGCGTCGAAACTGACTCCCTGAGTGGATTCCTCTTGCAGTATTGCATTAATGTCGACATTTAACTGATCGATTCGTTATTTGTCACAAATTTTTTTTTTCCAGTGAACATGATTGGGTTTGTGAAAAAACCATCATATGTATTGCATTTAATATGTCATTTTTGCGGAACAGTTTGTTTTACTTGCGAGTAAGCGCATGACGGCAGGGAAGTTCCCGCAATGGAAAGTTTGGTCAAGATCAAATGTAGAACGCCCGAGTATTCCGGTGAACCAGGGCAAGATATCAGATGGCTATGACTATGGGAGTCGATTCTCCGAAGGACGTCTAAGCTGGAGCAATCAAGTCGAGATTCGATGAATCTCTAAAGGTACTCCTCCACAGTTCAGCCCATCAGGGGCAAAGTCGCTTCAAGGCTGGGGCAGCTCACCCCAAGAATGCAGAAGTCGTATTTGTCTGAAGGTCGTTACTTCAGAAGGGCATCTCCCATATTCCAGAATGTTCACATGCCGGGGCATAAGGTAAACTGGATTGTTCATGGGGCATTCACCCGAATCAGTCACTAAGACAGGTTCAGCATCTTCACTAGACGGGTCGCAAAGAAGGTTAAAATTAATATCCTCGGAGGTTGTTAAGGCATGTCCTTGATAGGAGTGGTATTTCTCCCCAGCTGAATGAGTACGGATTGATATCTCCAGCAGTACTGATGCACCAATATTCCCCGCAGTGGTCTCCAGCAAAGATTGGTCTCCGAAAGACGCATGCAAAAGTCATCCTCAGCAGATCGAGATCATTATCCCCGAACAGAGTGTAGCCCTTTCCACAGCAGGTGGAAGGCATTTTTCCCCACCAGTAATCATTTCCGGCAGGTAGATGAGTCTCCCCAGCCGAGTCTAGCCACGAGTGGCAGGTGAAGATGTTTCCCCAAAGCAAATCCTGAAGGCCCGATCAGCAAACTGAAATTTGAGAATTCACAGACGTGAGTGTCTGGTAGTCTGAAAGCTATTGTTCCCCAGGAGAGTCATTTCTCAGAGAACCACTCGAAGCATTATTTCTTTCCTCCCCGCAGACTCTGAGAGACTGTTCAACAAGCTGAAGTTTGTTCCCCCGGTAGAGCAGAGGATAGTATGTGAGTCGGCTTGAAGGCTGTATTTTCCCCAGGAGAATGGTAGATCAGAAAGCCGTTCAGGGCACTCATTTGTTTCCCCAACCAGAGTCCGGTTGAGATTGGCACAGGTTGCAATTCCCGAAGGATAAGCGCTATTCCTCAGCAGAGTAGTTACTCCCCCCCGAGAGGATGACTCCTCTTTCCGGCATTTATTTTGCTGGAACATTGCACGATTTCATAACACTGCATAACATTGCATTACACGATAGCATTGATTGCACAACATTGCATAGCATTGCATCCCCATTTTGCATGAAACATCATACTCGTGCATTTCCCCGGCAGAGGCATCCCACTCATGCATTTCCCCAGCAGGGGCATATGAAACATGAAACAGGTGATTATCATTTCAGCAGAAGTACTTGCTCCCCATTTACAGGAAACGTTTGAGTGAGCTCTCTCGTCATTCCTCAGCGGAGTCTACAAGGTTGTTTGGGTGAACCCTTCTCCTTGTCCCCGGTAAAGACTCCAGGATTGGTCGGGTGAACCCACCATCCTCTCTCCCCAGCATAATTTTTGCTTTTATTTAGCAAAGGCTCGACAAGGAGGTCAAAAGAATAGCAACGTGATATGATTGCTCTGACGGCGATGTCAGATATCGAGATTGACTTCAACACCTGAAGGTGTTCGCAGTAAGTACCTGTAGATTCGGGTACCCCCATTAATGACTCAGTGTTCGTCTGAAGACAACATCAGAAGTTTGTAGTTGCAGATTCAGAGTTTCGTCTATCTTCAGAAGTACTTGAAGATTTTCTCCAGCGGATCTGGAGTGGCCTACGGCCAGGGTCTCATCTATCCTTGAAGGACAAGGATTCATTCTTCCGACTGAAGTCGAAGATGTTCTCCGGCGGAGGCGGAGTTGCTGACGGGCAAAAGTTCACATCCTTGAAGGACAAGGATGCTTATCTTCAGATGAGTTTGAAGATTTTTCTCCAGCGGATCTGGAGTGGCCAGGGGCCAGGGTTTCACACATCCTTGAAGGACAAGGATGCTTATCTTCAGATGAGTTTGAAGATTTTTCTCCACCGGATCTGGAGTGGCCAGGGGCCAGGGTTTCACACATCCTTGAAGGACAAGGATTTATCTTCAGAAGAGTTTGAAGATTCTCTCCAGCAGATCTGGAGTGGCCAGGGGCCAGGGTTTCACATGTCATTGATTCTATAAATTCAGTATTCAGCAGTATTTGAATGATCGTTATGGTTTTCTGCAGGTGAACCCCAGATTAGAGAGCGCTCGGATAAGCCTCTCACCCACAACGGAGTTAATTCAGATATCCAGTTACATATGTCATCCCCAGCGGAGTACCGCGGGTATTTATCAACAAAATGTCAGAAAGTGGAAGTTTGCCTTCGTATCGGCAAATTTTCGGGTTTATTTGGTATTCAACCGTCTTCCGCCATGCTTGTTTGAGAACTCGCCAGGCCAAAGCCGTTTGAATAGGGGCAGCTGTTGCACCCCAAAATTTGCTGAGGTTTGATTCATGATTTCACTACCTTCATTCATATACTAGCAAGTGCATTGCATTGAGATGTGTGCAAAGATCAATGAGATATGAGTATCCTTTGAGCCAATGAAAGGTTTAAGAACCTCTTGAATGATGTTATTGAAGTGCATGAGGGTAGATGTTTCCTCAGATGAAAAGAAAGATCCCCAAAGATAAGTTTGCTTGCCACAAGGAAGGCCTCCTAACTTGAAAGTCATTGAAGCTATCCAGATGAATCTGAAGCTACAACTATGTTCTTGAAGTCTTGCTAGAGCCCACAGGATGTCTTGAGAGTCACCATAAAGCTTGAGCAAGTCATTAATTGAAGATTGAAAAGTTTTACCATGAGTGGTAGAATCAGGGTTTGACTGGTCAACCCTAAGTCAACAGATGAATTTGTGGAAGGTTGAGACCTATCCCCAATGCCATGAGATCTTGAATTGATACTTTGAGATTCCTAGAGGATGAATCCAAGGCCATTTGATCATGATTGACAAGTTTGAGAAGTTTGAAGGCTAGGGTTGCTGAGCTTGAGAGCCTAAAATCCCCTAGTTGGATGATATTTGCCAAGGAAGATAATTGGAAATGCAAGCCTCATCTCACCTTTTGATGGTCATGGGACTTGTAGAGGATGTTGTTAGCTTTAATTTGAGTGGTGGAAGTCCTTGAGAGGATTTATATAACTCAAGTTATAGCTCTTACAAGTTACAGGTCCTCAGAGGGCACTGAATTTTGTCTGAAAAAGTTGTCTGTCTTCCAACCAACTTTTGACCCCCAAGAAGGTTTCAAATGAGTTTGGAACCAACATAGGAGTTGTTCCTCATAGTCTCCCCTTTCCAAAAAGGTATGGTATGACTTCATCTGATTCTCAGAGCTCAACTTATAGTCAGTGCAAGACAGGGGTATTTTGGTCATTTGGTCATTATAGGTCCTTTCAAGCACAAGGCTATATCTCCTATTTCCAAGCTTCAAATGAAAAAGTTCAAAACATGAAAGTTTCTCAAAATGGCATTTTGAGTCCAAAAAAGTGGTCATGGGTTGTTGGGAAAGTTCATAGCATGAGATGACAAAGTTTGGCAAATTTGAACTAAAAATGGTACATAAGTTAAATCAAGCCAAGTTGGAATTTGGTTTGAACAATCTAGAAATCCAAAAATAGTCATCCAATATATCATTTTGAGTGTAAAAATCCTTTTAAAAACAATGGTTCAAACAAAATTTTGATTTGAGGGTTTAAAATGGAACTTGCTTTGTATTTTTGTTGCTTGCATAATAAGGCAAGTGTGGAAAACTTGGCACAAGGCAAATTCCAAGGCAAGGAGCTTGCTTATCATTCCAATTTGGCATGTAATGATATTTTGAAGAGCTATAAGTGCATTATGAGGAGATACCATGAGATATCAAAATATCATGTCATGAGATTTTCTCAAAGTTTCTAGAACTTCCTTGGATCAAAGCTAGAATCTTCTAGACCCTTACATGCTGGTCTATATATTGAGATAAGATCATGAGGGTTGGAGGTTGGTGACTATAGAGTGGAAAAGGTGAAGAACTCCATGGTAGCTTCCAATGCAAGTAAGAAGGAAATAGATCACACAGCTGCAAATCGACTCATCCTTCTTCTCCATTCATGATCCCTTGAGTTTATGGAGTGCATGCAAGGAGATTTAGTGGCTCATCAGTGGAGATTTGATGGTGTATTATTGAAGTTGCAAGAATCCATATCAGATCTGGATCTCCTAGCACAAGCTTTCTCCACATGATTTTTTGTATACAGAATCTTCATCATCAAGGAAATAGTAATCCACGAGAGTTGCAAACACTGAATCGGATAGAAACTCCACCTGCCATCATCAAGAACAGGTTCTGCAAAACCTCTTCCAGCTCTTTATTTATTATGTATTAGCTTATGTGGTTAGGATATACATGATTAGAGACCAATAGGGAAGACTGCTAGCAACTTTAAGTACATTCTGAGAAGGTTGAGATTTTGATATGAAACTTTCTTGACCAAGAACTTTCACCTTAGGGCATATAAATCTTAGGTCTTATGTTTAGAATGATCACCATAAGGAGTAGAACGCATCAATATAAGTTTGATCAAGAAATATTAGCATGGATATCAGAGTTAATTCAATGGTGCCCAACACTTCTAGCTATCGGGTTCCCCTGTGGAGTGAGTCTTAGAAAAAACCAAAGCTACAGTCGTGTAGAGGGAAAGGAGAGGATCATTTTTGATCTTTGGAGTTTTCATTTTTATTGAGTGTAGAGGGAGAACGAATGGATTGAAGTGGTGTGCATGGGAACCAAATTCTGCAAACCCTAGGTTGTTGAATGAAGAAGACGAGAGAATGGCCGTTGGATATCCTTGGATATTTGACTCTGTAATCTCATCCAATGGCTCCAGTTCAAACGCTGAAAATAGAGGGAATTTTAAGTCAAAACGGGGAGTTTAGATTAGTGGCAACCATGGGCTCAGTATCCTCCTTCTATCCACACCCCTCTCAGGCCCATCACCATTAGCACACGTGAAACCATTCATGTTCTCACCCCCCCA
The DNA here is from genome assembly GCA_963859935.3 of Lathyrus sativus. NCBI lineage: Eukaryota > Viridiplantae > Streptophyta > Magnoliopsida > Fabales > Fabaceae > Lathyrus > Lathyrus sativus. Next base: position 38,279,111 of record OZ012735.1, read on the forward strand.
CGCGTTTCTTTGTTTTTTTTATTTTCTGATCAAACATTGGGCCTAAGCAAGTTGATATTCACACATCCCATTCTCGGCCCAATCCCAAGATACACATGAAATCCTTGCCAGTTGCACCCCCCACGCGCCCTTCTCCTTTTTGTTTTTTTATTTTCATTTCTGATTAAAGTTTGGGCCTAAATCAGTTGCTCTTCGCACCCCTGGATCCTCAGCCCATTGGTAAATAGAACTAGGCGCTCTTGCTATTTTCACCCCCTCCCCTTTATTTTCCAATTTCTTATTTTTGTTTCTCTTTATATTTTCTTGTTCTTAAATAATTCATATAAATTCAAAAATAATTGTTTTTAAGTGCTTCCTTTTACAATAGATCACTCATAATGTCTAGAAGATATTAAAAATAAAAATGGGATTTTATTTTTAGGTTAGATATTTTTTAGCATTTTTTCAATTAAATAGCTTTTAAGTAGAATTAGCTTGATACTTGATTTTGTAGATTTTATATTAGGGTCTTCCCTTAGGATTTTGGAGCCATTCCTTTTGGCCTAGTTAGATATTAGATCATAGTACCCTCTGGATTTATTACTAGATTTTTGGATTAAAATTTGATTAGGTTAAGCATGTTAGCATTAGGGTATCTTAATTAGGGTTTTAAGAATGCTTAGTTGAAACAAATCATTTTTCCCTTGACTTTTTAAGTAGAATTTTGGGGTAGGGAATATATGGGTATAAAGGTTAGACATTTAGGTTCCCTTAGACTTAGTTTGAGAATTTTAGAAGTAATTTGATATCTTTCTTGTATTTTGCATTATACATGATGTTATGTGTGGTCTTAGTGCATAGTTTGTATTGTTTTGCTCTCTTCTCTCCTCCTTTGAGTGTGTAAGCTGTGAAGATTGAAGTGAAGACCTTGTGGATCATCATGATGCCTTTGAAGAGCTTTGGAGCTTAGCTTAGACATAGCTTTGTTTTGTTTTGCTTTTAGGAATAGGGTTAGGATAGAGCCTAGCTATAAAATTCCATTTCTTAAACATGGAAGGTATCATCCACCTCCATTCTTCCCTATGATTCAAGGTCCTTCCATGGTACTCACCTCCCTCCTTTGGAGAGATCAGTGATTGTGCCTAGGAGGTAGAACCTTTGAGGGATCATTTCTTTGATGTTGAATTCTTAGAGGTCACCTTTGGTGGGCAATGAGCAATTCAACATCCCCCTCTTATCCAATTGGTATTCTCCCTTTCATTGGAGCATTATGGAGTTGTTTTGAAGATCAAAGAAGAGATGAAGAAAAGCCATTGAAGAGAAGCTTTGAGAAGCTCTTGCTTTAGAGAAGGTTGCCTTGAAGAAGAAGATGATCAAAGATTGTTTGAAGATCTGTTTGAGCATGAAGATAAAGAGTTGTCTGAGGAGGATGGATTTCCCTGAGGATTCTTGTGTGTGATTCAGTTGAAGTTGAAGAGTTTGTGAAACCTTGAGAGGTGAAAGAGTGCAAGAGATATTTGCACTAGCTAGTGACTGTCAAAGCCTGAAGAAGCAAGTAGAGACTTGCTGTTGAAGATGAAGCCAGGAGGTGGAGTCTACAGTTGGAGAGAGCTGGAGCTGCTGAGGCAGAGTCTCCTAGGAGCTTTTCTTTTCCGTATTGTGTGTTTTGCTTGAGAGCAATTCCCTAGGCTTGAGGTGGAGCTAGCCTTCCCTTGCCTCTCTTGTGTTGTGCATGCATTATTATTGATTTACTGCTTTGCTTATCTGTTTGTTTACAACTGTTATGTTCTCCCTAGGATCTCACTCTTCCCTGGCGGGAAAGTGATGATTAGACCTTAGGCAGGAGCCTTTGCCCCTAGGAGTGCCCAGTCCTCGACTTTAGGATGAGTCCTTAGTTGCGTTCTTTTCTCTCCGCAAACAACAGTAAAATACAGTAATCAGAATTACAAACACAGTAAAAGATACTTCTTGCGTAAAGAACGAAAACAGACTGAAAACCATTTTCCCTGAAGGGCAAACAAATTAATCAAGACTTTTCTGAAGAAAAGAGTGTTGTTAAGCTTCAGTGCCACCGGAAACAGGCTTTGTCCCTAACTGCTGGAACTGTTGTTTAACCCTGCTCGGTAAAAAATGTCTGAACAACCCGTGTTCCGTTTTTCCCCGAACTACGTAAGCTCTGATTTTCTCCGAGGAGAAATACGTAGGCACAAGATGCGGCGTCTTGGCGAGCCGCCTTCTACCATCCACCCGTAGTTAGCCGAACTACGTCGACTCTGATTTTCTCATGACAGATGGGAATACGTAGGCCCAAAGCGCGATGCTTTGTCGAGTCCTTTTTATTTCTTTTTAGATTAGGTTTAAACCAGCCTTGATAGATAGTGTAGATTAGCAATTCACCCAGACATCAAACAAGCGTGGATCCCATCGAGTACGATGGACGTGAGGGGTGCTAATACCTTCCCCTTGCGTAACCGACTCCCGAACCCTGATTTGGTTGCGATGACCGGTCTTGTCCCATTTTCGCGAGGTTTTTCCTATTCGTTTCCTTTCCCGCTCGAGGGATAAATAACGAAAGGTGGCGACTCTTGTTGTGCCGGCACCGATTTCGCAGTAGCGACACCAGAACGCCCAGATTCAGAGGGCCGGTAACAATCACGCCTGATGGAGTATGCTACGAAAGCATCAACGCTGTTTCAGATTCCGAAGAAGGAGACAGCGACTGTGATATGGACGCCTGGATTCAGCCAAGCGTGCCAGGACAAGGATTATGCAACTGGTCTATTCAGGAGGCTGTTCCTGTAACAAATAAACAGTAATGCTTTGTTTTCTTAATTGTTGAATAATCCGGTGTCCTACTTGGGGCATCGTGGTTTTGCTTAGGACCACTTGGTTATGTACATTGCATTGTTAATCACTAAATAAAAGGCGTTTTCTCATATACAAATGTTGTGATCTTTGTTTTTCTTGTTTTTGCTTTAACAATAAAATGGCAACGTGGCTATCCGCTTTATGTCTGTTTTGAAACGTTTAACCATCTATTTTGCAGGATTGCGTTTTCAGATGACATCTATGAACCGCCTATGACTCACTTCGACTTCGAGCACCTGGTATGTCAGGCTGAGGAAGAGGTTGTTGAAGATGGCGAAATCCCGGAAGAGCTAACCTGGTTGTTGAAACAGGAAGAAAGAATCATTCTGCCTCACGAAGAAGTAATCGAGATTGTTAATTTGGGGTCGGAAGGGGTTGAAAGGAACATCCGTATAGGGGCTGCATTACAAAGCGATGTCAAGCGAGAGTTGATTGAAATGCTCAAAGAGTACAGTGATGTGTTCGCTTGGTCATACGAAGACATGCCCGGATTGGATACAGATATGGTTGTGCATCGTCTGCCGTTAAGGGAAGAATGCCCACCGGTTAAACAGAAACTCCGAAGGACTAGGCCCGACATGGCGGTGAAAATCAAGGAGGAAGTCCAGAAACAGTGGGATGCTGGTTTCCTAGCTGTCACTAAATATCCCTCGTGGGTCGCTAATATTGTGCCAGTGCCTAAGAAGGACGGTAAAGTCAGAATGTGCGTAGATTACCGTGATCTAAACAAAGCGAGCCCGAAAGACGACTTTCCACTTCCTCACATCGATGTGCTGGTTGATAACACTGCTCAGTTCTCCGTATTTTCCTTCATGGATGGCTTCTCGGGCTACAATCAGATTAAAATGGCGCCAGAAGACATGGAGAAAACTACCTTCATAACGCCTTGGGGAACATTTTGTTACAAAGTGATGCCCTTCGGATTGAATAATGCTGGGGCAACATATCAACGCGCAATGACTACTCTCTTTCATGACATGATGCATAAAGAGATTGAAGTATATGTTGACGATATGATTGCCAAATCCCAGACGGAGGAAGAACATTTGGTTAATCTGCTGAAGCTATTCAAGAGGCTTAGGAAGTTCAGGTTGAGACTGAACCCTAATAAATGTACCTTCAGGGTGAGGTCGGGTAAACTGCTGGGGTTTATCGTGAGCAAAAAAGGAATAGAGGTCGATCCTGCAAAGATAAAAGCAATACAGGAAATGCCGACGCCTAAAACAGAAAAAGAAGTGCGAGGGTTTTTAGGAAGGTTGAACTACATTGCTAGGTTCATCTCTCACTTAACAGCTACTTGCGAACCATTATTCAAGCTGTTGAAAAAGGACCAAGCTGTGACTTGGAATGGAAATTGTCAAAAGGCGTTCGACAAAATAAAACAATACTTGCAGGAACCTCCTATTTTGATACCTCCAGTGGCAGGGAGGCCTTTGATCATGTATTTGACAGTTCTTGAGGGAAGTATGGGTTGTGTTCTCGGTCAACACGACGAGACAGGGAGAAAAGAGCATGCAATATACTATCTGAGTAAGAAGTTCACTGATTGTGAGTCGAGATACTCAATGCTTGAGAAAACGTGTTGTGCGCTAGCCTGGGCCGCCAAACGTTTAAGACAGTACATGCTGAATCATACAACCATGCTCATCTCGAAGATGGATCCTATCAAATACGTATTCGAAAAACAGGCGTTATCCGGGAGAATTGCCCGTTGGCAGATGGTCTTAACCGAATACGACATCCAGTATGTCTCTCAAAAGGCTATTAAGGGGAGTGTTTTATCGGAGTATCTTGCTGAGCAGCCTATTGAGGACTACCAATCGATGAGGTTTGATTTTCCTGACGAGGATATCATGTACCTGAAAATGAAGGATTGTGACGAACCGTTGCCGGACGAAGGACCAGAGTTGGGTTCCAAATGGCAGTTAATATTTGACGGAGCTGTAAATTCCTATGGTAGCGGAATTGGGGCAATCATCACTACTCCACATGGGTCGCACATCCCATTTACTGCTCGATTGACCTTTCCGGTTACTAATAACGAAGCTGAATACGAAGCTTGCATCATGGGGCTCGAAGAAGCCATTGATTTGCGAATCAAGAATCTGGATGTATACGGAGACTCAGCTCTGGTGGTGAATCAAATAAAAGGCGAATGGGAGACACGTCAGCCCAACTTGGTGCCATACATGAATTATGCAAGGAGATTGTTGCCTTTCTTTGACAAGGTTGAGTTGCATCACGTACCGAGGGCGGAAAATCAAATGGCTGACGCGCTCGCAACTTTGTCTTCCATGTACAAAGTTAATTTCTGGAACGAGGCTCCCCAGATTTTTATATCTCGGCTTGACAGGCCTGCCTTCGTATTTGCTATTGACGAAGTATCTGACGATAAACCCTGGTATTTTGATATCCAGAATTTCCTGAAAAATAAAGAGTACCCGGCTGGGGCATCCAGTCGTGATCAAAAGACTCTCAGGAGATTGGCTGGTAATTTCTATTTGAATCCGGATGGTGTTCTATACAAAAGAAACCATGATTTGGTGTTGCTACGCTGTGTAGACGAGGAGGAGGCAAAGTTGCTCATGGAGGAAATACATGAGGGTACATTTGGTACACATGCCGGTGGGCATGCTATGGCAAGAAAACTGCTATGGGCAGGTTATTATTGGCTAACCATGGAAACTGATTAATTCAAGTTTGCAAAGAGGTGTCATAAATGCCAGATTTATGCGGATAAGATCCATGTCCCTCCGAGTCCTCTGAATGTGATGTCATCACCGTGGCCATTCGCGATGTGGGGAATTGATATGATCGGAAAGATTGAGCCGACGACATCAAACGGACACCGATTCATTCTGGTAGCAATTGACTATTTTACCAAATGGGTGGAAACAGCCTCCTATGCTAATGTGACCAAACAAGTGGTAGACGGGTTTATCAAGCGAGATATTATCTGCAGATATGGAATCCCCGAGCGGATCATTACCGACAACGGTTCGAATTTAAATAACAAGATGATGAAAGAATTGTACCAGAATTTCAAGATTGAAAACCATAATTCTTCTCCTTACCGACCCAAGATGAATGGCGCTGTCGAAGCGGCCAATAAAAACATAAAGAAGATTGTTCAGAAGATGGTAGTGACCTACAAGGACTGGCACGAGATGCTACCCTTCGCTTTGCACGATTATCGTACGACGGTACGCACATCAACCGGGGAAACTCCGTTCTCGCTAGTATATGGAATGGAAGCGATGTTACCATTGGAAGTAGAAATTCCTTCCCTGAGGGTATTGAGAGATGTCCAACTTGACGAGGCAGAATGGGTGAAGAACAGGTTAAATCAGTTGAGCTTAATGGATGAGAAGAGGTTAGCTTCTCTAGCATATGGTCGGTTGTACCAGAGCCGAATGAAGAAAGCATACGACAAAAAGATATGTCCTCGGAGCTTTCAGACGGGCGACCTTGTGCTGAAAAGGATTCTCCCGCCGCAAACAGATCATAGGGGCAAATGGACGCCAAACTATGAGGGGCCTTACGTTGTCAGAAAAGTCTTCTCAGGAGGAGCATTGTTGTTGTCCACCATGGACGGAGAAGATTTCACATCGCCTGTGAATTCAGACGCAGTTAAAAAATACTTTGCTTAAAATTGACCCGCTGGACAAAAAAAGAGAGTCCAGGCAAAAATGGGGCATCCCGGCGAACCAAAAACAGAATAAAAGGTTCGGGCAAAAGTTAGGGATAAAATTGAAAAGATGTACACCCGCGAAGTCGAAAACCTACACTAGGCGACTTCGGCAAAAAAAGGGTATCCCGGTGAATTGAAAACCCGCAAAGGGCCATTCACGCAAAAGTTAGGGATTTTTAAAAGCAAATGACTGCGGTCCGAATTTGATACGCGTTGCTTGGTGGTTTGGAGAATACCTTGGGGTTCATTTATCAGATACAATCTTCTTCCGAAAATTGAATACCGGGAAAGCGCCAGAGTCAGGCGAGTCATAGGAGGATCAGCTCATGATGTTTGTCTGCACCACGTTGCCGACATGTGTACAAATTTGTGTTAGTATTTTTATGCTTCCTGGCATACCTGTATATTTGTTTGTGCGCAACTTCCTCTTTTCAGGAGTTGCATCCAGTGTACAAAACTTGCCCATTCAGAGGCTTAATCAATAAAATATGCTATTCAGTATTTGATACTTGTTCTTTACTGTTTTGTGTGTGAAAAAACGCCGTTTATTTTTGATAAAAATAGCATATGCATAACCTTGCTTGGCCCTTGCCAACCGTTGCTAAAACTTCGAATTAACTGAAATAATAGCACGGACACTAACCTAAGTAGACTTGGTTGTATAGACTTGTTTTGTCTCGTTTATGTTGTTTTGCAGGGTCCTTGATCGTTGAAGCAGATGAAAGAAAGTCAGTATGGCCCAGCCAGTGGCGCTTGATGCAAGGTTTGATTAGGGTTGACACTAATCCTCAGCTAGTCGCAGTTTATCCCCTAGAGGGTATCTCCAGCAGGCCAAAATCAGTACCCCCTGCAGAGCGCGTACTCCCCAGAGAGTCGAATATATGCATGTGCAATCCCCAGCCGAGAGGCTTCCCAAGTAATGGTCCCGAGTTTGTAAACTATAGCCAGATGGTTTACTTTCCCCAGCAGGGTCGTTTACCCTCAGCTGAGTTAACAATTCTAAGTTGGTGAGCTGTACTTAGATAGTGGTGTTTTCCCCAAAGGATTCCCTATCCCCAGCGGAGTTTGTTCTCAATAAGTAGATGATCTCAAGGTTATGAGACAGCTTATCCTCCCCAGCGGAGTCGTTCGTTTATTCTCCCCAGCTGAGTCATTCACAGTCCCCAGCGGAATCAACTTTATTTTCCCCAAGCAAGTCGCTACTCCCCCAGCGGAGTTCTCTCCTCAGAAGGTGTTGTTCTTTCCTCCCAGTGGAAGTCAAAGGTTAAAGCTCTCCCCAGCAGAGTTGGTTGTATGTCCTGGCATTTATTTTGCTGGAATAATGTATGATACCTGTTCATTCCCCATCAGGGTGGTATTCGTCTTCAACGACCGTGGTTGAAGCAAGCTAATCAGAGTTCTTCCCAGCAGATTGAGCATGCATCAGCATTTGCATACAGTGTCATAGTTGCATTTTCCCAAAAGTGTATAAGCATTTCCATGCCGTCTGGGCATCGCATTTTCATACAAACGCGAAACATTTCCATACTGTGTGGAACATTGCATCATTGTCAAACATGTGCATTTTGAAACATAAATCAGGTCGGTTAACCTTTTGTTTTCAAGTGTATTTCTCAACAGGAGTGTGGAGTTCTAGCAGATATATTTTCAGAAATTCGGGGTCTTACTGTGAGACAGGTGATGGTGTAGTTCAGCTCATGGGTTTCCCCACAGAGTCGATTGAGGATTGCTCGTATCCGATCAGTGGAGTGTTTTTCAAGTTTATTGTTGCGGCAGCGCATCAGGGTTTCATAAAATCAAAATTTCAGGAGTGTTCACTTGTTGCTGAGATGAGTGTTTGGTGTTTATTTTCAGCATATCCCCAGTAGAGTTAACTTTTGAAGACACAGGCAAAGAAGATATACGCAAGTAAGCTCATGTAAGCATCAGGCATGTGAAGTTGCACCGTATGAAGCAGGCAGATGAACTTCGACTATTCCTGTAAGAATCAGGCAGGCAAGCATTCCATATGAAACAGGCGGAGGTGGATGATAAAAAGCTATTTCTGTATGAATCAGGCAGATTTGCTTTTCCGTAAGTATCAGGCGGCTATGAAAGACGTGTTCTGTATGAATCAGGCAGATGCGTTCTCCCGTAAGTATCAGGCGGATATGAAAGACGTGTTCTATATGAACCAGGCAGATACGTTCTCCCGTAAGTATCAGGCGGACATGAAAGGCGTGTTCTGTAAGAATCAGGCAGATACGTTCTCCCGTAAGTAACAGGCGGATTTCAGCAGAAGTTGCACCGTATGAAGCAGGCGGATGAACTTCAATTACTTCTGTAAGAATCATGCAGGTAGAGTTCCGTATGAAGCAGGCGGACGTCAATAGAATTCTCCCGTATGAAGCAGGCGGATAAGTAGAGAATTATTCCGTAGGAAACAGGCGGATTTCAGTAGAAGTTGCACCGTATGAAGCAGGCGGATGAACTTTGAAGGCTCCTGTAAGGATCAGGCAAGCAAATTTTCCGTAGGAAACAGGCGGACAGTAATAGAAATTGTACTGTATGAAGCAGGCAGATGAATTTCAAGATTATTATGTAAGTATCAGGCAGATATACGCTTTCCGTAAGAAACAGGCGGACGTGTAAAGATGAAATCTCCGCATGGAACAGGCGGATAACAATAATCAACTTTCCGTAAGCAACAGGCGGACACGAATTCGATTTATGTAAAGATCAGGTAGATAGGTTTTTCCGTAGGTAGCAGGCGGATGTGAAGAAAACAATTTTGTAGGTAGCAGGCAGATGTAAAGAAATTGGTTCCGTAAGTATCAGGTGGATATGAAAAAGAGTTTCTTTGTAGGGATTTGGCGGGTGTGTGGCTCCGTACGAGCCAGGAAGATACTAATAGAGGATGTTACCGTATGCAGCAGGCGGGCAAATAGGCAAATTCTCCAAAAGAATGTAGTAAATGATAATTTCCGTATGAAGCAGGCGGACGATAGACAGTTTTTCCGTATGAATCAGGCGGATGAAAATGTTGTGCTTTCCGTAAGCAGCAGGCGGACGAGTTTCGAATCTGAATATAGGTGTTCTTCCCGTACGAAGCAGGCGGATGTAGTTAATTTCTCGATATTCATAAAGTTAGTTTTCCGTATGAATCAGGCGGATAGTAGTGTAGGTTCTCCATATAAAGCAAATGGATGGTTAGTTGTTGCCGTGACAACAGAAGCCAGTTCCCTGGGACTCTTCCCCAGCAGTGGTCGTACACAAAATTTATTTTTTGCGGTTGGCAAATTTCCGGGTTTATTGGTATTCAACCGTCTCGTACCTCGAATGTCTGAAGGCTGCGCGCTCTTCACCCAGTCGGGTCCAAGCCGCTTGAATAGGGGCAGCTGTTGCACCCTAAAATTTGCCCAACCTTTTCTAACCTAGGTTTATGTTTCAATTGCATAGTCATTTGCATTGTCATCATGTACATAGTGCATTCATCAGCATAGCATATCATAAGCAAGCTATCTCAATCAGGGGATTAAGTGCCATTCTTATCTCAAGAAGCATGTTCAAAGGGGTTTCATTCATATTCAAGATTACTCAGGTCATCAGAAAAGAATTTGAGCTTTAAGAAGTTGACAGATCAATCATGGGGTTTTCTTCTATCTTGAGGTTATTTGGGGATCATCAGATGGTGTATGAGCTATGAGTCAAAAGCATGGAGTGTGTATGGATGTTATGGAAAGCCTAGATGATCATTTTGAAGATGAGCCAGGTCATTGGAATGATTGCAAGAGCCTCAGTTGAAGTCAGTCAACTAGGGTTTCATCTAGGTCAACCCTAGGTCAAAGACTTGATTTGAAAAGCATTAAGACTCAATTGGAGAATGGAGGAATCATTATTTGATATATGGACATGGATATGGTGTTGTGCCAAAGGAAAATCAAAAGGGGTCAAGGAGAAGTGGAGTTACCAAATTAGGGTTTCAGTGTAAAATCCCTTGATTAGGTCAAACTTCCAAGCAGTGTAACTCAAGATACAAGCTTCATATGAATTTCTGGTCCACATGAGACTTGTAGATCATCTTCATAGCTTTAATTTGAGTGGTGGAAGTCATCAAGATGATTTACAGAGCTCAAGTTATAGCTCTTGCAAGTTACAGGTCATCTGAGGGCACTGAAATTTGTCTGGAAAAATTGTCTGTCTTCCAACCAACTTTTAACCTTCAAGGATGTTTCAAATGGATTCTTGGCAAACATAAAAGTTGTTCCTCATTGTCTCCCCTTTCCAAAAAGGTATGGTATGACTTCATCTGATTTTCAGAGCTCAACTTATAGTTTGAACAAGACAAGGGTATTTTGGTCATTTGGTGATTATAGGTCATTTTAAGCAAAGGCCATATCTCCTATTTCCAAGCCTCAAATGGAAAAACTCAAAACATGAAAGTTGTTCAAAATGGCATTTTAAGCCTAGAAAAGTGGTCATGAGTTGTTGGAAAAGCTTGTAGCAAGGAATTACAAAGTTTGGTGAAAATGACTTAAAAAGGCATATAAGTTAAATAAGTTGAAATGGAAATTTGGTTTGAGAGATCTATGGATCCAAAATAGGTCATCCAATATATCATTTTGAGTGTAAACATCATTTAAAAAACAATGGTTTAGCCACAATTTTTATTTGAGGCTTAAAAATGGGACTTGCTTTGTAATGTTGTTATTTGCATATTAAGGCACCATTGTGAAATGTAAGAAAATGCAAATATTCAAGGCAAAACCAAGCATGTGACATACCATTTTGAAGGGAAATTGTCTTTTGAGAACATTGGCAATATTGGATTTTTGAGTTGTGAACAAAATTTGGAAGTTATCTCAAGTTACTTGCAAAAGAAGAAACACAAGGGAATTGACGTGTAAGAAGCTTCCAGCACCTTCTAGGACTTTCTATTCATGTCTATATAAACCCTAGAGTTCATTCAATGCAAGGTTAGAGAGCCATTTGGTAGAAAACTCAGAGTTGCATCCCATTCTCCTTTTATGCAAATCACACTCAAACTTTATCAAACCTTCATCATTCTCCAAAGTTCTTGATCCTATCATACTCCATTTTCATCATAGAGTACATTACAAGTAAGATCAGAGGGTGCTGGTGCAAGAATCGTGTGCTGCAAGTCTCACTTTCAAATTACAAGAAGAGTTGATTATGGCAATCCAAGGCCTCTGAGCAAAAACCAGTGCATACAGAACCAAGATTCATTTCCATTGATCAGTTCCAGAGCATTGGTAGTTGTGAATTCAAGAGCTCCATCATCTGTTTTCAATTCTATACCAGGTTGGTTTTTTCTTCGAACTAGCTTGTTTTAGTTGGCGTGATGTAGGATTACTAGGTTAGATGAAACCTAGGTGGTTAGAGGAACAATCCCAGAGCTTGTGGCACGATTTGATGGAGTTTACTACATGAGTGCAATTTCTGTTTTGCCATAGAACTCTAGGTTCAAGCTGTTAGAATCTTGAATTGTTATTGATTACTGATCAGTGAAAGGCTAAGAATAAGACTGTACCATTTATACCAAGAATTACCACGATGGACCTCAATATAAAATGGTGAAATCAAGACATTAGTGTGTTCTGTTTGGGATCCATAGGAAGTGTTAGCAAAAACTAGGACCATGGTCAGATTCCTTGTGATTGGTAAGTCAACTTTGATCTTTGGATTTTTCATTTTCATGGAGTGAGGTGAGAGCACGAGGAGCTTGAAGTCGTGTGCATGAAACTTAAAACCTGAAACCCTAGCTTTCCATTTGGAGAAGACGATACATGCACCGTCAGATCACCCTGAAATAATTGACTCTTTAATCTCATCGTGCGGTCCAGATTCAAATTCGCAAATGGAGGGAATTGATTCAAGACTAAACGGTGCGTTTTGTTAAATGAGGCAACCATGGGCCTGAACCATTCACTACCAACACCCCCCTGAGCGAGGCCCACTTAAAAATGAACTGAAAAATTCACTTAATACACCCCATGCGTTTTTTTTCCTTTTCCTTTTATTTTTAGTTGGTTTTCTGATAGTTCCTGGGCCTAACCAATCTTACTATCCACACACCCCTCATCTCAGCCCAATAAGAATTACACTGTAAACACTTACTAGTCACACCCCACGCGCCCTTTTCTTTGTCTTTTTATTTTTGATTAAATTCTGATTAGTACTTGGGCTCATCAACCTTGCTACGCGCACCCCCAGTTCTCCAGCCCAATAACAGATACAACTGGGCGCATTACCAAATACACCCCCTCCCCATTTATTTCAATTTTGTACTTTAATTTCTTTTATATTTTCTTGTACTTTCATTAATTCATATAAAAATGGAAAATTAACATTTTTAATTTGTTCTTTTTGCATTGGATTCTTAATCATGTGTAGAAAAATAATAAAAATAAAAATGGAATTTTATTTTTAGTTTACTATTTTTTGCATATTTTTCTTTTAAATAGTCTTTTAATAGGTTTAATTGTGTATATAGTTTTGTAGAATTTCTTTTAAGCTTTTCCCTTAATCTTTTTAGGCCAAATTTTTTAGTATAGTTAGATACATGTATTAGGTGATCCTCTGATTTTTGTACCAATTTTTTAGGACTTATTTTAGGTAGTTTTGATTAATCAACTTTAGGGTAGTGAATTAGGGTTTTTCAAGTGAACTTAGGTGTGATAATCATTTTCTTTTAGGAGTTTTGATTTGATTTTTGGGTGTGGGGTATATGGGGATATTATGGGTAGGTACATAGACCATTGTAAATAATTGTTAGAATTTTCTTCCTTGTCTTTATATTTTTTAGATATTTTCTGAAATTGACTGATTGTATTGACTATCTGTGTGATGTTGTCTGTCTTTTTGGGGTTTATCTTTGGGGTATTATTGTGGGGTTTGGTTTACTTTGAAGACCTCATTAAAGGAGCATGATGAAGATTGAAAACTGAAGATCAAAGATTCACAGGAGTAGAAGGTGTTTGAGGCTTGCTGAAGCTGCTGAAGGCTATAGGGTTTAGGAGCTAGGTAGAGCTTTAGATTAGAGAATTGATTCTTAAAACATGGAATGCTTCTTGTGCTTCCATTCTTTCCCGGTGATTAAAAGTACCTCTAAGAACTCACCTCCCTCCTTTGGAGGGATAAGTGATTGGTCTTAGAGGTAGAAATTTGAGGGAACCAGTCCCACTATGCTGATCACTTGTGCACTTCCTTTGGTTGTCCATGAGCTGATTAGCATGCCACTATCTCTCTTGATCCTGTTCTGTTATCTTGGAGTGCTTATCCCTTGGAGATGGAGACCATGGAAGATGAAGACTATCAAAGAAGAGGCTAGCTAGAGCTTGGGGTCCATTGATGAAGGAGAAGTTTTGGAGGTTCACAAATAGGATGTGCTGTGCATCAATTGGAGTTAGCTGTCTGAGCTTGGAGCTTTCTTTTCTGTTTGTGGTGTGTAATTCCCCCAGGTTTAAAGTGAATATTGTTTCACTTGTGCCTATTTGTTTTTAGGTTCGAGGTAGAGCAAGTCTCCCTTGCCTAGCTTGTTTGCTGTGTTCATGCTTATTTTTACTGTTTACTGCACTTTCTGTTTCTGTATTCCCTTAGGAGCTCTGTTTCTCTCTGAGCAAGAGAGTAACATGATAGACATTAGGAGCTAACCCATGCATGACAACACTAGGATAGTTTTAATTCCCTTTTAACCCTAGGATTTGTAGATTGTCATCTCTTCTCATCGTAAACAACAGAAAAACACAATGAAGATTTCAAACACAATAAAACACAGTTCTTCCGTAAAAGACTGTAAACTCATCAAAGGTGTCATTTTGTCTGCTTGGACTCATAATCAGAAAAAGACTTTTTCAGAAGTATAAAAACAATCAAAAGACAGACTGGTGTCATACGTAGCCCGAACTACGTTTGTTCTGATCTTTCATGCCGTATGAAAGTACGTAGGCATAGGATGCGATATCCTAGCGAGCAACCTTCCTCCACCTTTTACCCGTAGTTAGGCGAACTACGTTGACTCTGATTTCTCGTCCCAGACGGGAATACGTAGGCATAAAGTGCGATACTTTGCCGAGTCATCTTTTCTTTTCTTTTCAGACCTCATCCTTTAGTTTAGATAGAAGTGTTAATCCGTACAAACAAACAAGCGTGGATCCCATCGAGTACGATGGACGTGAGGGGTGCTAATACCTTCCCCTTGCGTAACCGACTCCGAATCCAGGTTTTGGTTGCGATGACCATACCTTTCCCGTCTTTGCGTTAGGTTTACTCTGAGCGTTTCCTTTCCCTCCGTTGGGATAAATAACGCACGGTGGCGACTCTTCTGTATTGCCGGCGCCGATTTTCGCAGTAGCGACACTAAGTGCATAAATTAACATCCAAAATATGTAAAGTAAGATCATAATTCAACATGTTTGTTAACTTAAAGGACCAAATTGTTTAACAAAAACTTAAGGGTCAATTTGTTACAAATAAATAACTTAAATGGTCCCTGACATAATTATGTAAGGGGATAGAAACACCAAATTTTCCATATGATAATGTTGCGGTGAGAATAGGATATCAAATTATTGATTAATTTGAATCACAATCTTGATTCACAGTCGGTCTTTGATTTATCCGAAGGAAAGGTTAAAGAAAGGAAAAACCTATTTTGAATCGTAAACACAATGCGGGGAGAGATCTAGGGTTCGGGGGTTGGTTAAGCTTAGGGAAGATATTAACATCCTAAACTTCTGTAGTACTCTACAGAAACCTCTTGTTTAAAATGTGTTATTTGGTATATCTATCTGCTTAAAGGTATGCTAAAGGTTAAAAGGTAAAGAGAAGGACCTAAGGGGTTAGTCCTAAGTATACTCGCCAAGAAATAGCATCTTGTCCCTATGTATCCTGGGTAGGGGATGGAATTATAGTATTTGTAGTTCCCCTCAAAGAGGAGTGAGGAACTTCTTGACTGTGGTCAAGGTTCCAGGGGGATGTAAACATTCATATGGAAGCGCTTACATGGAGTGTGGCGACTCCTATTCTATGTTGAAAGTTGAGATAGAGAATGTCCACGGCGAGACGTTAAACATGAATACGGCGACTCAGATCTTAAAGTTAGGATAAGGGGTAAAAGTAAAGGATATCCACGGCGGGACGAATGCCTGGAGTGCGGCGACTCCGATCCTAAGTTGCGAAAGATAACATGAAGTTAGTTGTTAGTGAGTTTGCCAAGTTATCGCATCTTCTGCCTACCTATTCTCAACGAGAAATCAGAGTGTCCATAGTTCCCCTCAAAGTGGAGTGAAGAACTTCTTCAATGTGGTCAAGGTTCCAAGGGGATTTAAACGTTCATATGGAAGCGCTTACATGGAGTGCGGCGACTCCGAATCTATGTTGAAGTTGAATTAAAAAGGGTGAAATGAGTATTCCTCGACGGGAACTTATGTGGAGTGCGACGACTCCTGATCCTAAGGCTAAGATAGGGTTAAGAATGTCCACGGTGGGACGCCTAAGCATGAGTACGACGACTCAAATCCTAAGGCTAGGAAAAGGTTGAGGTACGTCCACGGCGGGATGCTAAGCATGAGTACGGCGACTCAAATCCTAAGGCTAGGATGGGGTGAGGGTGAAGGCCTTGACACGGCGGTCAAATGGGATACCTTTCCTTCGGAAACGGTTAATAAGCGGAAAGGTGAAGCAGTGATAATCAAGTGATAAGAATGAGATATTGAAATACAAATATGTACAATAAACATGATCGAGATTAAGTTCAAATGGAAACTCGAAAACTAGTTAGGTATGGATAGTGAAATGTGACTTAATTAAAATGGTGACTTGTTTTAAGAGAGGAATTAAATTTCTTTTATTGTTTATTTGTTAAAACTTAAAGGAGATTACTAATTAATTAATCTAAGTTATTTAAGCTATTGAAAAATTGTTTTTATTTATTTTTTGAGAAAAGATTGGATTAAGTGTAAATTAGAAAAAAATTAGTTAATATAAAAGGTTTCTAAGAAGTTAAGTTCTAGAGAGAGAAATTAAAATTCTAAATTAAATAAGATCAAGTTAAATTATTCTAAATTCTCTATTTAAATTATTATAACAAAAATTAAATTAATTAAAAAAGTTCTTGTTTATGTATTTTTATTTTTATTTTAAAAAGAGAATGAACATTATAAACTAAAGGTTAAAATATTATAACTTATTCTAATTGTTTATTTTGCATTTTTTGTTATTAAATTGAATTAAAATTAAATTAAATTAAACCTAAATATTATTATTATTTTCTAATTTGTTTTATATTTTTATATTTTTATTTTTTCTGATTTTTATTTAATATATTATGTTAGTTTTTTTTAGTTAGTTTTGTTTATTAAAATGAAGTGGGCTAGACCCAAATTACAATATCAAATAAATAAATAAATAAATAACAGACAAAATAAAATAAAAAGGGGGTGGGCCGGTGGTGGTGAGCCCACCGGACCCGGTGAATCAAAAGAAAAGGTGGAAAGAAACTAAAGTTAGAAAACCTTAACAATCCCAAACGGCGCCCCCTTTCTGAATCTCTTCTTCCTCTATCCTTCCACTCTTTCACGCGTTTCTCCCTCTATCTCCTTCTTTCTCTCTTCTTCCACACGATCTCATTCTCTCTTCCTCTACCTCATCTGTTCTCCCACCTTCTTCTTTCTTCTCTCGCTCTCGCTTCACCCTTCAACTCTTCTTCTCTGATCCATTCTCCCTTCTCTGAAAACAAATAAAACACTAAAAAAAAACATTTTCAAAGCTTATCGAAACCTTACGACGTAATGTTTTTTTCCACAAGTTTCAAACGAAGTCTTTACGGAGAAATGAGCGGTTAATGGTGGTTTGACTTTGACGTTGGTTCTTCGGATTCTCGACGGTGATGAAGGATGGTTTGATATTGGTGTGGCTCGTGGTTTACAAACTAGGAAAAAGATAAGAGCTTCGTTCCCTTTTTTTACGGTTCCGGGTTTCGTCCATTTTTGGTATATTTCAGGGTGTGGATTTCTCTGTTAGAGTTTGTGAATCTGTGAATGTGTGTCCCCGTCCTTGGATCTTGAATCCTTCTCTTTATAGATGAAGTTTTGAATTCAATTTAATTACTTTGTTCCCTATTCCCTGAAACACTGTTATGAATTATGAAAATTCCTCCCCTTTTTGGCTTTGTCTCGTTTAAGGTATATTTGAAAATAGTCTTGATGATGTTTTGTGATCTGAAAACCAATCTGATCCATTTTGGAAAGTTGGTAAAGTTGTTTGATTTTGTTATGATTTTTGTCTGATGAAGATGATTTCGTTCTGTTTTGGTCAAATCTGTTTGCGGTTTATCTTGGAAGAAACATGACAAACTCTGGTTTTCCATTTTTGTAGGTGGGACTGTTTTGGAAGGATTTAAATGTTTTCTACAATTTCCAAATCTGTCCTATTTCGTCTGTGACATGTTGGAACCATATTTTGAATTTGGTTTAATGATGAATGTATTGTTTCCATTTTTATGCTGATTAATGGTTGTTCCATATTGGCTCTCTTGGACGCTTGGTGAGGTCCATGGCACGACTACAGTTGTATTTTTTTCTCATGCTGCTGAAAACTCAATATGTTTCTTTTCTTCTTGAAATTCGCAAGTTGTTAGTGCTGTGATTTTGTGCAGTTTGTTGGTTGTTTGGGGACAAAGAAAGCCCAATGATGATCTCTTTGAATCTGAGGGTTTGGGTTCCTTATTTTGCTTATAGGGAATGCAGGATTGGAAGATGGTGGGTGTTTGTCTCAGGACTAATGTTACATGTTGTGGGGAGAATAGGATATCAAATTATTGATTAATTTGAATCACATCTTTAGTTCATAACCGGTCTTTAATTTATCCGAAGGAAAGGTTAAAGAAAGGAAAAACCTAATTTGCATCATAAACACAATGCGGGGAAAGATCTAGCGTTCGGGGGTTGGTTAAGTTTAAGGAAGGTATTAGCATCCTAAACTTATGTAGTACTCTACAGGAACCTCTTGTTTAAAAGTGTGTTATTGCTAATGGTTATCTGTTTAAGGGTAATGCTAAGGGTTAAAAGGGTAAAGAGAAGGACCTAAGGGGTTAGTTCTAAGTATACTCGCCAAGACTCGCATCTTGCGCCTACGTATCCGAGGTAGGGGATGGAATTAGAGTAATCGTAGTTCCTCTCACAAAGGGAGGAAGAGGAACTTCTTGAACGCGGTCAAGGTTCTAGGGGGATATAAACATTCATATGGAGGCGCTTACAAGGAGTGCGGTGACTCCGATTCTATGTTGTAGAGGTTATGTTGAAAAGGGTGAGGTAAGTATTCCACATAGGGAACTTACATGGAGTGTGGCGACTCTTGATCCTAAGGCTAGGAAAAAGGGGTGGATTGTCCACGGTGGGACGCCTAAGCACGAGTACGGCGACTCGAATCTATCACACCCTAATTTTTGACCATAAGATCCCGCCTCCTTGTGCTTTTATTACTTGTTTTATTTTACTTTTATATGAATGTTTATTACGACTAACCAATTCGCGCAGGTACAATACCGTCAAGTATAGATTCGTACAGTCAAATACCACAAGGTGACCGTTGGATTAGGGAGATCCTGAGTTTATTCTACTGGTCGTTTCCTTAAAGCTTCTCAAAGGTTCCAATGTTAGCCCGAGAGGTTTAAGTTGTTAAAGACATGGCTCGTATACCAGGATGCACAGGTCAAGATCTTTTCATATACGAGAGTAGTTCAAACCATTTCAAGCATCAGTCATGGGTCCAAATTACGAATTCAAGGTAGAGTTCAATGGCGAGGTTGTGTTTTGAGGATTCCTCAAGGATCGGTTAATGTGAAAGGATCATCATCATCCAAAGGCTTGTTCAGAGTTCCACTATGGGTTCACCAAACCTAACTTGTTCAACGACATCAAATATCTGGAACATTTAGTTTGGGCCAAGATTTAAAGTTCTACGGAGTTTCTGGGGATTCAAGTGACAATTAGGTTGTGCAAGTTTACCAGTTAGACATTCCTATTTTCGTTGCCTTTACCATAACCTATCCAAATTTTAAGACCATACCCACCCGAGTACAAGTGTTGATTCATACTACTTCTAAGTACGAGCTCAAAATATCTACAAGAAATCATTTAATTTGTGCCTCATATTTTATGGTCATTTACTTTCACAAGCGGATTGCTCATTCAAGATTTATAAGGTTGGATATAAAGTCCAAAAGTCCTGTTTCTAATCTCATAATTGAAGGTTCACACGGGTTGGAGATTTAAGGTCCTTAAAATTCAAAGATCATTCAAGAAAGCCCCAGGCATGAAGAGCATCATTCGCATTGCGAAAAAACTTAAGATACCATATTTCACCTTAGATAAGAGTGGGTGTACGATCACGATCACTCGGGAGAAAGTGCTCTAAAATTGAGGAATGATAATGAATCGTATGTTCTTGTCATGAAATTGAGCCAAGGATTTATTTATGTGATTCTCCATTTAATTAAATAGCTACAAGTATTATCGGATCTAATACATGAAAAGCACTTGTGGTTATTACAACCTGCCAAACCGCTAATTGATTCCCCAATTAATGCATCACATTTCATTACATAAGCCAAAGACAAGCTAAAGTTACAGTAAGCTGTACGAATTTTGTGGTGAAACTATTTGTTCGTGACAGTTCTTTAATACTCCACCAAGAGACTCCCAACGCAAATAAGCGGTATGTGCGAAAGTTTGCTACTTCCATCATTATCCATCGTAGCTCCTGCTTAATTTATTTAAAGCTTGGTTCCGTGAGTATCTCGATAGCGTAAAACATAGGAAAACGCCTACGAATTCAGATTATCCGATTAAGTGCTCACCAACAAAGTAGGAGTTATCTTCTTGTCAAGTTGAAGTGGTATTACCGGCACCATCCCATTCTTAAGAAACCCGCGCTCCATTTACGATGAGACAGCGCCATTTCCTGCAAACCAAAATATAGACGCGATTAATTGACCTTCAGAATACAACAACATTCATGTTGAATTGAAGGAGAAACTCAAACACAAATCATTACCAAACCGAAAGCATAAAAGGCTCACGGCTACTCCAACCTACATTTATTTCAATAAGAACAATTAGTCACAACCCTTTTCAACCGGAGCACTGACACACTAATAAAGGAGGATTTATAATTACGAAGTCATAACCGATGTTTGGCCGGACTTACCAAATAACATGTCACTTCGGAGTCCATGAGTTTTTTTCATTGGAACAGTAACTGATGGAATAAGATAACTGAGGCTGCCTCCGCTTCATCGAATGAGGAGCTACTGAAAACTTTTCTCCCTCGCACCAACTCGAGCTTCCGGCTTCAATGAAATGTCGAAGCTCAAAACCCAGCTCCGTTCGCAACACCCTCAGAATTCTTGCAAAGACAACTGAAGTCATTAGCTTACGTTTAAAAATGAGAGCCTCCAGAACTTTCAACCAAGTCACTTTCACGACAATATGGTTTCATCCTGCAAGGTTACCGACCAGAAGGTTAGTTCATACTAATACAACCAAGCGAAGATGCTATCTTTGAAAACCATGAAACTCTTACCGAGAAATGCATACTCAGCAACAGAAGACGAAGCGAAAAACGCTTTACAGGCCAATTTAAGGAGTTTGGTTCCACTGAAAACTCTTCCAATTCGCAATGTATTTGGCATGAGGGATCACTCCAAAAGCACTTGAATTATTGTTCACAAAAATAATGTTATATTTGAAACGGAAGGAGAGTATCCTGCAAATTAGTATCAGCAGAATACCATATTAGACAACAACAACATTAAACTAGGCATTCAAAGAAAATTAATCAGAATGAGCAACGTGTTTGAGCATGTTTTATCTGAAAAGGAAACAAATTTGAGGCAAGAAATTAACGTATTAGATGAGTAAAAAAGAAATTCAACGGATTGATCTAAAACCATAAATATTTCAAGTTTGTTCTCTCATGTACAAACCAACAAGGAAATGTGATTAAGCACATTCAATTCAGAGTTTTTTCGAAATACTATAAAAAGATAAGTTTCACAAGATAAGGGGACGTTAATAAAAACCCAGACATTCAACAAAGAACACACGACAAATCATGAAACCCTAAAAAATAATTTGACAAAGAGAAAAGGCATAAGAGCTTATCTTTCCCACCGTCGAAACCGTCCAGAACCTCAATCCCCTCCGTCATCGCCGATACCCCACGAGAAAACCGACCCGACGCGAATCACTGCCGTCCACCACTTTTGATTATCTCCGGAGGATCTTCACCTTGAATCGCCGCCAATCCACCTCCGAAGCCGGCGAAAACATGCCGTAGTGAGATTTTCTTTCTTTTTTGTTCGTTTGATGTGTGTAGAAACGGAGGACGATGAAAGAACGAAGGAGAATAAGAATGAACGAGAGGATGAGAACGTGAGACGATGGAAGAAGAAAAGAGACGGAGAGAAAAGATAGCGAGAGAGAGCCAAAGAGAAAGCCGACGAGAGCGGAGGAGATATTGAAGAGGAAGAGGGCGATCGAGAAAGGGGAAAGAAGAGGGATTTAAGGATTTGGGTTTTTTGTTTGTTTGTTTATTTGTAATATAATCACGTGTATGTGCACACACACACCTTATCACGCACCTTGCTCACTTAGCCTTTAGATCTCCAACGGATCTAATCCGGGGATCCACGCACGCTTGCCCATGTTATATCCTCGCTGCTCTGCTGCACCGAATCAGGCGCCCCATTAACCTCACTTAATCGACCGTTAATTAACCCATCTTTTGCTTAATTAAAATAATTAACACTTTTCCTTTTTTCAATCAGTTTTGAAAAAATAAATAATTAAAACCTATTTTATATAATCAATCTTTTTCCAACTAGTTAATTTGGTTATTTAATCAATTAAATTTTATTCAACTAATTTAATTAATAATTCAATTTATTCTAGTTAGTCAACTTAACAACATTTTATTAAATAATATTTTTCACAAAAAACCTTTTTCTAAATAAATTTTAATCACTAATTTACCAACATTTAATAGTAAGACCTATTTCATAACCTTAAAAAAAAACTTATAATCAAAATCTACTTACACTTTAACATAATCCATTTTATTTAATAAATCTTATTTATTTAAAATTAATTCGCGTCTAAAACCTTTTTGCTAATAAAATTAAATTAACTTTTCCTAAAATCAACCTCATCAAATTAATTCAACTTTTACTAAAACTAATATAATTAAGTAACCAATTCAACCTTTAATATAATTTCTTATAAAATTAATCTCGCTAATTAATCAAACGTTTTCTCATAAAAATCTCGCTTAAAATTAATCAACTCCATGACTTAATCAATCGTGCACGCTTGCGCCCCCGCTCCGTCCCAGTCACATATTCACTTTCACTTGCACTCACTTGTCTTAGCGCTTTCATGCGTTTGTGTATGCTTTTACTTTATCCGCAATTTATATTTATCGTCTTTTACCTTCCTGCAATTTACTTTACCGCATCGCATAAACGTCCAAAGGAAGAATCTGCGCATAACGTAACACTTGTGCGTATGCATTTCATTTGCATCATAATCCCCATTGATCCTTGATCCCATTCAAGTTGATTTCTTAAGTTAGATCCTACCCCATAAGGAGGACCTTTTCTTTTATCTTTTACAGCTTAGAATAAACTCAACACAATTCAATCAAACATTATTCAAACATATTAGAGAATAAGATGTTAATCATCTTAAACGAGATAAAAATTATACCCCATAACAATTCAATCAATATGTAGGGACTTTTTCGCTTAAGAGAGATAGAGGCGTACTTGTTGACAATCCTAGTACTTGAGCCCTTCTCTTAAGACGATGCAAAGACTATTTTCCTACGAAGTTGTGGCGGTTAAATTAAGTAATCTCCCTTAAGATGACAACTCGTCTTTTCTCCTAGAACCAATCAACCAACTACCTTTATCCCATAGGAACTTTGACCATAGTCAAAGAATTCCTTAAACCCTTTAGAGGAACTACAAATACTCTGATTCTATTCCCGTCAGGATATGTAGGCACAAGATGCGACAGAAATGGAGACTTCACTGGGGATATATCCTTTGTGGGTTTCCCTAACTTGTTTATTTTTATGTTTGATTATCTGTTTATTTGTATAATTGTTTATCTATTTCTTTTGGGTTGATATCCTTGAGTGGTGAGACAAAGTCTTACACCCGGACTTGAGAGTCATCGCTCAGTTGAGACCCTTTCGAAAATGGTTCGGTTGAACGAGTCTAGTCGTGAAAACTTTTACTAATTTCGATTGGAGTCCATGATACTAAGGACCGTAGTTACCTTTAAACCCACTTGGCCTTTATTAGGATGTAGTGCATGGACTATGAGGGAGTAGTCCCAAAATAGTTGCTACGCGATACTACACTCAAAAGAGGTTCTCTTGAGAATATTATTGACCACCGAGTTAGTCGGGAAATTGATAATATCCGAAAGATGGACTAATGACTTTGGGAACTTTCTTAGAACCTTGTTCTGCAGGTACAATCCACCTTTAGTCCACGTTCTTTGGGAATGGGTATACCCTTTGGCTCCATGCTCGTTGCAAACCTAGGACCTTCTTGTTTGTTTACCTTTGTGTCTCTATGTGCTTACCCGTGTTTGTTGCATTCATAAAGCATCATACTGCATCAGGTTTCATGGAATCCCAAGTCATTTATAAACATTATAGAAACCAATATGGATTACAAAAGAAAATATTTTGAAATATTCTTTTAAGAGTCCTAACTTGGATGACCTAAGGAAGTTAAGGGCACTGATTAAAGAATCAAGAAAACTCAAAAGACAAATACAAGAGGCTTCCCTTATCATTGAAGATCAATAGAAGTTCAAAAGACTTTCATCCATATTGAAGACCCAAGTAAACAAGGGATCCCTTCCTTACTTTCCAGTAAGAAGAGAAGAGAGACGGAGGATTTATTTTCCTCTATCAGACTACTCTTTAGACATTAATCATCAACAAAACTTATATTCAAGAGAGTCCAACTAGAAGAGCGTATCAACAAGCACGATGAAGGACTTCCTTAGGGCTGTATTAGCTTTTATTTAGCTATTATGTCAATACTCTTATGAGAATATTCACTTGTAATCTGATATCAAAATAATAAAAATAAATAATTTTTTTTTGGTATTCTGTAACGTTTATAACAATCTGAGTTCCATGAAACCTTTAATTTCTACATTCTTGCATTAGCATCCTTCATTTAGCATTTTGCATATGCACGTGTCTCGTCTCCGCTGCGTCCACACCCGGTCTTCTGTCTTTGTCTTGTCAGTTGACATCTTGACCATCTGACCAAGCTCGAAGTATTACTAAAGGATATAAGAGAATGAAGGATATGGATCCCTTGAACGATTTCAGAGTAAGGACTAATCCGGTATTTGTTTGTTCCTCTGATGATAATGTTCAGCAAATGGATGTTCCTACGCAACCGCAGCCTATGCAAGGTAACTTGGTTAATCAAGTTGACGAAAGAGTTTCCAAGTCTCTACAACATATATCAAATCTTCAGAATGTAGACGATCCTAGATTCATAGTAATTGAGAAAGGATTTCATGATCTCGAAGAACATTTGAAGATGAGGAAAGAAGTTAACGCATCTGGTATTGATGCTCATGACTTGTGTTTAGTTCTAGGCGTAATTATTCCTCCGAAGTTCAAGATGCCTGTCTTTGAAGTATACAAGGGTATTAGTTGTCCGAGATACCATCTGACGATGTTTTGTCGAAATATGACTGCTTATATTGACGATGATAAACTGATGATTCACTGCTTTCAAGAGAGTTTATGTGGGGCATCCTTGATATGGTATATGAAGCTACAAAAGAACTGTATTCAGTCTTGGAAAGATTTAGATGATGCTTTTGTAAAGCAGTACGATTATAATCTGGATATAGCTCCAGACAGTGATCAGTTGATGAACATGAGTAAGAATGATAGTGAATCTTTCAGGGAGTATGCCCAACGGTGGAAGGAGTTAGAAGCTCAAGTTCATCCACCACTCTAAGAGAAGGAATTAAGCAAGATGTTTCTAAGAACGCTTTCAGACTCTTATTATGATAGGATGGCAGGCGTTGTGCCATTAGAGTTCTCCAAAATCGTAGAAGTCGGAGTAAACATTGAGAACACACTCAAAAGTGGAAGAATTCAAGATAATTTGAATAGCCAAGCTAGTGAAGAAAATCCATTCAACGATTCCTTAGAGGAAGGAAGTGTTGATATTAATGCAATTTAGGATTCCTCTCAAATCTTGCCTGATCTAGTTCTAGTACCTCATAGGCGAAGGTTGACATCTCCAGACCAGCATCAGAATCGACAGGTTTGAAGACAGTTTCAGAATCAAAAGATACCTCTGAGTATTCCGAAAGAAGAAACTCGCCAGTCTAATCCAATCCCGTTGACTTACCGTCAACTATGGTCTTATTTTGCTAGAAATTCGGTAATGACACCCAGAAAGACTAGAAACATGAAATCTCGTCCACCGTGGTTCAAATCGAACACCAGCTGTGAATTTCATGATGGAGTTGTGGGGCATTCGATTGAAGAATGCAAAGTTTTCCAAGAGAAATTTCAAGAAATGATAAATGATGAAGTGTTGACCTTCAAAGGAAGCAACCCAGTTGTGAATGGAATACTGTTATGCTAATATATGTGGAAACCCCATAAAATCCTGAGAAGGGCTCAGCAGTTCACTTTGTTTGCTTGTGGTTACTTTTCATTTCTTCTATTAAAAGCATAATTGGCATGTAAGAACTTATTATTTTGAATAAGTAATGCGATAAATGTTTGTCTTGAAGAAATCCATTAATATTCACTCATAAAAATCATTTTCATAAATTATAATGTCAATGCTACCCGATCCCTTGCTTAAACACAGGATTGGAAGGAGGATGACGAAGTAAAACACAGGGTCTCTTGATGTATGCTTTTGAATAAAACCCTACCGATGATGTAAGACATTGTTTCAAAACCTCCTAAACACCAAAGATATAAAGCAGTTAATTCCTCTTTAACCCTTTTCAACCTCATTTTTAACCTGGGACAATTTTCAGTCAGCTTGATTGAACACTTAAAACTTTTCAAAAAGACAGTGGACTTTCAAAAAATGGGTGGGTCCAAATAATCTTTGACCCTTTATTCCCCCTGTTTACAAATCGTAAACTAGACCACGATACAACCTTCAAAAGTCCTGATTGAAGTAAGGTCTATCTCGAAAGCATACTCAGTGAGATGACGTTTCCCGACTCCTATGAGCTATGCTCAAATTTTGTTGGCGTTATAAAAATTAACTTGTATCCTAACTAGTAATTTTGTCACAAGTTATTGTGATATCTTTTTTCAAAACTTCAAGACAAACATGTATGTTGCATTAACAGTTTCAGGATTAATATTTCATGCGTGTTTGATTTTGCCTGATATCTTGGAAAGTTATATACGGACATCGATGATGAAACTCGAAGACGCTGTTAACTTGGGGAAAGTTTGTTTCCAAGTGATTTTTTATATGAAAGTCTGACTTTTAAAGAGCTATTTTTGAAAACTCATTCATAATACAGTCAATCAGGGCCAGTTACGTCGAGATTCGACGAATCTCTCAAAGAGTTTGGAAACAGTGGGGCATTCGGACGCCATGTTTTCTATAAAATCCTCTTGACAATGACTTCTTCTCATAACCATATGACTTGGGTCATTTGAGAAACAAAGATTATCTTATCCACTCACAACAAGTTTTGGTTCAAAATGGCGACTACCATTACAATTCCTCAACAACACAACTACTCTTTATTCAGGCCCCCGGTAAATTTTACTCCAGGTGGTTCAACAATTCTCCGATGAATCTTTCCAATGCAAAAATCCCCAGTGTTTTGCTTAACTTCACTTCCCTCATGAAGTGGATAAATTTTTTTTAACCCTCAGCGAATCTTCTTGAACTTCACCTTCCCGATGAAGTGGGCGTATTTCATTCCTCAGTGGATTCTTCATCACACCAATTTTCCCCAGCGAAATAGATGTTTATTTCATCCCCTTGAGTTTAACTCCGACATATTCAACGACAATGTTAATCCAGAGTTCCCCATTGAAGTGGATATTTATTTTATCCCCTGTGAAACCTCAGCTCGGGTATCTCCATCTACAACTCCAATATGAATCCCTCCAGTGTAAATGGATATTTATTTTATCCATGGTTTTCGCCAGTTATCGGTGTGATCTTTTCCTGGTATATCTTTATTCTCATTGTTCAATAGGATAACTTTGATTTATCTTAACAAATCCTACAAGGAAAATCAAGACATTTTATCCCCAAGTGGAATGTTCTTTTTTCTCCAAACGAAGTCTCTGAAGCCTTGAAGCAGGAGTGTGATCCCGTATTTGGTTCTCCGTATATCCCCAGTGGTGCTTCTTGAAGGTGGGAAAAACACTTAGAAGGGGGGTTAAATAAGGGTTTTGCAACAATTATGGCAATAAAAATAACACAGTATTTTTATCCTGGTTCGTTGAACTCAACTAATCCAGTCCACCTTACCAAGGTGATTTGCCTTTCTCAACAAGGACTTAATCTACTATATTCAAACTGATTACAGTGTCAACCACTAAGACAAACTGTCTTAGTCTTCTCAAGAAATTCTGACCATAACTTGGTCTTCTTAAGGAACCTTTTACAATAAATGTAAACTAACAAATGTGTTTGAGTTGCTTCTAAAAAGCTATAATCACAATAGTGATTTTTAAACAAGTATAAAAACGAATGAAGAAAAACTATTCAGCTTAAATAAAATTTGTATGAGAGCTTGAAAGTACTTTATCGAATTTATTTTATGAATGATTCGTCAATGTTCATCAACTTTGAAATGTTGTTGAAGACATCCTTTTATAGTACTGAACGTATGTTGCTTGAAGACTGTGCACTGCTGTGAGCTGTAGCCTTTTGTCTTCTATTGACTTTAGCTTTCCCAGAAGAGGAATGCTCAGACAAATCCCTTTTGTCTGATTTCCTGTGCCATACATGAATAAGGAAAGAGTCGTTCAGATAAGGACAAGAATATGCCAACGGATCTTTTTGAATAACATCTTCTTCAACAAGCTTCTTTCTCAAAGTTTCTCTAATCAAAGTTTGGATATCAGAGTCTTACAGCCAAGTGCTTCCGCATGAGTATCTCAATCAGAGCATAGTTGAGTATCAGAGCCTCTGTACTTGCAGCGTAAAGTACTTCAAGAGTCTTATGAAACAATGATTTAAAATCTTCACACAAATTCTTCAGCTATGCTTCAGAGTCTTCTATAGCTTCTGCTTCAGAGTCTTCTGGCAGCGCTCAGAGTCTTCTGACAGCTTCTGCTTCAGAGTCTTCTGGCAACGCTCAAAGTCTTCTGATGAGTTGCTTCTGATGATCAGAGCCTTGCGTAGAGTAGCGTTCAGATGCATTTTTGCTTCCTTAAGAATATTTAATTTAATATCTGAAACAAAAACACTTAAACAAAATTAGAGTATATATTTACTTAATACAAAATTTCATTAGTGGTATCATCAAAACATAGAGATATAATTAAGATCCAATCTGTGTTCTAACAATCTCCCCCTTTTTGATGATGACAAAAACATAGGAATTTTTTTAAAATAAATAGAGAAATATATCACTCCCCCTGAGATTATAAATCTCCCCCTGAAGTGAATACTATAAGAATGAGTAAAGACTTTCCTTTTTGCATAAGTATCCTTTTCAGATTCAGAGCCTGATGTGGATATACTTTCCAGAATCAGAGTCTGGTTTACTTTGCAGGATCAGAGCCTGGTTTGGATCAAAGTCTGGTTTGGGAACTCTAAAGGTAACTTCACTGAATTTTGTCAGATAAAAGATTATAGTTCTGAAATACTAAAATTCAATTTTAGTTAATAATTTATTATGTCTGAATTCCATTTTAGTAACTGTTTATTTGAACAATCAGAATTTCATTTTCTCCCCCTTTTTTTCATAATAAAAAAAAAAAATTTAAATACAAATAAAAGGATAACAGAAGAAAACGGCATAAACAGATAAGGAAATATCGATATTCATTTATAAACAATAACCAGAAAACATTCAGAACAACAAAACATCAGATTGACAAAACACAAATATGTGCACAAACAGAAAACAAAACAACTAAGGTCGACGAGAGGAAAGAATCCTAAGTAAATTGGTCATCTCAGGAGTAGATTCCTCTTGCTTAGCCATCCACTTTTGAATGTTGTCTGTTTTCTCATCTTGTTTCACCATCCAAGATCTCATCTAATAGTGGCTAGCTTCCAATTGAGCAATTTTGGCCTTTAGATCTTGACCTTCTTGCTTGATCTCAGAAGATGCAGGAGCAGATGCAGATGCAGAAGCTGGAGCACTATCAATGACCATAGCAGATGCGTTTTTGACAAAGATAATTGTTTTTCTTATTATTGATAGAGCAACATGTGCTCTTAAATAGAATACAACATACTTAGAAAAGGAAATCCCTAATAAATATTCATCATTGCCCTAAGTCAATTCTATAATTAAGGGTCAATAGTTTCTATAAATACATACACACCTAATCAACTCCTTTAAACCTATTTAAATATAAAATATACAGCTAATTAACACATGTACAGTTGGTTCTAACACTCCCCCTCAAGTTGGAGAGTGGATGTTACCCATTCCCAACTTGCCGATAATAGATTAAAATGTAGAACCACTTAATCCTTTTGTAAGAACATCTTCCAGCTGATTTCCAATTGATACAAATGGTATACATATTGTCCCACTATCCAATTTTTCCTTGATGAAATGTCTGTCTACTTCGACATGCTTCGTTCTATCATGTTGCACTGGATTATGTGGAATGTTTATTGCTGACTTGTTGTCACAATATAGTTTCATGGGTCCATTCCATTCAATCTTTAGGTCATGTAGAATTATTTTCAGCCATAGGAGTTCACAAATACCTAAAGCCATAGCCCGAAATTCTGCTTCTGCACTTGACCTCGCAACAACATTTTGTTTTTTGCTCCTCCAACTCACTAAGTTTCCTCCAAGAAAAGTACAATATCCGGATGTGGATCTTCTGTCATCTACTGATCCAGCATAATCAGCATCTGTATAGGCTTCCAAAGTGATTCCTTGATCCTTTGTAAATAGAATTCCTTTTCCAGGAGTGCCCTTCAAGTATTGCAAAATTCGGTAAACAGCTCTAAGATGATTTTCTTTGGGATTATGCATGAATTGACTCACCACTCCCACTGCATAAGCTATGTCTGGCCTAGTGTTAGATAAATAGATTAACTTTCCAACTAACTTTTGATAGGATTCGCTGTCCACAGTTGCATCTTCAACAAATTCACTAAGTCTGTGATTTTGTTCAATTGGAGTTTCTACTGGTTTGCATCCCAATTTACCATTTTCAGATAATAAATCCAGCACATACTTCTGTTGAGAGATGAAAATACCATGACGAGAGTGTGCCACCTCAAGGCCCAAAAAATATTTTAATTTGCCCAACTCTTTTACTTCAAACTCTTTTAGCAAACACACTTTTAGGCTATCCATTTCTGCTTGATGATTTCCTGTTACAATTATATCATCCACATAGACAATTAGTGCAGTAACTCCCCCTAAGGCTGAATGCTTAGTAAACAAAGTGTGATCTCTCTGACTTTGTTTATATCCCATATCTTTCATCATAGTGGTAAACCTACCAAACCAGGCCCTAGGGGACTGTTTCAGTCCATAAAGGGCTTTCCTTAGCTTACAAACTTTGCCTTTCTCAAAGTTAAACCCAGGTGGGACCTCCATGTAAATTTCCTCTTCAAGTTTTCCATGTAGGAAAGCATTCTTGACATCGAATTGCTGCATATTCCATCCATAGTTAGCTGCTAGAGATAACGAAATTCTGATAGTGCTCATTTTTGTAACGGGAGAGAAAGTCTCATGATAGTCAATCCCATATGTTTGTGTGTACCCTTTAGCTACTAGTCTTGCTTTATA
This sequence comes from Lathyrus sativus, assembly GCA_963859935.3. Lineage (NCBI taxonomy): Eukaryota > Viridiplantae > Streptophyta > Magnoliopsida > Fabales > Fabaceae > Lathyrus > Lathyrus sativus. The sequence goes on from OZ012735.1 coordinate 38,310,698, forward strand.
CCTTTCTAGTGTTCCATCGGACTTGTATTTAAGGGTGAATACCCATTTACAACCAACAAATTTTTTTTCCCTTAGGAAGCTCTACTAAATTCCAAGTTCCATTTTTCTCTAGTGCATCCATTTTGACTTTCATAGCTTCTCTCCACTCTTTGCTATCTAGTGCTTCGGTAACCGTTTTTGGGATAAAGGTAGTGTTTAAATGAGCAAGAAAACTTCTATGATTGTTGGACAAATTATCATAGGATATAAAGTGAGACAATGGGTATCTTGGCCTTTTTGTACATGCTCTAACATCCTTCCTTATTGCAATTGGAAGATCTCTAGCATCCATGGATATATTCTGCTCCTCTAAATCAGTCCCATCAACTTCAGTTTCAGGGGGCACAATTTGCTCCTCTAAAACTGTCTCATCAATTACAGTTTCAGGAATTGGGTCAGATTCTGGGACTTACACAGGTTGGATAATAGGTGCTGCCCTTCTTGTGAAAACTTGTAGTGGACGAGTAGCATTAGGAGTCTTAGGCATAAAAGAAAGGTCTTTGAACAAATCATCATTATCTTCGATGTATTCCTTCTCCCCCTAAAGATAAGGTTTGAAAAAAAAAGGATTCGGTTTCGACAAAAGTGACATCAATAGACACAAAATTCTTTTTTGCTGTAGGTTGATAACACTTGTAACCCTTTTGGGTAGGGGAGTAACCAAGAAATATGCATTTAATAGCTCGAGGATCAAGTTTTCCTCGATGTGGAGAATGAACATAGACAAATGACACACACCCAAAGATCCTAGGAATTAGGTTGTTTGAAGTTTTGAAATTTGGGTTGAATTTGGAAAGGAGCTGGATGGGGCTATTATTCTGAAGAATTTGAGAGGGTAAGCGGTTAATCAAGTAGGTGGTTGTAAGAGCAGCCTCCCCCCAATATTGTTTTGGAACATTTGTGTGGAATAAAGATGCTCGGGTAACATTGAGAATATGCCCAATTTTTCTTCCAGCCACCCCATTTTGTTGTGGGGTGTGGATACATGATGATTCATGAATAATACCATGTTTAGTGAAAAAGGAAGACAATGTTTGATTAAAATAATCTTTGGTATTATCAGAACGAAATAGTTTGATGGTAGTCTCAAATTGGGTTTTTATCATTTGAAAAAACAATTTAAATATTTGAGTGACTTCACTTTTTTGTTTTAAGAGATACAACCATGACACTCTAGTACAATCATCAATAAAAATGACAAACCAACGGGCCCCAGATATATTTGGGACATTGGATGGCCCCCAAACATCACTATGGATTAAGGGAAAAGGAGTAGACATTCTTTTATTATTATTAGGAAAGCTAACATGTTTGTGTTTAGCGAGTTCACAATCATCACAATGAAAAGTTTCTAAGTTTATACCTTGAAACAAGGTGGGAAACATATTTTTGAGAGTGCTAAATGAAGGATGACCCAACCGGAAGTGACACAACCAGACTTCTTTATTGAGGGAAGGAACAAATTCTGACAACAAAGACAGTGGAAGTTGACTCTTAATGCTACTTGTCTCATGCGTTTCCATAAGAAGGTAAAGCCCATTGTCCTCTCTAGTAAGTCCAATCGTCTTCCCTGTTTCCTGATCCTGAAATTTGCAAAGTGTAGGAGTGAATGTTACTAAGCATTGTAAATCTGTCGTAAGTTTGTGAATAGATAATAGTTTGGCAGATAATTTGGGCACATGCAAGATATCTCTCAACATTAAATTTTGACTTAGTGGAATATCTCCCTTTCCTGCAACAGTAATAAAAGTGTCATCTGCAGTGACAATCTTTTTATTACTTGGACACGGTGTGTAAGAAATAAACTCAGTAGAGGAATGGGTCATGTGATTCGTAGCCCCAAAATCAACAATCCATGTTCCTTTTTCTATAGATTGTATAACTCTAAGAGCATAGAGATGAGAACTACCTGATGATGCCATGGAAGAACTACCTGTGTTTGTGGGTTTGACTAAAGAGTCTAGTAGTTCCCTTAGCTTTGTAATTTCTTCTGGATTGAAGTCAGCAACAGCAGTAGGTTTAGAATGACTTTCCTCGACAACACTTGATTGGACCAAGTGGGCGTGTGCTGGTCCTTCTCGTTGAATGCCTTTGGTGTTCCAATTTCGATTCTGATTTGGCGGTTTTCCATGACGTTTCCAGCATCTGTCTTCGGTGTGCCTTGGCTTCTTGCAGAAGGTACACCATAGAGAATTCTTGTTATCCCCTCTTTCAATCTCCATTTTGGGAGCTCCTCCGGTTTGACCGTTCTTCCATTGGTCAATGTTCTTCTCTCGACTTTGTGTTACTAAGGCTGAACTTTCATGTGATTGAGGCTCCATCATCACTCCTCTTCGCGATTCTTCTGTTCGAAAGGCATCCATGGTTTCATTTAGTGAAGGTAACTCTTTTCCGAGTACTTGAATCCTTATTGGATCAAACTCGTTGTTCAGACCTGTTAAGAACTTATAGATTCTATCCTTCTCCTTATAATTTTTTAGTAAAGTAGCATCTGCTGTGCATTTTGCCTCAAAATGCTCATAGTGATCCAACTCCAACCATAGATTTTGTAGAGTTTGGGCATACTCACTAATGGACCAATCTCCTTGCTTGGTAGTCGCAATCTTCATCTTAATTTCGTAAATTTGTGCAGCATCACCAACCTTGGAATAATTTTCTTTACAGCTGTCCACACCTCTTTGGCAGTCTTCATGAATATGCACGCATCACTAATCTCAGGCACCATGGAATTCCATAGCCATGACATTACCACAACATCTTCTTCATCCCATGCAGCAAATTTCTTGTCTGTAGCTACTGGAGTATCCTTTCCAGTAAGATGATTCAATTTTCCCTTCCCCTTTAAAAAGGTTTGGACAAAATGAGACCATTTGAGGTAGTTTTTACCATTGAGACGAAGGATAGGTTGAACATTTTTCAGCTTAACGGAGCCAGTGTTTGGGGCAGGGGTATTAACTAGTTCAGACATTCTGAGTTTTATTGGGGAAAACGACAATATAGACCGTAAAATAAAATCGACAATGCAGGATGCACAACAGAAACAATGGCAATGCAGGCCACAATTTTAAACAGGCTCCTATGGACTTTGGAGCTCTGATGCCATGACAAAGATAATTGTTTTTCTTATTATTGATAGAGCAACATGTGCTCTTAAATAGAATACAACGTACTTAGAAAAGGAAATCCCTAATAAATATTCATCATTGCCCTCAGTCAATTCTATAATTAAGGGTCAATAGTTTCTATAAATACATACACACCTAATCAAATCCTTTAAACCTATTTAAATATAAAATATACAGCTAATTAACACATGTACAACTGGCTCTAACAGTTTTCTTTGATCACAGAATCAGATCCTTGTTCCAGAGTCATCAGAGCTGACTGATGATTAACCAGAGTTTCTTCAGGAGCAGATTCTTTTGGAAGATCTTCTGTAGGAGCAGGCTCTTCAGCAATCACAGATAAAGCAGATTCTTTAGAAGAAGTATTCTCCAAAAGAAGAATTGGTGATCTGTTCACATTCCAGAGTGTATGTCTAACAACTTCAGCAAATCTGACCATTGCATCATCAGAGCAAATGGCCTGAAGATTTGAAGCAACAGAGTTGAACCTGGAGATGAACTTCTTCCAGATTACATCAGACTCATATGGATTAATGCTTCTGAGGCATTCATTCTTAACAGAATCTAAACTCATCTTTATTTCTTGTTCAAAATTAGCAATCAGAACATCAACATTCAGCCTAGGTTTAGGTTTTAGGTAGGCTTCTAGTGGTGATGGTTTAGGTTCTGTAGAGGGAGGTGGAATGGTAAAGGTAGGAATAATGAACAGGGGACGAGGATAAGATGGAAATGATGAATGGGTAGATGAAAAAGTGATAGCCTTAGATTTAGGATAAAAGTGTTTAAGCTTAAGTCAAGAGGGAAGGTCTTCAGAAGGAAAAGGTTTAAATGATATAAATGAAGTTGATGAGCTGTGAAAAGGTCTAGATGAACTAGATACCTCTTGGTGTGATGATCCATTTGGCAAATTAGAAGGCAGGTCAAACTCAGTTGAATCAGAAGATTCAATTGAGTGACAAGATGTTGATGAAATGTCAAAGAGGGTTTTGAGGGGTTGGATGTCAAGAACATCAGAATCAGAAATTTGTGATTCAGATGGTTGAGGTTGTTCTGGTTGAGGTTGTTCTGTTTGATGTTTAAAAGGTAAAGGTTCTTCTGGTTGTGGTTCTTGTGTTGTTGGTTCTGGTGGTGTTGGTTCTTGGGGAGTTGGTTCTTCTGGAAGAGATTGTTCTGGTTGTTGAATAACAGGGATATCAACAGAAGGTTGTTGTTCAGATGTGGGTGGTTAAGAAGTAATTTGTTCAGTTTGAGTGGATATAGGTTCAGATTAAGGTTGAGATATGGGAACAGATTCAGGTATAATTTTTGGTTCAGATGAATTTTTTATAGATGATGGAGGTGGTACAGAAGATATAGGTACATATGTAGTGTGAGTTTGAGAAGTAGGAGGTAAAGGGACAGAACCAACTGTTAAATGTTCTGGTACTATTTCAGAAATACAAGGTAAAGATGAATTAATACCTATCTTCTTGGCACGTTTGATTGTAATATGATGAAGCTTCTCCATAAGCTTTTCTCTTCTTCTTCGTTGGTTCTTCAGATATTTTCTGCTTCTTCTTGCTTGCAGATTCTTCTTCTGAAGCCTGTCTCTTCTTCCTCAGATTTTCCTCATAAAAATCTGGTGCAGGTTCTCTAGCACGCAACAGAATATCAACAGGAACAGGGGTTCCATCTGCCTTGCATAATGCAATGTATTCCAGAATTACATCTATAGGTTCATCAGCAGAGAATATAGGGAAATCATCTACTGGAAGTCTCCTATGACTAACCTCTTCAACATTGAGCTTAGCAGGGGCAGATGTGAGTTCATCAACCACTTTCATCCTCTGGAGACTCTTGCCATTCAGAGGTTTTCCAACTATAGAAGCAAGTTCTTCTTTCACACCAACTTCATGCAGATGAGCCACAAGTCCATTTTCAGTCAGAATGTCTGAAATCATCCTTCCATAAGGAATCCAAGTCTTGATCTTCTAACCCTTTGTCTTGACAGATTCTCTGGAGGCATTAATGTGATTCCACAGATGCATAAACAGAATGTGTGGCAGATCCACTTTTGTGCTCTGACTCAGACAGAACATGAAGTACATATGTTCATTATTTACATAATCAGGAGAGTTGGTTGACTTCCTATGATGTATACAGCCTAGAAAAATCTTGGCCCAGATCTTGTAATTTGCTTTCAGATCTTTAAACTTACTTGAAGCTTCTCCAGATGTAAGCACTTTAGGATACACTTCAGACGTATCAACACGCCCAACTGGCAGATGAGAAACTCCATCAGTTTCTTCATAACCAATGAGCTTTTTGATCAGATCTTCAGTTATGATTATCTCCTTTCCCAAAACTGAAGAAACTATGAACTTGGGATACACAGTTGCATGAATCCCAAATTCTTTCACTAAACAAGGATAAACTGGTCCAAACAGTCTATCAAAATACTTTACCCATCCTTGAGCATCAATGATAGGACGCAAATCAAACCCATTTTCAACCATGGAGTCAAAGTCCACCATTGATTCACATAAAACTTGAAGTTTATCAACTGGTGTTAGAAGAGTTCTAACTGGTTCTTTGAAAGGAACAACACCCAGGTTAGAAGATGAGACTACAACCATTGTTGATTGAAACTGAGCAGAAGTTGATGATGAAGTAGCCATTGTTGTTCTTGAGAAAGATTTGGGGTTCCGAAGGGATTTTGGTTTGGAAGAGAGATGGAAGCAATGAAATAAGCAGAAATGCATATAAGTCGTGAGAGAGAGTGAAAAGTGTGAGAAGTGAAGTGTTGTGGAATTTATAGAGAAAATTATGGCACACAAAGATCACACGTTCAGCATGTTTGCCACTTAGCATTTAATTGCATTAATTAAAAATAATATATTCATTTCAAGCATTTAATGATTCTGACAGATTGGGGGGAAAACGAGAAATTCAATATTCAAAACAGTATCTCAAACGTCATTTCAGTATTGTGCACTCCACCTTTTCAGATTCAGAGTTACACGTGTTTGCTTGCATGTGCTTCTGAAACTCTTTGAGAAATGAAACGTTAGACAATGTTCAGATCCTCTGAGGCTTGTTAGTTCAGATACACAAATAAAAATAATCAAAGAAAATAACAGATGTAATACTTCAGAGTTTTAAACATTTTGCATCTGAGAAAATTTGCTTCTGATAAATATTTTATTCTGGACAGAAATCCATACTAATATTTTTCAGAATAAACTTAAACCTATCTTCAGCAAGGGGTTTTGTAAAGATATCAGCCTATTGATGGTCTGTATCAACAAAGTTTAGGCTTAAAATTCCCTTCTGAATATAGTCTCTAATGAAGTGATGTTTAATTTCTATATGCTTAGCTTTAGAGTGTAAAATAGGGTTTTTAGACAAACATATATGATAACGCGAAATCATATCATTTATTTGGCTTGATTTACATGCATTCATTTGCGATTATCGTAAATTTATCTTGATTTATGTTCTATTATACGGTTAATTTACCATGTTTTGTAGATTGTGGAGAATTTGGATTAAAGAAATAAAAGAAGAAGAAATGGAAGGAAAATAGAGAAGAAAAATGGGAAAAAACAGATTTTTGTAGGTGTGACGGTCGTCATGATCGTCACGGTCGTCAGGATCATCACAAAGCGTAAGCGTCATGATCTTCACAGACCGTCATGATCGTCACGACCCCAAAGTTCAGTTCGTGCAAAAACAGAAGTGGACACGAACACCCTCAACTTAATTTCTTTCTACACTTTCTCCACTAACTGCCCACTACAGGAAGTTACTCTCATTTTCTCCATAACGCATGCATGATCTCTGGAAGTTGAGAAATGAGATATCTCCTATAAATAAGCATTGGATTCACAGCTTCCGGGGGGAGCCTTCGACGTATCGAAGTGCTGCCAAAATTCCCATTGAAGCCAAATTTACTTTCCTGCATTATTTTCTATTTCTTTTCCTTTTATTTCCATTTGTATCATTTTCGTTCTTGTACCTTTTACTTCTTGCCAAAGTAGAATCCTGCCGACGTTGTGGAGGACTACCCAAGGATTTGAGATCAGTACGATTTACAGGTTTTTATTAATTGAATTACTACTTTATTTCTGTCATAATGCATGTTTTATTATTTTTCTGTTTATGTTTATTCCCGTTTGCATTAATTACAATGTCTAGCTAAATTAGTTTTATCGGTATGTAACCGAATTAGTAGGATGTGATTTGATACTACCCGGTGAACCTTATCTTCTTACAAACAATCTTTCTGGCCGTAGTTTTTAATCAAATCTTTCTAAATAAACCTTTGTCGCGACAACGAGAAATTATTTACAATAGTTTGGTCACGAAAGTGGGAAATTCATTAAGGCACGAATCGGCACACGAAAGCTGGGATTCAAACCAGATAGTAAAAACTAGGCATTAATTTTAAACACAGTGAAAGCGCTTTAAAAGAAATCACAACTTATTTGTTTTCAAAAAGTAGTTTAAACCCCGAATGGGACTGCGAGAACGTACATTCCGCCTTAGAATTATGACCCGAGTCAACAACCATCGTGAGGCAAAGGTCTTTAAACGAGTATTTTCTCCTAAAAGGTGTTTGCAAAGAGTAAAAAAGCACTGGTGACCTGTCGAATCCCTGATAACTAAGTCATTGCATACCGATATCCCTTTACCTCTTTTTCCTTAAACCAATTATCTTTATTTTCTGTGCATTAAATTTCATTCGCATTTAACTTTCCAAATTTCATTAGCCTTAGCTTTACGTCGTAACAATAGATAACGGTAGGTTGACATTGGTCTCTGTGGGTTCGACAATCTTTTATATTACTTCGATATTTCCGTGCACTTGCGGACACATCATGTTTTTGGCGCCATTGCCGGGGACCAACAATCAATATTGTGATTCCGTTGTTGCATAGTATAGACTAAGACACTCTTATCTAAATCGTTATGTATAACCCATATTTCCCTTATAACTACCACCCCCAATATTTCGAGGAACCACAAGATCCGTTTAAATCTGACCTCGAAATATTATTAGAAGATTTCAATACAACACATTCTCACCCAAATTCCCTCTATGATGACGACTCCCAAATTTTTTGAGGAAACGCAAAATTTCGATACATCCAACCTTGAACTACTACTAGAAGAATTCAATGAGACGTCTACTTACTCTAGGATAAAATCTATGATGGAGTGCTTTGTGGAGACACAAACTATCCAAAACGAAGATTTTAGAAAACAACATCTCCAAATTAATGAAGACCTTAGGCAGATGAACGTTATTATCGATTCCCTCGCAACTCACTGCGAGACTTTGGAGACCCAAACCTCCCTGCTTAGACAAACACCTCTAGGACCCTTCCTAGAAGGACATGTGAATGTTGTGACAACCGTTAATGAAGAACAAATAGAAAATCCTAGAGAGAGCGATCATGAGTCTGAGGAGATTTTTGGTGAGAAAAGCATAATTATTGAGAAAAATCCACCGACACCACCCGAAAGGGAGGTTGTCGAAGAGGTAGAGAAGGAAGCACCCACTGTTGCTCCTCCTCCCTATACCCTACCTAATCCTTTCTCACAATTGGTTGTGGAAGCTAAGGTAGACTCCCAATTCAAAACATATGTGGAGGTACTGGAAAATACCCACACCAATGCACCTTTGTCTAAGGTCCCTCATAAGAAAAGAAAATTCGAGGACCGTGAAACTAGGGTCATCATTACTGTTAAAAGGGTAAGATTAACTTTTGAGGTGGTGGATGAAATAATTAAGCCCAAATTTGAAAAACTGATACTCAGGATAGATCCAGAACCACCACCACGCATTCAAAACAAGGAACCACCCTACAAAAGAAAGAAACGAAAAGGTGAGGGATATGAGCGATGACTTGATAAGTGGCCATGGAAATTGAAGACTATTTAAAGTTCGATCGAGGAACCATTCTCGAAAGAACCACCATGAGTACTTGCACTCCTTAGCAGTCGAGTTATCGACGTTAAACAAAGTGTTGTGTGGGAGGCAACCCACAAAGGCTTTTATTTTAATTTGTTTGTTTAAATTTTCAGAAAATAAAGAAATGTATCGCTTGTTACGCTTTAGCTATATCTAGGCGAAAACTCTCTACATGATGATGAGTTGTGCCCACAGACATTCCTACGAGTGTCGCTGCTGGTGGTGACACTAATGATGATTACTTCCTCTGGAAGTAAGTAATATGATGAGTTGGTGCTATAATTACACAAACGAAGGCATCTCAAAATGCTCGCCGCCGAAGTAGAAGTGATCAACAAAGACATGGACATCAAGAGCAGGATCATAGAGGATTTAGCATGCAGTAACACTCATACAGGTTCTATTTTTTATTTTCCACCTTTCACTAAAATATTAAGGACAATGTTTGGTTTAAGTGTGGGGGAGGAACTCTATCGCTCTCGTTTTATCGCTTTTTAGTTTAATTTATTGTTTTATATTTTATTTCGTATTTTTAGGAATTTTATCTGCTATGTCAAAGTCTTTGCATGTGCTGTCGAGTCTTTATGCGTGGTTTTCTCCTGTTATTCAAACATCCCCAAAATTTCAAAATTTCAAAATTCTACCCTCCAACAGTTTTCTGCTTCGATTCATGACATGGTACTCTGAGAGTATATAGGTTGTTCAGGCTATATTAGAAAAATTTGGGAAAGTTTTGATAAAATTGATACCGTCCTGACACCCTTAACCCCCTAAATATGCAAAATCAATTTGAGTACCCATTATGCCGAAACCTTAAAGCTCTAGTTTCTTTTTGTAATCCCTAAGTAGTTTATTTAAGCAGTCAGCACCATCCTAAACACACTAAGTAAAAAACCAATGCAAATAAGTGTATGATCTCCGATGTAAAATGAGAAATTAAGAAAGAAAAAAAAATTATGAATAAAAAGACATGTTCCTTCTAAGTTAGGTGTTACTCACCCGATCACCTAGCCCAACGGTACAAACTCTTTAAGTTCAATTGATGCTTAAGCATATTTTCAGAGAAAAAGATGAAACAACAACGAGATCATAGTCACTAACAGGTTTACTTGCCATGAACGTGTATGGATAACGGGCTTAATGTGATTGCACTATAATGAAATGGGGTGAAAGAGATCATGCGATATAGGTTGAGTTATAATGGCATGATTCGGATTGGTTTGCATAAGTAGGGAATTTTTGAAATTGTGTCGTTACGGTATCCTTGACATTGATATTTAGTACCTATCGATCTAACATTAGCCTAGCGGCCACGTATGATTAGACTCTCACTGTGTCCTTGTTTCAAATTATGCTTATTTCTTTTCACCGTGTTGGTTGATTGCTTGAGGACAAGCAATGGTTTAAGTGTGGGGGTGTTTGATAACGCGGAATCATATCGTTTATTTGGCTTGATTTACATGCATTCATTTGCGATTATCGTAAATTTATCTTGATTTATGTTCTATTATACGGTTAATTTACTATGATTTTTGGAATGTGGAGAATTTGGATTAAAGAAAGAAAATAAGAAGAAATGGAAGGAAAATAGAGAAGAAAAACAGGAAAAAACAGATTTTTGTAGGTGTCACGGTCGTCATGATCGTCACGGTCGTCATGATCGTCACGGTCTTCATGATGGTCACAAAGTGTAACCGTCATGATCGTCACAGACCGTCATGACCGTCACAACCCCAAAGTTCAGTTCGTGCAAAAACAGAAGTGGACACGAACATCCTCAACTTAATTTCTTCCTACACTTTCTCCACTAACTGCCCACTACAGGAAGTTACTCCCATTTCCTCCATAACGCATGCATGATCTCTGGAAGTTGAGAAATGAGATATCTCCTATAAATAGGCCTTGGATTCACAGCTTCTGGGGGGAGCCTTCGACGTATCGAAGTGCTGCCAAAATTCCCACTGAAGCCAAATTTACTTTCCTGCATTATTTTCTATTTCTTTTCCTTTTATTTCCATTTGTATCGTTTTATTCGTTCCTGTACCTTTTACTTCTTGCCAAAGTAGAATCCTGCTGACGTTGTGGAGGACTACCCAAGGATTTGAGATCAGTACGATTTACAGGTTTTTATTAATTGAATTACTACTTTGTTTCTGTCATAATGCATATTTTATTATTTTGCTGTTTATGTTTATTCCCGTTTGCATTAATTACAATGTCTAGCTAAATTAGTTTTATCGGTATGTAACCGAATTAGTAGGATGTGATTTGATACTACCCGGTGAACCTTATCTTCTTACAAACAATCTTTCTGGCCGTAGTTTTTAATCAAATCTTTCTAAATAAACCTTCATCGGGAAAGCGAAAAATTATTTACAGTAGTTTGGCCATGAAAGTGGGAAATTCATTAAGGCACGAATCGGCACGCGAAAGCTGGGATTCAAACTAGATAGTTAAAACTAGGCATTGATTTTAAACACTGTGAAAATGTTTTAAAAGAAATCATAATTTATTTGTTTTCAAAAAGTAGTTTTAACCCTGAATGGGACTGCGAGAGCGTACATTCTGCCTTAGGCTTATGACCCGAGTCAACAACCATCGTGAGACAAAGGTCTTTAAGCGAGTATTTTCTCCTAAAAGGTGTTTGCAAAGAGTAAAAAAGCACCGGTGACCTGTCGAATCCCTGATAACTAAGTCATTGCATACCGATATCCCTTTACTGCTTTTTCCTTAAACCAATTATCTTTATTTTCTGTGCATTAAATTTCATTCGCATTTAACTTTCCAAATTCCATTAGCCTTAACTTTACACCGTAACAATAGATAACAGTAGGTTGACATTGGTCTCTGTGGGTTCGACAATCTTTTATATTACTTCGATATTTCCGTGCACTTGCGGACATATCAATATAGCAGAAGTATTATCATAGAAGATAGAAAATTACTCTCAAAGATCTGATAATCTTCTAGTTGACTTTTCATCCAGAGCATCTGTGTGCTACACCCAGCAGCAGCAATGTATTCTGCTTCTGTAGTTGACATCTCTATTGTAGGTTGCTTCTTGCTGTACCAGGAGATTAGATTTCTTCCCAGAAACTGACAGCTTTCAGAAGTACTTTTTCTTTCAACTCTGTCTCCAGCGTAATCAGCATCACATAATCCAACTAATTTAAATTCATCAGATTTTCTGTAACACAAACCCACATTAGTAGTACCTTTCAGGTACCTTAGAATCCTCTTAACAGCTGTTAAGTGAGATTCTCTAGGATCTGATTGGAATCTAGCACACAAGTATACACTGAAGAGAATATCAGGTCTAGAAGCAGTTAAGTACAAAAGAGAGCCAATCATACCTCTGTAAAGCTTCTGGTCTACCTTTTTACTTACCTCTTCCTTGCCCAGAGTGCTTGTTGGATGCATTGGAGTCTTTGCCAGCTTGCTTTCTATCATGTTAAACTTCTTCAGAAGCTCTTTCACATACTTTGTCTGATGTATGTAAGTGTATTCTGGAGTTTGGTTAACTTGAATTCCCATAAAGAATCTGAGTTCTCCCATCATGCTCATCTCAAATTCAGCCTGCATAGATTGAGCAAACTCCTTTCCAAGCGTAATATTTGTTGAACCAAATATAATATCATCTACGTAAATTTGACAAATTAACAAGTCTTTCGTAAATGATTTACAGAAGAGAGTTGTGTCCACTTTGCCTCTGATAAAATTCTTCTCCAGAAGAAAATTACTCAATCTCTCATACCAAGCTCTGAGAGCTTGTTTTAAGCCATAGAGTGATTTTTTAAGTTTAAAAACATGTTCTGGAAGTTTTTCATTTTCAAACCCAGGAGGTTGATGAACATAAACTTCCTCTTCTATAATACCATTTAAGAAGGCACTCTTAACATCCATATGATATAGAGTGATGTTATTTTGTGTAGCAAAAGAAATAAGTAGGCGTATAGACTCTAACCTGGCCACAAGAGCATAAGTCTCTATGTAATCAATTCCTTCTTGATGGCTATATCCTTGAGCAACTTGCCTAGCCTTGTTTCTAACAACTTCTCCTTGCTCATTAAGTTTGTTTCTGAAGACCTATTTAGTTCCAATGATGTTAAATCCTTTTGGTCTTGGAACTAGATCCCAAACTTCATTCCTTGTGAATTGATTTATCTCCTCTTGCATTACAAGTATCCAACCATTGTCTTGCAGAGCTTCATCCACTGAGGTTGGTTCAATGACTAACACCAGACCAAATAAGGACGTTCTAGATGATCTGATGAAAGATCTTATTCTGATAGGGTCATCCTTCTTTCCAATTATCATTTCTTCTGGATGAGAAGCCTTGATTCTGGATGATCCTTTAATATTTGGTTCTTCAGAAATATTCAAATTATTCATCTGAGCAACAAAGGGAGTTGCATCTGGTGTTGCTTCTGACTCTTTAGCTTGAGCTTTGTCTGCCTCTGAATCTTCAGAGTCTGTGAGAAGTACTTCTCTATCTGCAGAATTATCAAGCTGCTTTGGCTTTTGAATGCCAAGCTTATCATCAAATCTAACATGAACTGATTCCTCCACAATCTGTGTCTCAGTATTGTATACTATGTAGCCTTTAGAGCGTTAAGAATACCCAAGCATGAAACACTTATGTGCTTTAGAATCAAACTTGTTCAGATTCTCTTTAGTATTCAACATAAAACATACACATCCAAAAGGATGGAAATAAGAAATGTTGGGCTTTCTATTCCTCCATAATTCATAGGGTGTCTTCTCCAGAAGAGGTCTTACAGACACTCTGTTCTGAATATAACAGGTTGTGTTAATTGCTTCTGCCCAAAAATGTTTTGCCATGTTAGTTTCGTTGATCATGGTTCTGACCATTTCTTACAATGTTCTATTTTTCCTCTCTATAAATCCATTCTGTTGAGGAGTTCTAGGGCAGGAGAAATCATGTGCAATGCCATTTTCTTTAAAAAATTTATCAAAAAATTTATTTTCAAATTCTCCACCATGATCACTTCTGACTTTAACAATTTTAAATTCTTTTTCAGTTTGGACTTGTTTGCAGAAGTCAAAGAACACAGAGTGTGACTCATCCTTGTGTTTTAGGAATTTTACCCATGTCCATCTGCTGTAGTCATCAACTATGACTAATCCATACTTCTTGCCTCTGATGGATGCAATTTTCACTGGCCCAAACAGATCAATATGAAGCAGCTCTAATGGTCTTAAGGTTGAAACAACATTTTTAGCTTTAAAAGAAGATTTTGAAAATTTTCCTTTCTGACATGCTTCACAAAGAGCATTTGAGTTGAACTTCAACTGAGGAAGTTCTCTAACCAGATTGAGTTTATTAATCTGAGATATACGTCTCATACTAATATGCCCCAATCTTCTGTGCCAGACCCATTGCTCATCGTTAACAGACATAAGGCATTTTACATTTTGAACTTTAAGTTCTGAAAGATTAATTTTGTAAATGTTGTTCTTCCTTTTTCCATTAAAGAGGACTGAGCCATCTTTTTGACTAACATCTTTACAACATTTTTGATTGAAGATTGTGTCATAACCATTGTCACTTAATTGACTTATGGAAAATAGGTTATGTGTTAATCCTTCGACAAGTAAGGCATTAGATATGGAAGGAAGGTTACCATTACCAATAGTTCCAGAGCCAACTATTTTTCCCTTCTGATTCCCTCCAAACTTGACGTCTCCTCCAGATCTAAGTCTCAGGCTTTGGAACATAGACCTTCTTCCCGTCATGTGACGTGAGCAGCCAGAGTCTAGGTACCATGATTGGTGTCTTGACTTTGCTGCTAAAGACATTTGCAACAAATATTATTTTGTCCTTAGGTACCCAGATCTTTTGGGATCCTTTTGAGTTAGTTGATGTTGCACCCTAAAATTTGCCCACCCGTTTTCTAGCTTTGACTGGCTTTTGCTTCGTTTTCATCTACATATCATTTTCACATTTTTGCCCGTATTATCGGCCGAATTGAATTTATCAGGATTTTAGCCACTTTGCTCGTGTTTCAGGCGATTCAAATAATTCAACAATAAGTTCAGTGTAAAAAATCGAGCGAAAGTCGCTCTCCTCTTGATAATTCAGTCCGTGTTGATATTATCGGCGCATTTGGGTGCTCGCCTGTTTTTCATAGCATTTTTGCATTTTTATTTATTATTTTTGCTTTATTTATTGATTTAGAATAGTTTTTATTTAATTATATAGAAATAGTTTATATAGACTTTTTAATATAGTTTTTTTTGTTTTATTTTTATTTAATTAGACTTAGATTAAATAGGATTTAATATAGAAGTTAAATAGAGTGTTAGTTTTCTTTTTAATTATATTAGATTAGATATTAAAGTTATTTCAATTAGAAGTTATTTAGTTTAAAATAGGTTTTAGATTAGATTAATTATAGTTTAATTTAGAATTTTGATTAGTTATTATTAATTTAGAATTAGCTTAGATTAGTTTTATTTAATTAGAGTTATTTAGATTTAATTAGGTTTTTTTATTTGGTAAGAATCAGCTTTTTTATTTATTTAATCAATTTTAATTAGCTTTTATTTTTAATTAATAATTAAACTAGTTTTTCTTTCATCATCCGCTTTAATCGCAATCAGCATGGTTCATTAGCATTAATTAATTTATCATTAAGTCATTAACCATCATTAAGCCATCCCAGCTGCCATGTATCACATGCCTATATATACTATCACTATTCCATGTGTCCCTCCCCCAGGACAACCCTAGCCGCAACAATAGCAGCCTCCAAACCTTAACCAACTGTGTTTCACAATAGCAAACCATTGCCTGCCTCTCGACCGTCCTCTTTGCTATGAACCTTGCCTGCAGTTTCTTTCAACAAAAAAAAAACCATTTTCAATAAACTCTTTCTGGGATTCCAAACCACAGACCTTCAAGCATCAATTTCCTTCAATCACAACCAATAAATTTCATCAACATCATCAACCTCACTTCTCAACCTTCAAACAACTCAGAAAACCACGCTTCACATTACCGAACCTTCACGCGCTTCAGAAACTCCAAGCTATCACCACCTCCTTTCTGTTTTTTCTCCTATTCAACCTATTTTTTCCAGAAACAAACCAAACTCACTCTAAACGCCATTTTCGTCTGCTTCAAACCTCATACAACATACGCCGCATCACGAACCTACACGAAAACTCCAACAGCAACAAACCCAGATCCACTTCCTTTTTCAACCGCAACAGCCATAACCCCTTTATTTCCATCTTCCACTTTCCAATCTCGCAAACACCGCCTCCGAAATCCATAACCGTGAAAAACCACTCAAACCTCCATTGATGAACCTCAAACCCTCTTCAGCTTTCGCACCATCAAAAAGACCAAACCGTCACAATAAAAACAACCACCTTCAAACTCACCTACTTTGAATCTCTCCTCAAAATAACGACCATAAAACCCACCACAACCCTCTTCGACCTCCATTCGAACCATTATAAAAAATTACCAAACATCAACAAACTATAAACCCATAAGAAACAAAGATGGAATTGAAGGTTAAAATCAAACAAATCTGAAACAAACTGCAAAGGTTAGGAAATTTGGAGAGAGAAATGGAGAGTTTGGTTTGATTTTAAACGGAAAGGGTGACGAAAGTGAAGAGGAGTTTTGTTTGGTTCTGGATAGTGAAAGCGAGAGAGAAATACAGTTAGAATGAGGGCGATACCGTTTGGGAAGAGATTTTTTGTTTTGTTTTATTTCTTTGGTCTGATGAGCTGGTTTTAAGGATGATGAGTGGATGTCATTATCCACCGTTTTTGTTTCTTCTGGTGGCCTCCCAATCCCGTTTTTTGCTCGGGCCACTCCCTCTCTTACTATTTCAACCTTCTTTTTTATTTTATTTTTTGTGAGGTGAGGTGATGGGCTATTGAAGCCCATATGATCCTCATATATCTTATCACCATATTTTAAATTCCAAATACCCTTGTTTATGTTATACCCCTCTGTTTCATTAACATTTTTCTTTCTTTTTTAAAATTTATTTAATAATGTAAATATTTTTAGTTATTATATACATTATATATTGTTTTTTTAACAGATTGATATTTTGTTATATATATTATTTCAATTTTTATTTTTTAATTTCTTTTAGAATATATATTATATTAGTTTTCTCTTAGTATTCTATATATATTTCTTATAGAAGTTTTGTACACACTTAGAGTTTTATTTATTTTCTTTTAGAATTTTGATTTATATTTTCTTTAGAAGTTGGAATTTATTTTTCATTTGTTATTGGACATTTTGTCCCATTTTTCCTCGTTTTGGTCGATGAAGAAGTTTCCTTCGATTCTCCGTCAAATTATTGATGAGAAATGAAGGATCTGAGACCGATTTTCTCTCCTTTTTCACATTTTCGATTTTACTTCATTTCACTGTTTTGGTCGATGATGAGACCTCCGTAATTCGTTATTAATCAATATGTTGATGGATAATGTAGGATATGAGACCACCTTCTTTCTCTCCTCATTCTTTTCATCTTTCTAATTTTATTTTGACTTTCTGTGATGGATGAAGTCTTGTATCCGCAAGACGAGATCCCTTTCTGTTTTGGTCCGTGTGACATGATTCAATTGGAGAATGATTCTCAATATCATTTCTCTATCTTGTCTTTGACACGGAAATCAATATGCAACCTCCTATAGCTTGACTTCCATTCATAAGTCGAGTTACGATGGTTCAGCATCACATTAGTCCCGATTCAAAGTGTCAATCAAAGAGGAAAAGATTGGAATGGAGCTTGCACATGATGTCAAGGGTCAACGGAACCACTCCGTTTGGTAACATCTTTCTAATTCAAGTCTTTTAATCAACCGCCGAGCGTTGTGAGTTCTTAGCAATAGATACGTGAGAAATGGTGATTTGGGGTTTCCGTTCAATCGCTTAGAGTTTTTAGTGTAGCACCCTTTGGGTGATATGCGACACATTTGCTCCTACGCGTTAGGTTCTAGCGTGTGTGTCCCGAGTTCCTTCCCGTTTAGGCGTGTTAGGCCTAGTTCCTCTTTTCTCTCGCCCCCATGTGATCGAAGCTCTTTTCTCTCGCCCTAGTACGATCGAGACTCCTTTCTCTCACATCCTGGAGATTGAGATCCCTTCTCTTGCCCCAGTGCAATCGAGACCTCCCTTCTCTTGCCCCGTGCAACCGAGACCGTTTTCCCTAGTTGGTTGAACTACAACTGCTCTGATTTCTCGTACCAGACGAGAATATGTAGGCACAAGACGCGATGTCTTGGTGAGCACACTAATAACTAACTTCTCTGTTCTCTCGCTTCCATGCGATCGAGACTTTCCTGCTAACGACTAATCTTCCCTTTCTCTTGCCCTAGCGCAATTGAGACCAGACCGTAGTTCTAGAACCTTTAGGTGGCCCGTACCTTTGAACCAATGACATACTACGTCCGTTCTACCGCAAACAGGTAACGCCTAAGTCTCCAATGGTCGAGCAACAATACACCTAACTGCTAGAATGCATACGCTAGTATCGTCTACCTCTTCTCTCACCCGCATGTGATTGATAACACCCCGTTTACCCGTAGTTAGCCCGAACTAAGTTTGCTCTGATTTCTCGTACCAGACGAGGATATGTAGGCACAAGACGTGATGTCTTAGCGAGCAACCTTCCCTACCTTTCACCCGTAGTTAGCCGAACTACATTGACTCTGACTTCTCATTTCAGATGAGATACGTAGGCACAAAGCGCCGTTGCTTTGCCGAGTCAGTTTTCCTTTCTTTTGTCCTTAAGCCTTTAGCTAGATAGTTTTAATCACCCTTTTATATAGACAACAAGTGTGGATCCCGTCGAGTACGACGGACGTGAGGGGTGCTAACACCTTCCCCTTGCGTAACCGACTCCCGAACCCAAGATTTGGTTGCGATGACCGATATTATCCCTCTTTTTTGTTAGGTTTTCTCTGAGTGTTTCCTTTCCCTCTCTTGGGATAAATAAAGCATGGTGGAGACTCTTCTATCATTGCCGGCCTCGATTTTCGTAGTAGCGACAGTTGCCTTAAATTTTTGTCTGAACTTCTGTCTTTTGACAACAGGTTTGTTCTGACGTACTTTAGGTTTAAACACAGGGATGTTCTGATCAGAACGTGTGTGTTTAATATCATTAAGGTGACCATACTTAAAGTGAGTATACAGAGGAGTATGCTTAATGATAAGTTTATCAACAGGTGTTGGATTTAAATCCTTTCTAGAAGAAGATTCATATCCAATACCCTTCCTATTGTTTCTGCTTACGCCATAGATCATTAAAGCCATCTTGCTTCTATCTAGGCCTCTTGACAGAAACTTCTGAAAACTATAGTCATATTCTTCTAAAATGTTTTTAGATTTTGACTTAGTTTCAACTTCAGAATCTTGTTGAGCTTTTTCTAAATCATTTTTAATTTTCAAATTGTTTGCTTTAAGCTCAGCAACTTCTGATTTCAGAAGATCATTCTCAGATACAAGATTGTTTTGAAGCTTCTTGTACTTGAGCTTAATCTTACTATAGTTTTCCAGCCTTTTAGATAAACTCTCAATAGGTTATGCTCTAGTAAGTTCAGAAAATACCTCTTCTGAATCAGATTCAGATTCAGATCCAAATGATCCTTCATCATGATCTTCTATGTCTGCCATCAGTGCCATGTTTGCACATTCTTCTTCTGACTCCGATGAGGATTCAGATGCATCTGAATCATCCCATGTAGCCATCATAACTTTCTTCTTTTTTTCAAACTTCCTTCTGGGTTTCTCCTTCAGAAGTTTTGGACATTCATTCTTATAGTGCCCAGGTTCTTTGCACTCATAGCATACCACCTCTTTCTTTCTAGATCTTCTGTGTCCAGAGGACTCTTTGCATTGATCTGGTTTCTTGAAGTTTTTGAACTTCTTCTGTTTATGCTTCCAGAGCTGGTTGATCCTTCTGGACAGCAAGGACAATTCATCTTCTTCTTCAGAATATGATTCTTCACAACTTTCTTCAATAACCTGCAAAGCTTTGGCATATTTGTTAGACTTTAAAGCAACAGACTTACCTTTCTTCTGAGGTTCGTCTTCTTCTAGCTCAATCTCATGACTCCCCAAAGAGCTGATCAGTTCCTCCAGCGTGATCTTGTTCAGATCCTTTGCAAGCTTCTGAGCTATGACCATTGGTCTCCATCTTGTTGGTAAGCTTCTGATGATCTTCTTGACATGATCAGTAGTGGAGTAACCTTTGTCCAGAACCTTCAAGCCAGCTGTGAGAATCTGGAATCTAGAGAACATAGCTTCTACAGATTCAGATTCCTCCATTTTGAAGGCTTAGTATTTCTGGATCAGTGTCAGAGCCTTGGTCTCCTTCACTTGGGAGTTCCCTTCATGAGTCATCTTCAAAGATTCAAACATACCAAATGTTGTTTCTCTATTTGTAATTTTCTCATACTCAGTATGAGATATAGCATTTAGTAGAATGGTTCTTGCTTTATGATGATTCCTGAATTCTTTCTTCTGAGCTTCAGTCATTGACTTTCTATCAATATTTTTGCCATCCCCATCAGTGGGGTGAACATAACCATCAATGACCAAATCCCAAAGGTCAGCATCATATCCTGGAAAGAAGCTTTCTATTCTATCTTTCCAGTAGTCAAACTTCTCACCATCAAACATGGGAGGTTTGGTGCTGATTCTATCTCTGTCTTCATATTTGTTGTTGGATGTTAAAGCTTCAGCCATGATGTATCAACAAGAATATATCAAGATTTTTCCCAATGGATCTTTTCTCTTTCACTGTTAAGTGATAGCACTACAGAGCCGGAGCTCTGATACCAACTGAAGGTAGGAAAAACACTTAGAAGGGGGGTTGAATAAGGGTTTTGAAACAATTATGGCAATAAAAATAACACAGTATTTTTATCCTGGTTTGTTGAACTCAACTAATCCAGTCCACCCAACCAAGGTGATTTGCCTTTCTCAATAAGGACTTAATCCACTATATTCAAACTGATTACAGTGTCAACCACTAAGACAAACTGTCTTAGTCTTCTCAAGAAATTCTAACCACAACTTGGTCTTCTTAAGGAACCTTTTACAATAAATGTAAACTAACAAATGTGTTTGATTTGCTTCTAAAAAGCTATAATCACAACAGTGATTTTTACACAAGTATAAAAACAAATGAAGAAAAACTATTCAGCTTGAATAAAATTTGTATGAGAGCTTGAGAGTAGTTTATCAAATTTGATTTATGAATGATTCGTCAACTTTGAAATGTTGTTGAATACATCCTTTTATAGTACTGAACGTATGTTGCTTGAAGATTGTGCACTGCTGTGAGCTGTAGCCTTTTGTCTTCTATTGACTTTAGCTTTCCTAGAAGAGGAATGTTCAGACAAATCCCTTTTGTCTGATTTCATGTGCCATACATGAATAAGGAAAGAGTCGTTCAGATAAGGACAAGAATATGCCAACGGATCTTTTTGAATAGCATCTTCTTCAACAAGCTTCTTTCTCAAAGTTTCTCTAATCAGAGTTTGGATATCAGAGTCTTGCAGCCAAGTGCTTCAGCGTGAGTATCTCAATCTGAGCATAGTTGAGTATCAGAGCCTTTGTACTTGCAGTGTAAAATACTTCCAGATTCTTCTGAAACAATGCTTTAAACTCTTCACACAAATTCTTCAGCTACGCTTCAGAGTCTTCTGTAGCTTCTGCTTCAGAGTCTTCTGGCAGCGCTCAGAGTCTTCTGACAGCTTCTGCTTCAGAGTCTTCTGGCAGCACTCAGAGTCTTCTGATGAGTTGCTTCTGATGATCAGAGCCTTGCGTAGAGTAGCGTTCAGATGCATTTTTGCTTCCTTAAGAATATTTAATTTAATATCTAAAACAAAAATACTTGAATAGAATTAGAGTATATATTTACTTAATACAAAATTTCATTAGTGTTATCATCAAAACATAGAGATATAATTAAGAACCAATCTGTGTTCTAACACTTCTATCTTGGAAGATTGGTCGGATGTTTGCTTCAAGATGTTTATTTCATCTCCGTTTGCCTTTGTTTGTTTGTTTTGTCAGCATAAGCATACGCATAATATATAGATAGATAGCATGCACATTTTGTATCCTCGTGTTTGTTTGTTCTATCACTATGGCCGCGTTTATCCCTGAGTGACCGGGTGTGTCTTCTCCCTCCAAATAGAGTCGTCAGCCCTAAGCAGAAAAGTGCAATATTTCTAATTCCCCCATAGAGTTTGATCCTCGTGGGGGACGGTTGCTTTAGTTAAAATACCATTTGAGTTTATACCTCGATGGTCGAGTCTTGTTTGGCAGTTTCTCTTCAGTTATTTCCTAAATTGAACTTCGGTCTCCGACAATCACCTTTGGGTATCTCCAAACTTCCCGAACATGGTTAAGTGTGCATTTATTTTGCACTTTGCTCCCCAAGAGGGGTCCTTATGGAGACAACCATTGAAGACAAATATTTCTCCAACAGTATTACCACATTTTCGCAACAGAATTGCAAGCAATCTCTTTATTTGAGCAACTCGTTTTGATCAGAGTCTTATTCAAAACGACAAATGACAATCTCCACAAGACAGTTTATCCATCCCCAGTGAACTTATCAAGGTTATCAACTCGTCAAATGACATCTCTCCAGAAATCCATCAGAGAAGTTTGCCGAAGACATTACAGATACTTCTCTTTATTTGAGAATTTACATAATATTTTACAACAAGAAATACTCTTCAGGAATGTTTTCCCCAGTGAGTTCACTACACAAGTTTAATTCCATCAAATGGCATCTCTTCTGAGAAGTTTGGTGAATATTATTACTATTAGTCTCTCTTTATTTGAGAAGACATATTTTGCTGATCAACCGGCTTACATCTCTTCCGAAGATCCCCGGTGAAGCTCTATAATTTACAATGATATCTTAATCCCATGTGAAGATGCTCTCACGAGTATTCATCATTTCAGGAAGAAACTGAGACATGTTCATGGCACCCAGACCATGAGGTGTGGGGAGGTTTATTTCAAGAAACTAAGACTCGTTCATGGCATCCAGACCATGAGGCGTGGGGAGGTTTATTTCAAGAAACTGAGACCCGTTCATGGCACCCAGACCATGAAGCGTGGAGAGGTTTATTTCAAGGAAACTGAGACCCGTTCATGGCACCCAGACCATGAGGCGTGGGGAGGTTTATTTCAAGAAACTGAGACTCGTTCATGGCACCCAGACCATGAGGCGTGGGGAGGTTTATTTCAAGAAACTGAGACCCATTCATGGCACCCAGACCATGAGGCGTGGGGAGGTTTATTTCAAGAAACTGAGACCCGTCCATGGCACCCAGACCATGAGGTGTAGGGAGGTTTATTTCAAGAAACTGAGACCCATTCATGGCACTCAGACCATGAGGGGTGGGAAGATTTATTTCAAGAAACTGAGACCCGTTCATGGCACCCAGACCATGAAGCGTGGGGAGGTTTATTTCAAGGAAACTGAGTCCCGTTCATGGCATCCAGACCATGAAGCGTTGGGGAGGTTTATTTTCTACTTTTTTTTCAAGTGGATTACTCAATTAAAGAAGCTGAATTATGTTTCAATCAAGAAAATTCATTTTCGTTATTACCATTGTCTAGACTACTGCATGTTGGTAGTAGATTATCCTTCGATTACAAGTTTCTCGCCTGTTGTTTAATTCGCCATATTCTAGGTGTATGTACGATAATATTATACTTCTGGAGATTCCCCATTGCTGGTTGTTTCCTTTCCCTGTGGAGTCTCGCTCTGTTGAGCCGGTTCTTCGTGTGTTGGGGCTAGTCTTTCCCCTGTGGCATCTTTTCACTGCAGGACCGTTTGTCTTGCATTTTCATATCATATCACATGATATACATTTGGTTACTTCTTACGGCCAAAAATTCGTGCTATGTTTGTATTTAAGTCCCTCCTATCTCGTCGAGACGAAGATTTCAATCTACATATCTCCGGATAGAAGAAACTTAAATAGGGGCATCTGTCACACCCTAATTTTTGACCATAAGATCCCGCCTCCTTGTGCTTTTATTACTTATTTTATTTTACTTTTATATGAATGTTTATTACGGCTAACCAGTTCGCGCAGGTACAATACCGTCAAGTATAGATTCGTACAGTCAAATACCACAAGGTGACCGTTGGATTAGGGAGATCCTGAGTTTATTCTCCTGTCGTTTCCTTAAAGCTTCTCAAAGGTTCCAATGTTAGCCCGAGAGGTTTAAGTTGTTAAAGACATGGCTCGTATACCAGGATGCACAACTCAAGAGCTTTTCAGATACGAGAGTAGTTCAAACCATTTCAAGCATCGGTCATGGGTCCAAATTACGAATTCAAGGTAGAGTTCAATGGCGAGGTTATGTTTTGAGGATTCCACAAGGATCAGTTAATGTGAAAGGACCAGCATCGTCCAAAGGCTTGTTCGGAGTTACACTATGGGTTCATCAACCCTAACTTGTTCAACGACATCAAATATCTGGAACATTTAGTTTGGGCCAAGATTTAAAGTTCTACGGAGTTTCTGGGGATTCAAGTGACAATTAGGTTGTGCAAGTTTACCAGTTAGACATTCCTATTTTCGTTGTCTTTACCATAACCTATCCAAATTTTAAGACCATACCCACCCGAGTACAAGTGTTGATTCATACTACTTCTAAGTACGAGCTCAAAATATCTACAAGAAAGCATTTAATTTGTGCCTCATATTTTATGGTCATTTACTTTCACAAGCGGATTGCTCATTCAAGATTTATAAGGTTGGATATAAAGTCCAAAAGTCCTGTTTCTAATCTCATAATTGAAGGTTCACACGGGTTGGAGATTTAAGGTCCTTAAAATTCAAAGATCATTCAAGAAAGCCCCAGGCATGAAGAGCATCATTTGCATTGCCAAGAAAATTAATCAGAATGAGCAACGTGTTTGAGCATGTTTTATCTGAAAAGGAAACAAATTTGAGGCAAGAAATTAACGTATCAGATGAGTAAAAAAGCAATTCAACGGATTGATCTAAAAACATAAATGTTTCAAGTTTGTTCTCTCGTGTACAAACCAACAAGGAAATGTGATTAAGCACATTCAATTCAGAGTTTTTTTTCGAAATACTATAAGAAGATAAGTTTCACAAGATGAGGGGACGTTCATAAAAACCCAGACATTCAACAAAGAACACACGACAAATCATGAAACCCTAAAAAATAATTTGGCAAAGAGAAAAGGCATAAGAGCTTATCTTTCCCACCGTCGAAACCGTCGAGAACCTCAATCCCCTCCGTCATCGCCGATACCTCACGAGAAAACCGACCCGACGCGAATCACTGCCGTCCACCGCTTTTGATTATCACCGGAGGATCTTGAATCGCCGCCAATCCACCTCCGAAGCCGGCGAAAACATGCCGCAGTGAGATTTTCTTTCTCTTTTGTTCTTTTTTAACAGCTTAACCTTTTGTCTTTTGATGTGTGTAAAAACAGAGGACGATGAAAGAACGAAGGAGAAGAAGAATGAACGAGAGGATGAGAACACGAGACGATGGAAGAAGAAAAGAGACGGAGAGAAAAGATAGAGAGAGAGAGAGAGCAAAAGAGAAAGTCAGCGAGAACAGAGGAGATATTGAAGAGGAAGAGGGCGATCGAGAAAGGGGAAAGAAGAGGGATTTAGGGATTTGGGGTTTTTGTTTGTTTGTTTGTTTATTTGTAATATAATCACGTGTATATGCACACACGCACCTTATCACGCACCCTGCTCACTTAGTCTTTAGATCTCCAACGGATCTAATCCGGCGATCCACGCACGCTTGCCCACGATATACCCTCGCTGCTCTGCTGCACCGAATCAGGTGCCCCATTAACCTCACTTAATCAACCGTTAATTAACCCATCTTTTGCTTAATTAAAATAATTAACCCTTTTCCTTTTTTCAATCAGTTTTTTTTTTTAAAAAAATAATTAAAACCTATTTTATATAATCAATCTTTTTCCAACTAGTTAATTTGGTTATTTAATCAATTAACTTTTATTCAACCAATTTAATTAATAATTCAATTTATTCTAGTTAGCCAACTTAACAAAATTTTATTAAATAATATTATTCACAAAAAAACTTTTTCTAAATAAATTTTAATCATTAATTTACCTACATTTAATAGTAAGACCTATTTCATAACCTTAAAAAAAATAACTTATAATCAAAATCTACCTACACTTTAACATAACCCATTTTATTTAATAAATCTTATTTATTTAAAATTAATTCGCGTCTAAAACTTTTTTGCTAATAAAATTAAATTATCTTTTCCTAAAATCAACCTCATCAAATTAATTCAACTTTTATTAAAACTAATATAATTAAGTAACCAATTCACCCTTTAATATAATTTCTTATAAAATTAATCTCGCTAAATAATCAAACGCTTTCTCATAAAAATCTCGCTTAAAATTAATCAACTCCATGACTTAATCAATCGTGCACGCTTGCGCCCCCGCTCCGTCCCATTCACATGTTCACTTTCACTTGCACTCACTTGTCTTAGCGCTTTCATG
Source organism: Lathyrus sativus (assembly GCA_963859935.3). Classification (NCBI taxonomy): domain Eukaryota; kingdom Viridiplantae; phylum Streptophyta; class Magnoliopsida; order Fabales; family Fabaceae; genus Lathyrus; species Lathyrus sativus. The sequence goes on from OZ012735.1 coordinate 38,337,394, forward strand.
CGTTTGTGTATGCTTTTACTTTATCCGCAATTTATATTTATCGTCTTTTACCTTCCTGCAATTTACTTTACCGCATCGCATAAACGTCCAAAGGAAGAATCTGCGTATAACGTAACACTTGTGCATATGCATTTCATTTGCATCATAATCCCCATTGATCATTGATCCCATTCAAGTTGATCTCTTAAGTTAGATCCTACCCCATAAGGAGGACCTTTTCTTTTATCTTTTACAACTTAGAATAAACTCAACACAATTCAATCAAACATTATTCAAACATATTAGAGAATAAGATGTTAATCATCTTAAGCGAGATAAAACTTCTACCCCATAACAATTCAATCAATATGTAGGGACTTTTCCGCTTAAGAGAGATAGAGGCGTACTTGTTGACAATCCGAGTACTTGAGCCATTCTCTTAAGAGGATGCAAAGACTATTTTCCTACGAAGTTGTGGCAGTTAAATTAAGTAATCTCCCTTAAGATGACAACTCGTCTTTTCTCCTAGAACCAATCAACCAATTACCTTTATCCCGTAGGAACTTTGACCACAGTCAAAGAATTCCTTAAACCCTTTCGGGGAACTACAAATACTCTGATTCCATTCCCGTCAGGATATCTAGGCACAAGATGCGACGTCTTGGCGAGTATACTTAGATATAAACCCCTAGGTCTTTTATCCCTTAAGCAAATAACCCATATCAATAAACAACATAAACCAAGAGGTTCCTGTAGAGTACTACAGAAACTTAGGATGCTAGCACCTTCCCTAAGTTTAACCAATCGCCGAACCTAACTCTCTAGCTTTTGCATTTGCATTGCATTGTGGGTATTTCGATCTTTTTCCCTTCCTTTGGACAAATCAAAGACCGGTGGTGAACTAAATGAATTAAGATTCAAATTAATTAATAATTTGACATCCAATTCTCACTACGACAGGATCCTAAGGCTAGGATGGACTGAGGGTAAAGGCATTGACACGACGGTCAATGGAAAATCTTTCCTTCGGAACGGTAAACGGTAAAGCAGTGAGTAATTGAAAATGTAAGCAGAGTAAAGATAAATGATGATAGCAATGAGATATATGCATATATTGTACAGTAATCATGAGTAGTGGATTCAAATTTGGATGAGAAATTGAAAATATGTTAGATATGATTAAAGGATATGATTAAGTAGATATGGTGACTTAGAATTAAATTGAGAAAATTAGGCATTAATTGTTTTTAATTGTTTTTGTGAGAATTATTGAATTAAAAATTAACTCTAAGTTATAAGATTAGAATTGATTAAATAGAAAGAAGACGATTAAATTGGTTAATCTTGAATTAAAAAGTTTAAATTATTTTTAAGAAAAATGAATTAAGTGGCAAAAAAAAGTTCTAAATTATAAATTAACTTAATTGGAAATTAGAAACAAGTTCTTTTTTATTTTATTAGATATATTTTTTTTTGGATTTTTAATTATATAAAAAAGAAATGAAATGAAATTAAAATTTGAAACCTAATCTAAACAATTTTCTTATTTTTGTTTTTAATTATTATGAAAAAAAAAAAGAAATTAACTTTTAAACCCAGTAAGCATATTTTTATTTTTTATATATTTATTATAGAAAAAAACTAAATTCAAATTTAAAATTAATATTTTTATTATTATTATTTAAATAAATTCGTTTATTTTTTTAAATTAAATATTTTCAGATTTTTATATAATTAAGGTTAGTGTTAGTTAGTATATTAGTTTTTATTTTATTTATTTATGATTACATAACAAAATAAAAATATAAATAAACAAACTAAGAAAGAAAATAAAGTGGGTTGGGCTGGGTGATGAAGCCCCAGACCCAACCCGGCTGGGCATAAGAGAACGGGAGACAAGGGTTGTAAACCCTAACTCCCAAGGGTCACAAACGGCGCCCTTCAGTTTTCTCTCTTCCTCGCCTCCGATGCGTTCTCTCTTCTCTCTGACTTGTCTCTACTCTTTGCATGCCATTTTTCTTCTTCTACACATGCAATCTCTCTTCTCTCTCCTTCTGACCGTGAAATCTCTTAATCTTTTCCTCTTCTTCTTGTTGCCTTGAAAAACACTAAACCAAATGATGTTAAAATAGTGGGACTTACAGTTGGATTTGTGGTGTTCTTGGCCTATGATGATTTTCAAAATCTGAGGCTTTAAGATTTTTCTTTTCTGGGTTTCTTTGGCTTTGGGGGCTCTTTTGAGGGTTTCACAATTTTGGTTTTGTGATATTTGGTGTTTTCGTGGACAATTTTGTCGAGCTTGCGATGTTTGTGAAGGATTTTTGTTTGCTAGTTTTCGATGAGATTTGTGTTTGTGGGTTTTACGGATTCGTTTCGATCTCGAGCTGTGATGAAAAAATTCTGAGCTCTTTAGTGATGGTTTTCTCCCCTGATCCGTGTGAACTTCCTCTTCTTCTTATAACCCTTTTTTTTAAACGATTTGGAGGAGTTAAGATTTTTCCTTTTTCATGGTAACATGTTTTGACATGCTTGATACTTTCGATTTCCGAATTTGTTTTGATGCTGATACTATTTCATTTCCAGATTTGTTTTATCTAAAGATTGTTGGTTCCATTTTGTTTTAGCCTTATTGATGATGATGCTCCATTTCAGGTTTATTGGCTTAATGATGGTGATACTTTCCATTTTCGGATCTTTTGGCTTTGTGGCTGTTTTTATCTTCCATTTTCTTCATTATGACAGTGGTATTAGTTGCTTTCCGTTTTCGGATTTGTTCATTGATGGCGATATTCCATTTTCAGATTTTTTGCTTCTGGTGGAAAAATGACGGTTGTGTTTGTGATATTTTCCATTTTTGTGACTTTGGCTTTTTTGGAAAGTCTGAACTGTTTGGGCTTGTGGAAGAAAATCCGTTTTTTCTTTTTTTTCATTCTTTCTCTTTTTCGACTGAACAGATTATTGCCTTGGTTTTCTTGCTTGATGCTGTTGGGAATGGAAGTTGGTAGCAACTCCATTGTTGCCCTTCCGAAATTCCCAATGATGAACTTTAATTTTTGAGGGCCAAAAATTAAATTCAAAGTCCTTAAAATTGTTTATGATTCTAACCTTCTGAAATTGTTTTATTGTTTTGCAAGTCTTAAGCAAGTTATGGAGCTTGAAGATAGAACTTTGAAGATTTCATAGTCTTAGGATTTAGGATTAGGACTTGTAACATGAATCCAAAAAAGTTGTAATCTTGAATATTATTTGTACAGACTTGGATTTTGTATGCAAAAGAATGCAACCTTGAAATAGGAACGTGAACTCAGAATCTTGAATAGAAATATGAATTTTAATTAATCTCGAATTTTCCTTTTGTGCTCAATCAAAATTTTAAATTCTCCATTTTAACTTGAGTTCTATGATTTCTAAAAAAATAACCCCTTATGAAAGCAAATTAATCTTGCACCTAAATGGGATGCCAAAAGATCTTTCTGAATCAAGAACTCTTAACAATTATATGGCATATTTCTATCTCGAATTCTAATATGAGGTCTTTTCCAACTTGAATATAAAACCCAAAATTGAATCAGTGGCAATTTCAATGGATATTTGCGAAGAAGTAGATTCTGTGTCTCAATTTGAAGCTTGCTTGTCTAAACTCGAATCCGTCCACATTCAACGTTTCAAATCGTACTCCATTAATAAACCTCCTTCATCAATAGATCAAAACCATGCTATTAACACAAACCTTTAGAGGTTCACATTAAGCATGCAAATCCCACCAATTCTTAAACCAATTTTTTTGAAATTCAACGAATAGGAGACCCTAATCTTTCTTGGGAAATCTCTGAGAAACTTTGAGGGGCGATACTTGTTTTGACTGAGGGATCTGCAGGAGATAATAGGTACATGTAAAGCTTCCATGATTTCTTGAACTTCCAACAGCAACCTAACTTCACACCACAAAATGACAACTGGTTAAAAAGGTTAGCTAAAACAAAAGATTGAACTAAAATGAAATGAAAATGATCACTAAGTCTAAGGGTAAAATTTGGGGTACAACAGTTGCCCCTATTTAAATAACTTCACCGGATGATTTGAGCAACGAAGAAATTCGCAAAATCATGGTGAAAGGTATTTAAATATAGATAATCGAAAATTTTGCCCTTAGATGCAGTGATATGCAATGCTATGGATAAAAGAAACTAAACTAAAATGATGACAATGCTTTAAATATGATGGAAATGATAAATGCAAACATGCATACGAAACGAAGACACATGGGAAAGACGCAATGAGTAACCACTCACTGGGGAAGACAACGCACTGGGGAACAACAAAGAACCGGGGAAATCTAAAGTGATGGACCAACAGGTTCAAGCATGACCAGTTGTCACTTCAGAAAGAAAGACAAGAAGAGATCCTTAAATGGAGATGGCACCGGCAAGACGGCTTCCACTGGGGAAAAGATCCAGAGTAGCTGCTCAACAGGTTCAGACATGACCGGCTGACACTCTAGGATAAAAGGGTAAAAAAGATCCACTTGGCAATAGAATCAGGTAAACAAAATTGCTGGAGTCTTCAAGCAAGAATACATCCAAGCTTCTGGAAACTCCTTCAACGAAGAGATCAAATGAGATCTTCAGGAACCATTAGAAAAGATACAGGGTAAAAACTCTGATGTATGCCACAATAATTGGACTTCAGTGGGAAAATGCCCTGATAAGCTTCTCGAGAGAGACTGCCACTTATCGCTGCAAGGGACTTACATACCAAAAATGGATAAGATTCTCATATAAAGAGACTAACACTTACCTTAAAGGATAACAATGATAAGCTTCTCACGGGAGACTGCCACTTATCTGGGGATACAGGTAAAATGATAAGCTTCTCTAGAGAGACTGCCATTTATCTTGGAAAGGCAATGGGAACAAGCTTATCGAGGGAGATAGCCACTTATTGCTGGTATAATGAAGATAGGAATAAGCTTCTCAAGCGAGACTGCCACTTATCAATGCTGTAAAATGGTAGTGATAAGCTTCTCGAATGATACTGCAGCTTATTGGGGAGCAATGGTACAATGATAAGCTTCTCAGAATGATACTACCATTTATCTTCAAAGGTAGCAATAATAAACTTCTCAGGCGAGACTTCCTCTTATCTGATAGGTAATCTGATGAAACGATAAGCTTCTCCGGAGAGACTGCCATTTATCTCGGGGCACAACATGATAAGCTTCTCAGGAGAGACTGTCACTTATCAGCAATGAGGCATTGTAAAAGGCTCTTCTTGATAGATAGTGCAAAACAAATGCACGTCCAGGTAGGTTCGATGACCGACGTGGACCGAAGTTCAATCTAGAAATGAGCTAGAAAGAAAATGTCAAACAAGACTCCATTGAGGGAATGAACTCAAATGGGGATTATCTTATCCAAGCACGGAAAAGATAACGGAAATAACCATCATCCACGAGGGTTGAACTTTGTGGGGAAATGAGAAATAATAGGTATTTTATGCCTAATATTGACGATCTACTTGGAGAGAACGGAAAAACCCAACTACCTGGCGGTAACCACTGCCAAAGTAACAACAAAAGACAATGAGGATAACAAACATGCAGATGCTAATGCGTATGTATAAATGAAAATGCAATGAATATGCTCATGCTTGTGCTTATGCTTATGCTTATGTTGATGCATATGCTGACAAAACAGACAAGAGAGGGAGCAAGCGGGAGATGAAATAAACCTCTCGATAGGGATACCTAGCGACCTCTGCAAAAGTACATCTATCAAGGGATAGGAAAATTGATGGGCGTAACTAAATCTTGCTTCAAAGTTCCAAACTCTCTGGGGAGAACACTGTTCCACATGAGGATATGACATCATGACTTCACTGAAAGGATTGCCATCATGAATCTGAATTCTGATCAAAGAAGACATGTTCACTGGGAGAGTCATCTTATGATTAGAGACTTCCAGGGATAAAATAAATATCTGTTTCATTGGGAAGATGTGGAGCTAGGCAGCTTCATGGGGACAATTGCAACTTCCTAGGAAAAGTACATCAACTTCCTGGGGAAAATACATCAGCTTCCCTGGTAAAAATACCTCGACTTCTTGGGGAGAATATCGCAACCTCCCGGGGAGAATTTCTTGAGGAAAGTATGGCAACTTAAGTGAGGAAAATATGATTCCACTGGGGAGTGGGTTCTCAAATAATAGACATGTATCACTTGGAAGATACTGCTGAGATTCTTTGCAGTCTTGAAAAGTCACTGGAGATTATCGGATAAGTCCAAAAGTGTTGTCAGCTTATGTTTAACTGGGGGCTTGCGCTGAGGCAATGGTCTAAAAGTTCTTTTGCAACGTAAGACTTACTGGGGAATGAAGATGTCCTTCAGATATTTCCAGAAGTCAAAATAACTTTATATCTTTCCAAATGCATTTTCAAAAACAATTTTTAGTTTGAAAACTTTTCACTTTCAAAATTATTATTAACAATAACAAATTGCATAACAAAAATGAAAATTGAGATAACATAAATGGAAAAAATTGAAATATCAAAAGGTTTGATTTTATTAAAGAATGGTAGCTTGCTAATGGCAAGGCTCCATGGAAAATTAAAATTGAAATTGGCAATAGGGAAAGGTTACATTGAATCCAACAACCTCTACTGACCCTAACAACTAAGACTACCCAAAATCCTGCTTCTGATAAGAGAGATTGGATGGGAGTTGATCTCATCTGTAAATGTTCTTCAATGATCGACGTCATCTGATGCAGTGAAATTCCTTTGTCCCTAACTTTTTCCTGGATCACCCTTTCGGGTTTTCAATCCACCAGGACGCTCATTTTTGCCTAAGCCACCTTTCCAGGTTTTCAGCTTAGCGAGCTATATATTTTTTATTTTCATCCCTTATTTTTTCCTGGATCTCCTTCATAGGTTGTGATCCACCGAGATACCCATTGTTTCCTAAGTCGCCTTTCTAGGTTTTCGACTTAGCGGGTTTTTTAGGCATAATATTTTCTGACTGCATCAAAGTTTACAGGATGTGCAAGCTCTTCACCATCCATTGTTGTAAGAATTAGCGATCCTCCAGAGAATACTGTCTTCACAACAAATAGGCCTTCCTAATTGGGCATCCATTTCCCACGCATGTCTTTATGAACTAGCAAGATCTTCTTGAGTATAAGTTCTCCTTGACGGAATTCACGAATCCAGACTTTCTTGTCAAAGGCTCTTTTCATTCGTTTCTGATATAACTGACCATAGCATATTGCAGTTATGCGCTTCTTGTCTATGAGATTCAACTGGTCAAATCTGTCTTGGACCCATCTGGCTTCATCAATCTTGGTTTCCATCAGTACCCTTAAGGAAGGTAACTCTACTTCGATGGGGAGGACGGTGTCCATTCCATACACCAATGAGAAAGGGGCTGCCCCTGTTGAAGTTCGCACTGTTGTTCTGTATCTGTGCAAAGAAAATGGTAGCATTTCATGCCAATCTTTGTAAGTCTTGACCATCTTTTGTAGGATTTTCTTAATATTTTTGTTTGCAGCTTCAACAACTCCATTCATTTTAGGGCGGTACGGAGGAGTATTGTGATGTGCAATCTTGAAACTTTCACACAACTCCTTCATGGTTTTATTGTTCAGATTGGTATCGTTGTCTGTTATGATCCGACTTGGAATTCCATAACGGAAGATAATCTCTTTTCTGATGAAATGGGCAACCACTTTCTTGGTCATGTTGGCGTAGGAAGTAGCTTCTACCCATTTTATGAAGTAGTCAATGGCAACTAGAATGAATCGATGACCGTTGGAAGCTTTAGGCTCAATTGCCCTAATCATGTCAATGCCCCACATTGAGAAATGCCACGGTGAAGATAGAAAATTCAGCGGTGTTGGAGGTACGTGGACCTTGTCAGCATAAATTTGGCACTTATGGCATTTCCTGGCATATTAGATGCAATCAGATTCCATGGTTAACCAGTCATATCCAGCTCTTAGAATCTTCTTAGACATAGCATAACTGTTGGCATGTGTTCTAAAGGTTCATTCATGGATTTCCTGAAGTAACATGTCTGCTTCACGTTTATCAACACATCTAAGCAGAATCATGACGTAGTTTCTCTTGTATAGCACATCGTTACTAATGAAGAATTTGGATGTGTCGTACCTCAAAAAATATGATCCTCGCGATGGACGCAGAAAAAACGTTTGAATAGAGTCGCCACCGAACTTTATTCATTCCAAGGAAAGAATATGAAAATATCGATAAAACCTTTAAAGGGATAAGAACATGGTTGTCGCAACCAATATTCTAGGTTCGGGAGTCGATTACGCAAAGAGAAGGTATTAGCACCCTCTACGTCCGTTGTACTCAACGGGAACCTCTTGATTCAATTCGAGAGTAAAGTTAGTTATGCTTGTTTGTTTTCTTCTAAAGATTTCTCCTATAGGGGGAATGGATGGTTTATAGACAGGGTGCTCGCCAAGGATTGGGGCCTTTGTGCCTACGTATCTTCACTTGCAAAAAATGGAAAATCAGAGCGTTCGTAGTTCGTGGGACTACGGGTAAAGGTGTGAATTGTGCTCACCAAGATCATCGCGATCTTATGCCTACGTATTCTCATTAGGGAATGAGAAATCAGAGCAGCCGTAGTTCGGCTAACTACGGGAGAAGGTTTGGAAAACGAACGAGTGTTTAGGTCGCATTCTAACTGCTAAACGTTGGCTTGTTTGCTCTCTAGGGGAGGCTGAAGCACGAGTTTGTTATGCACGGAAGAAGGGACTAAACAATGTTCTTTAGGAATAGGTGTTTGAGTTGGAAATCGCACAAGGGCGAGGAATTTAGTGTTTGAGAAAGTTTCAATCGCACGGGGGCGAGAAAGAGGAGTTTGGTTAGGTAATTTGATGGAGAATGACGACTATTCGATAAATGAGACGTCGGCCTCGCAATCAATTAATCGGGGCACTATTGGAATGCTAGATTCCAACGACACCTTTTTCATTTGACTAACTTCAAAATTTGTGTTCGATGGGCGATTTAGATGCGTTAGGTATTCTAGAAATGTAAGATCGGGAGGATCACAACTTAATGTGTGCACCTTGAGAGCAATCCTTCGAGAACCCAAGAAGTGCTAGACCTCAAGATCTCGATATCTACATTGTTTAATCGAAAAGAATAGTTTATTTTAAAGAAAAATACTCAAGATGAGTCGAGGTTTAAATTTGAGTTTTAAACATGTGCACTAGCAAAGTGGGCTAGTCTTCTAAGTGACCAATTAGAAATAATTGATCAAATAGGTGTCACTGTAAGGAAGCCCAGGATTAAGCTTTAAAATATTGTGTATGGTGATCAAAGATAGAAAATGGCTCGACTAAATCGAGAAATTATTTTAAAAGTGTTTAAAGGTTTTGAAAAGAATGAGCATCTTAAAAATGAATGATGAAACAACCGCAACTCAAGGCGTACGCCTCGAGAGTAGTCCCTCGGGAATCCAAGGAAGGCAAGATCCAAGAATTCAATTGTTTTGAAATTTGTTTTAGGAAGATTGTATAATTTGATTAAAAAGAATAGTTTTAACTTTCATATATAAAATAAATTAATCAATTGTAAAAAATCTTGAGAAAATCTAATCATAACTAATTGTTTTGAGAAAAGTTTAATATCTTAGAAAAAGGTTTTAGCTTAACTAATAAAATACATTTTCTAATATTTAAAATATTATTTGGTAATAATTTTGAAATATATTTTTTTAAAGACAGAATAATTGGATTTTTTTTTATAAAAATATCTAAAAGTAATTATAAATATATTTTAAAAATTTTAATTAGTAAAAAAACAATTTGGAAACCGAAAGACGAACAACCACAACTCAAAGGCGTGTGCCTCGAGAGCGGTTGTTCAAGGACCCAAGAAGTGCTAGACCCCAAGAGCCCACTACTTTCGTAACGCGGCGAAATATTCAATTAATGTGTAAGAATATTGGTGGCACAATCGACATAGATGTCGAAACCACATATTAAAATCTAATTTAACAAAATAAAACCTATAATTAGATAGGTACGATATTCACCTTATACAATTACACCAAAAAATAAAATAAAATAAAAAAGAATGGGCTTAAATCAAAGTTTAGAGAGAAATAAATCTAACAGTAACAATAATACTTTTCTTAAAATTAAAAATAAAATGAAAAAAGAAAGATGAAATAAGAATACAATATTAATACTATATATTTAAAGTGCAAGTATAGTTAAACATGCAATGCACCAGTACATATATACATATTAAAATGCAATGCTAGGTACACATAAAAAAGCAACATCAGTATGCACATTGAAGAGTCATCCAAAATGAAAGCTACATATACAAAACTTAAAAGAAAACAAGAGAAAATATATGCACATTATGCTACAATTAATAACAGCCAGTAGCATCTAAGATATACATGCTATGCTACCATGAGTTGCACCAAAAAAAATGCATCAACACGAAAAGAGTTAAGGTTCTATTTGATTATCCTCAAACCTATATTTAAAATAAATAAATATATGTATATATATACAATATTTAACTACTAAACTTAACCAAACCCAATTTTCAGTAACAGTAGAAAGAACATTCTATTAATTAATCAAACTAAAAAATATCATAGAAATTGATAATGAGTCCACATGATACAAACATATGTGCCTCGATGCTGTAATGCATGACAGTATTGGAAAAAAAATAAAAACAAGTTGTTGAGTTTGGAGAATAATACGACAACGTAGCAACGCAGCAACTCAGCAGCATATTCAACACCACAAAATATGTACACTATCCACACAAAATCCAGCAATATCACAACAACTTTTAAAACAATAATCTATGCAATGCATCACGATATAGTGAGGAAATAGATTCAGAAAATTACCGCCATGTTGAATAATATTTGTTGTTATAGCTTGCACTACGCCAGAATTGACTTTTAGCCGCGCATATAAAGACAGTGCTTTTTACAAAAGCGCTGCTAAAGGGTCAGTTAAAAAAAAAAAGCGACTACCAAAGACAGCGCTTTTAAATAAAGCGCTGCTAAAGGGGACCCTAAGAAAGCGCTTTTAAAAAGCGCTGCTAAAGGGGGACCCTAAGAAAGTGCTTTTAAAAAGCGCTGCTAAAGGGGGACCCTAAGAAAGCGCTTTTAAAAAGCGCTGTTAAAGGGGGGCCCTAAGAAAGCGCTTTTTCTATAAAGCGCTGCTATATGGCATTGTTAAGGTACCCTATGAAAGCGCTTTTAAAGCGCTGCTAAAGGCCTTTAAAAAGCGCTGCTATAGGTATATATTATAATTTTAAAATACCCTCCAGAATTTTAATAGATACAGAACAGTCACGAACTAGTTTCATTTCTTCTTTCTCTGGCGAATACGAACACGAACGAACAGTACTGTTAACTTATCGTTCCGTCCGATCATCACCTGTTCCGACCGATCATCATCTTATTCTGACCGTTCACCGTCCGTTTTTGTGTTTATCCATCCGTCTGCATTGCATTTCCACCATTGTAACGGTACGTGAAGTTTTACTCTGCTTTTCTTGTTTTTTTTATGTTTTCACCATTGTTGGTATTTGAAGATATATATAGGTGGTTTTTTTGTTCTGATGATATAGATAGTTTGATATAGATGGTATTTGAAGATATTTGACATGCAAGAAAATCTAATATTTGATATATGATATTTGATGTTTTTAGTGTTATTGAGATATATTTGATATTTGATATAGTTTAATATTTGATATATGATATTTGTTGTTGTTGTTGTAAAATATTTGATATAGTGTATATTTGATATAGATTGTTGTTGTTGTTGTGTAATATGATATGTGTTGTTGTTGTTATTGTAAAACATGAGATATAGTGTATATTTGATATACATTGTTGTTGTTGTTGTGTAATATGATATTTGTTGTTGTTGTTGATATAAATATGAGATATAGATATGATACAGTTTGTTGTTGTTGTTGTTATTGTTGTGTAATATGATATTTGTTGTTGTTGTTGTTGTAAAATATGAGATATAGTGTATATTTGATATAGATTGTTGTTGTTGTTGTTGTTGTGTAATATGATATTTGTTGTTGTTGTTGATATAAATATGAGATATAGATATGATATAGATTGTTGTTGTTGTTGTTTAATATGATATTTGTTGTTGTTGATATAAATATGAGATATAGATATGATATAGACGGTTTGTTGTTGTTGTTGTTGATATAAATATGAGATATAGATATGATATAGACGGTTTGTTGTTGTTGTTGTTGATATAGATGGTTTGTTGTTGTTGTTGTTATTCTGAATTACAGGGATATATATTATGGCCAGCAACGAGGAAACACCACGTGATGAAAACCAAACAACCAAAGACGTGGAAAGCGAAATTAAAATAGGCATAACGATAATGAAAAAAATAATCCGTGCGAGAGATAGAGGTGTAAAGTACGATGTCCATTGAATGAAAGAGATCAGTTGGTGGAGCCTAACGGTGCGCTGTTGACAAGTTATATTGGAGCACTTGTACGTTCGCAAGTTCCGATTACTTGTGATAACTGGAGAATTCCTGCATTACAAGCGGCCAAGGATAAAATTTGGAGCGAGATTCAAGTATGATATTTGATCATTTTTAATTATGTTGACAGTACATCTTTAAATTAATTATACTAACATGTTATATGTATGTGTATTTGTTTGCAGAGATCTTTTAATATTGAGGATTGTATGAGAAAATATTGTATTCAGTTGGCCGGAAAACGATTGAGGGGATTTAGAGCGTTTTTAACCAACAAGTTTCTTAAAGATTCTGAGGGAAACTTTGTAGACTCGGAGCGTCCAACAAAGTACGCTGATTTGATTTCGGATGCAAAATGCGAGACATTTGTTGCGAAGCGAAGAACCAAAGAATTTAAAGTAAGTACAACTTATCATGAACAATGTATAACATATATACCTCTTCCACAAGAGTTCTAATATGAATTAAACTTGTTTTTTCAGGTTAAGAGTGACGTAAATCGGCAACGGGCATCAAAGCCTGCGTATCCATACAGAAAGGGACGTTTGGGATATGCACGCTTAGAACAAAAATTAGTAAGTACATATAAATGCTTTAATATGATCTATTTACAAAAAATAGTAAGTATATATAATAGGATATAATGCTTTATTATTCGTCTTAATGCGTAGTTGGAAGAGGAGAAAAGTGATGCGACATCTCTTCCGGACCATGTTGTATGGAAGGCTGCCCGTGTGGGAAGAGATGGAGGCGTCCAGGAAGAAGTTCAACAAGTGTTTGAACAATGTGTAAGTACAACATTAGCTTTGCCAGTAACTGATCAAAAGTGTATAATATATTTATATATGCTTTTATTTTTATTTCAGGAGACCCTATCCCAGACTATAACTCCAGCTGAAGACAATGATTGCAGGAGCTTATTGAGTCGGGTGTTGAATTTTCCTGAGTATTCTGGTCGTGCGAGGGGTAAGGGATTTGGTGTCACTCCATCCAAACTTTATAAGCAGCCAAGGAAAAAAATCCAACCAATAAAGAAGTGATGGCTACTTTGGAGGAAATGAAAGCTCAGATTCGTGAATTGCAGCAGGACAAGGAGAGATACATGGCGGAAAGGCGCGCTGCAGAGGGTAAGGCTACTAGTGACAAAGATAGCATCGGTTGTCCGCAGAAGCTTCCAGAGGTACGTAATTGTATATATTACATTAAAATTAATTTAGCACAGTTTTCTTAATTGACACATTAACTGATCATTATTTGTTTAGGGCATTTCACCTTGTCGGCTATATTTATCGTCACCGATTTATCGCATGGTTGCCAAGGGAAAGGTGCATAACACTCTGGGAGACTTACTTCACCATAAACCGCCCCCTGCCGAATTTTTGAAAGTATCAGTTGATATTGCGTTAGAGGGGGGAGCGTTGTTGCCTATACCGGATGATGTTTCAGACGCAACAGTGGTGGAAGACGCAATAGGAGCGTATGTTGCTTGGCCGACAAATCTCATTTTCCTAGATGATGAGGTAGGTTGAACCTTGTAATATTCAAATGTTTTATGATCATACATGAAAGTTATTCTTACATTTACATTTTCTTCTTTACATGATGATCTTAGACTCCCTCAAAATCCAAATCAAAAGATGATAGAATTATTGTGCGGGATACCGATTCAGCTGCATCAAAGAAACAGGTACTACTACAGTTACATGATTATCTTAATATACATTAATTACTGAACTTATATATGACTTTTAGGTTCATGATCAGCAGTCGCAACAAGTCAGCAAGGGTAAGATGCCTGAAACTTTCAAGGCACCCAGCAAAAAAAAGGTCGAGCCAAAAAAAGCATCTGTTCCTCGATTTAGGATGTGCCTTGAAACACTAGTAGGAACAACAGATGTGCATGAGGGTGGCGTCCATCTAATACCTATGGAGCAAGGTATTTTCGGTTTTGACTATCCCGAAACACTTGCTAAGGAGGATTTTGACCAGGTTTTCACACATTCTGAATTGTGCGTCGGTGTTATGCATTCCTACATCAGGTACTCCGATGCATTTTATTTAAATAATTGAACAAGTTGATTATCTGAATATTCTAATATTGATTATGTTTTTTTAGGTTCTTGTATGACAAGTTGTTGGTCCCGAATGCCTTGACTTCAATATTCGCATTCTTATCTGCTAGCTGTATCAACTGCCGGACAATAGACCAGTCACCAGATACAGTCAAAGAGTACACATTCCAGAGATTTATGGGCGCGACTACGGAGAAGTTGTTCTTGTTGCCATACAATACTGGACATGGGTTAGATTTTATTCTAAACTCATTTATTATAATTGTTTGATTTTTGCCATTCTATATAATATTTCCGTCTAAACTGTTGTCTTATTTTATAGTGGACACTGGCTGTTGGTCGCGATTAATCCGATGAAAGAAATAGTCTATTATATAGATTCATTGGATGGCGATACAAATAAATATGAAAATCTGAAGAACATGGTTGATACGTAAGTGATGAGATATATTGTTCTGAATAATTATATATCTTTATTTATTATGTGACATTGTTCTAAATATGCGTTTATATAATGTTAGAGTTATACAAATTAGCAGATCGCAAAGAGATGCAACAGTGCGAAAAAGCAAGGCTAACAACATCAGTTGGATCAGAGTGGAGGTAAATTTTCCCATGTTTGACTGTTATAGTGGTTCTACTCGATCAAACTATTTAAACTATATATCCTGATAAATGTTTGTTTGTTTTTTCCATTTACAGTGTCCTCGTCAGCGCAATGGCATTGACTGCGGATATTTTGTTCTCCGCTTTATGAAGGAGATTATTCTTTTTGGTCAAATTGAGATTCCAATCATGGTATGGATCAATTCATAAGTTATATGATTCATTTTGATAATTAACCGATATTTCATCTTAGTAATTAGTTTTAAAATTAAATCTTGCATGTTCTGTTATATTATATAGTATTTTGATGAATTCAAATGCGGTACTTACACGAAGGCAAAATTGGAAGAAATAAAGGAGGATTGGTGTCAATTTATGCCTGAGTCGAGATTTGTATAATTGTATAACTCGTATCCATTTGTAAAGTTAACGGTATTGTATAATTGTATAATTAAGTTGTATGTATTTGTATCTATTTGTATTATTTGTTGAATGTATATATAATTAAAGGCCTAAGTGTTGAATTGTGTATATAAGGCCAAAGTATTGAAATAAAAGGGCTGAATCATATAAGCAGGGAATGTAATATAAGCAGGTTTATTGAAAAATATATAAAAAATGTGATTATTCAGAATTTTTTTCTTCCAAATCGTGCACATTAGACAGCGCTTTTAAGGAAAAAGCGCTGCTATAGGTGGGGAAAGGGGGGGTCTAAGAAATCGCTTTAAGAAAAAGCGCTGCTAAAGGGGGTTCAAATAAAGCGCTTTAAGAAAAAGCACTGCTAAGGGGGGGGGGGGGGGTTCAAAGAAAGCGCTTCTAGAAGCGCTGCTATAGGGGGGGTCAAAGAAAGCGCTGCTAAAGGGGGGAGGGGGAGGGGGAATAGGCAGCGCTTTCAAAAGCGCTGCTAAAGGGGTAAAAAAGCGCTGCTAAATGTGATACTAAATGGAGCCTTTAGCAGCGCTTTTTCCATAAAAAAGCGTTGTCTTTACCTATAGCAGCGCCACTTTAGGCCGCGTTTTAAAGCGCTGCTAAAGGTCTTTTTTGGCATAGTGTTGACTCACGACAAGTAGCGTAACGTTCGTATTACTGGAATTTGCCGATTCGCACCACTCGGACATGGAGGAACAAGAACTAGTCACGTTAAATAAACCTCCGCATTTTTAATCTCGTGACAGAGATGAAAACAAAAGGAACCAAAATAACTCAAACAATAAAGAAGAAAATTTGCGAGGAGTTCACAGTAGAGGTAGAGGGTTAGCAGAGAGTTATTATTAGTGCATGAGAGCATATGTCACTGAGGGAGGATAAGGTTTTGGTATGTGACAATGGTGACAAAACAATGGTTTTCATGAGAGAAGAGAGTGAAGTTTTTTAAGTAAACAAATATGGATTTTTCTTCCTTGCTGTCACCTGATTGTATCAAGTATTTGAGGATGGGGTGAGTAGTAGATGTTTAAGCTATTTGGAGGTTATGAAAAAGAAATTACGAATGTGTGAGTTTAAGGAAGAGAATCGTTATGGAGAAGGGAAGAGTGTGAAAGGAACTAGTTTTCTTTCTTGCTGTATTATTGAGAGAGAGCATCCTGATTCCCTTTCTTTAAAATGAGTGAGGTTTCTTTAGAGAGAAATTTTTTAGTGTAAAAGAAAGAAAAAAATTGTAGAGAGAGAGGAAAAAGTAGTATTGAGTTAGTTGTAGAGAGCCAAAAGTTAGTGGGTGGTGAATACCGTTGGAGTGGTGGACGCATCGTACTGTACTGTGCATTAGCTGGCAGTTCACTTTTTTTTTTTTTTTGGATGAAATAACACAAAGGAATCATATGTTCACACTCTTATAACTTTTTCATTTTCTTTTTTCTAAAATAAATAATAATAATTATTATTATATTATATTATATAATTATTATTAAACCAACAATATTATTAACATTTATTATTAACATTTATTATTAACATATTATCAACATTATCTTAAAATAAAAATTATAAAACAAAAATTATAATAAATAAAAAGATGCCACATGGCACACTCTTATTGGGCAAAAAGGTGAAAAAGTTTATTTTTGCTAAAAAAAACACTACGCTGCACAAGCGAGGTAAATCAAAAATTAAATCGGGCGAATAAAAAATTTGAAAAAGGTAGGACAAATTTGGGGTATGACAGGATGCTAATCTTTTCAGAGTCATCTTATCAAAATTAGTAGCATCAACTGGATACCCTTGCTTTAGCAGATATACCTGCTCTTTGTACGGTCAAAGCTCAGTGTACTCATACTCAACCAATTTTACCAGTTCAGCGGGAACTTCGAAATCTTCTTCACTCTCATCTTCATCTTGATAAATGGGTGAATCAAAGTCAAGAGTGAAATTAGGGTCATTAGATTTAACATGGTTTGGGATAGCACTGAATGTTCGAGGGCTTATTTTATTAATATGCACAAGAAAAATGCAAGAGAAAGAAATGTTTTTTTGTAGTTTTGAAAAAGATAGCCAATTTTGTTTAAATGGTAAAAGCAAAAAACGGTAAATAAAACAACAAGAATTTAACAAAATGCATTTATTAATATCCTTTTAAAAGTGAAAAGGTGGCCCTACAAAATAATACAGTAACTTTGGGCATAGCTATGGAATTTTGAAAACACCAGATGAAAACATTAAATTACTTTGACAAGGGAAAAATCACAGGGATCTCTATAGCTTCCCATTTGCTCAGAGTTGCATCGCTCTTGAATACCAGGTTGCTCAAGTCTTCATCTTCATCATCACTGATGACATTGATTTGGAAACCTCCGCTGACAAACACTTCTTGGACAGTCTTCGGACACCATTTGAAAGTTGTAGAAGCTTTATCATGAGTTGGATTGTAACCTAACCCATTGCGATTCGTCTTGGTCTTGATGTTGATCACTTCTCCCCAACCTTCAGGTATGCCCCTGTTGATTGTTGATCTGGTGCTCTTGAAAGATGCGAAAGATGGATTACTCTGGTCCACTGTTTCTTCGACTTCCAATAGGACAACATTGAAGATCTCAAATGCTTGGAAAGAAGTTTTCAAAGCGTCTTCATCGGCCTCTATGTAACAGAAATAAGATAGGTTGCTGACCATCAAATCCTCTTCACCATGTATAATAACCAGTTTTTCCATTGACCACAAACTTCATCTTTTGATGTAGAGTTGAAGTGACAGCTCCAGTGGTGTGGATCCAAGGTCTTCCAAGTAAACAACTGTAGTTAGGATTGATGTCTAGTACTTGGAATATGATGTTGAAAACATGTGGACCAATCAAGTTCGGTAGCTCCACTTCTCCAATTACAGTTCTGCGAGAACCATCAAAAGCTTTGACGATCAATGAAGTATGCTTCATCTTAGTCTCTTTATAAGCCAACTTGGTAAGAACTCTCTTGGGTAGGACATTCAAAGATGAACCGGTATCCACAAGCACCCTTGATAAGTTATCCTCCTGACATTTCACGGACACATGAAAGGAACGGTTATGGTTCTGGCCTTCTCTTGGTAGATCTATGTTGCTGAAGCTAAGAGTATTGCAGGCAGTAATGTTGGCAATCACGCTATTAAATTATTCGGTAGTAATGTCTTGAGCGACATGAGCTTGAGCTAACAAATTCTGCAAAGCAGTTCTATGAGCAGGTGAACTCAAAGATAGGATTGAGATCTTGGAAGGAGTCTGATGAAGCTAATCAATGAATTTATAATCGCTCTTCCTGATGATCCTCAGAAAATCAGCATCTTCGTTATTTGAAACTACTTCTTTACCTTTGTCCTTGGCACGCATAGTGGTAGTAGTTGAAGGTAGGAAAAACACTTAGAAGGGGGGGGGGGGTTGAATAAGGGTTTCAAAAACAACTATGACAATAGAAAAATAACAAGGTATTTTTATCCTGGTTCATTTGAACTCAAACTACTCCAGTCCACCCAGCCAAGGTGATTTCGCCTCTCTCAAACGAGGACTTAATCCACTAAATCAAACTGATTACAGTGATACCACTAAGACAAACAGTCTTAGTCTTCTCAAGAAATCTGACTACAACTTGGTCTCTTAAGGATCTTTTACAAAAGAAGAAATACAATGTGTTTAAGTGCTTCTAAAAAGCTATTATCACAAACAGTGATTTTTACACAAAATGAAGAACAAACAAACTATTCAGTTTTGGTAGTAAGATTGTAAGAGTTGTTCAAAGAGATTTGTTTAGTATTTCGTCAACTTTGAAATGATGTTGAAGACTTGCTTAAATAGAATTCACATTCATTTCTCAAAGAACGTGCAACTGTTGCCTTTTGTCTTCTTTGACTTTTCCTTCACACAAAAGGAATGTTCAAAGATATCCTTTTTGTCTGAATTCCTGTGCCATACACGAATGAGGAATAGTGCCGTTGGTAGGCATTGGGCTTGGAAACATATCTTTCTTTGAATAACATCTTTTCAAATGAACAGATATGGAAGTAATTCCTTCATCAGATCCTTTGTTGATGTTCCTTGTTCTTCTTATCAGAGTCACTCTATTCCAGAGTTGTGCAGCTATTGCTTAGCGTGAATGTTTGATCAGAGTAGACTTGATTATCAGAGCCTTTGTACTTGCAGCAATTAGTACATCCATAGTCTTCTGAATCAATGCTTCATACTCTTTGCTCAGAGCCTTCTGTAGCTACGCTTCAGAGTCTTCTGTAGCTGCGCTTTTTACGCTTAGAGCCTTGTGTTGCTTAGCGTTCAGAGGAGTTTTTGCTTCTAGAGGAATATTAATTTTGATATCTGAAACAAGAACACTTGAACAAAAATTAGAGTATATATTTCCTTCATACAAAATTTCATTAGTGTTATCATCAAAACATAGAGATATATTAAGAACCAATCTGTGTTCTAACAATCTCCTTATTTTTTATGATGACAAAAACTATAAGAAATTTTGTTCAATATTAGAAAATATATCTCCCCCTGAGAATATTATTCTCCCCTCAAAATGAATACTGTTAGAAAAAATAAATGCTTCCCTTTCATCACACGTATTCTTTCCAGAGTCAGAGCAATCTTGAAGACTTTCTCATACCTTGTTCAGAGTTAATTCTAATAATATTATCAGATGAGAATTTTTAGCTCTGAAACACTGAATTTAAGATTAGTTAGATTTCATCATGTATGAGTTACCATTCAATATCTGTTTATATGAATCATAAAATTTTCCTATTTCTCCCCCTTTTTGTCATATCAAAAAGTGATTAAAAAAAATCATTTAAGACAACAAATTTTAGAGAAAGAAAATATAAGATAAAATCATAGGAAACAGAATCACATATATTGAAAATATTCAGATAAGAAACAAAACAAGCAAAACATCACAAATTCGTGATCTCATAAGTTGAGCTCTCTTGTTTTGCCATCCAGGTTTTGATCTCAGATGTAGATTCTTCTTGCTTAGCCATCCAGTCCTTAATCTCTTCTGTGGTCTTCTCTTGCTTTATCATCCATTCTTTTATGTCAGTGTTTGTAGCTTCTTGCTGAGCAAACTTAGCTTTCAGATCTTCATCTTCCTTCTTCAGCTCAGTTGAATCTTGAACAGCCACTGACGCAGATGCATTTTCAATAACCATTGAATTAGATGCATTGTCAACAACCATAGCAGAAGGCTGATCAGAGGCAAGGGTTTCTTCAGGAGCAGGATCTTCTGTGATTATTCCTTCAGGCTGAGAAACTTCAGCAATTTGAAGTGTAGCAGAATCTCCAAAAGATGAAAACACAACCTTTGCAGGTATGTTTTCCAAATACAGAGTTGGAGTTCTTATGACACTTAGAAAAGAAAGTTTCACAGCTTCAGAAAATCTTTCTTCCGCAGCTGCAAAGCAAGCTTTTTGAAGGTTCAGAGTCACAGAGTTGAATCTAGTTCTGAAGGCCTTCGAGAATTCTTCAGAGTCACTGGGATTCAAGCTTGTAAGGCACTTCTTCCTTACATTAGATAACCATATTTGCATTTCTGATTCAAAACTGTAAAGCAGAGTTCCAACATCTGGTTTAGGTTTTGGTCCAAGGTATGGATCTAGGAAGGATTTCCTAAGGGTATCTAAGAAAATAGGTTTGGTAGAAGTTGAAGGTTTGGAAGAGGATTTGGCTGTGGACAGAGAGGGAATGGAAATAGGAATGGAAAAGGGAGTAGGAGTGGGAATGAAAGTTGAAATGGGAATGTCAGAAGGAATTGGTTTAGATGGGGTAGGTTCAAATTGGATTGGTTTAGGTGGAATTGGTTCAGATGTGATGGTAACAACCTTAGGTTCAGAGGGGATTAAAACATCTGATTGGTCAGCAGAATGGTTTGGGGAATTATGTGTGGGAGAAGTAGCGTTTGAAATGCCAGATTCATATGAATCAGATGAATCAGATGATTCACATGATCCAGATGAAACTGGGAACACGATCTTGAGAGGTTTGAGATTAAGAATTTCATGTTCAGTTTCAGATGGGTTAGGTTCAGAAAAATCAGGTTGGTTTACAGAGGGGTTTGGTTCAGAAGATTTTGGTTCAGAGGGTTTTGGAGAAGTTTATGGTTGTTGGTTAGAGATGATATCAGCAGAATCAGATTGTGGATGGATGTTGAAAGAAGGAGTGGATGGTCCAGAGGTGGAGTGAGGTTCAGAGTTAACTAGAGATAAGGGGTGATTAGATGTGGTTTCTTGGTGATGTTCAAATGGAGTATGGACAGAGGTGGTGTAATGGTCAGATGTTTGTGGTTGATGTTGAGGAGAGGGAACAAATTCATGAACATTTTCAGATGAAAAGTGTTAAGAAGAGTTGCGTTGAGGGGAAGGTGTAGGGATAGGATCATAGGGAAGAGGAGGTTGAGATGTTAGAGTTTCTGTTACATTTTCTAGAATTGGAGACAAATTTGCAGGTGTTTCTGAATGCTTGAAACGTTTGGTCTTCACAGAAGACGCTTCTCCAGATGCTTTCCTTTTAGTGCGAGTAGAACCTTCTTCTGAAATATTTCTCTTCTTACTTCTCTTCTTCATAATTATTTCTGGAGCTGGTTCATTTGCACGTAGCAGAAGATCTGGTGGCATTGGAGTTCCATCTTCTAGACACAATGTAATATAGTAAAGCAGAGCTTCCTTAGGTTCTTCTGTAGTAAAGATTGGAAAGTCATCCACTGGAACTCTCCTTCTGGTTACTTCAATAGAGTTGATCTTAACTGGTTTAGAGGAAAGTGTTTCCACCAACTTCATCCTCTGAAGACTTTTCCCATCCAGAGGCTTTCCAACAATAGGTTCCAATTCTGCTGTCTGACCAGCCTCTGTCAGATGAGCTACCAAGCCATTTTCTGTAACTACATCAGAGATCAATCTTCCCATTGGGATCCAATTTCTGGTCTTCTGATGTTTTGTTTTGATAACTTCTCTGGACATGTTGACGTGGTTCCACAGATGTGTAAACAGCAAATGTGGCAGATCTACCTTGATGTTTTTACCCAAACAGTACATAAAATACAGCTGCTCTGCATTGATGTAGTCTGGAGAATTGGAGGCTTTCCTGTGATGAATGAAGCCCAGAAAGATCTTTGCCCAGATCTTGTAGTGCATCTTCAAATCCTTAATCTTGCTTGAAGACAGCCCAGAAGTGAAAACTTCATTGTACACTTCAGCCATGTTAACACGACCTACAGGAAGATGAGTAACACCATTTGTTTCTTCATACCCTATCAATTTTCGAATCATATCTTCAGTGATTATGATTTCTTTACCCAGAATAGACGAGGTGATGAACTTGTGGTAGACCTTTGCATGTATCCAGAATTCTTTAACAAAACAAGGATAAACTGGACCTATCAATCTATCAAAGTACTTCACCCATCATTGAGAAGTTACAGTTGGACGAAGGTCAAAGCCATTCTTAGCAATACAATCAAAATCTTCCATGAATTCACATAGAACCTCAAGATCATTAACAGGCATGAGAAGAGTTCTTTCAGGTTCCTTGAAAATAGTATTACCCATTTGTGATGTAGATACCCCAGCCATTGTTGAAGATAACTTTTGAGAAGATGAAGACGAGGTTTCCATTGACGAACTTAAGAGATGCTTAGGGTTTTGTTTAGGTTTTTAAGAGAAGAGAAAGCAATGTAGCAAACCAAAATGCATAAAGGTGTGTGAGAGAGAGAGAGAGTGAAAATGTGAAATGTGTTGTGTAGTGGAATATAAAGGAACAAAAAATTAGGGCACAAACACACTTTCAACAATTAATCACATTTAATAAAAATTAAATCAATTAATAAAAATAAATAATGATTAAAACGCATTTAATGATCTGACAGATTGGGGGTGAAAAAGAGAATTGTAATTATTCAAACAGTACCTCAAACGGCACTTCACCATTGTTCACTCAACCGTTTTAGATTCGAGGTGACACGTGTTTGATGTGATGTGCATCTGAAGCTCTTTAGGAAATGAAACGTTAGCTAGCGTTTAAATCCTCTGAAGCTTGTTAGTTCAAATTTTCACACAATAAATAAAGTAACTAAAGAAATTACAAATGCAACACTTCAGAGTAGACTTTAAACATTTTTCATCTGAATAAATTTGCTTCTGAAGAATTTTTTTTATTCTGGACAAAAATCCATACTAATATTTTTCAGAATAAGTTTAAATCTATCTTCAGAAAGGGATTTTGTAAAAATATCAGCCCATTGATGGTCTGTATCAACAAAATTTAAACTTAAAATTCTCTTCTGAATATAGTCTCTGACGAAATGATGTTTAATTTCTATATGCTTTGCCTTTGAGTGTAAAATAGGATTTTTAGAAAGGCATATAGCAGAAGTGTTGTCACAGAAGATAAGAATGTTACTTTCATATATTTGATAGTCTTCTAGCTGACTCTTCATCCAGAGCATATGTGTACTACAACCAGCAACAATAATATATTCTGCTTTTGTAGTTGAGAGTGCTATTGTGGGTTTCTTCTTGCTGTACCAAGAGATCATATGTCCTCCTAGAAACTGACGGCTTCCAGAAGTACTTTTACGTTCAACTCTGTCTGTAGCATAATCAGCATCACAGAATCCTACTAATTTGTATTCATCAGATCTTCTGTAACATAAACCCATGTTAGTTGTACCTTTCAGATACCTCAGAATTCTCTTAACAGCTGTTAAGTGAGATTCTCTAGGATCTGATTGGAATCTAGCACATAGACAAACACTAAAAAGAATATCAGGCCTAGAAGCAGTCAAATACAGAAGAGATCCAATCATACCTCTGTAGAGCTTTTGATCTACCTTCTTACTTACCTCTTCTTTTCCTAGAATGCTAGTTGGATGCATTGGAGTCTTAGCCAACTTACTTTCTGTCATGTTAAACTTCTTCAGAAGCTCCTTCACATACTTTGTCTGATGTATGTAGGTGCCTTCTGGAGTTTGATTGACTTGAATTCCTAGAAAGAATATGAGTTCTCCCATCATGCTCATTTCAAATTCTGCTTGCATAGATTGAGCAAACTCCTTTACAAGCGTAATACTTGTAGTTCCAAAAATAATATCATCTACATAAATCTGACAGACTAAAATGCCTTTTTTAATTGATTTATGAAAAAGAATGGTGTCCACCTTTCCTCTGATAAAATTGTTTTCCAGAAGAAAATTACTCAACCTTTCATACCAAGCTCTGGGAGCTTGTTTTAGGCCATAGAGTGATTTCTTTAATTTAAAAACATGTTCTGGAAATTTTTCATTTTCAAAACCAGGAGGTTGATGAACATAAACTTCTTCTTTAATTAGGCCATTTAAGAAAGCACTTTTAACATCCATCTGATACAGAGTGATGTTATTCTGTGTAGCAAAAGAAACTAATAAGCGAATAGATTCTAACCTTGCCACATGAGCAAAAGTCTATGTGTAATCAATGCCTTCTTGCTGATTGTAGCCTTGAGCAACCAGTCTAGCTTTGTTTCTGATCACTTCTCCTTGCTCATTCAACTTGTTTCTGTAAACCCATTTCGTTCCAATGATATTAAATCGTTTTGGTCTTGGAACCAGATCCCAAACATCATTTCTTGTAAATTGGTTAAGCTCCTCTTGCATAGCAAGTATCCAATCATTATCTTGCAGAGCTTCATCCACATAGGTAGGTTCAATAATTGACACCAAACTAAATAATGACATTCCAGATGCTTTGAGAAATGATCTTGTTCTGATTGGATCATCCTTCTTTCCAATAATCATTTCCTCTGGATGAGAGGCTTTGATTCTGGAGGATCCTTTCAGATTGGGTTCTTCAGAAATGGTCAAGTTGTCCAGATGAGCAGCCAAGGGAGTAGCATTTGACGTTGCTTCTGGTTCTTTTGCTTGAACTTTGTCTGCCTCTGATTCTTCAGAGTCTGTGAGAAGAACTTCTCTATCTGCAGAAATTTCAAACTGCTTTGGCTTTTGATTGCCAAGCTTATCATCAAATCTAACATGAATTGATTCTTCTACAATCTGTGTCTCAGTATTATATACTCTGTAGCCTTTTGAGCATTCAGAATATCCAATCATAAAACATTTTTGTGCTTTAGAATCAAACTTGTTCAGATTTTCTTTAGTATTCAAAATAAAACAAACACATCCAAAAGGATGGAAATAAGAAATGTTGGGCTTTCTATTCCTCCATAATTCATAAGGAGTCTTCTCCAGAAGAGGTTTTACAGACACTCTGTTCTGAATATAACATGCTGTATTGATTGCTTCTGCCCAAAAATGTTTAGCCATATTAGTCTCATTGATCATGTTTCTGGCCATTTCTTACAATGTTCTATTTTTCCGTTCTACAACTCCATTCTGTTGAGGAGTTCTAGGACAAGAGAAATCATGTGCAATGCCATTTTCTTTAAAATATTTATCAAAAAATTTGTTTTCAAATTCTCCACCATGATAACTTCTGACTTTGACAATTTTAAATTCTTTTTCGTTTTGGACTTGATTGCAGAAGACAAAGAATACAGAATGAGACTCATCCTTGTGTTTCAGGAATTTTACCCATGTCCATCTGTTGTAGTCATCAACTATGACTAATCCATACTTCTTACCTCTAATGGATGCAGTTTTCACTGGTCTAAACAGATCAATATGAAGTAACTCTAATGGTCTAGAGGTAGAAACAACATTTTTAGATTTGAAAGAAGATTTTGAAAATTTTCCTTTCTGACATGCTTCACAAAGAGCATCTGAGTTGAACTTCAACTTAGGAAGTCCTTTGACCAGATTGAGCTTGTTAATCTGAGATATACGTCTCATGCTAACATGACCCAATCTTCTATGCCAGACCCATTGCTCGTCATTAACAAACATAAGGCATTTAACATTTTAATTTTTCAGTTCTGAAAGATTTATCTTATAAATGTTGTTCTTCCTTTTCCCATTAAAGAGGATTGAACCATCTTTTTAACTAACAGCTTTACAACATTTTTGATTAAAGATTATATCATAACCATTGTCACTTAATTGACTTATGGACAATAGATTATGTGTTAATCCTTCAACAAGCAAAACATTAGAGATAGAAGGGAGGTTACCATTACCAATTGTTCCAGAGCCAATGATTTTGACCTTCTGGTTTCCTCCAAACTTCACGTCTCCTCTAGATCTAAGTTTCAGGCTTTGGAACATAGACCTTCTTCCCATCATATATCGTGAGCAGCCAGAGTCCAGGTACCATGACTGGTGTCTTAACTTTGCTTCTAAGGACATCTTCAACAAAGATTATTTTATCTTTAGGTACCCATATCTTTTTGGGTCCTCTGGGGTTAGTTGGTCTAAAGTTCTGTATGAACTTCTTTCCCTTAAAATCATCTTTGTTCTGACTAAGTTTTGGTTTAATAAAAACTTTAGTGTTCTGATCTGTACGTGTGTGTTTTATGTCATTTAGGTGACCATATGTAAAATGAGTGTATAGAGGAGAATAATTGATGACCAGCTTATCAACAGGTTTTGGATTTAAATCCTTCCCAGAGGGTGATTCATATCCAACTCCTTTTCTGTTGTTTCTGCTAACACCATAGATCATAGAAGCTATTTTTCTTCTAGGCCTCTAGACAGGAACCTCTGAAAACTATAGTCGTACTCTTCTAAAATATTTTTGGAGCAAGACATAGTATCTGAATCAGACTTTTGTTGAGCTTTTTCTAAATCAGTTTTTATTTGAAAATTATTTGCTTTTAGCTCAACAATTTCTGATCTCATCTGATCAGTCTCAGATGCAAGACAGCTCTGAAGCTTCTTGTATTTGAGTCTAATCTTACTATAGTTTTCAAACATCTCATATAAGCTTTCAATTAGCTCAGCTATAGTAAGATCAGAAAATACCTCTTCTGAATCTGATTCTGATCCAGATTCAGATATTTCTTCATGCTCCTCCACGTCAGCCATTAGTGCCATATTTGCACATTCGCCCTCTGACTCTGATGAGGCTTCAGAAGCATCTGAGTCATCCCACGTGGCCATCAAGACTTTCTTCTTTTTCTCAAACTTCTTTCTGGGTTTCTCCTTCTGAAGTTTGGGACATTCATTTTTATAGTGCCCTGGCTCCTTGCACTCATAGCATACAACTTCTTTCTTGCCAGATCTTTTGTGTCTAGAAGATTCTCCACGTTGTTCTGGTCTTTTGAAGTTTCTGAACTTATTTTGCTTATGCTTCCAAAGTTGATTTATCCTTCTAGAGAGCAAAGACAGTTCATCTTCATCTGAGGAAGATTCTCCAGAGCTTTCCTCAAGTACCTGAAAAGCTTTATTGTCAGATTTCTTATTAGATTTCAAAGCAATAGACTTACCTTTCTTCTGAGGCTCGTCTTCTTCCAGCTCTATCTCGTGACTTCTTAAGGAACTGATGAGTTCCTCCAGAGTGATCTTATTCAGATCCTTTGATAGCTTCAGCGCTGTGACCATGGGTCTCCACTTCTTTGGTAGAATTCTGATGATCTTTTTCACATGATCAGAAGTGGAGTATCCTTTGTCAAGGACCTTCAAACCAGCTGTCAGAATCTGGAATCTTGAAAACATGGTTTCCACAGATTCTTCTTCCTCCATCTTGAAGGCTTCATACTTCTAAATAAGCGCAAACGCCTTTGTCTCCTTCACCTGAGAGTTTCCTTCATGTGTCATATTTAATGACTCAAACATGTCAAACGCTATTTCTCTATTTGTGATTTTCTCATACTCAGTATGAGATATAGCGTTTAACAGAATGGTTCTAGATTTGTGATGATTTCTGAAATCTCTCTTCTGTTGATCAGTCATTGACTTTCTGTCAATCTTTTTTCCCTCACCATCAGTGGGGTGAATGTATCCATCAATGACCAAATCCCATAGATCAGCATCATAGCTTCGAAAGAAACTTTCTATAATGTCCTTCCAATAATCAAATTTCTCTCCATCAAACATGGGAGGCTTGGTGCTGATTCTATCTTTATCATCATATTTGTTGTTTGATTGTTCAGCCATAATATATCAAAGATAATAAATCAAGAGTTTTCCCAACTGGATCTTTCTCTGTCACTGTAAAGTGATAGCACTTCAGAGTCGGAGCTCTGATACCAACTGAAGGTAGGAAAAACACTTAGAGGGGGGGTTGAATAAGGGTTTCAAAAACAACTATGACAATAGAAAAATAACAAGGTATTTTTATCCTGGTTCGTTTGAACTCAAACTACTCCACTCCACCCAGCCAAGGTGATTTCGCCTCTCTCAAACGAGGACTTAATCCACTAAATCAAACTGATTACAGTGATACCACTAAGACAAACAGTCTTAGTCTTCTCAAGAAATCTGACCACAACTTGGTCTCTTAAGGATCTTTTACAAAAGAAGAAATACAATGTGTTTAAGTGCTTCTAAAAAGCTATTATCACAAACAGTGATTTTTACACAAAATGAAGAACAAATAAACTATTCAGTTTTGGTAGTAAGATTGTAAGAGTTTTACAAAGAGATTTGTTCAGTATTTTGTCAACTTTGAAATGATGTTGAAGACTTGCTTAAATAGACTTCACATTCATTTCTCAAAGAACGTGCAACTGTTGCCTTTTGTCTTCTTTTACTTTTCCTTCACACAAAAGGAATGTTCAGAGATATTCTTTTTGTTTGAATTCCTGTGCCATACACGAATGAAGAATAGTGTCGTTCGTAGACATTGGGCTTAGCAACGTATCTTTCTTTGAACAACATCTTTTCCAATGAACAGATATGGAAGTAATTCCTTCATCAGATCCTCTGATGATGTTCCTTGTTCTTCTTATCAGAGTCACTCTATTCCAGAGTTGTGCAGCTAGTGCTTAACATGAATGTTTGATCAGAGTAAACTTGATTATCAGAGCCTCTGTACTTGTAGCGATTAGTACATCCAGAGTCTTCTGAATCAATGCTTCATACTATTTGCTCAGACCCTTCTGTATTTGCGCTTCAGAGTCTTCTGTAGCTGGGCTTTTTACGCTCAGAGGCTTGCGTTGCTTAGCGATCAAAGGAGTTTTTGCTTCCAGAGGAATATTAATTTTGATATCTGAAACAAAAACACTTGAACAAAAATTAGAGTATATATTTCCTTCATACAAAATTTCATTAATGTTATCATCAAAACATAGAGATATATTAAGAACCAATTTGTGTTCTAACAGTAGTTTCCTTAGGCGGAGCCTCATTGAAACGGTGAGTATAGATACGACCACTTCGTGTCATATTGCTTGCCCCCTCTATATTAGTCACATCTTCATTAACAATCTTCAATTCTTCCCTCGGAATAACCTTCCCAGATTCTTTGTCAATCATGGTCACGTCATATTTCTAGGTTATAACTTTAGGATCACTGAAATGAAACGGACTAGGCTTATGAATAATTACCGGCTTCGGCTGATTCACTGTAGGAGTAATAGGCTTAGATGTACTGAACACATGCACTGCAGAACTTGACCTTGGCAGATTGAATACTGGCACTTTAGCATTTGGTTCTGGAAAGTTAAAGACGGGCTCGATCACATTAATTTCATCCTTCTTCACTTTATTAACCACTTATAAGAAACCATCATTGATCAATTTCTGAATATCATTCTGAGCCAACAAACAACCCTCGGTACTGACATCACAACTTGTACAATCATCGTGAGAAGTAAACACAAAACTGGCTTCAAATAGCTTCGAATGGAAAACCTTGAGAGGAGTCTTGATTTGAGCAACATCAAGAATAAGGCTTTCATCAGATACATCCTAAATAGCATTAACAACCCCATGGTTAGGAAAAGGATTGCTCTTGACATTCGGTTGAGGATCATCAAAAGACAAGATCTTCTTTTCCATTAACTTTCTGACAAGGTGTTTGAGAGCATAGCAGCTTTCTAGATCATGGCCAGGTGCACCCTCATGAAATAAACAATAAGCGGTAGGGTTGTAATTAGCTGGCAGCGGATTTGGAGGTGGAACCAAAACTCTGGTAGTTATTAAACCTTGTTGCACTAGTGAAGGGTACAACTCGGTACAAGTTATCAGAATAGGAGGACATGGCTTGTATGGTCTCCTGTTAGGAACATTTTGACGAGGTGCCCGATTCTTTGGTTGTTGATAAGCAGGAGCGTTGGGTGCTCGTTGATAATTGGAAGGAGCTTGTGCAGGTTGATAACCAAGAGGTTGTTGATAGACTGGAGGCTGGTAAACAGGATCCGGTTGCACAGGCTGATAAGCAGGAACTTGGTGATTGAAAGCAGGTGTTGCAGTAGCCACATACGGTTGTTGAGAAAACTGAACCGGATAACCTTGTTGTTGAACATAATTTTGCTGATGTTGCCAAGGTTGATTTCTTCGTTTGCTTGCCGTTACAACATTAGTTTCACCCTCTTTCTTCTTCTGAGAACTGAATGAAGGCTTCTTCGCATAATCTTTAGAGCTTAAACTACCAGCAGTACTTGAAATTTTACCACTCTTCAGACCCAATTCAACTTTCACACCAACAATAACAATGTCGGAGAAATTAGTAGTCACACTACCAACCATTCTCTCATAGAACTCTGGACGAACAGTGTCAATAAACCAATCAACTAACTCCTTCTCAGTCAAAGGAGGTTCTACTTGCAAAGCAATCTCTTTCCACCTCCGAGTATATGCTTTAAAGGATTCAAAACTCTTCTGGGACATACTTAGTAGTTGTCTTTGATCAGGAGTCAGATCCATATTATACTTGTAATGTTTGATGAAGGCATCAGACAGATCATGGAAACACTTAATACGGGACTGATCCAAAGTTAAGTACCACTTTGATGAAGCACCCTTCAGACCATTTTATGATAGTACATAATCAGATGACTCTTTGGACAAGTAGCACCTTCATAACGGCCAAAACTGGGAGTTTTGAACTTCGGAGGAATAACCAGACCAGATACAGGACATATTTCTCTGGCAGCAGCACCAAAGATTTGATCACTTTCCATCATTCTCAACCTTTTTTCAATAATTTATACATTCTCAAGAAGCTTTTCATGATGTTCGTCTTCATCTTCCTTCAGATTAGGAATGTCATAAACCTGTTCATTGAAGTATGGTTGCACATGAGTATGAACAACAACCGGTGCAAAAGTAGGAATCACTTGAGGAGCTTCAGAAACCAGAGGAACAACTAGTTGAACTGGTTGAGCAATAGGAACTGCAGCAGGAGTCGGCACAAAACCAGGTGGAAGACCATAAGGAGGTACATTTGTAGCAGTAACAGATGGTTGAGGATCCACAACAGCTTTCGTAATCTCAAAAACAACAATGGGCTGAGTATCCATATTTGCATTAATGACTTGCAGCATCTCCATAATCTTCCCAACACTTCCCTGAAGATCTTCGAGTTCACTGCTAACACGATCAAGCTCTTGATTTTGTTCCGCCATCTTTTTCCGAGCTCGGGCTCTGGTGTTATACTGATGCAGAGGACTCAGGGTGACAGAACTAGAAGGCGAGAGAACCGAGATTAAGAAACCAGAAGGAAAACGCAAATGCAAAAATAAGGATGCAATGCAATGCAATGGTTTCAAGGACTTCGATAGTCAGTTGCAAATATTTTCTTAGGAAACTGCTGAAAAAGTTTTAGATTTTGAAATTTAGGATTTTTTTTGAATTTGCAAAGGACTGACAGTTGAATTCCTTGAAACCAGGAATGTTATGATGCTGGGATGTAATGCACAAACATGCAAAAGCAAACAAAGTCCTAGGTTATACGGTCATAAGCAAGGAGCCAAGGTCTACCCATCCCGAAAGGTATGTACTAAGGGTTAATTGTACCTACAGAAGAACGGTTCTAGAAAGGTGCCCAAAGCCATCAGTTCATCTTTCAGATATTATCAATTTCTCGAATAACTAGGTGGTTAACAATATTCTTAAGAGAACCTCTTTTGAGTGTAGTATCGCGTAGCAACTATTTTGGGACTACTCCCTCATAGTCATCACACTACGTCCTAATAAGGCCAAAGTTGTGTTTAGGTAACTACAGTCCCCAGTATCAAAGGCTCCAAGGTCGAAAATAGTGAATGTTTTCACGAATACTCGTTCAACAGTACTAATTTTCAAGAGGGCCTCAATTGAGCGGTGATTCTCAAGTCAGCTTGGTCGGGATTCACTCCCTATAAGCCTCGTCAAATATATTACCTTCCTATAAAAATTGCGCTCAAGTCCGGGGGTAGGACTTATCTCACAATAATGATACCCTAAGCAAGGTACAACAAATATGCAAATAGATAATAAAGCAAATAGCAAGCATAAAAAACAAGATAGGGATAACCCTCAAAAGATAGCACATTGTTCCTAGTGAAGTGGCTATTTTCTGTTGCGGTGAGAATAGGATATCAAATTATTGATTAATTTGAATCACATCTTTAGTTCACAACCGGTCTTTGATTTATCCGAAGGAAAGGTTAAAGAAAGGAAAAACCTAATTTGCATCGTAAACACAATGCGAGGAAAGATCTAGGGTTTGCGGTTGGTTAATTTTAGGGAAGGTATTAACATCCTAAAATTCTGTAGTACTTTACAGGAACCTCTTGTTTAAAAGTGTGTTATTGATAATGGTTAAAAGGGTAAAGAGAAAGACCTAAGGGGTTAGTCCTAAGTATACTCGCCAAGACTCGCATCTTGTGCCTACGTATCCGAGGTAGGGGATGGAATCATAGTAATCGTAGTTCCCCTCACAGAGGGAGGAAGAGGAACTTCTTGAAAGTGGTCAAGTTTCCAGGGGGATATAAACGTTCATATGGAATCGCTTATGTGGAGTGCGGCGACTCCGATTCTATGTTGTAGAGGTTAAGTTGAAAAGGGTGAGGTAAGTATTCCATGGCGGGAACAAACGTGGAGTACGGCGACTCTTGATCCTCAGGCTAGGAAAAAGGGGTGGATTGTCCAGGCAGGACGCCTAAGCCTGAGTACAGCGACTCGAATCCTAAGGCTAGGATGGACTGAGGGTAAAGGCATTGAAACGATAGTCAAATGGAAAACCTTTCCTTCATAACGGTAAACGGTAAAGCAGTGAATAATTGAAAATGTAAGCAGAGCAAAGATGAATGATGATAGCAATGAGATATATGCAAATATCGTACAGTAATCAGTAATCATGAGTAGAGGATTCAAATTTGGATGAGAAATTGAAAATATGTTAGATATGATTAAAGGATATGATTAAGTGGAAATGGTGATTTAGAATTAAATTGATAAAATTAGCCATTAATTGTTTTTAATTGTTTTTGTGAGAGTTATTCAATTAAAAATTAACTCTAAGTTATAAGATTATAACTGATTAAGTGGAAAGAAGCGAATTAAATTGGTTAATCTTGAATTAAAAAGTTTAAATTATTTTTAAGAAAAATGAATTAAGTGGCAAAAAAAAAGTTCTAAATTATTAATTAACTTAATTGGAAATTAGAAACAAGTTCTTTTTGATTTTATTAGATATATTTTTTTTGACTTTTTAATTATATAAAAAAGAAATGAAATGAAATTAAAATTTGAAACCCAATCTAAACAATTTTCTTATTTTATTTTTAATTATTATGAAAAAAAAAGAAAGTAACTTTTAAACCCACTAAGCATATTTTTATTTTTTTTATATATTTATTATAGGAAAAAACTAAATTCAAATCTAAAATTTATATATATATATATATATATATATATATATATATATATATATATATATATATATATTAATAAATTCGTTTTTATTTTTAAATTAAATATTTTCAGATTTTTATATAATTAAGGTTAGTGTTAGTTAGTATATTAATTTTTATTTTATTTATTTATGATTACGTAACAAAATAAAAAATAAATAAACAAACTAAAAAAGAAAGTAAAGTGGGTTGGGCTGGG
This sequence comes from Lathyrus sativus, assembly GCA_963859935.3. Lineage (NCBI taxonomy): Eukaryota > Viridiplantae > Streptophyta > Magnoliopsida > Fabales > Fabaceae > Lathyrus > Lathyrus sativus. The sequence continues at coordinate 38,371,937 of OZ012735.1, forward strand.
TGATGAAGCCCCAGACCCAACCCGACTGGGCATAAGAGAAAGGGAGACAAGGGTTGTAAACTCTAACTCCCAAGGGTCACAAACAGCGCCCTTCAGTTTTCTCTCTTCCTCGCCTCCGATGCGTTCTCTCTTGTCTCTGACTTGTTTCTACTCTTTGCATGCCATTTTTCTTCTTCTACATATGCAATCTCTCTTTTATCTTCTTTTGCCCACGAAATCTCTTAATCTTTTCCTCTTCTTCTTGTTGCCTTGAAAAACACTAAACCAAATGATGTTAAAATAGTGGGACTTACGGTTGGATTTGTGGTTTTCTTGGCCTATGATGATTTTCCGAGTCTGAGGCTTTGAGATTTTTCTTTTCTGGGTTTCGTTAACTTTTTGTGCTCTTTTAAGGGTATCACAGTTTTGGTTTTGTGATGTTTGGTGTTTTCGTGGACAGTTTTGTTGAGCTTGCGATGTTTGTGAAGGATTTTTGTTTGCTGGTTTTCGATGAGATTTGTGTTTGTGGGTTTTACGGATTTGTTTCGATCTCGAGCTATGATGAAAAAATTCGAAGCTCTTTAGTGATGGTGTTCTCCCCTGATCCGTGTGAACTTCCTCTTCTTCTTATAACCCTTTTTTAAAAAAATGATTTGGAGGAGTTAAGATTTTTCCTTTTTCATGGTAACATGTTTTGACATGTTTGATACTTTCCATTTTCAGATTTATTTTGATGCTGTTACGACTTCATTTTCGGATTTGTTTTATCTGAAGATTGTTGGTTCCATTTCATTTTGACCTTATTGATGATGATGCTCCATTTCGGGTTTATTGGCTTAATGGTGGCGATACTTTCCATTTTCAGATCTTTTGGCTTTGTGGCTGTTTTTATCTTCCGTTTCGTCATGATGATGGTGGTATTAGTTGCTGTCTGTTTTCAGATTTGTTCATTGATGGCGATATTCCATTTTCAGATTTTTTGCTTTTGGTGAAAAAATGACGGTTGTGTTTGTGATATTTTCCATTTTTGTGACTTTGGCTTTTTTGGAAAGTCTGAACCGTTTGGGCTTGTGGAAGAAAATCCATTTTTTTATTTTTTTTCATTCTTTCTCTTTTTCGACTGAACAGATTATTGCCTTGGTTTTCTTGCTTGATGCTGTTGGGAATGGAAGTTGGTAGCAACTCCATTGTTGCCCTTCCGAAATTCCCAATGATGAACTTTAATTTCTGAGGACCAAAAATTAAATTCAAAGTTCTTAAAATTGTTTATGATTCTAACTTGCTGACATTGTTTCTTTGTTTTGCAGGTCTTAAACAAGTTATGGAGCTTGAAGATAGAACTTTGAAGATTTCATAGTCTTAGGATTTAGGATTAGGACTTGTAACATGAATAAAAAAAAGTTGTAATCTTGAATATTATTTGTACAAACTTGGATTTTGTATGCAAAAGAATTCAGAGTTGGATTTTGTATGCAAAAGAATTCAGACTTGAAATAGAAATGTGAACTCAAAATCTTGAATAGAAATATGAATTTTAATTAATCTCGAATTTTCTTTTTGTGCTCAATCAAACTTTTAACTTCTCCATTTTGACTTGAGTTCTATGATTTCTAAAAAAATAACCAAATATGAAGGCAAATGAATCTTGCACCTAAATGGAATGCCAAAAGATCCTTCTGAATCAAGAACTTTTAACAACCATATGGCATATTTCTATCTCGAATTCTGATATGAGGTCTTTTGCAACTTGAATATAAAACTCAAAATTGAATCAGTGACAAATTCAATGGATATTTGTGAAGAAGTAGATTTTACGTCTCAATTTGAAGCTTGCTTGTCTAAACTCGAATCAGTCCATACTCAACATTTCAAATCGTACTCCATTAATAAACCTCCTTCATCAATAGATCAAAACCATGCTATTAACACAAATCTTTAGATGTTCACATTAAGCATGAAAATCCCACCAGTTCTTAGACCAATTTTTTTGAAATTTAACGGATAGGAGACCCTAATCTTTCTTGGGAAATCTCTGAGAAACTTTGAGGGGCAAGACTTGTATTGACTAAGGGGTTTGCAGGAGAAAATAGGTACATGTAAAGCTTCCATGATTTCTTGAACTTCGAACAACAACCTAACTTCACACCACAAATAGACAACTGGTTAAAAAGGTTAGCTAAAACAAAGGATTGAACTAAAATGAAATGCAAATGATCACTAAATCTAAGGGTAAAATTTGGGGTACAACATTATCCTTCCGGACTGTCTGCAAAAAAGAAGCCCAATGATGATTTTTGGTAAAACTGAGGGCTATAACTATTTTTATCCTTGAACTTGCAGGTTTAAGGAATCAAAGGAGTATATGCAATTTTGGAGCTACTTGGAGAACGCATTAGGATTTGCTTTTTAGAAATTTCCATAATTTAGGAACTTAAACTTCAACAATAATTGTAACTTGGTCTCTTTGTAGCATTACATTATAATAATTCTTGTAACTTATTTTATAAATGAGCTTTGTAAAGAGATTATGGAACATTGTAGCAATTCACATACACTTTGTGCATTGAATCTTTTTGAATTTGACATGTGTAATCCTTACAATTCAAATTGAATTTTAACTTTGAATATTTGAAATGTCAATTGTGGTGATTCATTGCCTTCTTTGTAAGAATATCTTTGTATCAATTTGCACAATCAGGAACAACCCTTCACGTTTCCAAATTTTGAACAAGCAAATCTCCTTTTGAAAACCTCTTGAACTCGTAAATCTTGAACTTTTGAAAATCATTAATGAAAAATGAATTCAAACTTTGACTTCTATTGAGCCTTCTTTTACTTTGGTATTTTTAAGTCTTCATCAAGCTTGAATTCCATAACAACTTGAACTTGAATTTTGATACAAGTCATATGAAAATCTATTCAGTTTTGTGATTTGGATCTCTCACTTTGGTGGGTTTTATGTCAAATTTTCTTTACATCTTGAATTTCCTAAATCTTGAAACATGATGTAAACCAACGTAACTCTATTTAAATTATAACTTCATAAATGGAGCAAATAAACCCCCAATGAATCTAGTTGAACCTTGTAGAGAAACAAAAGTCTTGGGCTTCGCTTTAAGAATTCTTTGTCAAAACATGGTTATCGCTACTGCGAAAATCAGGTGCCGGCACAACAAGAGTCGCCACCTTTCGTTATTTATCCCTCGAGCGGGAAAGGAAACGAACAGGAAAAACCTCGCGAAAACGGGACAAGACCGGTCATCGCAACCAAATCTTAGGGTTCGGGAGTCGGTTACGCAAGGGGAAGGTATTAGCACCCCTCACGTCCATCGTACTCGATGGGATCCATGCTTGTTTGTTGTCTGGACGGATTGTTAATCTAATCTACCTATCAAGGCTGGTTTCAAACTAAACTAAACTAAAAAGAAAGGAAAAGGACTCGACAAAGCATCGCGCTTTGGGCCTACGTATTCTCATCAGAGAAAATCAGAGTCGACGTAGTTCGGCTAACTACGGGTGGATGGTAGAAGGTGGCTCGCCAAGACGTCGCATCTTGTGCCTACGTATTTCTCATTAGAGAAAATCAGAGCTAACGTAGTTCGGGAAAAAATGGAACACGGGTTGTTCAGACAGTTTTTTACCCGAGTAGGGTTAAACAACAGTTCCAGCAGTTAGGGACGGAGCCTGTTTGCGATGGCGCTGAAGTTTAACAACACTCTTTTCTTCAGAAAAGTCTTCATTAATTTGCTTACCCCGAAGGGAAAATGATTTGCAGTCTGTTTTCAATCTTTTATGCAAGAAGCGTTTTTTATTGTGTTTGCAATTTCAATCGCACTAAAGCCTATGTCCTAGGAGTGAATGCGTCGCATGTCACCCAAAGGGTACCATACTAAACATCCCAACTATTGGAAAGAAACTCTCCAACAGCTGTTTCCTAGATAGCTTAAGGCTCGTAGCGTACGAAAGAAATCATTCATGATTACTGTATCTTAAGCTGTTTGTAGATGAGAAGAGAACGCAACTAAGGATTCGTCTTAAGGTTGAGTTGAACTGGGAACTCCTAGAAGTTATCATGCAAAGGCTTCAGCCTGAAAGTCTAATCATCACTTTCCCATCAGGGAAGAGTGAGAACCTAGGGGGAACCATATCAATGGTGAACAAACAGACAATAAGATAAACAGTAAATCATCAACAGTAAAGATGCATGCCATGCACAATACAAGCGAGGCGAGGGAGTCACACTCTACCTCGAACCTATTCAAACAACAGGCAAGGGAAGGCTAGCTTCCACTCAAGCCTATGGGAAATGCTCTCAAGCAAACAAACAATACAGAAAAAGAAAAGCAACACAGGAGACTCTGCTTCAGCAGCCCCAAGCTATCTTCAACTGTAGACTCCACCTTCAGGCTTCATCTTCAACAGCAAGTCTCAACTTGCTTCTTCAGGCTTTAACTGTAGCTAATACAAGTCTCAACTTGTAACCTTCACCTATCAAGGCTTCAACACCTTCCTCAAGCTTCAACTTGATCATGCAAACAAACATCCTGCTTTAAGCCTCAGCTTCAAGCACAGGGAAACACAAACTCTAACATCTTCAAGCTCTTCATCAATCTCTAGCCAAACCTCCAATATCCAAGGACTCATCCTCTTCAAAGCTTCAGCTTCAAACTCAAGTCTCAACTTGATCCTCAATAAAGTCTTCAGACTTTAACAATCTTCAAGGAATCATCCTCTTCAGAGCCTCAGCTCCCAACTTCAATGGCTTTAAACAGACCTCAATCCTCTTCAAGGCAATCCTCAAGGGAATCTTCTTCTTCAATACTCTTCAATAGGACTCTTCAACAATCTTCAATGTTCTCTTTAATAGTCTTCAACAACCCAAAGCTCCAACAAGACAGAAGAATTCAATTAACAGGACTAGCTGGGGATGTTAGAGTGCTTACTGACCACCAAAGGAAGCCATTAAGGACTTAACATCAAAGGGAAAGGTTCTCTCAAAGTTCTACCTCATAGGGCAAGGTCACTTATCCCTCCAAAGGAGAGAGGTGAATACCCTAGAGGGACTTTATGTCATATAGAGGAAAGGAGGTGAATGATACACCCCTTGTTTAAGAGGGAAATTATTCTAACTAGGGCTCTACCTACATCCTATCTCCTAAAACAAAAGCAAAACAAAACTCCTAAAGCAAAGACTTCAAGCTCCTATACTCCTTCTTCAAGTCTTCATGGCCTCTACAATGCTTCATCATGATCCTCAAGACAGTCCCAAGCTCCACAAGCACAAGGAAAATTCTCCAGCAAAACAGACAAAGCATAATGCCCTCAAGGCCACACAAACAATGTACAATTTTCAAAATCCATGGAAAATAGTAAACTACTATACAAAAATCCAAGATAAATTCTAGGGGATCCTAAGTATCTACCCTTAATGCCCTATAGGTCCCATAACCCAATTCAACCTAAAAGATCAAATTCTATGTGCTTTAATGAACCTATGTTAGATTTTAACCTAATTTTAACTAGCCTAATGCTTATTATTCAAAACCACTCAAGATTAATCTCAAAAATTATGAAATAAAATCTAGGGGAAAGTTAATGTCCTAAACTAACTACCCCAAAAAGAATGGGACAAAAATACAAAGGGATCTATCTAAACTAAATTCATCAAAATCATGCACCAACCTAAAACTATTAAAAGATCATTAAAAAATAAAATATGCAAAAAATATTAAAATGCAATAAAATGGCTATTTTATTATTTAATATTTTTCTTGACAGAAATATAAAATGGTAGAAAAAACTCTCACTCAAAAATACCTAATTTCCTATTTAATATGAATTTCTAAACATTTAAAGAAATTAAAAGAAATTAAAAATACAAAGAGAGGCCAAGAGGTGCAGTTAGTAACCATAACTAGTGGAAAATTCGCTTGGGCCTGGGAAGGGAGGTGTTGATATCAAAGCGCGTAGGCCCAAGGTAATCAGAAAATCAAAGTAAAAAAAAATAGAAAAGAAAAAGATAAAGAAGCGGTGCAAATAGAAATACAATGCAGTTCAATATTCAAATGGGCTCGTGCATGGGGTGTTGTTAGCAATATTTGACTTAGGCCCAAAGCCTCCGTTTAATGAAACGGGGCGTTTTGGCTTATCTCAGAATTCCCTCTTTAAACCAATTTTAAATCTCGCCCGTAGGATCTCTCAATGGTCAACTGGTCTTGCTCGCATCTGATGGCTATGGACTTGTCTTCCACCTTGGTTCAAAGATTGGAGGGAACTTCCATTGATGAACTCATGATGAACATGGACGATCCATACACGAACTCCCTCAATTCCCAACCAAAATAAAAAATTAAAAGCCCAGACTTGCTCCATTTTTCACCCTGGTTCTAATTATGATCTCAAAATTGGTTGATATGAACCCTAGCCCTAAACCCGATAGTGAACCTAAAAACTGGCCGAGAATTAATGTTAATGATCTTCAAAATTAAAGGTGCTAATATGTTCCTCATCCCACACTGAGCATTTCCCCCTAAAGAACTAAGCCTAACACTCCAAATTCCAAGAGTTCTTGCTCCTAACAGAATTTGTGTCAACCTAAAAACCATCACCAAATTGAGCCAAAGTTTCCAGAAACGAGCTACTACTAATTTCTAATCACTCTAACCTATCAAAACTAATTGAAACCACTTAAATTAGGCTGCAAGATGAAAAGTACATACCTGCAAATTCTTGATAAACAGAGGTGTAAGATCTTCAAATCAAGCTCTGAGAACTTCCATACACGATCAATGAATGATAACAAAGCTTCTGTATGCAAGATTAGGGGTTGAATCTTCTTGAATTGTCAAATCCGATTCTGAGTTGCTAGAGATGAACTCACGATGCCAATGCTTGATTCTTCAGTGTTCTTGGCTTGCAACCTATCTGGAATCATTCAACAACTCAAATGGAAGCTACTGAATGCAAGAGTTTGGATTGAAATGGCTTCGATTGATGTAACCGATTTTGATTTGCTAATGGAAAACTCAATGTGCTATCTCTCAAATCTCTCCCAATTCTCACCAACCATGGCTTCTGATCTAATCTATTGCATTTATAGGTGATGTTGGAAAGCTCTAGAATCAGCTGGAACAATCCAATGAGATGATGGATATCTCATGTCATGAGATTTTGAAATCAAGCCACACACATGTCATTTTCTGTTCTAGGCCTTACAGCTCCTCATTCTCCTTTGAATTTCTCACTAGATGACATTTTGGATGTGTTGCAATGCCTTGCTTGCTTGGCCTTTGATCCTTGTATGTGTTGAATATGTAACTTGTATTCTAAGCAATCCATGACAGCTCCAAGATGCTGGCCTCAAATCAAAAATCTAATAATGCCAATCATCTCCAAATGTATTTTCTACTCAAAATCATATATAATTTCATTCATTTTGGTCTTGTAATGAAGAATTCCCAAAATAGCCACTTTAATGGACTTAAATCATACCTTTTTTAGGTCATTTTTGTCAACATGAGTTCCAAGCATTTCCAAGTTTCCATGATCACTTTTAAAGACTCAAAACATCATTTTGAGCAAGTTTGATGTTGGGAAATGTTTCATTTGAAGCTTCCTTGTATGAGTTTTAGGCATATGCTAAGAATGACCTATAATTCCACTTTCCCAAAATACCCCTGACTTGCACAAGCTATAAGTTGAGTTCTACAAATCAGATGAAGGCATACTATACATTTTTGGAAAGGGGAGATCATGAGGAACATTTCTTATGTTTGGCCCAAGTTCATTTGAAACTTCCTTGAGGGTCAAAAGTTGCTTGGAAGACAGACAACTTTCACAGACAAATTTCAGTGTCCTCAGATGACCTGTAACTTGCAAAGACTATAACTTGAGTTCTACAAATCCTCTCAAGGACTTACACCACTCAAATTAAAGCTAACAACATCCTTTACAAGTCCCATGACCATCAATAGGTGAGATGAGGCTTGCATTTCAACTTATCTTCCTTGGAAATTGGCATCAAACTAAGGGATTTTACACTGTCGAGCATGGTAACCCTAGCCTTCAAACTTCTCAAACTCCTCAATCATGAGCAAGTAGCCTTGGAATCATCCACTAGGCATCTTAAAGCATAAATCCAAGATCATATGGCATTGGGGATAGGTCTCAACCTTCCTCAAATTCATCTGTTGACTTAGGGTTGACCAGTCAAACCCTAATTCTACCACTCATGGTAAAACTTTTCAATCTTTAATCAATGACTTGTCTAGGCCTCATGATGGCTCTCAAGACATCATATGAACTCTAGCAAGACCTCAAGATCACACTTGTAGCTTCAGAATCATCTGGATAGCTTCAATGACTTTCAAATTAGGAGATCTTCAACTTGGCAATCAACCCTATCTTTGAGGATCTTCATTTTCAACTGAGGAGGATATCAACCCTCATGAACTTCAATAACATCATTCAAGAGGTTCTCAAACCTTTCATTAGCTCAAAAGATGCTCACATCCCTTGATCCCTGCACACATCTCAATGCAATGCATATGCTAGTGTATGAATGAATGCAATGAAACAATGAACCGGGTCTCAACAAGGTTAAGCAAATTTTGGGGTGCAACAGCTGCCCCTATTCAAGCGGCTTGGGCCCGGCTAGTTCCCAAACAAGCGTGGCGGAAGACGGTTGAATACCAAAAAACCCGAAAATTTGCCACACACAGAGGCAAACTTCCAATTCTGATAACTGCACTGATAAATACCCGCGGTACTCCGCCGGGGATGAAAGATTTAATCGAGCACTCGCTGATCTGGGGATCACCCTCAAAAAAAGACAAATGCCTTCAAACATTGCTGCACACTGAGTTCATCGTAGAACTTCGACATCAAAACCATGACATCCTGGGTCACTCATGACTCAGACGGGGATATATGATCTTGCCTTCAAACACCCTGCATCAGCTGGGGAAATCTTCGACATCAGTCTGAAGAATGATATTCTGAGCCACTCATGACTTTGTGAGGATATGAAAACTTGCCTTCAGGCAACTCTCCCGGGGACCTCTTCGACATCAGTCTGAAGAAACAAAATCCTGAGCCACTCATGACTCGGGGAATCTGTGAACTTGCCTTCAGGCAACCTCGTCTTGCTGGGGAGAAACTTTGACATCAGTCAAAGGACTACTTCGGCCTTCAGTCCGAAAGGAGAATCCTTGGTCACTCATGACTCTGCGGGAATCCTCAAACTTTGCCTTCAGGCAACTCTGCAGGGACTATCTTCAACATCAGTATAAAGAATGAAACTCGCCTTCAGGCAATTCCGTCGCTGCTGGAAAATCCGTGACTTCAGTCAGGGAGATATTTCGAACTTCAGTCCGAGAAAGTGAATCCTAAGTCACTCATGACTTGGAGGAATAACCTTGCCTTCAGGCACCTCGCATCAGCTAAGGAAATCAGTGACATCAGTCAGAGAAGTGGTATTCTGAGCCATTCATGACTCTGTGGGGGATTCAAAATTTTGCCTTCAGGCAAACTCCACTTCAGCTGGAGAACATCTTCGACTTCAGTCAGAAGAAACACTAGTCCGGTTATACCATAGCCATCAGGCCTCGACATCAGTCGGGAAAAACCGCTAGTTGCTCGATCACAATCAGTAACCATCAGGACAACTGATTTGGCCATCAGACCAACACGGATCACTTTATAAACAAAAGCTGCACTTGCGAACTCTTGATATTGTCTTCAGACAAACATTGAATCGTCAATGGGGAACCTGAATCCACAGGAGCTTTCTGTTGACACCTTCAGGTATTCTCGAATCCAATCTTCATATCTGACATCACCGTCAGAGCAGCATATCACGCTGCTGTAACCATCAGGTTACAATACTGTTGAGGAGGAAGGAAGGGTTCACCCAAACAATCCTGGAGACTTCGTTGGGGAAAGACGAAAGAGTTCACTCAAACGTTTCTGTAACTTCTGGGGAGCATATACACTTCTGCTGAAAAACGGTAACCACCTGGTTCATGTTTCACCTGCCTCTGCCGGGGAAATGCATGGGTATAATGCTATGCAATCATGCAATGCAATGCTCCAGCAAAATAAATGCTGGAAAGAGAAGTCATCCTTTCGGGGAAGAGTAACCACTCTGCTGAGGAATAGGCTACCCATCAGGGTAACTGCAACCGGTGCCAATCTCGACTGGACTTAAACTTGGGGATGACGGGCTCCTCCGGGAAAATTCAGCCTTCAGGCTGACCAACATACTATCCTCTGTTCTACTGGGGAAACAAACTTTAGCTTGCCGAACAGTCCTTCAGGACCTGCGGGGAGAAACGGATAAACGCCCTGAGCGGCTCTCGGGGAAAAGACTCTTCTGGGGAAAGATAACCTTCAGGCTACCAGACACTCATGTCGATAAGTTCTCAAACTTACGGGGCGACAAATTTCAATTTGCAGAACAGTCTTTCAGGATCTGCTTGGGGAAAATCTTCATCTGTCAGTCATGGCTATACTCGGCTGGGGAGACTCATCTACCTGCCAGGAACAACCGCTGCTGGGGGAATGCCATCCACCTGCTGGGGAAAGGGCTACACTCTGCCTGGGGATAAAGATCTCGATCTGCTGAGAATAACTCCTGCACATGTCTCACGGAGACCGACCCTTGCTGGGGACAACCGTGGGGAAATATGAGCGCATCAGCACCGCTGGGGATATCAATCCTTGGCTACTCAGCTGGGGAGAAGAGCCATTCCTATCAAGGACATGCTTTGGCAACCTCCGAGGATATCAATCCTAACCTTCTTCGCGACTCATCTGGGGAAGATGTTGAATCTATCGAGGAACTGCTTTGGCGATCTCTGAGGGGGGATGAACTGATCCTATCAAGGATCCGCTTTGCGGCTGCGGAGGATATCAATCCTGCAAAAACAAACAAACACAATGCCCTTCACAAAGGGACCATCAGGTTATCATTTGCGATATTATTCAGGTAATTCAAAGCTTTAACAATCATTGGCCGAAGCCCACAAGCTTATGCACGCGTATTTTATCAAAAACACCAGGCGCTTTTCGCAAACAAAACTGCGGAAATAAACATGTAAACAATCAGTTCACTGAATAGTATGTTTATTGATGCAATGGCCTGTAAATAGGCAAAGTGTTTTACAATGGATGCGAGCTCCTGAAATGAGGAAGCCGCAAAACAAACAAATACATGTATACAACAGATATGTACGAATGTTGGCAATGCGGTGTAGACGAACACCATGAAGCGATCACCCCTATGATTCTCTCGACTCCAAAACTTCCCGACGATTCATCTTCGGAAGAGATTGATCTGGATAGACAACCTTCAGGTACTCCCAAATCACTGAGCAAGGAAAATCACACGGAACGCGATCATTTGCTTTTAAATCCCTAACTTTTGCCTGAATCGCCCGTTAGGATTTTCGATTCACCGGGATACCCTTTTTTGCCAAAGTCGCCCCTTCAGGTTTTCGACTTTGCGGGTTTCCATTCTTTTCATTTATATCCCTAATTTTTGCCCGAACCTTTTTCATTTTTCATGGTTCGCCGGGATGCACTTTGCGGGTCATTTTTCAAGCAAAGTATTTTTTAACCGCGTCTGCGTTCACTGGAGATGGAAAATCTTCTCCATCCTGTAACACGGTGGGAGAACTGACTTTAAACAATGTTGCGGATAGCAAGAGTCGCCACCGACTTTTATTTTATCCATAAGGAAAGGTTATAAAAGAACAGGAAAGACCTTAGAGAATATTTTGGGTCCGGGGGGTAGGTTATGAAAAGGGAAGGTGTTAGCACCCTTTTCATCCATGGTTATCCATGGGCTCTTAGGTACTTAAGCTCACTTTTGAATTGTTTTGAAAGTGTAGTGTGTGAATAGCAAAAATTTCAGAATAGTTTAATAATAATCCGTGTATGGATGTGAAAAAAAACTTGTTTGAAAATTTTGTTGGAAATTTGTTTAAGTGTGAAAAAGTTTTGAAGTGAGCAAGTATCTAGGAGTAACCTACCCTAATGTTTAAGGTCTTTCTTATTCTTTATCCTTTCCTTAGTAAGACTATCCCTACTATAATGGAGTAGGTAGTCCTTACTTTGGATGTTAAGGGACATGTGAGGGACAATTGGATTTTTGAAGGTCATTGTGGGATGTAATAAGCACATATAAGGGACCATCATCATTTTTCGAAAGGGACTTGATTCGTAAAGGCAACCATAAGGGACTTTGATGATTTTTTTATTTGAGGGACTTGCTTTATACACCCCACTTAACCATTATTCGTAGGCAACTTGAGGGATATCCTTAGGAAGTGAGACGGCGATTAAAATCGACTTACGTGTGTGAAATGTTTAATTTAATTATCTTATATTAAAATGATCTAAATTTATTTTAATATTACATACATGTTGTTACACTCCCTAATTACTAACCATAATAATAATTAAATAATTAAACAACTTTACATCCAAGAAACAATTACAAAATAATAAGCAAAATAATTAAATAGCAAAGATAAATAAAATATAAATAGGCAATAATAAATAATAAAGGGGGGTTAATTCTAAGTTTACTCGGCAAGACATCGCATCTTGTGCCTACGTATCCTTACGGGAGTGGAATCAGAGTAATCGTAGTTCCCCTCAATAGGGAGGTTAGAAACTTCTTGACTGTGGTCAAGGTCTCCAGGGGAATAAACGCATCTTAAGGACACGCTTACGTGGAGTGTAGAAACTCCAAATCTCTACGTTGTAAATGTTAAATAAAATTAAAATAGGGTTAAATTAGGGATTCCACTGCGGGAAACCCTAAAATAGAGTACGGCGACTCTTTTGGCCTAACACTAGGATAAAAGCATTTTTGCCCACAGCAGGACACCTAGGCTAAACAGGGTTTGATCCATTAAAGGGGTAAGGCTATTGACTCAGCGGCCAAAAGGCTGGACCTAATCCTTCGGAAGGATAAAACTGTAAAAAAAATGTGAAAATATGACAAATCATTATATGGAGGAATAATTAAGGTACAGAAATAAGAAAAGTAATAAAGGCAGAGGGTATAAAGAAACAAAGAAACATTTCTGAAAACATGAAGAATATGAAAACATGTAATGACACTTAGAATGAAGTGAGGGAGGAAAATAGTGTGGGGCTGTGGCCACCACAAGCACATCTCAACCTCGAGCATGCACATCAAATGCCAAAAGAAAGGAAAGTAATAAAAGGGTACATAAAATGACACGACAAACATCAAGAGTTCCTTACGAAAAGGTTTTAATTATAAAAAAAAAAGGTTTTAATTTTTTAATAAAAAATATTTAAGTTAAAATTATAAATAAAAAAAAATTAAGTTTAAATTATAAAAAAAAAGGTTTTTGGGGGAAAAGTCTTTTCAATTTTTTTTAGAACAAAAAAGGCTTTTCATCCCAAAAAAAGGCTTTTCAGTTTTTTGGGAAAAGGTTTTTCAGTTTTTTGGGAAAAGGTTTTTCAGTTTTTGGGAAAAGGTTTTTCAGTTTTTTGGGAAAAGGTTTTTCAGTTTTTTGGGAAAAGGTTTTTGGGAACAAAAAGGTTTTTTTTCTTGGGAACAAAAAGGTTTTTTTTCTTGGGAACAAAAAAAGCTTTTGGTTTTTTTAAAAAAAAAAGTCTTACTAAAAAAAGGTTTTAATAATAAATAAAAAAAAGGGTTTTGATTTTAAAAAAGGTTTTGATAAAAAAAAGGTTTTGATAAAAAAAAAGGTTTTGATAAAAAAAAGGTTTTGATATTAAAATCTACGGACCTAAACACATATGGAGATTAACATGACAAAATATGCACATAAACATGAAAAAGCAAAAGGTTTAGTAATTTAACAGACCTAAACACACATGGAGATTAACATGGCAAAATATGCACATAAAAATGAAAAGGAAAAAGGTTTAGTAATTTAACCGACCTAAACACACATGGAGATTAACATGGCAAAATATGCACATAAAAATGAAAAGGAAAAAGGTTTAGTAATTTAACCTACGAAGCGGAGGTTTGCTTCGGTAAGTGTTGGTTTGGTTTGAATAAGGGAACACTGTAGAGCTTCGGGGACTGTAGAGCTTCGGGGAAGCCTTCTGACGAGTTGTGGGAACGGCCGCCTTTCTTCTCTGGGATCTCCTTTGTTTCTCCCTTTCTCTGTTCTCTTTTCTAAACAAAACCTTCTGCCCCCTGTAAGTTCTGTGAACTCACGTTTATATAGGTAACAACTTTGGGCTACTCTAACCTAATACCCATTTTTTTAGAGGAAAATAATAATAAAAATATGAAAATAATAATTAATTAATAATAATAAAAAAACTATTTTTATGATTTTTTTATGAAAATAGAGAAATTAAAATAAAAATAAATAAATAATGAAATAAAATAAAATAAAAGAGAGGAAAAATAAATAAATAATGAAATAAAATAAAATAAAAGAGAGGAAAAATAAAAAGATGACGAAGGTGGGATTTGAACTCCGGACCTCTCACACTCACAACATCCTTACACATAGCCCCTTGCCAATTGTGCCATTTTATTCATTCGAAATAAAATGCGCGTCACATGATATTTTCCTTTTAACTGCATTGACTGCTTTTGACTTATCTGATCATCTGACTGAGCAAACTTTTGAGAAAAGTCTTGAAACTTGACCTGGGGGTTCTTATACACATATAAGATGTTATGAAGCTCACTTGAAGTCTTGGAAGTCCATTTAGCCTGATTAAAGTCAAAACCCTAGTTTTGGATGCACTGCTTAGGAGGTGCATTGTCTGAGGGAATTGTCAACTCTTCTGACCAATTGTGAATTTTGTGAACCTTGTGAACCTTCTTGGAACACAAAGTCTTGTATTGTGAGGGAAAATTTTGGGGTGCAACAGCTGCCCCTGTTCAATTTTCTGAAACCTGAGGGGTTAGATTGGTATATTTGCCAGTCGTAACCTGGAAGGTTGAAGGGGATTGAACACAAAAGCCCAAAAATTTGCACTCACCAGTGCATGGAGTGATATTGATGGTTGGTTGAATATGATTGAGTGGGCTTAAAGATGCCACTAGGGGAAAGTTCTTCAGTAGTATAATGAGAACTGTCAGGAGTCTGGAGTAATACTGATGTAACAGCATGTCTTCATGAGGATAGAGCAATCAATAATGATAACCCTAAAGCAGTCTTGAAGTGATAAATCTGACCTCAGGAGGATAGAGCAATCAATAGCTCTAAAGCAGTCTTGAAGTAATAATGGCTTCAGGAGGATAGAGCAATCAATAGCTCTAAAGCAGTCTTGAAATAATAATGTGATATGTCTTCAGGAGGATAGAGCAATCAATAGCTCTAAAGCAGTCTTGAAGTAATGATTTCAGGAGGATAGAGCAATGGATAGCTCTAAAGCAGTCTTGAAATAATAATGTAATTTCAGGAGGATAGAGCAATGGATAACTCTAAAGCAGTCTTGAAATAATTAGATGGCTTCAGGAGGATAGAGCAATGAATAGCTCTAAAGCAGTCTTGAAGTAGTAATATGACCTCATGAGGATAGAGCAATGAATAGCTCTAAAGCAGTCTTGAAGTAATAGGATGATTTCAGGAGGATAGAGCAATCAGTAGCTCTAAAGCAGTCTTGAAGTCATGAGAGGCTATCAGGAGGATAAAATAACCCTGAGGTTACAATAAAGCAGTCCCAAAGTAATAAGAAGCTCATCAGGAGGATAAAGTAACCCTGAGGTTACAATAAAGCAGTCCCAAAGATCATAAGATTGTTTGTTGGATAATTAACCTGAAAACAAGGTAGCATTCTGTATAACAACATTAGTTTATGCTTTATGTATGCATGTATGACATGATGCACTTAGGTAATGTACTATAGGCATATATGTTATGGTATGATGTAAATGATGTATGTATGCTATGACACTGCTGGAAGTGTCTGGATATCCTTGTATAACAACTGCTGGCCAAGGAAAATAAATCCCGATTCGTTGTTGAAGAATATATAACCCTCCGTCTGCAGGGGATAACAAGGTATAGATAACCTCCCGTTGTTGGGGATAACAAGGTATAGATAACCTCCCGTTGTTGGGGATAGTAGGGTATAGATAACCTTCGTTTTCGTTTGATAGTAGGATAAGTATAACATCCCGTCTTCGTTCATCGTGCCCTTTATTGGAAAGTAATTTCCCGTATATCCGTATGAGGATAAAAGAAATGGATATAAATTCCAGGGGAGATTAGACTTTGTGAAAATGGATTAGTCCTACTGATGGTTTGTAACTGTCTTGTAAAGATGAACCGGCGAAGCTTCGTTGAAATCCTGCCCTCGTTCGTCCTTAGTAAATACTATTACTGCATTTTCATGCATTTCTGGTAAACATCAATCATATTAAAAGCATACATGCGTTTCTGGTAAACATCAATCATATTCAAAGGCATACATACATTCAAACACAACCAATGGACGTTTCGCTTATGTAAATAGGGTAAAAGTAAATCTGGATTCAAAAGATGGAATTTATTTATATCAAAAGTGACCCATACACGGGTAAGTTTGTACGAGGAGACATAAACCCTAGTAAGAGAATTTTGTCATGAAGTTTTTACAAAAAGAATCAGCTATGTGGGAAATAATCCTATTGAGTTTCAATTCTACTATTGCCACTCAAGTATCTCATCTTCTTGCTGTTGAGACGGAAACGATTGGATTGAGCTTTATCTGTTTGAGCTTGAGTAAGTAGTACAACTGGTTGCAGTTTCATGAGTGATCCAAACGAGACATAGTCATACGCTTTAATCCCTAACTTTTGCCTGGATTGCCCTTTCAGGTTTTCAATCCACCGGGATACCCTTTTTTGCCCAAGCCGCCTTTTCAGGTTTTCGACTTGCCGGGTGTACATCTTTTTATATATATATCCCTAATTTTTGCCCAAACCCTTTTGGTTTGCCGGGATGCCCTTATTTTTGCCTAGGCCTGTCAACCTAGCGGGTCTCTTTTTATGCGTAGTATTTTTTAACTATGTCTGCGTTTACAGGTTGTGGGAAGTCTTCACCATCCATTGTGGTCAGTATCATGGCACCTCCTGAGAACACTGTCTTGACTACAAATGGTCCCTCATATGTTGGAGTCCACTTGCCCCTTCAGTGTCAATCTCATTGCAGTATGCAGGCTTCTCAAATCTATCAATGGTAATCTTGGGAGCTTCATCATCCCAGCTTATCTCAAACATAGATGCCATGGTGGCCAATGCGTCTGCCAACTGATTCTCTCTTCGTGGAATATGTCCAACAGTAATCTCTTTAAAATGTGGTATCAAAGACAACACATGTTCTCTGTAAGGAATGAGATTATCATGCTTTATATCCCAATCTCCTTTAATCTGACTTACTACCAGAGCTGAATCTCCATACACCTCAAGGCACTGAATCTTCATATCAATAGCGACTTGCATACCCATGATACATGCCTCATACTCAGCCATGTTATTGGTACAATAGAAACAAAGTCTGGCAGTAATCGGGGTATGACAACCTTCAGGGGAACTAATCACAACACCAACACCATTACCATGTGCATTGGAGGCACCATCAAAAACCATAGTCCATCGGGATCCTTGTTCAGGTCCGTCATATTGTCCAGGTCCTTTGGTAACAGACATAATGTCTTCATCAGGGAACTCAAAATTCATTGACTGGTAATCATCTACTGCTTGATGAGCCAAATGATCAGCAACAACACTCCCCTTAATGGCCTTCTGAGTAGTATACTGTATATCATATTCTGTCAAGATCATTTGCCATCTTGCAATTCTTCCGGAGAGAGCAGGTTTCTCAAATATGTACTTGATTGGATCCATCTTCGAAATCAACAAGGTAGTATGGGTCAACATATACTGTCTTAGTCGGCGAGCAGCCCATGCCAAAGCGCAGCAAGTTTTCTCGAGCAGTGAGTATCTTGTTTCACAGTCGGTAAACTTTTTGCTAAGGTAGTATATTGCCTGCTCTTTTCGACCAGACTCGTCATGTTGCCCCAATACACACCCCATTGAGTTGTCTAATACTGTTAAATACATAATCAAGGGTCTTCCATCAATTGGTGGCATTAAAATTGGAGGTTCTAGCAAATATCTCTTGATTTCATCAAAGGCAGTCTGGCACTCATCATTCCATTCCATCACCTGATCTTTCTTCAACAACTTGAAGATTGGCTCACAGATGGTAGTTAATTGGGAAATAAATCTTGCAATGTAGTTCAATCGTCCCAAGAAACCTCTAACCTCCTTCTCAGTACGGGGAGCTGGCATCTCTCGTATAGCTTTCACTTCTTGTTGTAACAACCTAGCAAGCTCTACAGGTATTTCACAATCGTCCTCGTTTCCGTCTTCAGTTTGATAGATCGGATTCTCGAAATTGTAATTGGCAATAGTAGAACTGTTATCAACTGGATCCAGAGTGGATGAGGATCTGCATTTTAGTGACGTGGGTGTGTGTAAGAACACATAGCTGATAAAGCAAAAATAAAAGAAAAAGAAAGACAAGGAACACAATATTTACGAAAACGAAACGTCCACTGATTTTATTGAATGAAGTATGCAAATGAAATGACAACCCGTAACAAGCACACCATTGTGCCCCGGGTAAGGCACATGGCTTAAAAACATAACACAGTAATAGTATTTACTCCTGACTAAAGGAGATAGGGATAACATCTTCAGCTGTCCAATTATTGAGTCCAGCACCCACAGTAGGAAAAATCCATGCCTCCAAGTTGTAGTCTTCATCTTGATCTCCCACAGCATTGATAACCCCTTGATTGGTGATACGAACAGCACGAGCACGACGAACAGCCTTCTGGGACTCTGCAGTGAAACCCAAACCAAACTTGTCAGACTTGTATGGCATATCAGGAAGCTGACCCCAAATAGTACAACCACCTTCTTCCACCACAGCTTTTGCATCATTGAGGGAGGCCATTGCCATTGTTGGAGGGTTTCTGATGACCACAGGAACCTTCTTCACAGCAGGAGGAGTCACACAATCCTTAACAGCCCAGGGAACCACTTCAAATGACTGACATGGAGTTTCAATGTATTCACCTTCTACTTCCAGATACTTGAAAGTGTTTACATGGCTGACAAAGTATTCTTCCTCTCCAAAGACAGTAACAACTTTTCCATTCACCGGATATCTCAACTTTTGATGTAATGTGGAGGTCACAGCACCTGCCCCATGGATCCAGGGACGACCAAGCAGACATGAGTACGAAGGACGAATATCCATCACATAGAATGTAGCAGTGAACACCTGAGAGCCAACCTTGATTGGAAGATCAATTTCCCCATGCACTACTCTTCTAGAACCATCAAAAGCCTTTACCACAATATTACTGGGCTTCAATACCGTATCTTCAGGACTCAACTTGTTCAGGACTTCCTTAGGCAACACATTCAGAGAGGAACCATTGTCTATCAGCACATGAGACAGGGTAGTGCCCCTGCATTCAATTGAAATGTGCAAGGCCCTGTTATGATCCCTCTTGGCAGGGGTCAAGTCAGCATCAGAAAATCCTAACCCGTTGTCATAGGTCAGGTGAGCAACACAATTCTCAAACTGGTCCACAGAAATTGCACTGGGTACATGAGCCATCTTTAGAAACTTGATCAATGACTTGGCATGAGCCTCAGAACATAATAACAGGGAGAGCATAGAAATCTTTGAGGGAGTATGCCCTAGCTGATCAACAATATCATAATCACTCTTGCGAATGATTTTCAATACTTCTTCCATCTGCTTAGAGAGGTCATCAGCAGCTGGCACATCAGTAGATACAGGCTCAATAACAGGACCCTTGCCCCGAGCATCAGTGGCGGAAGTAACAGCAGGAGTAACTGCACTCTTAGAAGCAACTGGAGGAGAGAAGACTCTTCCACTACGAGTGATCTTGCTAGATCCAGCAATATTATCAATGTCAACAGGCATATCAGGTAAAGGCTCCTGCTTGACACCATGGATGTAAACATCAGACCCATAGTGCCAAGGCACAGCTTTGTCAGATGTATAAGGAATAGGACCAGGAGTGGTAATGATCAGAGGAGCTACTCTGGCTTCAGCAACAACTTTCACAGGACCTTCAGCAGTAATCTTGATTGGGCCCTGATGAGTGATTTTAATGGAACCCTTTGAAGTGATTCTTAGTGGTACTTTGTCAACCATGTCAACCTCTTCAATCTTTTTACCCTGAGTCAGATGATCCACCATACTTTCTACAGATGCTGGTCTTCTTTCAAACACTATAGTATATTTATCCATGAGACGTTGAATCCTATCTCTCAAAATGAAGCAACTATCCGGCTTATAGGTACAATATAGACAATCTTCATGACAACCTGGAAAGATCCCAGCTTGTACTAACCTCTTTTTGATAACAGACAATGGTGTGCTCAACTCCATAAACAGCGAGAAGATGAGAAACCTGTGCACAATTATAAACCTGTGATGCAATGATATGGGAATGCATATGCAATGTTTTCAAGGACCGCAGGATTTAAATTTGCT
Source organism: Lathyrus sativus (assembly GCA_963859935.3). NCBI lineage: Eukaryota > Viridiplantae > Streptophyta > Magnoliopsida > Fabales > Fabaceae > Lathyrus > Lathyrus sativus. Next base: position 38,392,477 of record OZ012735.1, read on the forward strand.
TAAACAAACAAGAAAGTAACTTTTTATTAGTAATAACTTGTTTTGCCTTTTAGGCTTACAAAAAATGAAAACGAAATAAGTACAAAAGATGGGGTTTTAAGTCTCCCATGGACGTTTCCTCTTGGTGTTGAGGTATGAGTTGAGGTTTCGTTCCTCATGAAGTAGCTTTGTTAGCTCTAGGATCCTTGCTTGGCTTGCTTTGTAATGAGCCTCGAAAGTATCCCTTTTCTCTTTCAGTTGGATCCATGATCTCTGCAAGTCTTCCATATCAGTAGGCATGTCTGGATGAAGGATGGTATAAGCTGTGTCTCCTTCAGCAACGGGTTCCATGGTAACTGGTAGGATGGCAGGATATGGCATCATGAGTGTCTGAGCACGAAACCGTACCCATCTGAGATAAGCCTCCATAGGAATGGTGTACTTAGGCTCCAGTGTCTTGCTGTCAATCCTGTTTACCTTTCCCCAAGCTCGGATGAATCTCTGACGGTAACCCTGAAGATCGTTGTCGTAATCAAACACAATGCCCTGAATCAACATGTCATGTGGACCATCGCTCCGGGCGCAACCAAACTGTCGTAAAGCTAGAGATGGGTTGTAGGTGATGCCTCCTCTTATGCCTAGAAGTGGTACATTAGGAAACTCCCCACAACGGTCAATGATGGTGACATTCTCCATAGATCTGGAGCACCAATGGATGTCTGAGTGAGAAAGTGACATGATCCTCTTGGACCATCTGAACCCTTGCTCATTCTTCATTACTGAGCGAGGAAGGTGAGAAATAAACCACCTAGCAAGTAAAGGTATGCAGCACATCAAAGTTCCTCTTGCCCTTGTAGTACGGGTGTGAAGAGAATGTAGGATGTCTCCAAGTAAGGTAGGCACTGGATTGTGACTCAGGAATATGTTGATGGCATGAACGTCTATGAACTGATCAGGATTGGGGAACAACACTAAGCCATAAATCAATAAGGCTAAGATCTCCTCAAAAGCATCGTAGCTCATAGCCTTCAAGAACATTTGAGCTTTATCCACTAATACCTTGGCAAGAATACCTTTAACTCCACTTCTCGTCTCTAGAACAATGTCAGACTTCTTCAGATGTAGAGCTGCAGCAATAACTTCTGGTTTAAGCTCCTTCTCTAAGCCTGTGAATGGCTTCTGATCAAGAACAGGTATACCCAGAAGTTTAGAGAACTCCTCCATGGTTGGAACCAGCTGATAATCAGGAAATGTAAAGCAATGGTGCTTAGGGTCAAAGAACTGAAACAGCACACTCATCATGTCTTCACTGAACCCTGAAGTAACTAGATCCAATAAGTGACCATGTCTCTTGTTGAACTGGGAATGATCAGGCACTAGGGAAACCAACTCCTTGAGCTTAGCAGGTATCCCTACAAAGTTGATCCTGATGGTGTTTCTACGAGCAGAAGCCATGACCTGCAACAAAGAACAAAGATAAATCCTTTGGTCCTTGAAATGGTTAGGGAAAATGATATGCTTATGATGCATGATGATGTCATGATGTCATGCTCAATCACAAACATGTGGCACACACAAACAAGTCACACCATAGCCCTAGGTTTAAAGGCTTGCATGAGGTTCAAAGGCAAGTACCCTCCCCTGAAGTTAGATGGTTCATCCTGTCCTACAAAAGTAACCAGGTTCTAAGGGATCTCAATATCATTGATCCTTCACAAGGGTGGTTGTTCAGAAGGCAACTTACTTGCCAACCAAAACCCTCCAAGTTTAAGATCTCAATGAGCGTAGTATCGAGTGTCAACCAACTTCAGTCTGCACCAAAGCCGGTTACCTCACTACTTTCTAAAGGCCAAGATGAGTTAACTAGGGTTCTAAAAGTCAGTTAGTGCATTGACAACATATGGCAGCCTCAATATTATCCTCAACTTGACTTAAGGAATATAAGCACCAACCAAGAAGTCGCACTAACTATGGCCACCAGATCAACCGTATCGATATACGTCGTACAGTTTCCTTGGTCTATTGCCATTTACCTAAGGTACACTAGATCCGGGTTAGGACCTTTCACACATAAGAGCACCCCAACAATATAATAATAAAGCAAACAAGGCAAACAATTTAAAGTGATCTTAATTCCTAAGGGTACCCCTCTTAAATAAATCCCCAGCAGAGTCGCCAGTTCTGTAACACGGTGGGAGAACTGACTTTAAACAATATTGCGGATAGCAAGAGTCGCCACCGACTTTTATTTTATCCATAAGGAAAGGTTATAAAAGAACAGGAAAGACCTTAGAGAATATTTTGGGTCCGGGGGGTAGGTTATGAAAAGGGAAGGTGTTAGCACCCTTTTCATCCATGGTTATCCATGGGCTCTTAGGTACTTAAGCTCACTTTTGAATTGTTTTGAAAGTGTAGTGTGTGAATAGCAAAAATTTCAGAATAGTTTAATAATAATCCGTGTATGGATGTGAAAAAAAACTTGTTTGAAAATTTTGTTGGAAATTTGTTTAAGTGTGAAAAAGTTTTGAAGTGAGCAAGTATCTAGGAGTAACCTACCCTAATGTTTAAGGTCTTTCTTATTCTTTATCCTTTCCTTAGTAAGACTATCCCTACTATAATGGAGTAGGTAGTCCTTACTTTGGATGTTAAGGGACATGTGAGGGACAATTGGATTTTTGAAGGTCATTGTGGGATGTAATAAGCACATATAAGGGACCATCATCATTTTTCGAAAGGGACTTGATTCGTAAAGGCAACCATAAGGGACTTTGATGATTTTTTTATTTGAGGGACTTGCTTTATACACCCCACTTAACCATTATTCGTAGGCAACTTGAGGGATATCCTTAGGAAGTGAGACGGCGATTAAAATCGACTTACGTGTGTGAAATGTTTAATTTAATTATCTTATATTAAAATGATCTAAATTTATTTTAATATTACATACATGTTGTTACACTCCCTAATTACTAACCATAATAATAATTAAATAATTAAACAACTTTACATCCAAGAAACAATTACAAAATAATAAGCAAAATAATTAAATAGCAAAGATAAATAAAATATAAATAAGCAATAATAAATAATAAAGGGGGGTTAATTCTAAGTTTACTCGGCAAGACATCGCATCTTGTGCCTACGTATCCTTACGGGAGTGGAATCAGAGTAATCGTAGTTCCCCTCAATAGGGAGGTTAGAAACTTCTTGACTGTGGTCAAGGTCTCCAGGGGAATAAACGCATCTTAAGGACACGCTTACGTGGAGTGTAGAAACTCCAAATCTCTACGTTGTAAATGTTAAATAAAATTAAAATAGGGTTAAATTAGGGATTCCACTGCGGGAAACCCTAAAATAGAGTACGGCGACTCTTTTGGCCTAACACTAGGATAAAAGCATTTTTGCCCACAGCAGGACACCTAGGCTAAACAGGGTTTGATCCATTAAAGGGGTAAGACTATTGACTCAGCGGCCAAAAGGCTGGACCTAATCCTTCGGAAGGATAAAACTGTAAAAAAAATGTGAAAATATGACAAATCATTATATGGAGGAATAATTAAGGTACAGAAATAAGAAAAGTAATAAAGGCAGAGGGTATAAAGAAACAAAGAAACATTTCTGAAAACATGAAGAATATGAAAACATGTAATGACACTTAGAATGAAGTGAGGGAGGAAAATAGTGTGGGGCTGTGGCCACCACAAGCACATCTCAACCTCGAGCATGCACATCAAATGCCAAAAGAAAGGAAAGTAATAAAAGGGTACATAAAATGACACGACAAACATCAAGAGTTCCTTACGAAAAGGTTTTAATTATAAAAAAAAAAAGTTTTAATTTTTTAATAAAAAATATTTAAGTTAAAATTATAAATAAATAAAAAATTAAGTTTAAATTATAAAAAAAAAGGTTTTTGGGGGAAAAGTCTTTTCAATTTTTTTTAGAACAAAAAAGGCTTTTCATCCCAAAAAAAGGCTTTTCAGTTTTTTGGGAAAAGGTTTTTCAGTTTTTTGGGAAAAGGTTTTTCAGTTTTTTGGGAAAAGGTTTTTCAGTTTTTTGGGAAAAGGTTTTTGGGAACAAAAAGGTTTTTTTTCTTGGGAACAAAAAGGTTTTTTTTCTTGGGAACAAAAAAAGCTTTTGGTTTTTTTAAAAAAAAAAGTCTTACTAAAAAAAGGTTTTAATAATAAATAAAAAAAAGGGTTTTGATTTTAAAAAAGGTTTTGATAAAAAAAAGGTTTTGATAAAAAAAAAGGTTTTGATAAAAAAAAGGTTTTGATATTAAAATCTACGGACCTAAACACATATGGAGATTAACATGACAAAATATGCACATAAACATGAAAAAGCAAAAGGTTTAGTAATTTAACAGACCTAAACACACATGGAGATTAACATGGCAAAATATGCACATAAAAATGAAAAGGAAAAAGGTTTAGTAATTTAACCGACCTAAACACACATGGAGATTAACATGGCAAAATATGCACATAAAAATGAAAAGGAAAAAGGTTTAGTAATTTAACCTACGAAGCGGAGGTTTGCTTCGGTAAGTGTTGGTTTGGTTTGAATAAGGGAACACTGTAGAGCTTCGGGGACTGTAGAGCTTCGGGGAAGCCTTCTGACGAGTTGTGGGAACGGCCGCCTTTCTTCTCTGGGATCTCCTTTGTTTCTCCCTTTCTCTGTTCTCTTTTCTAAACAAAACCTTCTGCCCCCTGTAAGTTCTGTGAACTCACGTTTATATAGGTAACAACTTTGGGCTACTCTAACCTAATACCCATTTTTTTAGAGGAAAATAATAATAAAAATATGAAAATAATAATTAATTAATAATAATAAAAAAACTATTTTTATGATTTTTTTATGAAAATAGAGAAATTAAAATAAAAATAAATAAATAATGAAATAAAATAAAATAAAAGAGAGGAAAAATAAATAAATAATGAAATAAAATAAAATAAAAGAGAGGAAAAATAAAAAGATGACGAAGGTGGGATTTGAACTCCGGACCTCTCACACTCACAACATCCTTACACATAGCCCCTTGCCAATTGTGCCATTTTATTCATTCGAAATAAAATGCGCGTCACATGATATTTTCCTTTTAACTGCATTGACTGCTTTTGACTTATCTGATCATCTGACTGAGCAAACTTTTGAGAAAAGTCTTGAAACTTGACCTGGGGGTTCTTATACACATATAAGATGTTATGAAGCTCACTTGAAGTCTTGGAAGTCCATTTAGCCTGATTAAAGTCAAAACCCTAGTTTTGGATGCACTGCTTAGGAGGTGCATTGTCTGAGGGAATTGTCAACTCTTCTGACCAATTGTGAATTTTGTGAACCTTGTGAACCTTCTTGGAACACAAAGTCTTGTATTGTGAGGGCAAATTTTGGGGTGCAACACATCCATCGTGGACAATAACAAAGCTCCTCCCGAGAAGACCTTGCTAACAACATACGGCCCTTCATAATTTGGCGTCCACTTGCCCCTGTGATCGGAGTGCGGTGGGAGTATCTTCTTCAGGACGAGATCACCCGTCTGAAAGCTTCGATGGCGCACCTTCTTATCGTATGCTTTCTTCATTCGGCTTTGGTATATCCGACCATAAGCAATAGAAGCTAACCTCTTCTCGTCCATCAGGCTGAGTTGGTTTAATCTATCCGTTACCCATTCTGCCTCGTCAAGCTTGACGTCGCGCAAAACTCGTAAAGAAGGAATCTCGACTTCTAACGGTAACACTGCTTCCATTCCGTATACTAAGGAGAAAGGAGTTTCCCTGGTTGATGTACGCACTGTCGTGCGATAACCGTGGAGAGAAAACGGCAACATCTCGTGCCAGTCCTTATAGGTAACAACCATTTTCTGCACGATCTTCTTTATATTCTTGTTGGCTGCTTCAACAGCACCATTCATCTTCGGCCGGTAAGGCGATGAATTGTGGTGTTATATCTTGAAGTTCTGACACAACTCCTTCATCATCTTGTTGTTAAGATTCGAACCATTGTCCGTGATAATCCGCTCCGGGATACCATACCGACAGATGATGTCCTTCTTTATAAATCTGGCTACCACCTGCTTGGTGACATTTGCGTACGACGCGGCTTCAACCCACTTCGTAAAGTAATCAATAGCAACCAGAATAAAGTGATGTCCGTTGGATGTCGTAGGCTCAATCTTTCCGATCATATCAATGCCCCACATGGAGAACGACCACGGGGAAGACATGACATTCAATGGATTCGGCGGCACGTTGATCTTATCAGCATAAACTTGGCACTTGTGACACTTCTTCGCGAACTTGAAACAGTCCGACTCCATGGTCAGCCAATAGTATCCTGCCCTCAGGATCTTTCTCGTCATTGCATGCCCTCCGGCGTGCGTACCGAATGTACCTTCATGAACTTCTTCCATCAGGAAGCCAACTTCTTTTTCATCTACACATCTCAGTAGCACGAGGTCGTGATTCCGCTTATACAAAACACCATCAGGGTTGAGATAAAAGTTTCCAGAAAGCCTCCTCAGAGTCTTCTTATCCTGGGTTGACGAGCCCACCGGATACTCCTTATTCATAAGGAAATTCTGGATGTCGTAGAACCAAGGTTTGCCATCAGGCGCCGTCTCAACGGCAAAAATGTGCGCAGGCCTATCAAGGCGAGAAATCACAATCTTTGGAGCTTCATTCCAAAAGTTGAACTTATACATCGAGGATAAGGTAGCTAAGGCATCAGCCATCTGATTTTCAGCCCTCGGCACATGGTGGAGCTCTACGCGATCAAAGAACGGTAACAACCTTCTGGCGTAATTCATATACGGAATCAAGTTTGGTTGTCGAGTTTCCCACTCTCCTTTGATTTGGTTCACAATGAGTGCTGAATCGCCGTACACATCAAGATTCTTGATCCTTAGATCAATGGCTTCTTCCAACCCCATTATACAAGCTTCATATTCAGCCTCGTTGTTGGTGCACGGGAATGTCAACCTGGCAGTGAACGGGATATGCGACCCATGGGGAGTTGTAATAATTGCCCCAATTCCACTACCGTACGAGTTAACCGCACCATCAAAAATCAACTTCCACTGGAACCCAACTCCGACCCCTCATCGGGCAAAGGCTCTTCGCGATCCTTCATCTTAAGGAACATCACATCCTCATCAGGGAATTCAAATTTCATAGGCTGGTAGTCTTCGATAGGCAACTCAGCAAGATGTTCAGACAACACGCTCCCCTTGATTGCTTTCTGGGGCACATATTGAATATCATATTCCGTCAAAACCATTTGCCATCTGGCAATCCGCCCGGAAAGAGCTTGCTTTTCAAAGACATACTTTATCGGATCCATTTTTGAGATCAGCAGGGTTGTATGATTCAACATATACTGGCGGAGACGCTTGGCAGCCCACGCCAATGCACAACACGTCTTCTCCAGCATCGAGTATCGGGATTCACAATCAGTGAACTTCTTACTCAGGTAATATATGGCATGTTCCTTTCTGCCTGTCTCGTCGTGCTGACCGAGTATGCAACCCATACTATTCTCGAGTACCGTCAAGTACATTATCAGAGGCCGTCCGGCAACTGGGGGAATCAAAATAGGAGGTTCCTGCAAGTATTTCTTTATTTTATCGAAAGTACTCTGGCAATCTTCGTTCCATACCACTGCTTGATCTTTCTTTAACAGCTTGAACATCGGTTCACATGTGGCCGTGAGCTGAGAAATAAACCTTACAATGTAGTTTATTCTCCCCAGGAAACCATACACTTCTTTTTCTGTATGCGGTGCTGGCATATCTTGAATTGCTTTTATCTTGGCAGGATCAACCTCGATGCCTTTCTCACTTACAATGAACCCCAGTAATTTACCGGATCGCACCCTGAAAGTGCACTTATTCGGATTCAGCCTCAGCTTGAATTTCCTCAACCTATCAAAAAGCTTCTGCAGATTGACCAGGTGTCCTTCCTCCGTTTGAGATTTTGCTATCATATCGTCCAAGTAGACTTCAATCTCGTGGTGGATCATGTCGTGAAACAACGTTACCATCGCCCGTTGGTAAGTTGCCCCTGCGTTCTTCAGACCGAAGGGCATGACCTTATAGCAGAATGTACCCCATGGTGTAATAAAAGTAGTTTTCTCCATGTCTTCCGGCGCCATCTTGATCTGGTTGTAACCGGAGAAACCATCCATGAATGAAAATACTGAGAATTGAGCCGTGTTATCCACCAACACGTCAATATAAGGTAACGGGAAGTCATCCTTGGGGCTCGCCCTATTCAGATCCCGGTAATCTACGCACATCCGTACCTTACCATCTTTCTTTGGTACAGGCACGATGTTTGCGACCCATGGAGGGTAACTGGCCATAGCCAAAAATCCAGCGTCCAATTGCTTCTGGACCTCTTCCTTTATCTTGACGGCCATATCTGGTCTGGTCCTTCTAAGCTTCTGCTTGACAGGAGGACAATCTTCTCTTAGAGGCAGGTGATAAACCACAATATCGGTGTCCAACCCTGGCATATCCTCGTACGACCAAGCAAAGATATCGCTGTACTCCCTGAGCATATCAACCAATCTTCGCTTGACGTCATCTTGCAATGCGGCCCCTACTCGGACATTCCGAACAAGCTCTTCAGAACCCAGGTTAACGATCTCAATCGCTTCTTCATTAGGCAGAATGACCTTCTCTTCCTGTTTCAATAGGCGAACCAACTCTTCTGGTAGATCTTCTTCATCTTCACCAATCTCATCTTCAGCTTGATAAACCGGGTGATCGAAGTCGAAGAGAGTCATAGGGAGTTCTAAGGTGCCATCTGTAATAAGAGTCCTGCAATAAACATGGTCACATGCTTAAAAGATGCACATGGTTAACTCTTAACCTAACATTGCCATTTTAATGTTTTTCGGTTTTCAAAAATAAGAAAAAGGGAAAAACAAAAACATGAATAACAGGGAACACAAAATTTTGAATGCAAAAAACGCCTTGTGATTTATTTAACAAAATATATGTTCATAAGCAAGTAAGGCCCTACAATGAACCACTATGCCTCGGGTAAGACACAGGGCTGTACAATGACTGAGAAAGTAAATCATTACTCTGGACTTGTCACTTGTATGATTTCCCGACTGGACCAGTTGTTGAGGCACTGCCCTGGAATGCTTGGCCGGATCCATGCGTCAAAGTCGCAGTCACTATCGCCTTCGTCTTCAGACAAAGCGTTGATGCTCTCGAACACCACTCCTCCTTTGGTGAATACCACAGGTCCCCACCGACACTGCGAATTCTAAGATGATGAAGCACCAGGAGAATAGCCCAATCCAAACCTGCCTTGCTGGTGGGGAATATCCAACACGCGACCCCATCCTGGAGCCGAACCACTCTCGACCACGGCTTGCGCTTCCTTGAACGAAGACAAAGCCAACACCGGTGTAGGCGCTGCTGTGGAAGACTCATCTTTCACCTTTACTGTCTCAAAAGCCTGACACAAGGTTTCGTGGATCTCACCATCCACTTCAATGTATTTGAAGGATGACAAATGGCTCACCATTATGTCTTCTTCTCCGCACACCGTCACGATACTGCCTCCGACAACATACTTCAACTTTTGATGGAGGGTAGAGGTTACCGCTCCTGCTGAATGAATCCACGGGTGACCTAACAAACAGCTGTAGGCCGGCATGATATCCATGATATAGAAAACTGCATCGAAAACTTCCGGCCCCACCTGAATGGGCAATGTAATCTCACCGAACACCGACCGGCGAGTACCATCAAAAGCTTTAACCACCAGATCACTGGGGGTGCAACGAATCCCTTGGATATTCAACCTCATCAACACCTTCTTCGGAAGGACATTCAAAGAAGAGCCAATATCAACCAGTACATGAGACATCGTCGTCCCTCTGCAGTCTATAGAAATATGAAGAGCGTTGTTGTGATCACGACCTTTGGGAGTCAGATCCATATCAGTGAATCCCAATCCGTTCCCAGCATTCACATGGGAGACCACGCCTTCAAGCTGGTTCACCGAGATCTCCTGAGGAACATATGCAGCATTCAGTACTTTCAGGAGCACATTGCAATGCGCTTCTGAGCTAAGAAGCAGATTCAGGATGGATATCTTTGACGGTGTCTGCTAAAGATGATCAATAATCTTGTAGTCACTCTTCTTGATCAACCGCATAAACTCCTCAGCATCTTTAACAAGCAGATCTTTCTCTGCCTCCCGCGAGGTTTCTTCAACTACTTTGCTCTTTCCCTTATCAGCCTTCTCAACATTATCAGCTACTGGCTCAGGCGCAACAAACACTCGTCCACTTCGGGTTATGCCACCAGTACCTACAACATTATCCACAGAAGATGTAGGGGTTCCCAAATCCAACTTCTTTCCATTGCAATAGGCTTCCACCCCATATTGCCACGGAACAGCCTTCGAGCTCTCGTATGGTATTGGACCAGCTTTGGTGATTGTAATGGTAGGAGGTCTCCGGCCTGTGATGGTGATTGTCTTATAGGGAATGTTAATGGTTGCCACTTCATCTTCCTGCTTCAGCAGTACTTCTCCAACCTTAGTATCAACGGCCCGGCTGAATTGTAACAAACCTTCATCGATCAAACTCTGGATCCCCACTGACAACTGTTCACAGCCATCCGACGTCTTCGCACATTCCGCACAAAACTGTCCACATCCTGGAAAGATCCCCCTCTTATTCAGCTTGGCCTTGATGAAGCTTAGTGGCGTCTTCAGATCACTCACTTTGCTTACTATCTCCAAATCATCTTCCGCTTCGATGATGGCGTTGACTCGAGGCTGCCCATGACTCGGCATAGGATTATCCAGAATGTTGGGAATTTCATTCGAGAAATTGATCAACTTGGTATCAAGCAGGTCCTGAACCTTATGCTTGAAAGCTTTACAATTCTCTATATTATGGCCAACTCCTCTGGAGTGGAATTCACATCTCGCGTTGGCGTCGTACCCAGGTGGTAACTGTCCCGTGATGGGAGGCAAAGTCCTCTTCTGTACAAGATTGAGAGTCAACAAAGTCTGAAGCAAGTCATCATAGGTTGTCGGTGGCGTATCAAAATGCTGATTATTCAATCCTCTATTCTGGAACCGCTGGTTACCCTGTTGGCGCTGTTGGTTTTGCTGAACCACCTGTTGTTGCTGCGGACCAGCAGGAATGGTAATGCTGGCTATCTAGGGACGCTGAGTGCCCCCGTTCTGACCTCTCCCTCTACCTCGGGCGTTGGTCACTGAACTAGTTTCCCCTTCCCTTTTCCTGTTACCAAGATTCCTTCTACCTCCAGCTGAGGAAGTATCTTCACCTTGGATCTTTCCAATCTTGATCCCATTTTCGACACGCTCGCCCGTGATGATGAGATCTGAGAAACTACCAGACATACCGCCAACAAGCTTCTCATAGTATATTCCAGGAAGAGTAGATACAAACAAGTCTACAAGTTCTCGCTCCACCATCGGAGGTTGAACCCGAGCAGCCACCGCACGCCATCTCTGTGCGTATTCTTTGAAACCTTCCCCGCTCTTCTGGGACAAATTCTGTAGATGGATACAATTGGGAGCCAAGTCGCTGTTATACTGGTAGTGACGGACGAATGCTTCAGCAATCTCCTTCCAGTTATGAACAATGTTGGGTTCCAAACCCATATACCACTCTAAGGACGGTCCAGATAAGCTGTCTTGAAAGAAGTGCATCAGCAACTTCTCGTCATCAGAGTAGGCGGACATCTTGCGATAGAACGACCTCAGGTGCATCTTTGGGCAGGTCGTACCTTTATACTTCTCAAAGTCAGGCACTTTAAATTTCTGCGGAATTTTCAGATTGGGAATCAGCCCTATACCAGCCATATCAAGCCCAATAGAACTTGCATTCTCAATACTCTTCACTTTATCCTCCAAAGCCTTAAACCTCAGCTTGGCTTCAGCGTTCAGTTCAGCCTCTCCTCCTCCCAGGGAGAGCATGTCATCTTGACGCTCGGGTGTCCAGTGTTGAGGACCAGCTCCAACACCAGCAGGACCTCCTCCTTGGAAGTTAGCATTATTGTTCCCATTGGCAGCACTAGCGCCTCCTTGATTCACAACCGCTGCTCCGGTTGTACCATTGGCAACCCCAGCTGGGCCAGCACCAGCTCCTGTGTTCCCATTCACAACACCAGTAGGGGTAATCGTTACCGGTATGGAATTATCGCCTCTATTCGCACCCACCTGGGTCTGAGCATTCTCACCAGCATGGAACACTCCCTCAGCATCCAACCTCGCAATCAAAGGCTGCACCAGATTCTTCAGCTGATCCTGGCTATTAGCAATCACTTGCATCATGTCCATGAAGTGAGTCATCCTGTCCTTGAGCTCTTGAACGTCGTTCTGTACTTGTTCCATTATCCTCAGCTTGTTGGCTCTAGTAGAATAACGGTGTGCTGGTCTATGATCAATCCTGAAATAGAACTCTTGTGACAACATTAAGAGTTAGTACGTAGCTCAGAGTACCTGTCATGCAAAAATGATTTATGCTAATGCAGTGTGTGCCTGTGCGTTAGGGAGATCACCCCTAATTCTAGTGTCAATGTGCCAGTGATAAGAAGCTTGGATCCAATCATGGAAGAAACATCTCATATATTGCTGAAAATAGGCCTATCAAGGCGAAGTTACAGCATCACTGTATTACAAACAAAGGCATGACCTCAGCCAACAAGCCTGGTGATGGTTAGCACATAACAATACAAACAGCAATCAAGTGCTACTACCCGCCCGATACTCCTTCAACAATCTCTTAGTCTTAGGATGATCCGGCTGGGAAAGCAACCCTTTGATGAGAACGTCTCTTCGTCTGATAATACTCTGAAGTTCTTCAATGGATTCCTCCCAAGTACCTTCTCCAAAGCACTCGTCCAGCTTGCGCTTCTGAGATGCAGACTCTTTCCTGCGCTTGACAGCTTTGTTCAATGACGCTTGAAGGGAGAAGCTACGCACGACTTCTGTTTCAGCCTTCCTGGCGTTGATCTTCAACTGATCTTCTAACTCAGAGATTCGCAGCTTCAGCTTATCTTCTCTCTCTTTGTTATTGGTCAGCGTAGCATTCCAGGTCTTGTTGAAAGCAGAAATCTCCAGGTAGGCTCTATCAAGGGCCTTCTTCTTGGACTCTAGCATATCGTGGGAGCTCTTGAAATCCATCCCCAAACGTTCTCGCTTCCTTATCTGCTCAGCCAATTCCATGCGCAACTGGCTTACTAGCTCCTTTTGCTGCTCGAAGGAAAATACCGCTTCATTCTTCTCATGCCTGAGTTGCATCAGCTCCTCTTCCAACCTCTCGTTGGCCTTCATCAGGTCCTCTTTCTCCTTCACAACCTGTTCATACCTCTCGATAGGGACAGTAGTGGGCTCCTCAATCATGAGGGGCGTAGGAGGTAGTACTGCAGGAAAAGGCATCAGCGCCTGCTTTGTCCTATCTTGCATCCAGACCCTGTACGGCGCGTAGGCTTGACTATCACTCTTGCCTAACAACGGTTTTCCTCTTTTGCAAACGCGATTCCAAGCATGCTGAAGCTTGGCTAGCAGCTCTCCATTCAAATCACCGGTGAAATACAGAGATTCCTGTATTTCCTCGTCCTTAGGCGGACTCCTCAAAGCGTAGCCAAATTGACGAACCAACAGTGAAGGATTGTAATTGATACAGCCCTTCCTCCCAATCATGGGAACATTAGGATACCCGGCGCAGCTATAAATGATCTCTGATCCCAGCAGAGCTCTATCAAACCAGACGATATCTTCTGCAGAAAGCCCCATCAAACGCTGAGGCCATTCAACCGTAGTTGCTGATTCAACAAAGCTACCCTTCTTGGGCATGTGGCTATCAAACCACATATACAACAAAGGCACACAACAAGAAACGTTCTTTCCTCTCCGATTCTCGTTCTTGTAGTGCAAGGAATGGTAGAAGTCCCCTATCAGGGTAGGCACTGGATTGCCTGATGCAAACAGGTGAAAGGCATCCAAATCAACAAAGTCAGGCATGTTTGGGAACAGTATGATGCCATAGGTGCACAATTCCAGGATAGCATTGAACACAACCCAACAACCGCTCTTAGCGTACTCTTGTGCTTTTCCCACCAAGAACTTGAGAGAGAAACCAGGAACTCCGTTCCACGAGGTTAACAACAACTCTGAAGGATCCAAGTCTAAAGCAGCAGCTAAATCATCCAACTTGGGCTTAGCATCCATGTGAACAAATGGCACTCTGTCCTGAATAGTCAGCTCTAGCATTGCAGCATACTCTTCCGTAGTCGGAGCTAAGATGAAGTCTGGAAACACAAAGCATCTCAGGGGAGGATCATAAAATTGCATCAGCGCATACAATCCATTAAGCTCATACACAGTTGGCTTACAGACCAACCTCAGCAGCTTCCCATAGCTTTTTCTAAAGCTACTCTTCACATCATCCCCTGCTAAAGCAATCAAACCCAACAAAGGAGCCACATCAGGAGTAGGCAATTTGTAGGCTACGGTCTTCTTCAACATATCTCTGATAGCAGACAGAGATCCGGGCACTAGAATCAAGGGATATGAAATGCACCTGCAACACAGACACACGTTAATGGTATGCAACATGGTTATGCAAACAATGCAATGTGCAAATGATGCAACTACGTGGCAGGGATCAAGAGCTGAATCTTCAACATTTGCCTCAAACAACCCCACAAAACTGTTCAAACCAGATCTCCACAGACCAAAACAATGCTCCAAACTGGCCTTCAACAGACCTAGTAACACTGTCTTCAAATAATCAATACCACAGAATCTCAATCCAGAAAACCGGTAGTCTGAAGGTCGAGTTACCTGCATATTCCCAACCCTCTCACAGGTAGGTATCCTATCAACGGATAGCAAGGTACGACATCCTATGCGGTCGTTGGCGTCACAGACTTTCAAGACTGATGATACGATACCCAGAAGGTGTGGCATCATCAATCCTGAAGAGGCCTCACTTAGCCAACTTCCAAATGAACGGTCCCCGGAGTCGACAATCCAACTAACCAACAACCCACTCCACCCAAAGGGTGGAACAAGATGCCAACCAGAAGAACCTCGTCCGAGCGCGGATTTCATGGGACACTAGTACACGCAAAGCATGCACGCGCCCACTAATTTCCACTCTAAATCTAGGTGCACTCAAGCCCAGGTCCGGCTTACCTCTCAATCACAGATCCCCTCCCCACAACACAGCAATAATAACAATAATATAATGCTGAAAAATAAATGCAGGAGAATAAAGAACTGAAACTGTAAATCCATACAAAACCCTAGACGGGCAAACAAGCGCTAGGGTTGACTCTCTTAAGGGACGTTGGATCCCTATGCATAAGGAACTATCGCAGTCCTCAGCGACTGGGAACCGTTGGAGTCCCCAACAGAGTCGCCAGCTGTCGCTACTGCGAAAATCAGGTGTCGACACAACAAGAGTCGCCACCTTTCGTTATTTATCCCTCGAGCGGGAAAGGAAACGAACAGGAAAAACCTCGCGAAAACGGGACAAGACCGGTCATCGCAACCAAATCTTAGGGTTCGGGAGTCGGTTACGCAAGGGGAAGGTATTAACACCCCTCACGTCCATCGTACTCGATGGGATCCACGCTTGTTTGTTGTTTGGACGGATTGTTAATCTAATCTACCTATCAAGGCTGGTTTCAAACTAAACTAAACTAAAAAGAAAGGAAAAGGACTCGACAAAGCATCGCGCTTTGGGCCTACGTATTCTCATCAGAGAAAATCAGAGTCGACGTAGTTCGGCTAACTACGGGTGGATGGTAGAAGGTGGCTAGCCAAGACGTCGCATCTTGTGCCTACGTATTTCTCATTAGAGAAAATCAGAGCTAACGTAGTTCGGGAAAAAACGGAACACGGGTTGTTCAGATAGTTTTTTACCCGAGTAGGGTTAAACAACAGTTCCAGCAGTTAGGGACGGAGCCTGTTTGCGATGGCGCTGAAGTTTAACAACACTCTTTTCTTCAGAAAAGTCTTCATTAATTTGCTTACCCCGAAGGGAAAATGATTTGCAGTCTGTTTTCAATCTTTTACGCAAGAAGCGTTTTTTATTGTGTTTTCAATTTCAATCGCACTAAAGACTATGTCCTAGGAGTGAATGCGTCGCATGTCACCCAAAGGGTACCATACTAAACATCCCAACTATTGGAAAGAAACTCTCCAACAGCTGTTTCCTAGATAGCTTAAGGCTCGTAGTGTACGAAAGAAATCATTCATGATTACTGTATCTTAAGCTGTTTGTAGATGAGAAGAGAACGCAACTAAGGATTCGTCTTAAGGTTGAGTTGAACTGGGAACTCCTAGAAGTTATCATGCAAAGGCTTCATCCTGAAAGTCTAATCATCACTTTCCCATCAAGGAAGAGTGAGAACCTAGGGGGAACCATATCAATGGTGAACAAACAGACAATAAGATAAACAGTAAATCATCAACAGTAAAGATGCATGCCATGCACAATACAAGCGAGGCGAGGGAGTCACACTCTACCTCGAACCTATTCAAACAACAGGCAAGGGAAGGCTAGCTTCCACTCAAGCCTATGGGGAATGCTCTCAAGCAAACAAACAATACAGAAAAAGAAAAGCAACACAGGAGACTCTGCTTCAGCAGCCCCAAGCTATCTTCAACTGTAGACTCCACCTTCAGGCTTCATCTTCAACAACAAGTCTCAACTTGCTTCTTCAGGCTTTAACTGTAGCTAATACAAGTCTCAACTTGTAACCTTCACCTCTCAAGGCTTCAACACCTTCCTCAAGCTTCAACTTGATCATGCAAACAAACATCCTGCTTTAAGCCTCAGCTTCAAGCACAGGGAAACACAAACTCTAACATCTTCAAGCTCTTCATCAATCTCTAGCCAAACCTCCAATATCCAAGGACTCATCCTCTTCAAAGCTTCAGCTTCAAACTCAAGTCTCAACTTGATCCTCAACAAAGTCTTCAGACTTTAACAATCTTCAAGGAATCATCCTCTTCAGAGCCTCAGCTCCCAACTTCAATGGCTTTAAACAGACCTCAATCCTCTTCAAGGCAATCCTCAAGGGAATCTTCTTCTTCAATACTCTTCAATGGGACTCTTCAACAATCTTCAATGTTCTCTTTAATAGTCTTCAACAACCCAAAGCTCCAACAAGACAGAAGAATTCAATTAACAGGACTAGCTGGGGATGTTAGAGTGCTTACTGACCACCAAAGGAAGCCATTAAGGACTTAACATCAAAGGGAAAGGTTCTCTCAAAGTTCTACCTCATAGGGCAAGGTCACTTATCCCTCCAAAGGAGAGAGGTGAATACCCTAGAGGGACTTTATGTCATAGAGAGGAAAGGAGGTGAATGATACACTCCTTGTTTAAGAGGGAAATTATTCTAACTAGGGCTCTACCTACATCCTATCTCCTAAAACAAAAGCAAAACAAAACTCCTAAAGCAAAGACTTCAAGCTCCTATATACTCCTTCTTCAAGTCTTCATGGCCTCTACAATGCTTCATCATGATCCTCAAGACAGTCCCAAGCTCCACAAGCACAAGGAAAATTCTCCAGCAAAACAGACAAAGCATAATGCCCTCAAGGCCACACAAACAATGTACAATTTGCAAAATCCATGGAAAATAGTAAACTACTATACAAAAATCTAAGATAAATTCTAGGGGATCCTAAGTATCTACCCTTAATGCCCTATAGGTCCTATAACCCAATTCAACCTAAAAGATCAAATTCTATGTGCTTTAATGAACCTATGTTAGATTTTAACCTAATTTTAACTAGCCTAATGCTTATTATTCAAAACCACTCAAGATTAATCTCAAAAATTATGAAATAAAATCTAGGGGGAAGTTAATTTCCGAAACTAACTACCCCAAAAAGAATGGGACAAAAATACAAAGGGATCTATCTAAACTAAATTCATCAAAATCATGCACCAACCTAAAACTATTAAAAGATCATTAAAAAAGAAAATATGCAAAAAATATTAAAATGCAATAAAATGGTTATTTTATTATTTAATATTTTTCTTGACAGAAATATAAAATGGTAGAAAAAACTCTCACTCAAAAATACCTAATTTCCTATTTAATATGAATTTCTAAACATTTAAAGAAATTAAAAGAAATTAAAAATACAAAGAGAGGCCAAGAGGTGCAGTTAGTAACCATAACCAGTGGAAAATTCGCTTGGGCCTGGGAAGGGAGGTGTTGATATCAAAGCGCGTAGGCCCAAGGTAATCAGAAAATCAAAGTAAAAAAAAAATAGAAAAGAAAAAGATAAAGAAGCGGTGCAAATAGAAATACAATGCAGTTCAATATTCAAATGGGCTCGTGCATGGGGTGTTGTTAGCAATATTTGACTTAGGCCCAAAGCCTCCGTTTAATGAAACGGGGCGTTTTGGCTTATCTCAGAATTCCCTCTTTAAACCAATTTTAAATCTCGCCCGTAGGATCTCTCAATGGTCAACTGGTCTTGCTCGCATCTGATGGCTATGGACTTGTCTTCCACCTTGGTTCAAAGATTGGAGGGAACTTCCATTGATGAACTCATGATGAACATGGCTGATCCATACACGAACTCCCTCAATTCCCAACCAAAATCAAAAATTAAAAGCCCAGACTTGCTCCATTTTTCACCCTGGTTCTAATTATGATCTCAAAATTGATTGATATGAACCCTAGCCCTAAACCCGATAGTGAACCTAAAAACTGGCCGAGAATTAATGTTAATGATATTCAAAATTAAAGGTGCTAATATGTTCCTTATCCCACACTGAGCATTTCCCCCTAAAGAACTAAGCCTAACACTCCAAATTCCAAGAGTTCTTGCTCCTAACAGAATTTGTGTCAACCTAAAAACCATCACCAAATTGAGCCAAAGTTTCCAGAAACGAGCTACTACTAATTTCTAATCACTCTAACCTATCAAAACTAATTGAAACCACTTAAGTTAGGCTGCAAGATAAAAAGTACATACCTGCAAATTCTTGATAAACAGAGGTGTAAGATCTTCAAATCAAGCTCTGAGAACTTCCATACACGATCAATGAATGATAACAAAGCTTCTGTATGCAAGATTAGGGGTTGAATCTTCTTGAATTGTCAAATCCGATTCTGAGTTGCTAGAGATGAACTCACGATGCCAATGCTTGATTCTTCAGTGTTCTTGGCTTGCAACCTATCTGGAATCATTCAACAACTCAAATGGAAGCTACTGAATGCAAGAGTTTGGATTGAAATGGCTTCGATTGATGTAACCGATTTTGATTTGCTAATGGAAAACTCAATGTGCTATCTCTCAAATCTCTCCCAATTCTCACCAACCATGGCTTCTGATCCAATCTATTGCATTTATAGGTGATGTTGGAAAGCTCTAGAATCAGCTGGAACAATCCAATGAGATGATGGATATCTCATGTCATGAGATTTTGAAATCAAGCCACACACATGTCATTTTCTGTTCTAGGCCTTACAGCTCCTCATTCTCCTTTGAATTTCTCACTAGAGACATTTTGGATGTGTTGGAATGCCTTGCTTGCTTGGCCTTTGATCCTTGTATGTGTTGAATATGTAACTTGTATTCTAAGCAATCCATGACAGCTCCAAGATGCTGGCCTCAAATCAAAAATCTAATAATGCCAATCATCTCCAAATGTATTTTCTACTCAAAATCATATATAATTTCATTCATTTTGGTCTTGTAATGAGGAATTCCCAAAATAGCCACTTTAATGGACTTAAATCATACCTTTTTTAGGTCATTTTTGTCAACATGAGTTCCAAGCATTTCCAAGTTGCCATGACCACTTTTCTAGACTCAAAACATCATTTTGAGCAAGTTTGATGTTGGGAAATGTTTCATTTGAAGCTTCCTTGTATGAGTTTTAGGCATATGCTAAGAATGACCTATAATTCCACTTTCCCAAAATACCCCTAACTTGCACAAGCTATAAGTTGAGTTCTACAAATCATATGAAGGCATACTATACCTTTTTGGAAAGGGGAGATCATGAGGAACATTTCTTATGTTTGGCCCAAGTTCATTTGAAACTTACTTGAGGGTCAAAAGTTTCTTGGAAGACAGACAACTTTCACAGACAAATTTCAGTGTCCTTAGATGACCTGTAACTTGCAAAGACTATAACTTGAGTTCTACAAATCCTCTCAAGGACTTCCACCACTCAAATTAAATCTAACAACATCCTCTACAAGTCCCATGACCATCAAGAGGTGAGATGAGGCTTGCATTTCAACTTATCTTCCTTGGAAATTGGCATCAAACTAGGGGATTTTACACTGTCGAGCATGGTAACCCTAGCCTTCAAACTTCTCAAACTCCTCAATCATGAGCAAGTAGCCTTGGAATCATCCACTAGGAATCTTAAAGCATCAATCCAAGATCATATGGAATTGGGGATAGGTCTCAACCTTCCTCAAATTCATCTGTTGACTTAGGGTTGACCAGTCAAACCCTAATTCTACCACTCATGGTAAAACTTTTCAATCTTCAATCAATGACTTGTCTAGGCCTCATGATGGCTCTCAAGACATCATATGAACTCTAGCAAGACCTCAAGATCACACTTGTAGCTTCAGAATCATCTGGATAGCTACAATGACTTTCAAATTAGGAGATCTTCAACTTGGCAATCAACCCTATCTTTGAGGATCTTCATTTTCAACTGAGGAGGATATCAACCCTCATGAACTTCAATAACATCATTCAAGAGGTTCTCAAACCTTTCATTAGCTCAAAAAATGCTCACATCCCTTGATCCCTGCACACATCTCAATGCAATGCATATGCTAGTGTATGAATGAATGCAATGAAACAATGAACCGAGTCTCAACAAGGTTAAGCAAATTTTGGGGTGCAACAGCGGTTTGAGATCTCTATCCAAATTTGTTGGTTCAAGTCATATGAAAATCTATTCAGTTTTGTGATTTGGATCTCTCACTTTGGTGGGTTTTATGTCAAATTTTCTTTACATCTTGAATTTCCTAAATCTTGAAACATGATGTAAACCAACGTAACTCTATTTAAATTATAACTTCATAAATGGAGCAAATAAACCCCCCAATGAATCTAGTTGAACCTTGTAGAGAAACAGAAGTCTTGGGCTTCGCTTTAAGAATTCTTTGTCAAAACATGGTTTGAGATCTCTATCCAAATTTGTTGGTTCAAACTGTATGGTTCATAAGCCGCCTAAAGTCCAAATTCCCCTACCTGATGAACTTATTGATCCAAATCCCTGAGTAAAATCAAGTTATACCCCGAGAGCCCTTTGAAAGTGAAGACACCAACTTGCAATACAAAACAAAAATTCCAACTGAAACTTGCATAAATTCCTTTGAAACCAAAAGGCGGCATACCCAATTCTTTCTCTCTCATGAAACCTTTTATAGAAGAAACTATCACTAGTCATAAGCTTACTGCGGACCATGTTTTCAAGTTCTATAAGAACCCTTTTATATTAACTAAGATATTATGCAAGATCAATTTTTGATTGATGATGTTATCCCCAACATCCTTGGTGATAAATTAAACTATATATTTACTCTTATGCCTTTTCATGTGGTGACTAGGTCTGCAATCTTTGACATGAACAAAGAGGGTTCCCCAATTCCTAATGGTTTTAAAGCTTTCATGATTTCCTGCACTTCCAGCAGTAACCTAACTCCACAAAGCAAAATGAACAAACGTTTAAAATGGTTAGTTATACGCGGATGATATGCGAATGATCAATGAATCTAACGGTAAAATTTGAGGTACGACAGTTGCCCCTATTTAAATATCTTTACCGGATGATGTGAGCAATGAAGAAATTCGCGAAATCATGGTGAAAGGTATTTAAATATATATAACCGAAAATTTTGCCCTTAGATGCAATGATATGCAATGCTATGGGAAAACGATACTAAATCTACAAATGCTGACGATGCTATGAATTATAATATGATGCATATGATAAATGCACAAATGCAGACGAAACGACAACACAAGGGAAAGACGCAATGAGTAACCACTCACTGGGGATGACAAAGCACTAGGGGAATCTAAAGTGAAGGACCAACAGGTTCAGGCATGACCAGTTGTCACTTTAGAAAGAAATACAAAAGAGATCCTCAATGTAGATGGCACCGACAAGACGACCTTCACTAGGGAAATATCCAGATAGCTGCTCAACAGGTTTAAGCATGACCTGCTGACAGTCTACGATAAAAGGGTAAAGCAGGATCCACATGGCAATAGGATCAGGTAAACAAAAATGTTGGAGTCTTCAGGAAAGAATAACATCCAAGCTTATGGAAATTCCTTAAGCGAAGAGATCAAACGAGATCTTTAGAAACCACCAGGAGATATATAGGATAACAACTTTGTTGTATGCCAAAGTGATTGGACCTCAATGGGGAATGCCCTGACACTTATCGTTGCAAGGGAATTACATACCAAAAACTGGATAAGCTTCTCAAATAAAGAGACTGGCATTTATTTGAAAAAGATAACAATGATAAGCTTCACATGGAAGACTGCCACTTATTTGAGGATACAGATAAAATGATAAGCTTATCTGGAGAGACTGCCACTTATCTGGAAGAGGTAATATAAACAAGCTTCTCGAGGGAGATGACCACTTATTGCTGGTTAAAATGACATAGGATAAGCTTCCCAGGCAAGATTACTACTTATCGGTGTTGGATCGGTAGTGATAAGCTTCTCGGGTGAGACTGCCACTTACCGGGGAGCAAAGATACAATGATAAGCTTCTCGGATGAGATTGCCACTTATCTAGTAGGTATTCTGATAAAACGATAAGCTTCTTCGGAGAGACTTGCCACTTATTTGGGGCAAAACATGATAAGCTTCTTACGGGAGACTGCCATTTATCTTGGTAGGAATGATAAAAGTGATAAGCTTCTCCGGAGAGACTGCCACTTATCTGGTAGGCATAACATGATAAACTTCTCAAAGGAGACTGCCACTTATTTGGAAAAAGTAATGGAAAAAAGATTCTCGGGGGAGATGGCCACTTGTTGCTGGATACGATGAAAATAAGATAAGCTTCTCAGGCGAGACTGCCACATATCGGTGCGGTAAAATGGTAGTGATAAGATTCTCGGGTGAGACTGCCACTTATCAGGAAGGGTAACATGGATAAGCTTCTCTGGTGAGACTACCACTTATCTGATAGCAATGATAAGCTTCTCAGGCGAGACTGCCACTTATCTGGTCAGTAATCTTGATAAAACAATAAGCTTCTCTGGAGAGACTGCCACTTATCAACAACGAGGCGTTGTAAAAGGCTCTTCTTGATAGATAGTGCAAAATAAATGCACTTCCAGGTAGGTTCGGCGACCGACGGGGACCAAAGTTCAATCTAGAACCGAGCTAGAAAGAAACTGTCAAACAAGACTCTAACCGTTGAGGGAATGAACTCAAATGGGGATTTATCTTATCCAGACATGGAAAAGATAGCTGAAATAACCATCATCCACGAGGGTTGAACTCTAGGGGGAAACCAAAAATAATAGGTATTTTATGCCTAAGGTTGACGACTCTACTTGGAGTGAATGGACAAACCCAGTTACTCGGCAGTAACCACAACCAAAATAACAACAAAAGACAACAAGGATAGCAAACATGCAGATGATAATGCGTATGTATATGAAATGAAAATGCTTATGCTTATGCTCATGCTTATGCACATGCTGACAAACAGACAAAAGGAGGAGCAAGCGGAAGATGAAATAAACATCTTGACAAGGATACCCGGCGACCTCTGCAAAATTACATATATCAAGGAATAGGAAAGTTGACGGCGGAACTAAATCTTGCTTCGAAGTTCCAAATTCTCTGGGGAGAACAAAAATCCACTTGGGGATATGATATCATGATTTTACTGGAGGGATTTCCATCATGAATCTGAGTCTTGTCAAAGAAAACTTGTTCACTAGGAGAGTCGTCTTAAGATTAGAGACTTCTGGGGAATAAATATCCACTTCATTGGGGAAGAGTGGAGCTAGGCAGCTTCCTGGAGAAAGTGCATCAACTTCCTGGGGAAAGTACATCAACTTCCTAGGGAAAGTACATCGACTTCCTGAGGAAAGTACCTCAAATTCCTGTGGAAAGTATAGTAACTTCAGTGAGGAAAAGATGGTTCCACTGGGGAGTGGGTCCTCAATATGTATCACTTAGAAGATACCGGGTAGATTCTCCGCGGTCTTGAAAGTCACTGGAGATTACAGGATGTGTCCAAAAATGTTGTTAGCTTAAGTTTCGTTGGGGATTTGCGTTGAGGCAATGGTCTAAAAGTGCTCCTGCAACATTGAGACTTACTGGGGAACAAAGATGTCCTTCGGATATTTCCACAGTTCAAAACAACTTTATATTCTTTTTCAAATGCGTTTTCAAAAACAGTTTTAGATTTGAAAACTTTTCACCTTCAGAATCATTATTAACAAATAACATTTTGCATAGCAAAAATGAAAATATAGATAGCATAAATGGCAAAAATTGAATAGCAAAAGGTTTGATTTTATTGAAGAATGGTAACTTACTAATGACATAGTTCCATGGAAAATTACAATTGAAATTGGCAATAGGGAAAGGTTACATTGAATCCAACAAATTCTACTGACCCTAAAAAATAAGACTACCCATCATCCTGCTTCTAACAAGAGCGATCGGATTGGATTTGATCTTCTAATATGTTTTTTGCAATGATCTTTGATAATCAGCGTCATCTGATGCAGTGAAATGCCTTTGTCCCTAACTTTTGCCTGGATCGCCCTTTCGGGTTTTCAATCCACTAGGACGCTCATTTTTGCCTAAGCCGACTTTCCAGGTTTTCAGCTTAGTGAGCTATTAATATTTTTATTTTCATCCCTAATTTTTGCCTGGATCTCCTTCATAGGTTATGATCCACCGGGATACCCACTTTTGCCTAAGTCGCCTTTCTAGAATTTCGACTTAGCGGGTTATTTTTAGACATAATATTTTCTGACTGCATCAGAGTTTATAGGATGTGCAAGCTCTTCACCACCTATTGTTGTGAGAATTAGCGATCCTACGGAGAAGACTGTCTTCACAACAAATGGGCCTTCGTAATTGGGCATTCATTTTCCATGCATGTCTTTATGAACTGGCAAGATCTTCTTGATATAATTAACCAT
The DNA here is from genome assembly GCA_963859935.3 of Lathyrus sativus. NCBI lineage: Eukaryota > Viridiplantae > Streptophyta > Magnoliopsida > Fabales > Fabaceae > Lathyrus > Lathyrus sativus. Next base: position 38,417,669 of record OZ012735.1, read on the forward strand.
GGCACATTGCTGTCATGCGCTTCTCGTCTATGAGATTCAGTTGGTCAAATCTGTCTCGGACCCATTCTGCTTCGTCAAGCTTGGTTTCCATCAGTACTCTTAAGGAAGGTAGTTCTACTTCGATGGGGAGGACGACGTACATTCCATACACCAATGAGAAAGGGGTTTCCCCTGTTGAAGTTCTCACTGTGGTTCTGTATCCGTGCAAAGAAAATGGTAGCATATCATGCCAATCTTTGTAAGTTTTTACCATCTTTTGCAGGATTTTCTTGATATTTTTGTTCGCAACTTCAACAACTCCATTCATTTTAGGACGGTAAAGAGAAGAATTATGGTGTGAAATCTTGAAACTTTCACACAACTCCTTCATGATTTTTTTGTTCAAGTTGGTCCCATTGTCTGTTATGATTCGACTCGGAATTCCATAACGGCATATAATCTCTTTCTTGATGAAGCGGGCAACCACTTGCTTGGTCACATTGGCATAAGAAGCAGCTTTTATGCATTTGGTGAAGCAATCGATAGCAACTAAGATGAATCGGTGACCGTTGGAAGCTTTAAGCTTAATTTCCCCAATCATGTCAATGCCCCACATTGAGAAAGGCCACGGTGATAATAAAACATTTAACAATGTTGGAGGTACGTGCACCTTATCAGCATAAATTTGGAACTTATGGAATTTCTTGGCATATTGGATGCAATCTGATTCCATGGTCAACTTGTAATATCCAGCTCTTAGAATCTTCTTAGACATAGCATAACCGTTGGCATGAGTTACAAAGGTCCCTTCATGAATCTCTTGAAGTAACATGTGTGTTTCACGTCTGTCAACACATATAAGCAGAACCATGTCGTAGTTTCTCTTGTATAGCACATCATTGCTATGGAAGAACTTGGATGCTAATCTTCTCAGAGTCTTCTTGTCAAGATTAGTAACATCGGTTGGATACTTCTTCTTTAGAAGACAATTCTTTATGTCTGGAACCATGGCTTGTCATCAGTTTCTTTTTCAACCATTTAACAGTAGGCAGGCTCAGTCTTGTGTTCGATTCGAATGAAAGTAGCATCATTGACGAATCTGACTTTCCACATTGAGGCTAACATGGCTAGAGCATCGACAATATGGTTTTCAGTCCTCGGAACATGTTTGAAAGTGATCTCGTCAAAGTACTCGATCATTTCAACAATGTAGGCTCTGTATGGGATTAAATTTTCATGTTTGGCCTCCCATTCACCTTTGACTTGATAAATAACCAAAGCTGAATCTCCACTCACTTCAAGAATTTTGATTCTGTGGTCAATAGCTGCTTCAACGTGTCGTACCTCGAAAAATACGATCCTCGCGATGGACGCGGAAAGAACGTTCGAAACAGAGTCGCCACCTAACTTTATTCATTCCAAGGAAGGAATAGGAAAATATCGATAAAACCTTTAAAGGGATAAGAACATGGTCGTCACAACCAATATCCTAGGTTCGGGAGTCGATTACATAGAGGGAAGGTATTAGCACCCTCTATGTCCGTTGTACTCAACGGGAACCTCTTGATTCGATTTGAGAGTAAAGTTAACTACGCTTATTTGTTTTCTTCTAAAGATTTCTCCTATAGGGGGAATGGATGGTTATAGGATAGGGTGCTCGCCAAGGATTGGGGCCCTTGTGCCTACGTATCTTCACTTGTAAGAAGTGGAAAATCAGAGCGTTCGTAGTTCATGGGACTACGGGTAAAGATGGGAATTATGGGGAAATGTGCTTGCCAATATCATCGCAATCTTGTGCCTACGTATTCTCATTGGCGAATGAGAAATCAGAGCAGCCATAGTTCGGCCAACTACGGTAAAAAAGGTGTGGAAACGAACGAGAGTTTAGGTCACATTCTAACTGCTAAACATTGGCTTGTCTGCTCGCTAGGGGAGGCTGAAGCGCGAGTTCATATGCGCGGAAGAAGGGACTAAACAATATTCTTGGTAAAAGATGTATTGAATCGAACGAGAGTTTAAGTCGACTCCCGAACCTAGGATATTGGTTGTGACGACCATGTTCTTATCCCTTTAAAGGTTTTATCGATATTTTCCTATTCCTTCCTTGGAATGAATAAAGTTCGGTGGCGACTCTGTTTCGAACGTTCTTTCCGCGTCCATCGCGAGGATCGTATTTTTCGAGGTACGACACAAGGCCAAGAATGCATGCTTCATATTCGGCGATATTGTTTGTACATTCAAAGTCTAACCTTGTTGTAAATGGGGTATAACCACCTTCTAGATTCATCAGAACTACGCATATGCCATGCCCACTGTAATTAGAGGAACCATCAAACATCATCTTCCAACGGAAGCCCGGCTCGGGACCTTCATCAGGACCTGGCTCTTCATAGTCATTCACTAACATAATGTCTTCTTCAAGAAAGTCAAACTTCAGAGGCTCATAGTCTTTAACCGGGTGGTCTGCAAGATAATCTGACAAGATACTTCCTTTAATGGCTTTTTGAGTCACATATTAGATGTCGTATTCGGATAACAACATATGCCAACGGGAAAGTCTTCCAGTCTGAGCAGGCTTTTCAAAAATATACTTTATTGGATCCATTTTTGAGATCAACAAAGTGGTGTGACAAATCATGTATTGCCTAAGACGCATAGCAGCCCATGCTAGCGTACAACAAGTCTTCTCAAAAAGTGAATGTCTACTTTCACAATCAGTAAACTTCTTGCTTAAGTAGTAGATGGCATGTTCTTTTTGTCCAGTCTCATCGTGTTGACCTAGTACGCAACCCATAGACTTCTCAAGAACAGTTAAATACATGAAGAGCAGTCTTCCAGGAACAGGAGGAATCAAGATAGGAGGCTCTTGCAAATAACCCTTGATCTTCTCAAATGCTTGCTGACAATCAGAATTCCAATCAATAATCTGACCCTTACAGAGTAATTTGAATATCGGCTCACAGGTAGTAGTCATATCGGAAATGAATATGGAGATATAGTTCGGGCGTCCAAGAAAACATTTGACTTGTGTTCTAGTCTGCGGAGCTGGCATGTCCTAAATGGCTATGACTTTGTCAGGGTCTACTTCGATTCCTCGTTGGCTGACGATAAATCCAAGTAACTTTCCAGATCTAACACCAAAAGTACACTTAGCATAATTCAGTTTCAACTGGTACTTCCTGAGTCGTTCAAATAGTTTCAGTAAATGATCCAAATGGTCCTATTCATTTTGAGATTTGGAAATCATATCGTCAACATAAACTTCGATCTCTATATGCATCATGTCATGAAAGAGAAAGACCATAGCTCTTTGATATGTTGCCCCTGCGTTCTTCAAATCGAAGGGCATAACTTTGTAGAAAAAGGTTCCCCAAGGAGTAATGAATGTAGTCTTTTCTCTGTCGATAGGATCCATCTTGATCTAATTATAACCGGAGAAACCATCCATAAAAGAGAAAACCGCAAAACTGGTTGTATTATCCATAAGTGTATCAATATGCGACAGATGGAAATCATCTTTTGGGCTTGCTTTGTTCAAATCCCAGTAGTCTACACACATTCTGACTTTACCGTCCTTTTTGGGCACTGGCACAATGTTGGCTACCCATTCGGGGTACTTTGCATCCGTTAGGAAACCTGTATCAAGTTGTTTCTTAACCTCATCTTGAATCTTCAAAGCCATGTCAGGTCTTGTTCTTCGAAGTTTCTGCTTGATAGGTGGGCACTCTGGTTTAAGTGGCAATTTGTGAACAACAATATCAGTGTCTAAACCGGGCATATCTTGATATGACCATGCAAACACATCAGCATATTCCTCTAGAAGCTTGACCAATCTCTGCTTGACATCAGCCCTGAATGTTATATCAATCTTGACCTCTTTCTTGTCTTCATCAGTGCCAAGATTAATCAAATCCACATGCTTTTTGTATGGTTGTAGCTCAGTGTACTCATACTCAACCAATTTTTCCAGTTCAGTGGGGACTTCAAAATCTTCCCCACTCTCATCTTCAGCTTGATAAATGGGTGAATCAAAGTCAGGAGTGAAAGAAGGGTCATTGGATTCAACAAGGTTTGGGATATCACTGCATATTAGAAGGCTTATTTTATTAAATGCACAAATAAAATGCAAGAGAAATACAAATGCTTTTTTTTTTGTAGTTTTTGAAGAGATTGCCAATTTCTTTAAAAGTATAAAAGCAAGAAAACAGTAAATGAAACAAACAAGAATTTAACAGAATGCATTTATTAGTATTCTTTTGGAAAGTGAAAAGGTGGACCTACAAAATAATCCAGTAGCCTTGGGCATATCTATGGAATTTTGAAAACAGCAAGTAAAAAACATTAAATTACTTTGACAAGGGAAAAATCACGGGGATCTCTATTGCTTCCCAGTTGTTCAAAGCTGCATCACACTTAAATACCAGGTTGCTCAAGTATTCATCTTCATGATTATCTTCGACGACATTGACTTGGAAACCTCCGCTGACAAACACTTACTGGACAGTCTTTGGACGCCCTTTGGCAGTTGTAGAAGCTTTATCATGAGTTGGTTTGTAACCCAACCCGTGGCGATCCGTCTTGGTCTTGATATTTATCACTTCTCCCCAACCTTCAGGTATGCCTCCTTCAATTGTTGATCTAGTGCTCTTGAAAGATGTGAAAGATGGATTACTCTGGTCCACTGTTTCTTCGACTTCCAGCAGGGAAGCATTGGCGATCTCAAGTGCTTGGAAAGAAGTTTCCAAAGCATCTTCATCAGCTTCTATGTAATGGAAAGAAGACAGGTTGCTCACCATCAGATCCTCTTCACCATGTATAATAACCAGCTTTTCATCGACCATAATCTTCATCTTCTGATGTAGAGTTGAAGTTATAGCACCAGCGGCGTGGATCCAAGGTCTTCCAAGTAAACAGTTGTAGTTAGGATTTATGTCCAGTACTTCGAATGTGATGTCGAATACATATGGTCCAATTAAGATCGGTAGCTCTACTTCTCCAATTACAGTCCTGCAGGAACCATCAAAAGCTTGGACTATCAACGATGTAGGCTTCATCTCCGTCTCTTTGTAAGCCAACTTGGTAAGGACCCTCTTGGGTAAAACATTCAGAGAGGAACCAGTGTCTACAAGTACCCTTGATGAGTTATCCTCTTGCCATTTCACGGATACATGTAAGGCACGGTTGTAATTCTGACATTCTCTTGGTAACTCCTTGTTGTTGAAGCTAAGAGTATTGCAGGCAGTAATATTGGCAATCCCACTATCAAATTGACCAGTAGTAATGTCTTGGGAAACATGGGCTTGAGCCAATAACTTTTGCAAAGCAGTTCTATGAGCAGGTGAACTCATCAGTAGAGATAATATTGAGATTTTGGAAGGAGTCTGGTGAAGTTGATAAATGACTTTGTAATCACTATTTCTGATGATCCTCAGGAATTCAGTATCTTCATCATTTTTAATCGCTTCTTTCCCTTTGTCTTTGGCAGGCACAGGGGTAACAGCTTCTTTAGGCGGAGCCTCATTGAAACAGGGAGCATAAATACGACCACTTCGTGTCATCTTTCTTTCCCCAACTATATTAGTCACATCTTCATTAATAGTCTTCAACTTTGCCCTCGGAATAACTTTCCCAGATTCTTTGTCAATCATGGTCACATCATATTTCTAGGGTACAACTTTAGGGTCACTGAAATGAAATGGACTTAGTTTTTGAATGATCACTGGCTTCGGCTTATTAGAGGCATAAGTAACAGGCTTTGATGTGTTGAACACATGAATTGTAGCACTTGACCTTGGAAAGTTTAAGATTGGTATTTTAGCACTTGGTTCTGGCAAGTTGAAGATGGGCTCAATCACATCAATTTCATCATTCTTCATTTTACTAACCACTTGTAGGAAACCATCATTGATCATTCTCTGAATGTCATTATGAACCAACGCACATCCTTTGATACTGATATCACAGTTTGTACAATCATCATGGAGATCATTCACTAAACCGGCTTCAAACAACTTTGAATGGAAAACCTGAAGAGGAGTCTTGATCTGGGAAACATCGAGAACTTGGCTTTCATCAGATACATCATCAATAGCATTAACATCCCCATGATTAGGCAAGGGATTGCATTTGACATTCGATTGAGGATCATCGAAAGACATGATATTCTTTTCCATTAACTCTCTGACAAGGTGCTTGGGAACATAACAACTTTCTAGATCGTGGCCAAGTGCACCCTCGTGAAATAAACAATGAGTAGCAGGGTTGTAATTAGATGGCAGCAGACTTGGAGGTGGACCCAAAGCTCTTGTAGTAATCAGCCCTTGTTGCCCTAATGAAGGGTACAAGTCGGTATAAGTCATCGGAATAGGATGAATCGACTTGTATTGTCTCCTGTTAGGAACATTCCGGTGAGGTGCCTGATTCTTCGATTGTTGATAAGCAGGAGCATTGGGCACTCATTGATAGTTGGATGGAGCTTGTGCAGGCTGATAACCATGAGGTTCTTGATAGACAGGAGGTTGATAAACAGGAGTCGGTTGCACAAAATGATATGCAGGAACGTGTTGATTGAAAGTAGGTGTAACAATAGCTACATACAGTTGTTGAGCAAACTAAACAGGGTAACCTGGTTATTAAACATAGTTCTGCTGATGTTGCCAAGGTTGATTTCTTCGTCTGCTTGCAGTTGCAGCATTAGTTTCACCCTCTTTCTTCTTGTGAGAGGTAAATGAAGGTTTCTTGGCATGATCTTTGTTGGAACTTGAACTACCAGCAGTACTTGACATCTTCCCACTTTTTAGACCCAATTCAACTTTCACACCAACAGCAACGATGTCAGAGAAATTTGCAGTCACGCTACCCACCATTCTTTCATAGAACTCTGGACGAACAATATCGACAAACCAATCAGCTAGTTCTTTTTCAGTCAGTGGAGGTTCTACTTGCGAAACAATTTCTCTCCATCTCTGAGCATACTCCTTGAATGATTTAGAACTCTTTTGTGACATACTCCGTAGTTGTCTTTGATCAGGAGCCAAATCCATATTGTATTTGTAATGTTTGATGAAGGAATCAGATAAATCTTAGAAACTCTTAATACGAGACTGATCCAGAGTTAAGTACCACTTCGACGAAGCACCCTTCAGACTGTCTTGGAAACAGTGTATAATTAGTTTGTCGTTTTCAACATGAGCAGCCATTTTACGGTAATACATAATCAAATGACTCTTCGGACATGTAGCTCCTTCATAACGATCAAAGCTAGGAGTTTTGAACTTCAGAGGGATAACCAGATCAGATACAAGACGCACTTCCCTGGCAGCAGCACCAAAGATTTGATCTCCTTCCATCATTCTCAGCGTCTTGTCAATAACTTCTACATTTTCTCAGAGATTTTCATGACGTTCACCTTCATCTTCTTTCAAATCAGGGATATCATATACTGGTTCAATGAAGTAGGGTTGCACATGAGTGTGCACAACAGTTGGAGTAAAAATTGGAATCACTTGAGGAGCTTTAGAAACCAAAGGAACAGCTGGTTGAACTGGTTGAGCCATAGGCACTGCAGCAGGAGTTGGCCCAAAACCAGGTGGAAGACCATAAGGAGGTACATTTGCAGTAGTAACAGATAGTTAAGGATCCATAGCAACATTGGTAATCTCAGAAACAATAGTGGGTTGAGTATCCATCCTTGCACGAATAACTTGTAGCATCTCTATAATCTGCCCCACACTTCCCTAGAGGTCTTCTAGTTCATTGCTAACACGATCAAGCTCTTGATTTTGTTCTGCCCTATTTTTACGAGCTCGAGCTCTGGTGTTTTACTAGTGCAGAGGACTCAGGGTGACAGAACTGGAAGGCGAGAAAACTGAAGATAAGAAAACCGAAGATAAGAAAACCAGAAGGAAAATGAAAATGCAAAAACAAGATGCAATGCAATGGTCTCAAGGATTTTAACGGTCAATTGCAAATATTTTCTAGGAAAACTGAAAAAAAAGTTTTAGATTTTGGAATTCAAGATTTTTTTTGCAAAGGACTGACAGTTGAATTCCTTGAAACCAGGAATGTTATGATGCTAGGATGTAATGCACAAACATGCAAAAGCAAACAAAGTCCTAGGTTATAGGGTCATAAGCAAGGAGCCAAGGTCTACCCATCCCGAAAGGTATGTACTAAGGGTTAATTGTACCTACAGAACAAGGGTTCTAGAAAGGTGCCCAAAGCATCAGTTCATCTTTCAGATATTATCAATTTCTCGAATAACTAGGTGGTTAACAATATTCTTAAGAGAACCTCTTTTGAGTGTAGTATCCCGTAGCAACTATTTTGGGACTACTCCCTCATAGTCATCACACTACGTCCTAATAAGGCCAAAGTTGTGTTTAGGTAACTACAGTCCCCAGTATCAAAGGCTCCAAGGTCGAAAATAGTGAATGTTTTCACGAATACTCGTTCAACAGTACTAATTTTCAAGAGGGCCTCAACTGAGCGGTGATTCTCAAGTCAGCTTGGTTGGGATTCACTCCCTATAAGCCTCGTCAAATATATCACCTTCCTATAAAAATTGCGCTCAAGTCCGGGGGTAGGACTTATCTCACAATAATGATACCCTAAGCAAGGTACAACAAATATGCAAATAGATAATAAAGCAAATAGCAAGCATAAAAAACAAGATAGGGATAACCCTCAAAAGATAGCACATTGTTCCTAGTGAAGTGGCTATTTTCTATTGCGGTGAGAATAGGATATCAAATTATTGATTAATTTGAATCACATCTTTAGTTCACAACCGGTCTTTGATTTATCCGAAGGAAAGGTTAAAGAAAGGAAAAACCTAATTTGCATCGTAAACACAATGCGAGGAAAGATCTAGGGTTTGCGGTTGGTTAATTTTAGGGAAGGTATTAACATCCTAAAATTCTGTAGTACTTTACAAGAACCTCTTGTTTAAAAGTGTGTTATTGCTAATGGTTAAAAGGGTAAAGAGAAAGACCTAAGGGGTTAGTCCTAAGTATACTCGCCAAGACTCGCATCTTATGCCTACGTATCCGAGGTAGGGGATGGAATCATAGTAATCGTAGTTCCCCTCACAGAGGGAGGAAGAGAAACTTCTTGAAAGTGGTCAAGTTTCCAGGGGGATATAAACATTCATATGGAAGCGCTTATGTGGAGTGCGGCGACTCCGATTCTATGTTGTAGAGGTTAAGTTGAAAAGGGTGAGGTAAGTATTCCACGGCGGGAACAAACGTGGAGTACGGCGACTCTTGATCCTCAGGCTAGGAAATAGGGGTGGATTGTCCAGGCAGGACGCCTAAGCCTGAGTACAGTGACTCGAATCCTAAGGCTAGGATGGGCTGAGGGTAAAGGCATTGAAACGATAGTCAAATGGAAAACCTTTCCTTCATAACGGTAAACGATAAAGCAGTGAATAATTGAAAATGTAAGCAGAGCAAAGATAAATGATGATAGCAATGAGATATATGCAAATATCGTACAGTAATCATGAGTAGAGGATTCAAATTTGGATGAGAAATTGAAAATATGTTAGATATGATTAAAGGATATGATTAAGTGGAAATGGTGATTTAGAATTAAATTGATAAAATTAGCCATTAATTGTTTTTAATTGTTTTTGTGAGAGTTATTCAATTAAAAATTAACTCTAAGTTATAAGATTAGAACTGATTAAGTGGAAAGAAGCGAATTAAATTGGTTAATCTTGAATTAAAAAGTTTAAATTATTTTTAAGAAAAATGAATTAAGTGGCAAAAAAAAGTTCTAAATTATTAATTAACTTAATTGGAAATTAGAAACAAGTTCTTTTTGATTTTATTAGATATATTTTTTTTGACTTTTTAATTATATAAAAAAGAAATGAAATGAAATTAAAATTTGAAACCCAATCTAAACAATTTTCTTATTTTATTTTTAATTATTATGAAAAAAAAAGAAGAAAGTAACTTTTAAACCCACTAAGCATATTTTTATTTTTTTTATATATTTATTATAGGAAAAAACTAAATTCAAATCTAAAATTTATATATATATATATATATATATATATATATATATATATATATATATATATATATTATATATATATATATATATATATATATATATTAATAAATTCGTTTTTATTTTTAAATTAAATATTTTTAGATTTTTATATAATTAAGGTTAGTGTTAGTTAGTATATTAATTTTTATTTTATTTATGATTACGTAACAAAATAAAAAAATAAATAAACAAACTAAAAAAGAAAGTAAAGTGGGTTGGGCTGGGTGATGAAGCCCCAGACCCAACCCGACTGGGCATAAGAGAAAAGGAGACAAGGGTTGTAAACTCTAACTCCCAAGGGTCACAAACGGCGCCCTTCAGTTTTCTCTCTTCCTCGCCTCCGATGCGTTCTCTCTTGTCTCTGACTTGTTTCTACTCTTTGCATGCCATTTTTCTTCTTCTACACATGCAATCTCTCTTTTCTCTTCTTCTGGCCACGAAATCTCTTAATCTTTTCCTCTTCTTCTTGTTGCCTTGAAAAACACTAAACCAAATGATGTTAAAATAGTGGGACTTACGGTTGGATTTGTGGTTTTCTTGGCCTATGATGATTTTCCGAGTCTGAGGCTTTGAGATTTTTCTTTTCTGGGTTTCGTTGACTTTTTGTGCTCTTTTAAGGGTATCACAGTTTTGGTTTTGTGATGTTTGGTGTTTTCGTGGACAGTTTTGTTGAGCTTGCGATGTTTGTGAAGGATTTTTGTTTGCTGGTTTTCGATGAGATTTGTGTTTGTGGGTTTTACGGATTTGTTTCGATCTCGAGCTATGATGAAAAAATTCGGAGCTCTTTAGTGATGGTGTTCTCCCCTGATCCGTGTGAACTTCCTCTTCTTCTTATAACCCTTTTTTAAAAAAATGATTTGGAGGAGTTAAGATTTTTCCTTTTTCATGGTAACATGTTTTGACATGTTTGATACTTTCCATTTTCAGATTTATTTTGATGCTGTTACGACTTCATTTTCGGATTTGTTTTATCTGAAGATTGTTGGTTCCATTTCATTTTGACCTTATTGATGATGATGCTCCATTTCGGGTTTATTGGCTTAATGGTGGCGATACTTTCCATTTTCAGATCTTTTGGCTTTGTGGCTGTTTTTATCTTCCGTTTCGTCATGATGATGGTGGTATTAGTTGTTGTCTGTTTTCAGATTTGTTCATTGATGGCGATATTCCATTTTCAGATTTTTTGCTTTTGGTGAAAAAATGACGGCTGTGTTTGTGATATTTTCCATTTTTGTGACTTTGGCTTTTTTGGAAAGTCTGAACCGTTTGGGCTTGTGGAAGAAAATCCATTTTTTTATTTTTTTTCATTCTTTCTCTTTTTCGACTGAACAGATTATTGCCTTGGTTTTCTTGCTTGATGCTGTTGGGAATGGAAGTTGGTAGCAACTCCATTGTTGCCCTTCCGAAATTCCCAATGATGAACTTTAATTTCTGAGGACCAAAAATTAAATTCAAAATTCTTAAAATTGTTTATGATTCTAACTTGCTGACATTGTTTCTTTGTTTTGCAGGTCTTAAGCAAGTTATGGAGCTTGAAGATAGAACTTTGAAGATTTCATAGTCTTAGGATTTAGGATTAGGACTTGTAACATGAATAAAAAAAGTTGTAATCTTGAATATTATTTGTACAAACTTGGATTTTGTATGCAAAAGAATTCAGACTTGGATTTTGTATGCAAAAGAATTCAGACTTGAAATAGAAATGTGAACTCAAAATCTTGAATAGAAATATGAATTTTAATTAATCTCGAATTTTCTTTTTGTGCTAAATCAAACTTTTAACTTCTCCATTTTGACTTGAGTTCTATGATTTCTAAAAAATAACCAAATATGAAGGCAAATGAATCTTGCACCTAAATGGAATGCCAAAAGATCCTTCTGAATCAAGAACTTTTAACAACCATATGGCATATTTCTATCTCGAATTCTGATATGAGGTCTTTTGCAACTTGAATATAAAACTCAAAATTGAATCAGTGACAAATTCAATGGATATTTGTGAAGAAGTAGATTTTGCGTCTCAATTTGAAGCTTGCTTGTCTAAACTCGAATCAGTCCATACTCAACATTTCAAATCGTACTCCATTAATAAACCTCCTTCATCAATAGATCAAAACCATGCTATTAACACAAATCTTTAGATGTTCACATTAAGTATGAAAATCCCACCAGTTCTTAGACCAATTTTTTTGAAATTCAACGGATAGGAGACCCTAATCTTTCTTGGGAAATCTCTGAGAAACTTTGAGGGGCAAGACTTGTATTGACTAAGGGGTCTGCAGGAGAAAATAGGTACATGTAAAGCTTCCATGATTTCTTGAACTTCGAACAACAACCTAACTTCACACCACAAATAGACAACTGGTTAAAAAGGTTAGCTAAAACAAAGGATTGAACTAAAATGAAATGCAAATGATCACTAAATCTAAGGGTAAAATTTGGGGTACAACATTATCCTTCCGGACTGTCTGCAAAAAAGAAGCCCAATGATGATTTTTGGTAAAACTGAGGGCTATAACTATTTTTATCCTTGAACTTGCAGGTTTAAGGAATCAAAGGAGTATATGCAATTTTGGAGCTACTTGGAGAACGCATTAGGATTTGCTTTTTAGAAATTTCCATAATTTAGGAACTTAAACTTCAACAATAATTGTAACTTGGTCTCTTTGTAGCATTACATTATAATAATTCTTGTAACTTATTTTATAAATGAGCTTTGTAAAGAGATTATGGAACATTGTAGCAATTCACATACACTTTGTGCATTGAATCTTTTTGAATTTGACATGTGTAATCCTTACAATTCAAATTTGTGAATTTTAACTTTGAATATTTGAAATGTCAATTGTGGTGATTCATTGCCTTCTTTGTAAGAATATCTTTGTATCAATTTGCACAATCAGGAACAACCCTTCACGTTTCCAAATTTTGAACAAGCAAATCTCCTTTTGAAAACCTCTTGAACTCGTAAATCTTGAACTTTTGAAAATCATTAATGAAAAATGAATTCAAACTTTGACTTCTATTGAGCCTTCTTTTACTTTGGTATTTTTAAGTCTTCATCAAGCTTGAATTCCATAACAACTTGAACTTGAATTTTGATACAAGTCATATGAAAATCTATTCAGTTTTGTGATTTGGATATCTCACTTTGGTGGGTTTTATGTCAAATTTTCTTTACATCTTGAATTTCCTAAATCTTGAAACATGATGTAAACCAATGTAACTCTATTTAAATTATAACTTCATAAATGGAGCAAATAAACCCCCCAATGAATCTAGTTGAACCTTGTAGAGAAACAGAAGTCTTGGGCTTCGCTTTAAGAATTCTTTGTCAAAACATGGTTTGAGATCTCTATCCAAATTTGTTGGTTCAAACTGTATGGTTCATAAGCCTCCTAAAGTCCAAATTCCCCTACCTGACGAACTTATTGATCCAAATCCCTGAGTAAAATCAAGTTATACCCCGAGAGCCCTTTGAAAGTGAAGACACCAACTTGCAATACAAAACAAAAATTCCAACTGAAACTTGCATAAATTCCTTTGAAACCAAAAGGCGGCATACCCAATTCTTTCTCTCTCATGAAACCTTTGAAAAACCTTGAGGGGACTGACGGCAGGACCAAAATAATAAGGATATGTGGTACCATGCTTCAGCACAACTTGTAGGAAGGTAAGATATATGCATAAAGCTTTCATGATTTCCTGCACTTCCAACAGTAACCTAACTTCATAAAGAAAAACGAACAAACGGTTAAAATGGTTAGCTATGCACGGATGATATGCGAATGATCAATGAATCTAAGGGTAAAATTTAGGGTACGACAGATAACCAAAATCAAAAACAAGAATAAGCTCAGATTTTCATTCATGGTGGGAGAAGAAACTATCACTAGTCATAAGCTTACTGCGGACCATGTTTTCAAGTTCTATAAGAACCCTTTTATATTAACTAAGATATTATGCAAGATCAATTTTTGATTGATGATGTTATCCCCAACATCCTTGGTGATAAATTAAACTATATATTTACTCTTATGCCTTTTCATGTGGTGACTAGGTCTGCAATCTTTGACATGAACAAAGAGGGTTCCCCAATTCCTAATGGTTTTAAAGCTTTCATGATTTCCTGCACTTCCAGCAGTAACCTAACTCCACAAAGCAAAATGAACAAACGTTTAAAATGGTTAGTTATACGCGGATGATATGCGAATGATCAATGAATCTAACGGTAAAATTTGAGGTACGACAGTTGCCCCTATTTAAATATCTTCACCGGATGATGTGAGCGATGAAGAAATTCGCGAAATCATGGTGAAAGGTATTTAAATATATATAACCGAAAATTTTGCCCTTAGATGCAATGATATGCAATGCTATGGGAAAACGATACTAAATCTACAAATGCTGACGATGCTATGAATTATAATATGATGCATATGATAAATGCACAAATGCAGACGAAACGACAACACAAGGGAAAGACGCAATGAGTAACCACTCACTGGGGATGACAAAGCACTGGGGGAATCTAAAGTGAAGGACCAACAGGTTCAGGCATGACCAGTTGTCACTTTAGAAAGAAATACAAAAGAGATCCTCAATGTAGATGGCACCGACAAGACGACCTTCACTAGGGAAATATCCAGATAGCTGCTCAACAGGTTCAAGCATGACCTGCTGACAGTCTACGATAAAAGGGTAAAGCAGGATCCACATGGCAATAGGATCAGGTAAACAAAAATGTTGGAGTCTTCAGGAAAGAATAACATCCAAGCTTATGGAAATTCCTTAAGTGAAGAGATCAAACGAGATCTTTAGAAACCACCAGGAGATATATAGGATAACAACTTTGTTGTATGCCAAAGTGATTGGACTTCAATGGGGAATGCCCTGACACTTATCGTTGCAAGGGAATTACATACCAAAAACTGGATAAGCTTCTCAAATAAAGAGACTGGCATTATCTGAAAAAAGGTAACAATGATAAGATTCACATGGAAGACTGCCACTTATTTGAGGATACAGATAAAATGATAAGCTTATCTGGAGAGACTGCCACTTATCTGGAAGAGGTAATATAAACAAGCTTCTCGAGGGAGATGACCACTTATTGCTGGTTAAAATGACATAGGATAAGCTTCTCAGGCAAGATTACTACTTATCGGTGTTGGATCGGTAGTGATAAGGTTCTCGGGTGAGACTGCCACTTACCGGGGAGCAAAGATACAATGATAAGCTTCTCGGATGAGATTGCCACTTATCTAGTAGGTATTCTGATAAAACGATAAGCTTCTTCGGAGAGACCGCCACTTATTTGGGGCAAAACCTGATAAGCTTCTTAAGGGAGACTGCCATTTATCTTGGTAGGAATGATAAAAGTGATAAGCTTCTCCGGAGAGACTGCCACTTATCTGGTAGGCATAACATGATAAGCTTTTCAAAGGAGACTGCCACTTATCTGGAAAAAGTAATGGAAACAAGACTCTCGGGGGAGATGGCCACTTGTTGCTGGATACGATGAAAATAAGATAAGCTTCTCAAGCGAGACTGCCACATATCGGTGCGGTAAAATGGTAGTGATAAGATTCTCGGGTGAGACTACCACTTATCAGGAAGGGTAACATGGATAAGCTTCTCTGGTGAGACTACCACTTATCTGATAGCAATGATAAGCTTCTCAGGCGAGACTGCCACTTATCTGGTCAGTAATCTTGATAAAACAATAAGCTTCTCCGGAGAGACTGTCACTTATCAACAACGAGGCGTTGTAAAAGGCTCTTCTTGATAGATAGTGCAAAATAAATGCACTTCCAGGTAGGTTCGGTAACCGACGGGGACCAAAGTTCAATCTAGAACCGAGCTAGAAAGAAACTTTCAAACAAGACTCTAACCGTTGAGGGAATAAATTCAAATGGGGATTTATCTTATCCAGACATGGAAAAGATAGCTGAAATAACCATCATCCACGAGGGTTGAACTCTAGGGGGAAACCAAAAATAATAGGTATTTTATGCCTAAGGTTGACGACTCTACTTGGAGTGAATGGACAAACCCAGTTACTCGGCAGTAACCACAACCAAAATAACAACAAAAGACAACAAGGATAGCAAACATGCAGATGATAATGCGTATGTATATGAAATGAAAATGCTTATGCTTATGCTCATGCTTATGCACATGCTGACAAACAGACAAAAGGAGGAGCAAGCGGAAGATGAAATAAACATCTTGACAAGGATACCCGGCGACCTCTGCAAAATTACATATATCAAGGAATAGGAAAGTTGACGGCGGAACTAAATCTTGCTTCGAAGTTCCAAATTCTCTGGGGAGAACAAAAATCCACTTGGGGATATGATATCATGATTTTACTGGAGGGATTTCCATCATGAATCTGAGTCTTGTCAAAGAAAACTTGTTCACTAGGAGAGTCGTCTTAAGATTAGAGACTTCTGGGGAATAAATATCCACTTCATTAGGGAAGAGTGGAGCTAGGCAGCTTCCTGGAGAAAGTGCATCAACTTCCTGGGGAAAGTACATCAACTTCCTAGGGAAAGTACATCGACTTCCTGGGGAAAGTACCTCAAATTCCTATGGAAAGTATAGTAACTTCAGTGAGGAAAAGATGGTTCCACTGGGGAGTGGGTCCTCAATATGTATCACTTAGAAGATACCGGGTAGATTCTCCGCAGTCTTGAAAGTCACTGGAGATTACAGGATGTGTCCAAAAATGTTGTTAGCTTAAGTTTCGCTGGGGATTTGCGCTGAGGCAATGGTCTAAAAGTGCTCCTGCAACATTGAGACTTACTGGGGAACAAAGATGTCCTTCGGATATTTCCACAGGTCAAAACAGCTTAATATTCTTTTTCAAATGCGTTTTCAAAAATAGTTTTAGATTTGAAAACTTTTCACCTTCAAAATCATTATTAACAAATAACATTTTACATAGCAAAAATGAAAATATAGATAGCATAAATGGCAAAAATTGAATAGCAAAAGGTTTGATTTTATTGAAGAATGGTAACTTACTAATGACATAGCTCCATGGAAAATTACAATTGAAATTGGCAATAGGGAAAGGTTACATTGAATCCAACAAATTCTACTGACCCTAAAAAATAAGACTTCCCATCATCCTGCTTCTAACAAGAGCGATCGGATTGGATTTGATCTTCTAATATGTTTTTTGCAATGATCTTTGATGACCAGCGTCATCTGATGCAGTGAAATGCCTTTGTCCCTAACTTTTGCCTGGATCACCCTTTCGGGTTTTCAATCCACTAGGACGCTCATTTTTGCCTAAGTCGACTTTCCAGGTTTTCAGCTTAGTGAGCTATTAATATTTTTATTTTCATCCCTAATTTTTGCCTGGATCTCCTTCATAGGTTATGATCCACCGGGATACCCACTTTTGCCTAAGTCGCCTTTCTAGGATTTCGACTTAGCGGGTTATTTTTAGACATAATATTTTCTGACTGCATCAGAGTTTATAGGATGTGCAAGCTCTTCACCACCCATTGTTGTGAGAATTAGCGATCCTACGGAGAAGACTGTCTTCACAACAAATGGGCCTTCGTAATTGGGCATTCATTTTCCGCGCATGTCTTTATGAACTGGCAAGATCTTCTTGATATAATTAACCATGGCACATTGCTGTCATGCGCTTCTCGTCTATGAGATTCAGTTGGTCAAATCTGTCTCGGATCCATTCTGCTTCGTCAAGCTTGGTTTCCATCAGTACCCTTAAGGAAGGTAGTTCTACTTCGATGGGGAGGACGACGTACATTCCATACACCAATGAGAAAGGGGTTTCCACTGTGGTTTTGTATCCGTGCAAAGAAAATGGTAGCATATCATGCCAATCTTTGTAAGTTTTTACCATCTTTTGCAGGATTTTCTTGATATTTTTGTTCGCAACTTCAACAACTCCATTCATTTTAGGACGGTAAAGAGAAGAATTATGGTGTGAAATCTTGAAACTTTCACACAACTCCTTCATGATTTTTTTGTTCAAGTTGGTCCCATTGTCTGTTATGATTCGACTCGGAATTCCATAACGGCATATGATCTTTTTCTTGATGAAGCGGGCAACCACTTGCTTGGTCACATTGGCATAAGAAGCAGCTTTTATGCATTTGGTGAAGTAGTCGATAGCAACTAAGATGAATCGGTGACCGTTGGAAGCTTTAAGCTTAATTTCCCCAATCATGTCAATGCCCCACATTGAGAAAGGCCACAGTGATGATAAAACATTTAACGATGTTGGAGGTACGTGCACCTTATCAGCATAAATTTGGAACTTATGGAATTTCTTGGCATATTGGATGCAATCTGATTCCATGGTCAACTTGTAATATCCAGCTCTCAGAATCTTCTTAGACATAGCATAACCGTTGGCATACGTTACAAAGGTCCCTTCATGAATCTCTTGAAGTAACATGTGTGTTTCACGTCTGTCAACACATATAAGCAGAACCATGTCGTAGTTTCTCTTGTATAGCACATCATTGCTATGGAAGAACTTGGATGCTAATCTTCTCAGAGTCTTCTTGTCAAGATTAGTAACATCGATTGGATACTTCTTCTTTAGAAGATAATTCTTTATGTCGTGGAACCATGGCTTGTCATCAGTTTCTTTTTCAACCATTTAACAGTAGGCAGGCTCAGTCTTGTGTTCGATTCGAATGAGAGTAGCATCATTGACGAATCTGACTTTCCACATTGAGGCTAACATGGCTAGAGCATCGACAATATGGTTTTCAGTCCTCGGAACATGTTTGAAAGTGATCTCGTCAAAGTACTCGATCATTTCAACAATGTAGGCTCTGTATAGGATTAAATTTTCATGTTTGGCCTCCCATTCACCTTTGACTTGATAAATAACCAAAGCTGAATCTCCACTCACTTCAAGAATTTTGATTCTGTGGTCAATAGCTGCTTCAACGTGTCGTACCTCGAAAAATACGATCCTCGCGATGGACGCGGAAAGAACGTTCGAAACAGAGTCGCCACCTAACTTTATTCATTCCAAGGAAGGAATAGGAAAATATCGATAAAACCTTTAAAGGGATAAGAACATGGTCGTCACAACCAATATCCTAGGTTCGGGAGTCGATTACATAGAGGGAAGGTATTAGCACCCTCTATGTCCGTTGTACTCAACGGGAACCTCTTGATTCGATTTGAGAGTAAAGTTAACTACGCTTATTTGTTTTCTTCTAAAGATTTCTCCTATAGGGGGAATGGATGGTTATAGGATAGGGTGCTCGCCAAGGATTGGGGCCCTTGTGCCTACGTATCTTCACTTGTAAGAAGTGGAAAATCAGAGCGTTCGTAGTTCATGGGACTACGGGTAAAGATGGCAATTATGGGGAAATGTGCTCGCCAATATCATTGCAATCTTGTGCCTACGTATTCTCATTGGGGAATGAGAAATCAGAGCAGCCGTAGTTCGGCCAACTACGGTAAAAAAAGGTGTGGAAACGAACGAGAGTTTAGGTCACATTCTAACTGCTAAACATTGGCTTGTCTGCTCGCTAGGGGAGGCTGAAGCGCAAGTTCATATGCGCGGAAGAAGGGACTAAACAATATTCTTGGTAAAAGATGTATTGAATCGAACGAGAGTTTAAGTCGACTCCCAAACCTAGGATATTGGTTGTGACGACCATGTTCTTATCCCTTTAAAGGTTTTATCGATATTTTCCTATTCCTTCCTTGGAATGAATAAAGTTCGGTGGCGACTCTGTTTCGAACGTTCTTTCCGCGTCCATCGCGAGGATCGTATTTTTCGAGGTACGACACAAGGCCAAGAATGCATGCTTCATATTCGGTGATATTGTTTGTACATTCAAAGTCTAACCTTGTTGTAAATGGGGTATAACCACCTTCTAGATTCATCAGAACTACGCATATGCCATGCCCACTGTAATTAGAGGAACCATCAAACATCATCTTCCAACGGAAGCCCGGCTCGGGACCTTCATCAGGACCTGGCTCTTCATAGTCATTCACTAACATAATGTCTTCTTCAAGAAAGTCAAACTTCAGAGGCTCATAGTCTTTAACCGGTTGGTCTGCAAGATAATCTGACAAGATACTTCCTTTAATGGCTTTTTGAGTCACATATTAGATGTCGTATTCGGATAACAACATATGCCAACGGGAAAGTCTTCCAGTCTGAGCAGGCTTTTCAAAAATATACTTTATTGGATCCATTTTTGAGATCAACAAAGTGGTGTGACAAATCATGTATTGCCTAAGACGCATAGCAGCCCATGCTAGCGTACAACAAGTCTTCTCAAAAATTGAATGTCTACTTTCACAATCAGTAAACTTCTTGCTTAAGTAGTAGATGGCATGTTCTTTTTGTCCAGTCTCATCGTGTTGACCTAGTACGCAACCCATAGACTTCTCAAGAACAGTTAAATACATGAAGAGCAGTCTTCCAGGAACAGGAGGAATCAAGATAGGAGGCTCTTGCAAATAACCCTTGATCTTCTCAAATGCTTGCTGACAATCAGAATTCCAATCAATAATCTGACCCTTACAGAGTAATTTGAATATCGGCTCACAGGTAGTAGTCATATCGGAAATGAATATGGAGATATAGTTCGGGCGTCCAAGAAAACATTTGACTTGTGTTCTAGTCTGCGGAGCTGGCATGTCCTAAATGGCTATGACTTTGTCAGGGTCTACTTCGATTCCTCGTTGGCTGACGATAAATCCAAGTAACTTTCCAGATCTAACACCAAAAGTACACTTAGCATAATTCAGTTTCAACTGGTACTTCCTGAGTCGTTCAAATAGTTTCAGTAAATGATCCAAATGGTCCTATTCATTTTGAGATTTGGAAATCATATCGTCAACATAAACTTCGATCTCTATATGCATCATGTCATGAAAGAGAGAGACCATAGCTCTTTGATATGTTGCCCCTGCGTTCTTCAAATCGAAGGGCATAACTTTGTAGAAAAAGGTTCCCTAAGGAGTAATGAATGTAGTCTTTTCTCTGTCGATAGGATCCATCTTGATCTAATTATAACCGAAGAAACCATCCATAAAAGAGAAAACCGCAAAACTGGTTGTATTATCCATAAGTGTATCAATATGTGACAGATGGAAATCATCTTTTGGGCTTGCTTTGTTCAAATCCCAGTAGTCTACACACATTCTGACTTTACCGTTCTTTTTGGGCACTGGCACAATGTTGGCTACCCATTCGGGGTACTTTGCATCCGTTAGGAAACCTGAATCAAGTTGTTTCTTAACCTCATCTTGAATCTTCAAAGCCATGTCAGGTCTTGTTCTTCGAAGTTTCTGCTTGATAGGTGGGCACTCTGGTTTAAGTGGCAATTTGTGAACAACAATATCAGTGTCTAAACCGGGCATATCTTGATATGACCATGCAAACACATCAGCATATTCCTCTAGAAGCTTGACCAATCTCTGCTTGACATCAGCCCTGAGTGTTATATCAATCTTGACCTCTTTCTTGTCTTCATCAGTGCCAAGATTAATCAAACCCACATGCTTTTTGTATGGTTGTAGCTCAGTGTACTCATACTCAACCAATTTTTCCAGTTCAGTGGGGACTTCAAAATCTTCCCCACTCTCATCTTCATCTTGATAAATGGGTGAATCAAAGTCAGGAGTAAAAGAAGGGTCATTGGATTCAACAAGGTTTGGGATATCACTACATATTAGAAGGCTTATTTTATTAAATGCACAAATAAAATGCAAGAGAAATACAAATGCTTTTTTTTTGTAGTTTTTGAAGAGATTGCCAATTTCTTTAAAAGTGTAAAAGCAAGAAAACAGTAAATGAAACAAACAAGAATTTAACAGAATGCATTTATTAGTATTCTTTTGGAAAGTGAAAAGGTGGACCTACAAAATAATCCAGTAGCCTTGGGCATATCTATGAAATTTTGAAAACAGCAAGTAAAAAACATTAAATTACTTTGACAAGGGAAAAATCACGGGGATCTCTATTGCTTCCCAGTTGTTCAAAGCTGCATCACACTTAAATACCAGGTTGCTCAAGTATTCATCTTCATGATTATCTTCGACGACATTGACTTGGAAACCTCCGCTGACAAACACTTCCTGGACAGTCTTTGGACGCCCTTTGGCAGTTGTAGAAGCTTTATCATGAGTTGGTTTGTAACCCAACCCGTGGCGATCCGTCTTGGTCTTGATATTTATCACTTCTCCCCAACCTTCAGGTATGCCTCCTTCAATTGTTGATCTAGTGCTCTTGAAAGATGCGAAAGATGGATTACTCTGGTCCACTGTTTCTTCGACTTCCAGCAGGGAAGCATTGGCGATCTCAAGTGCTTGGAAAGAAGTTTCCAAAGCATCTTCATCAGCTTCTATGTAACGGAAAGAAGACAGGTTGCTCACCATCAGATCCTCTTCACCATGTATAATAACCAGCTTTTCATCGACCATAATCTTCATCTTCTGATGTAGAGTTGAAGTTATAGCACCAGCGGCGTGGATCCAAGGTCTTCCAAGTAAACAGCTGTAGTTAGGATTTATGTCCAGTACTTCGAATGTGATGTCGAATACATATGGTCCAATTAAGATCGGTAGCTCTACTTCTCCAATTACAGTCCTGCAGGAACCATCAAAAGCTTTGACTATCAACGATGTAGGCTTCATCTCCGTCTCTTTGTAAGCCAACTTGGTAAGGACCCTCTTGGGTAAAACATTCAGAGAGGAACCGGTGTCTACAAGTACCCTTGATGAGTTATCCTCTTGCCATTTCACGGATACATGTAAGGCACGGTTGTAATTCTGACATTATCTTGGTAACTCCTTGTTGTTGAAGCTAAGAGTATTGCAGGCAGTAATATTGGCAATCCCACTATCAAATTGACCAGTAGTAATGTCTTGGGAAACATGGGCTTGAGCCAATAACTTTTGCAAAGCAGTTCTATGAGCAGGTGAACTCATCAGTAGAGATAATATTGAGATTTTGGAAGGAGTCTGGTGAAGTTGATAAATGACTTTGTAATCACTATTTCTGATGATCCTCAAGAATTCAGTATCTTCATCATTTGTAATCGCTTCTTTCCCTTTGTCTTTGGCAGGCACAGGGGTAACAGCTTCTTTAGGCGGAGCCTCATTGAAACAGGGAGCATAAATACGACCACTTCGTGTCATCTTTCTTTCCCCAACTATATTAGTCACATCTTCATTAATAGTCTTCAACTCTGCCCTCAGAATAACTTTCCCAGATTCTTTGTCAATCATGGTCACATCATATTTCCAGGGTACAACTTTAGGGTCACTAAAATGAAATGGACTTAGTTTTTGAATGATCACTGGCTTCGGCTTATTAGAGGCATAAGTAACAGGCTTTGATGTGTTTTTGAACACATGAATTGCAGCACTTGACCTTGGAAAGTTTAAGACTGGTATTTTAGCACTTGGTTCTGGCAAGTTGAAGATGGGCTCAATCACATCAATTTCATCATTCTTCATTTTACTAACCACTTGTAGGAAACCATCATTGATCATTCTCTGAATGTCATTATGAACCAACGCACATCCTTTGATACTGATATCACAGTTTGTACAATCATCATGGAGAGCATTCACTAAACCGGCTTCAAACAACTTTGAATGGAAAACCTGAAGAGGAGTCTTGATCTGGGAAACATCGAGAACTTGGCTTTCATCAGATACATCATCAATAGCATTAACATCCCCATGATTAGGCAAGGGATTGCATTTGACATTCGATTGAGGATCATCGAAAGACATGATATTCTTTTCCATTAACTCTCTGACAAGGTGCTTGGGAACATAAAAACTTTCTAGATCGTGGCCAAGTGCACCCTCGTGAAATAAACAATGAGTAGCAGGGTTGTAATTAGCTGGCAGAAGACTTGGAGATGGACCCAAAGCTCTTATAGTAATCAGCCCTTGTTTCCCTAATGAAGGGTACAACTCGGTATAAGTCATCGGAATAGGATGAATTGACTTGTATTGTCTCCTGTTAGGAACATTCCGGTGAGGTGCCTGATTCTTCGATTGTTGATAAGCAGGAGCATTAGGCACTCGTTGATAGTTGGATGGAGCTTGTGCAGGCTGATAACCATGAGGTTCTTGATAGACAGGAGGTTGATAAACAGGAGTCGGTTGCACAAAATGATATGCAGGAACGTGTTGATTGAAAGTAGGTGTAACAATAGCTACATACAGTTGTTGAGCAAACTAAACAGGGTAACCTGGTTGTTAAACATAGTTCTGCTGATGTTGCCAAGGTTGATTTCTTCGTCTGCTTGCAATTACAGCATTAGTTTCACCCTCTTTCTTCTTGTGAGAGGTAAATGAAGGTTTCTTGGCATGATCTTTGTTGGAACTTGAACTACCAGCAGTACTTGACATCTTCCCACTTTTCAGACCCAATTCAACTTTCACACCAACAGCAACGATGTCAGAGAAATTTGCAGTCACGCTACCCACCATTCTTTCATAGAACTCTGGACGAACAATATCGACAAACCAATCAGCTAGTTCTTTTTCAGTCAGTGGAGGTTCTACTTGCGAAGAAATTTCTCTCCATCTCTGAGCATACTCCTTGAATGATTTAGAACTCTTCTGTGACATACTCAGTAGTTGTCTTTGATCAGGAGCCAAATCCATATTGTATTTGTAATGTTTGATGAAGGAATCAGATAAATCTTAGAAACTCTTAATATGAGACTGATCCAGAGTTAAGTACCACTTCGACGAAGCACCCTTCAGACTGTCTTTGAAACAGTGTATAATTAGTTTGTCGTTTTCAACATGAGCAGCCATTTTACGGTAATACATAATCAAATGACTCTTCGGACATGTAGCTTCTTCATAACGATCAAAGCTAGGAGTTTTGAACTTCAGAGGGATAACCAGACCAGATACAAGACGCACTTCCCTGGCAGCAGCACCAAAGATTTGATCTCCTTCCATCATTCTCAGCGTCTTGTCAATAACTTCTACATTTTCTCAGAGATTTTCATGACGTTCACCTTCATCTTATTTCAAATCAGGGATATCATATACTGGTTCAATGAAGTAGGGTTGCACATGAGTGTGCACAGCAGTTGGAGTAAAAATTGGAATCACTTGAGGAGCTTCAGAAACCAAAGGAACAGCTGTTGAACTGGTTGAGCCATAGGCACTACAGCAGGAGTTGGCCCAAAACCAGGTGGAAGACCATAAGGAGGTACATTTGCAGTAGTAACAGATAGTTAAGGATCCATAGCAACATTGGTAATCTCAGAAACAATTGTGGGCTGAGTATCCATCCTTGCACGAATAACTTGTAGCATCTCTATAATCTGCCCCACACTTCCCTAGAGGTCTTCTAGTTCATTGCTAACACGATCAAGCTCTTGATTTTGTTCCGCCATATTTTTACGAGCTCGAGCTCTGGTGTTTTACTAGTGTAGAGGACTCAGGGTGACAGAACTGGAAGGCGAGAAAACTGAAGATAAGAAAACCGAAGATAAGAAAACCAGAAGGAAAATGAAAATGCAAAAACAAGATGCAATGCAATGGTCTCAAGGATTTTAACGGTCAATTGCAAATATTTTCTAGGAAAACTGAAAAAAAGTTTTAGATTTTGGAATTCAAGATTTTTTTGCAAAGGACTGACAGTTGAATTCCTTGAAACCAGGAATGTTATGATGCTGGGATGTAATGCACAAACATGCAAAAGCAAACAAAGTCCTAGGTTATAGGGTCATAAGCAAGGAGCCAAGGTCTACCCATCCCGAAAGGTATGTACTAAGGGTTAATTGTACCTACAGAACAAGGGTTCTAGAAAGGTGCCCAAAGCCATCAGTTCATCTTTCAGATATTATCAATTTCTCGAATAACTAGGTGGTTAACAATATTCTTAAGAGAACCTCTTTTGAGTGTAGTATCGCATAGCAACTATTTTGGGACTACTCCCTCATAGTCATCACACTACGTCCTAATAAGGCCAAAGTTGTGTTTAGGTAACTACAGTCCCCCGTATCACAGGCTCCTAGGTCGAAAATAGTGAATGTTTTCATGAATACTCGTTCAACAGTACTAATTTTCAAGACGGCCTCAACTGAGCGGTGATTCTCAAGTCAGCTTGGTCGAGACTCACTCCTTATAAGCCTTGTCGAATATATCACCTTCCTATAATAATTTCACTCAAATCCGGGTGTAGGACTTATCTCATAACAATGTATAACCCCAGACAAGGTACAACCTATAAACAGGCAACATAAATAGATAATATAGCAAATAACATAAATAAACAAGATAGGGGTAACCCACAAAGTTTTAGACCTTTCCCCAGTGAAGTCGCCATTTTCTGTTGTGGTAAGAATAAATATCAAATTATTGATTAATTTGAATCACAATCTTGATTCACAACCGGTCTTTGATTTATCCGAAGGAAAGGTTAATGAAAGGAAAAACCTATTTTACATCGTAAACAAAATGCGGGGAGATATCTAGGGTTCGTGGGTTGGTTAAGCTTAGGGAATGTA
Source organism: Lathyrus sativus (assembly GCA_963859935.3). Classification (NCBI taxonomy): domain Eukaryota; kingdom Viridiplantae; phylum Streptophyta; class Magnoliopsida; order Fabales; family Fabaceae; genus Lathyrus; species Lathyrus sativus. Next base: position 38,444,230 of record OZ012735.1, read on the forward strand.
TTAGCATCCTAAACTTCTGTAGTATTCTATAGGAACCTCTTGTTTAAAATGCGCTATTTGGTATTGTTGTACCCCAAAATTTGCCCAACCTTTTCTTTACTTGGTTTGTGTTTCATTTCTTTGTTCTAGCATATTACATTGCATAGCATTTTGCATTTACAGGAGATCAAGAGATGAGTTTATAGCAAGAGGAGTTTGACAAGGGTTCTAAGCCTAGCCAATGACCTAGGAGTATCATTTAAGGTGGCTTGGTCTCTCCTTTGGAGATACTTGAAGTTTGCCTAAAAATGATGGGATCCTTGAGGACTTTTCTTTGTACTTCTTTGTTCCTTGCTTGTGATGCTCATGGTTGAGTGTCTATTGTGAGTTCCTTTCTGTCCTCACATGATCTCCCATCCTCACTTTGTCTTAGGACTTGTTTACATCTCATTTTTGTTTGGATTTGTGCCTTATGGTTGATGTTGCTTGGTTTAGGCCATTTCATCCCATTTTAGTGCACTTGTTTGTTTTCTTTAGTACATTTCCTTATCCTTTATTTTCTTGCACATATCATATTATTGTTTGAGGTTGAGATGAGCATGTGGAGGCTACTGCCCCACACCATTTTCCTCTCTCATTCCATGTTTGCATTTTTACATGTTTATGTTGTTTTGTTGCCTCCTTTGTCCCTTTTCCCTTAGGACCTCTAATCTTTCTTGTTCAAGATTGATTGTGATAGACATTAGGATCTTAACCATGTATGATAACATTAGGATAGTTTCATCCCTTTTATCCCAACCTTAGGAGCATTATGCATGACAATTTTAGGGTCCAGTTTCCCTTAGTTTGTGTCTCTCTTTTCTCATCTTCTAAACAATCCAAAACACCTAATAAAGGTTAATTAATATTGTACGTTACGAGCCTTAAGCTACTTGGGAAATGGTTGTTGAAGGGTCTCCCTTCAATGGCTTGAGTGTTTAGTGTAGCACCCTTTGGGTGATATGCGACTCATTCACTCCTAAGTCATAGTCTCTAGTGCGATATGAATTGCAAACCAATTCAAAAACACTCCTTCTCTAAAAAACATAAAAACAATCATTCAAACTTATTTTTTTCCCTTTGGGGCCTTTAACCTTTGAGAAATAATTTTCATAAGGAGAGTTTTATTAAATCTTGGTTCTATCGCAAACGGTAACGCCTAAGTCTCCAATGGTCGAGCTGCATACACCAAACTGCTAGAACTGATTGTTAACTCTACTCGTTTAAAACTGTTGAGCAAACATGTGTTCCCCGTTAGCCCGAACTACGTTTGCTCTGATTTCTCGTACCAGACGAGGATACGTAGGCACAAGACGCGATGTCTTGGCGAGCAACCTTCGCCTTTTTCGCCCGTAGTTAGTCGAACTATGTTGACTCTGACTTCTCATTTCAGATGAGATACGTGGGCACAAAGCGCCATTGCTTTGCCGAGTCACTTCTTTTTCTTTTGTCCTTAAGCTTGTAGTTAGATAGTTTTAATCACCCCTTTTTAGATAGATAACAAGCGTGGATCCCGTCAAGTACGACGGACGTGAGGGGTGCTAACACCTTCCCCTTGCGTAACCGACTCCCGAACCCGAGATTTGGTTGCGATGACCGGTCTTATCCCTCTTTTCGTTAGATTTTCTATGAGCGTTTCCTTTCCCTCTCTTGGGATAAATAACGCACGGTGGCGACTCTTCTGTCATTGTCGGCCTCGATTTTCGCAGTAGCGACAATTGGCGACTCTGCTGGGGATTGGAACAACCCCTATGCGAGTCAATCCTAGCGCTTGTTTGTTAATTTTTGAGGTGTGTACTTGTGCTTTATCTTTCTTTATTTGCTTTTTGCATTTTACTTCCCGCATGATTCATTATTGTTGTGCTGTGGGGAGGGATTTGATTCATTGAGAGATAAGCCAGACCTAGGCTTGAGTATAGACTTAGAATTAGAAGTGGAGATTAGTGGTGAGCCTGTATGCTTTACATGCACCAGCTAGCCATGAAATTTGCGCTCAGACAAGATTCTCTTTGACGATTTTCTTTCTGGCCCTTTGGGCTCGAAGGAATTTTGAATCTGAGGATTGTCGACTCTGGGAACCGATCATTTGGGATTCAACTAAGTGAGGCCTCTTTGAGAGGTGATGATGTCAAACCAGAAATGGTGAACGTATCTGACCGGTAAATTAGCAAGTGTACTAATTTTACCGATGTAGTAATAAGGGAAAATTTCCCGAATATCGATCTCTGAGGACTGCATGTGAATACAAGTTCTATACTAATGCAATTGAACAAAAATTCATAAGGGTTTTGGTTTGGTTCTTTAAAAATATAAAGGCCAGAAGGCAAAAGCAGTAAAATAAAGGTTTTGGACAGTTATGAGAAGCATGCTAGGGTAGGGTGTATGAAAAAAACCTTGTAATAACCTTGGTCCTTAATTTTCAGAAATCACTGCTCAATTCAATCGTTACCGGTTTTAAAGATTAGTTGACTCTAATTCCTTAGCAGAAAACCCTTTGGCATTCTCCCTATGCCCCAATTCCTTGGCGGTATAGGGACAATACCAAGCAATATATTTTACCTAAAACATTACGGTTACTATAGGGTATCCCCATTCCTAGGCAATATCTACTATAGTATTATCGTATACACGCGTTAACACTTGTTTTTCCAAACCTAAGGTTAACCGTAAATCATATTCCCATTTGTCAAATAAGAAAAGCCATAAAACATTATACGATAACAACGATGATTAGAAAGCAGTGAAATATATAATTCAAGAAACCGAAGGTTATTACAGAGTCAATTCAGGGACACCCCCCTAGCATTGGGGGGTTTAGCTACTCATAATAATAAAAATAAACTCAACAATAAAATTCAACATTACAAGAGAATTGGTTGCTTTGATCTTCAATCGCTTCCGCTCATGAGGACCTTCAGTTCCCAAATCCTTGACCGCTCCAATCTTTATCGTCAAATTTCTTTTCTGTTCAAAAGTCCCTTATTCTTTCTCCAAACACGTATCAAATAGTCTCAATTCAAACTCATCACTAAGGAAATACCCACAATACCCTCGGGGATCACAAGAGTAAAAAATACAAGAAAAATAGGGAAAAAAGCGCTTCCTGCAACACGTGCCGTGTCAGGCAACACGGGCGCCCGTGTTGGCTTCCTGACACATTTTTCGTGTGAAATTTGCAAGTCACAGGTGTCACAACACGAGCCGTGTCACACGACACGGGCACCCGTGTTGTGCCACTGTTTTTTCTCCAAAAATCGCCTTTTCTGAGTACATCCTGCCACACGGGCCGTGTCACACAACACGGGCACCCGTGTTGCACCCCTATTTCGAATCTGACTTTGACTCCAACACGAAAGTCGTATCTCTCTCTCTTAGATTTCTGGAGGTTTTTCGAACGCCTCAAAAGGATTCCCGGAACTCCAGTTATGATCGTTTTCGTGCAGACTGCTAAAGATTTCACAACAAAACTCTTCCGAAATCTTGCCATTTTTTCCCGGTTTTCGCTCTGCTTCTCCTTTATTGTATACCTGAACCTAGAAACAGTAAAAATAGCAAATCGACGTGTAAAATGTAATAAAAACAACTAAAATACGACAAGACAAAACAAATGATTAACTGAAATAAACGATAAAATAACGTGTAAAAACCACCGATCAAACTCCCTCAAACTTAAACCATTGCTTGACCTCAAGCAAAAATCTTGGATAAATAATTTTCAAGTCAAACAGCACATCAAGTGAAGGGTTCAGGGTGTAAGGCGTGTCGATACTCATACGTGAGTCTTAGTTCCGATCGGCTCAAACCAGCTCTCTCGGTACTCATCCGTTAACGAAGGCATTACATAAACACATACCGCAGTAAACTTACGGACCTAAATCTCCCTTTTGGACACCTTTCCAACTATACTTTGGGCTTAAGTCTTTTCTTCGATTTTCTACCCCTTTCATTCGGATAATCAGATTAAGGCATGCACATTTTTGCTCGAGATTTTTTTCTATGGCACCTTTATTCTTTTTCTCGCTCACAGGCGTTTATTAGTCCACTTTGGGACGACTATAGAGATTCAACCGCCGTTAGGCTAAATAACCGGGTGAGGGTTACCCAACTTAGAAGGACAGGTTGTCTTTACCGTCATTATTCAACTCTTTTTTTTGGTGCCACACATCATTCTCAAAATCAATATCTACCATTGTTTTTCATGCCGGACTATCACAATGAACTAATCGGAGTATACTTTTCAAATCCAAGTACTATGGCACAAATATACACGTTGGACTCGTTTCCTTACTCTGGCGAACCTAGGGTGTTCAAGTTATACCTCAATTTCCAAACTTTCCCAAGTTCCTTAGTTCAAACCCCACTTCCCTTTGAACTCTAAATACTTTCTAGGCTACCTTACACACCTACCAATCACAAGAAAAAATGTTACGGTCTCCGTAGGGGCGAATTCGATGTGATTTTTACCGAACTTAAAAATAAAAAGGTATTTAAATGGACAATTCAAAATGGTAAAACCACCCCCAAACTTGAACTAAACATTGTCCCAATGTCCAAGAATCAAGAGAAGAAGAGGTGTACTCACAGAGATCCTCATAGAGGGGTCGACAGGTAATGCAGTACCTCTTCACTGCTTCCACATTCTCCCTTGTAAAATCTCATTTATTCCTGTAAAAACAATAACAACAAAAGAAACAACATCAATTCATAAAACCGTGGGTTGCCTCCCACGCAGCGCTTCGTTTAACGTCGCATGGCTCGACGATCGACTCCCCATTATTATGGGGGGTACTTCAGCTTCCAAACTCTATTTCTCGACTTCTTCTCAATAGAATATTATGCTGGTTCAGAGATAAGAGCAACTTGAAATGGTTTTGATCGTTCTCCCTTCTTAGTTGTGTTAATCTTCCCAACTGAAGGTTTGACATCTTTCTCCTTACCTTTCTTTCGACCCTCTTGAGTTTTTAAAGTGATTTCCTCATTAAAAAAATTTCAAAGTGAGCATACCTTTTTCCACATCAATATTGCACCGACTAGTAAGCAAGAACGGTCGGCCAAGTATGATCGGAGTTTCTTCATCCTCGGGTATATCCATGATTTGAAAATCAATTGGGTAAGTAAAGTTATCGATTGTCACTAGAACATCCTCTGCTAGCCCATATGTCGTCTTGGTTGTGTGGTCAGTAAACTTCAAGCTTGTTCCCGTATCGCTCACTTTTCCAATATCCAGCTTTTTGAAAATTGATAACGGCATGAGACTCACACTAGCATCTGAATCGATCAGGACTTTCTTAAAATTTCGATCCTTTATAGTACAAGGGATTACAACTGGTCCAGGATCCTTCATCTTGATGGTATTTTCCTTTCTTGTGATATTTCCTTACATTGCTCAGTTGTGGTCTTCGGTTTTTCACCCATTGGTCTCTTTTTACCTATAACCTCTTTCATGAATTTCTTGTACAGAGGCATTTGCTCAAGTGCTTCATAGAACGGCATGTTGATTTCTAATTTATTGAACATTGCACTGAACCTTCCGAAGTCTTTCTCGTTCAGATCCTTCCTTGTAACTCTTTGAGGGAACGGTAATTTGATTTTCGGTTTGACCTCCTCTTTCTTTTTCTCCCCAGTTGACTTTTCAGATAACATAACTTCTTCTGGTTCTTTTATTTTTTATCTTACCTCAAGTTCCACCTCTATGCATTCGTCCTCCTTTGTTTCCTCCTCTTCTATCACTTTCTGATTTCTTGTTGTGATAGCATTAATACTCTCTTGATTTTTCGGATTCGGTACTGTCGCACTCGGAAGGGTTCCTTGAGCGTGTGTTGAGAGGTGTTGGGCTATCTGTCCCATTTGCGACTCAAGGTTTTTGATGGAAGCTGTGTTATTTCTTTGAATGTTCTGGGTCTCTTCTTGGAATTGCATACTTTGAGCTGTCATTCTTTCAATAGCTAACTCCCATTCTGCTTTTTGAGGAGCTTGTTGTTGTTGTAGATATAGAGATTGGTTTTGGTCTTTCCAGGAAAAATTAGGATGATTCGTCCATCCTGGATTATAGGTCTGAGAATACGGATTGTTCTGCCTCAAAACTTTTATCTCTTCAATTTGTTGAGCAGTAGCAAGATAATGCGCAGTAAAATAGGGACCATTACATACCTCACAACTCACAGCTTGGACAGGTTGAACCTGAGCTACAGTTTCAATACCCACATTCATTCCCTTAAGCCTTCTTTCCACTTCAGCCTTGATTCGATCTTCCATGTTCACCACTTGTTCTGCTAGTTTCAAATCAATCTTACCCTCTGGTTGGTTCACAGTGCGATCATACAACTCAAGATGCTCATTGGCGGCAATTGCTTCTATGATCCTCTTGATACCAGTGGCTGTTGAGAAATTAGTTGAGCCACCGGCAGCAGTATCAATAAGCTCTTTTGTCTTGATTCTCAAACCATTCACAAAATTCTGCATCTGCTCTGTGGCATCCATGTTATGAGTTAGGCATGTAGTCAGACACTTCTTAAACCTCTTGTATGCATCTCCCAGAGATTCCCCTTCTTTTTGTTTGAAATTGACAATGTCGTATCTTTTTCGAATAAACACTGAAGCAGGGAAATACTCGTTGAGGAATGCGTTCTCCATTTCTTGCCATGTTGTGATACTCCCAGCTGGAAGTGAGTAGAACCATTCTTCTGCATCATCGGTCAGTGTGAACGGAAACATAACAAGTCTCTTGGTCTCTTCAGAATGGCCTTTTATCTTCAAAGATGTGGTAGTTGTTAGGAATCTCTGTAGATGCTTGTTTGCATCTTCGTTGATTCTTCCAAAGAAAGGCTTGCTCTCCAACTGGCGAATGGTAGACGGATGTAGCTGAAAATGTGCCACATTTACTGGTTGATTTACGATGGTCATCCGGTTGGGTTGAGCATTGGCCCCTCCATAGTCTCCAAGAAGTCTCTCCGCTGGTGGGGGATCCGCCATAGCTTCAGTGTCTCCTTCTGGTTCTGAACCTGAATCTGAATGAATAAAAACTATCTCTTCTTCTGAAGCTAACAATCTCGCTTGTCTACGTCTTTCGCGTAGAGTCCTTTCAATTTCTGCGTCCAAAGAAAAATTAGCTGAGGGGTCTCCTCGCATGAAAATGTTAGACGCAGATTAGTAGTAACAAAATAATAAAAATAAAAAAATAAAACTGAAGATTAAATTTTGGTCGCAGAGCAACAAAATTTCAATTGAATTATGATCTAACTTATATTCTGGCAGTCCCCGGCAACGGCGCCAAAAACTTGACCGGTAAATTAGCAAGTGTACTAATTTTACCGATGTAGTAATAAGGGAAAATTCCCCGGATATCGATCTCTGAGGACTGCGTGTGAATACAAGTTCTACACTAATGCAATTGAACAAAAATTCATAAGGGTTTTGGTTTGGTTCTTTAAAAATATAAAGGCCAGAAGGAAAAAGCAGTAAAATAAAGGTTTTGGACAGTTATGAGAAGCATGCTAGGGTAGGGTGTATGAAAAAAACCTTGTAATAACCTTGGTCCTTAATTTTCAGAAATCACTGCTCAATTCAATCGTTACCGGTTTTAAAGATTAGTTGACTCTAATTCCTTAGCAGAAAACCCTTTGGCATTCTCCCTATGCCCCAATTCCTTGGCGGTATAGGGACAATACCAAGCAATATATTTTACCTAAAACATTACGGTTACTATAGGGTATCCCCATTCCTAGGCAATATCTACTATAGTATTATCGTATACACGCGTTAACACTTGTTTTTCCAAACCTAAGGTTAACCGTAAATCATATTCCCATTTGTCAAATAAGAAAAGCCATAAAACATTATACGATAACAACGATGATTAGAAAGCAGTGAAATATATAATTCAAGAAACCGAAGGTTATTACAGAGTCAATTCAGGGACACCCCCCTAGCATTGGGGGGTTTAGCTACTCATAATAATAAAAATAAACTCAACAATAAAATTCAACATTACAAGAGAATTGGTTGCTTTGATCTTCAATCGCTTCCGCTCATGAGGACCTTCAGTTCCCAAATCCTTGATCGCTCCAATCTTTATCGTCAAATTTCTTTTCTGTTCAAAAGTCCCTTATTCTTTCTCCAAACACGTATCAAATAGTCTCAATTCAAACTCATCACTAGGGAAATACCCACAATACCCTCGGGGATCACAAGAGTAAAAAATACAAGAAAAATAGGGAAAAAGCGCTTCCTGCAACACGGGCCGTGTCAGGCAACACGGGCGCCCGTGTTGGCTTCCTGACACATTTTTCGCGTGAAATTTGCAAGTCCCAGGTGTCACAACACGGGCTGTGTCACACGACACGGGCACCCGTGTTGTGCCACTGTTTTTTCTCCAAAAATCGCCTTTTCTGAGCACATCCTGCAACACTGGCCGCGTCACACAACACGGGCACCCGTGTTGCACCCCTGTTTCGAATCTGACTTCGACTCCAACACGAAAGTCGTAGCTCTCTCTCTTAGCTTTCCGGCGGTTTTTAGAACGCCTCAAAAGTATTTCCGGAACTGCAATTAGATCGTTTTCGTGCAGACTGCTAAAGATTTCACAACAAAACTCTTCCGAAATCTTGCCATTTTTTCCCGGTTTTCGCTCTGCTTCTCCTTTATTGTATACCTGAGCCTAGAAAAAGTAAAAATAGCAAATCAACGCATAAAATGTAATAAAAACAACTAAAATTCGACAAGATAAAACAAATGATTAACTGAAATAAACGGTAAAATAACGTGTAAAAACCACCGATCAGTATCATCATTTCTTGGAAGTCTATGACGCTGATGAATGCATAGGATGCCTGACCTTGTTAATTGATAGGTTCTTATCTATGAGAGGGATGGGGTGCAAGAAACTCTAGCTTTCAGACTACCCAGTTCTTTACAGTTTGGATTTGTGTTCTTGATATCAAGGGGTCCCAATGGCAGTGTTTGGTTATGACTAAAGCGAAGCTCCGTTCGTCTCAAACTACAACACAACAATTTTGATCTCCTGTTGCATATGCATTTTGCATTTTCATTTGTATTTCATTAACATGTATCTGTGTTGCATGTGTATTTTTTCCTCCCCGGTTCTATTGATCTTATTCCTTCCTTGACATGGAGCGTCTAAAGAAGACAGTTGCTTACAAGTTCCCTTCTCCTGATATCAGTTCCCTGTTGAGATTGGTTGTGTTAACAAATCAGAAAGTGAGAGCAGAATTCAAAGAATCTTATGGGAAGTTACTCAGTGTGGTGTGCAAACCTTCGGTGTTCGAGTTGAATGGTTTATACGCTCTTCTACAGTTTTACGACCCTCAGTTGAGATGTTTTGTTTTCCCTGATTATGTTCTGGCGCCGACCTTGGAAGAGTATTTTGTATTGCTAGGAGTTCCCATATTGGATCAGATGCCCTTTTACCATGACAATGATGAGCCTGATCTAGCTAGTCTTGCTGCAGTTCTAAATCTTGACATCTCAGAGTTATCAGGAAGATTGACTAAGCTAAATGGAGTATATGGGTTTCCTCTACCATTTCTAGTTGACAAGGCTCTACAGTTCGCAAAAGACGGTTGTTGGATTATGTTCAACGCCATTTTGGCCCTATGCATTTATGGTATTATCTTGTTTCCAAATTTGCCAGACTTTGTGGATTCAGATGCTTTCTTTATTCTTGTTTCGGAGAATCCGGTGCCTACTTTATTGGGAGATGTTTATCATTCTATCCATTATAAGAACGAGAAGCGGAGGGGTAAGAACGTGTCTTGCTGTGTACCCTTGTTGTATATGTGGTTCCTCGGTCACCTTCCGAAAATAGGTCCTTTTGTTGCTACTGCCAGCACCTCAGAATGGTCTGCGAGGTTAATGGGTTTATATGCGAAGAATATTGTGTGGTTTGATCATGATATACTTGGCACTAAGATCATATATAGCTGAAGTGGTTTTCCGAATGTCTCGTTGATTGGAAGGAAGGGATGTATTAACTATAACCCTTCTTTGTTGATTAGACAGCTTGGATACGCTTTGAAGAGTCCTCCTAAGGAAGAAGAGATACAGGAATCTCTGTATCTCACAGGTTTGCTGGAAGCTGACTTGTTGGTTAGGTTGGAGTATGCATGGTGTAAAGTTTACAGGCGAGGTAAGATATTGTTAGGAAAGAACAACAATCAAGCTTATGACCCTTACGTGGTATGGATCAAAGAGAGGGCTGCTAATTTTCTAATGCCATTTCCTTTAGTGGCGCCTTTGTATCCTATCGTAGTTGAAGAGCCCACTACTGTAGATATTCAGAAGTAAAACCAACTGTTGCGTGAGAAAGAAGAGTTGAAGAGGGCCAATGAAGAATTAGAGAAGGAAATCATTCAAATCCGAAGCGAGAAGATTGAGGTTGTTCATGCTTTCAAGAGGCAGATTGCACTTGTCAACAAACTGGGTACAGACCTGACAAGGGAGACCAATGATCGTGAACGCAACGGACGGGATTTGAATGCTGTTAGTAGTGTGCTTGCCACCAAGAAGGAGAATCTAGACAAAGCTTACTTAGATCTCTCTAGGTCTGACTCATTGTGGAATGCTACGCTCACTAACAACAAAGAGCGCGAGGACAAGCTAAGAGAACAGATCGATAAATTGAAGAAACAACTCAATACCAAGGATGAGAAGATTGCAATAGAGGGATCCCTCAGGCGTGATGTACAAAACAGGTTGAACGAAGTCATTGCAGAGCTAAAGCATTGTATGTTGAAAGCTGATTCTAAGAGGTGCAAGCTCGACGCATGCTTTGGAAGAGGATCTTGTGAGGAGCATGCTGAGGGTTTACAGTCCATCATCAGTCAGAGGGAGCTACTCATACATGGTTTACTCGCCAGACCTGATCATCCTGAGACAGTGAAGTTGCTTATGGATTTCCAGACTCGTCGCCCAGCTTGACTGTCTTTTCTTTGTTTCTTGTTTGTTTCGTATGTGTATTGACCATCATCAGGCTTGTTGGTTGAGGTCATTCCTATTTTGAACTCAGTTGATGTGTGCACACTGCCTATAGGCTTGTTATTATATGAGGAGTTATCATTCTGCTCGCTTGACTAGAGGGTTTTTTCTTTATCATTGGTGTTTCTTATGGAAACTAGAACCGAGGGGGAAATCTCCCTGCTGCATATATACATGTCTGCATTTTAGCATTTTTTCGCATTGCAGATGCATTAGAACTGTTTTCTTATCTCCTGTCTATTTTTAGTGTGCTCCAGGATTGCTGATAAAACAACTCACTGGTATGCGACTAGAGCAAATTAGAGGAAGATCATGGAACAAATGCAAGAGAAGATGCAGATTGAGATGCAAGAGATGAAGGACGGGATGACTCAATATACGGAAGTCATGTAAAACGTCGCCAAGGGGCAAGATCAGCTTCAAACTTTAGTGCAGCCTTTGATTGCACGGGTTGATGAAAATGGTGTGTTACATGGAGGGACAACTGCCAACCCACCTCGTGTTGAGAATCAGAATGTTAATAATGGTATACCGTTGGTCATCCCCAATGCTGGTGGGACTGGCAATGGTAATGGTACTGGAAATGGGAACGTGGCAGGAAACGGTAATGGGAACGTCGAAACCAACAGAAATGTTGGTGGAGGCAATGGAAATATAGGGATTGGAAATACTGGTTTCGGCAATGTCACCGCAAATGTTGGATTAGGTAACAATGGTTTCGGTAACGCTAGCAATAATGGTGTTGGTGTTGGTGCCTACAACGTGGGATTTGGTCCAGGTAATATCAACAATGGTCTTGGAAACAATGGGTATGGCCCTACAATTAATCGGAATGCTTATGGTCCTGCCTTTGCTGATTGTAATAATGGAGACCATTGCTGGAATGAAGATCATCAAGATGATGTATTCTCTATGAGGGGTATGGGTATTGAAATGCCCGCAGAAACTGATCGAAGGTTTAAAATGTTGGAGGAACAAATGAAGAACTTTACCAATCAAAACTCTATGAGGTTAGACATGGCTAATTTAGGGTTGGTGCCTCACTTGAGAGTGCCACACAAATTCAAGGCTCCCACTTTTGACAAATATAAAGGGGACACCTGCCCAAGAGTTCACGTACGGTCTTACTATCGGAGAATTTTGGTGTATTCAAGTGATGAGAAGATGTTGATGCATTTCTTTCAAGATAGTTTGTCTGGACCGTCACTCGAATGGTACATGGGGCTGGAGCCCACTCAGGTCAATAGTTGGAAAAGCTTGGCAGAGGCTTTCGTGAAGCACTACCAATATAATAGTGACCTTGCTCCCAACAGGGTCCAGCTTCAAAATCTTTCCCAGAAAAGTAGCGAGTGCTTTAAAGAGTATGCCCAAAGGTGGCGGGAGCTTGCAGCTAGGGTGCAGCCACCGATGGTGGAACGAGAGCTAATGGACTTATTTGTGGGCACTTTCTCTGGTATGTATTACGAGAAACTGCTCAACTGTATGACCGACAGTTTTTCTGACATGATAATTATGGGAGAATGCATAGAGAACGACGTTAAGATTGGGAAGATTCAGGCGGGCAAAGGATCCTCAGATAGAGGAGGAGGAAAGAAGGTATTTAGCAACAAAAGGCGTGAAGGAGAAACCAATTCAGTGTCGGGTTTCCAAGGAAGATGGAGGAATCAACCTCATAATCAGTATCAACAACAACAAGTCGCAAGTGTTACAATCCCTATACCATGACAACCACAACAACAGCCACAGTAACAACAACAACGGCAGCAACAACCACCTCAACAAAATCAGCAAGGGTATAGAAGGTATCCGGCACGGCTCAAAATGGCAGATAGAGTGTTTGATCTACCACCGATGCCATATTCTCAAATGCTTCAAGTATTGTTACAAATGCAGTTGGTCGAAAAGAGGACTCTGGCTCCTATGACAGGCACACCGCCATCTGGTTATGATGTGAATGCACGATGCGAGTTTCACTCTGGGGCACCCGACCATACTATTGACAATTGCAAGGCTTTCAAACATAAATTGCAAGATCTGATCAATGGCAAAGTAATAGATTTTTCACACGATGCACCAAATGTTGTGCAAAACCCTATACCAAATCATGGGCCGGCTAGGGTTGGTGCTGTTCTAGTGGAGGAAGGGTTGAAAACACCATTGAGTTTTGTGAAGGAGAAACTATTGAAAGGGGGAGTGTTCCCAGGTTGTAGTGAAGGCTGTGTCAACTGTTTGAGCCATCCAGAGGGATGTGATGATCTAAAGAAGTGTATTCAAGGAATGATGGATGACAGAATGTTACAATTTGATCGAACCGCTGAAAAGAAACCCGTGGAAGTAGTGGGGGAGGAGCAAGATGAAGTCGCAACAATTTCAATCCCATACAAAATAATTATTATTCCAGTGCCTCCAAGGCCACCTACCATCACCATCACTAAGGCAGGACCTGTGCCATATGAAAGTACTAAGGCTATCCCGTGGAATTATGGAGCCGAAGTGTTTTGTAATGGACAGAAGGTAGAACTGAAAAGCTTACATGTTGACTCAGTTGATAATCTTGTTGGAGCGGGAGGAATTACAAGGAGCGGTAGGATCTTTACAGCAGCTGAGGTGGTGGCAGAAAAATATGATAAAGGAAAAGGCAAGTTGGTAGAAGAAACTCCTCAGGTGGTTGGGAAGGAATCTCTGGCAAAGATATGGAAGAGTTCATGAAGTTAATTAAAAGAAGCGACTACAAGATAGTCGACCATCTGCAACAAACTCCCTCCAAAATTTCTATACTATCATTGCTATTGTGTTCAGAAGCGCATCGAAATGCGTTGTTGAAAGTTTTAAGCACTGCTTACGTGCCACAAGAAATATCGATTAACCAGCTCGAAGGAGTGGTGGCACATGTAAATGCAGGAAATGGTCTGGGATTTATAGATTTGGATCTGACGCCGAAGGGGAGAAAGCACAATTTGGCGCTGCATATTTCATTGGAATGCCAAGGAACAGTGATGTCACACGTCCTTGTTGACACAGGGTCGTCCTTAAATGTACTACCAAAGAAAGCCTTAATGAAAATAGATCATCAGGGTCTTTACTGTACACCAAGTGATTTGGTGGTACGAGCCTTTGATGGAACCCGAAGATCTGTTTTTGGGGAAATAACTCTGCCTATCCAAGTGGGCCCAGAAGTGTTTGAGGCGGTATTTTACATCATGGACATTCAGCCTGCTTACAGCTGTCTGCTAGGCCGTCCATGGATACATTCTGCTAGCGCCGTTACTTCTACATTGCATCAAAAGCTGAAATATATGGTTAGGGGTAATGTTGTGACAGTCTGTGGCGAAGAGGATATCATGATTAGCCACCTGTCATCTTTCAAATATGTTGAAGTAGATGGAGAGATTCATGAGACTTTGTGTCAGGCCTTTGAATATGTTCAAGTGAAGGATAAGTCTCCAGTTGTGAACAAAGGACCAGTAGTGGCTATGTCGTCTTTCAAGGAGGCTTAAGCGGCAGTTCAAGCAAGAGCATCGCAAGGTTGGGGTCAAATTTTGGATATTCCGAATAAGCAGGAAAAGTTTGGCTTGGGATATCGTATGTCTTCTTCGTTCTCGCCAAGCACGCCAAGGTTCAAGGGGCCAGTTGTGTTTACTCCGGGAGGAGTCAATTTCAAGAGGATCAATGTTGTATCTAATAATGAAGACGGAGATAATGATTGTAACATGGAAGCATGGATCAAGCCGAGCACTCCGGGACAGAAGCTATGCAATTGGTCCATCGAGGAATTTGTCTAAGTGACACGTGAACAGTAATGACTTGTTTTATCATTTTTTTGTGTAACCCTATGTTCTACCCGGAGCATAAGGGTGTTATATTCAGGGCCTATTTGCTTATGTTTGAACAATATTTTCATCATTAATCAAAGGGCGTTTTTCTCATTCAAATTTTGTGATCCCTGTTTTTCTTCTTTTTGTTTTCTAACAATAAAATGGCAATGTGGTTTGTGTTTGTTTTGTTTGCATATCATTTAAGCATAAAATCATCATCATTGTAGGTTACACATTTCAGATGCCACCGACTCAGACTCTTCTATGACTCGTTGTGACTTTGACAATCCGATCTTTCAAGCAGAAGGAGAGATTGATGAAGAAGAAGACCTACCCGAGGAGCTTGCTAGATTGTTGAAATAAGAAGAGAAGGTCATTCTGCCTCATCAGGAGGAAGTTGAAGTCATCAACCTGGGAACTGAAGAGGATAAGAAGGAAGTCAGAATAGGGGTTGCGCTACAAAACGACGTCAATCAAAGACTGGTTGAGTTACTCCAAGAGTATAAAGATGTCTTTGCTTGGTCATATGAAGATATGCCTGGACTCGACACATATATTGTGGTTCATCGTCTGCCTCTTTGAGAAGAGTGTCATCCTGTTAAAGAAAAATTAAGAAGAACCAGACCTGATATGGCAGTGAAGATCAAGGAAGAGGTTCAAAAGCAGTTAGACGCCGGATTTCTTGCCGTGACAAATTACCCTCCGTGGGTCGCCAATATCGTACCTGTGCCTAAGAAGGACGGCAAGGTCAGAATGTGTGTTGACTACAGATACTTGAATAGAGCGAGCCCGAAAGATGACCTCCCACTCCCCCATATTGACGTGCTTGTTGATAATACCGTGCAATACTCATTGTTTTCCTTCATGGACGGTTTTTCCAGATATAATCAAATTAAGATGGTGCCAGAGGATATGGAGAAAACGACTTTTATCACGCCTTGGGGGACGTTTTGCTATAAGGTGATGCCTTTTGATTTGAAGAATGCAGGGACAACCTATCAACGAGCAATGGTGACACTCTTTCACGACATGATGCATCATGAGATTGAAGTGTATGTCGATGATATGATGGCAAAGTCCCAGACAGAGGAGGAGCATTTGGTGAATCTTCTAAAATTGTTTGAGAGGTTAAGAAATTTCAAGTTGAGGCTGAATCCAAACAAGTGTACTTTCAGCGTACGGTTAGGAAAATTGTTGGGGTTTATTTTCAGTGAGAAAGTCTTTGTTGTGTAGTATCTTGTCTGTTCTTGCAGGTTTGTTGCCCTTGGGGCATCTCTCTAAGAAGGTGTATGCTTATCCCCAGCAGTTGGTCGATACACATTTTTAATCCCCACGGAATACAGATACGTGCTTACTCCCCAACAAGTCAAGATTTTGAGTACTTGGGAAAGTTTATCTCCAGCAGAATATGATCATTTCCCATGAGTGGGTGTAGAATTATTCCCCAACAGTAGAGTGAATCCAGGGTTTGTATCCCCAGCACGAGTTTATTTGCACTAGACATCTCTAGTCTTTTCCCCAGCGAAGTGGACTCCATCTCTTTAGCATTTATTTTGCTAGAGCGGTTCCGTTGCATCTGCATGCGTGCATAACATCTACCGAAATGCATAGCATTTCCATTTCATATGGAGCATTACGCCATTTTCAAACATTTTCATTTGAAACATAAACCAGGTGTATTGCCTTGGAGGCCGGTAATCTTTTCCAGCAGAAGCCGTTTGGTTCAGGAGATTTTATGTTATCCCCAGCAGAGTGGGTGATGAACTTTTGTTCTTTGGAAGAGTTGTTTATACCTCTTCCTATCGGAGTTTGTTCCTTGGCAAGTTGCGAGTCGGTTGATTTCGTTGCCTATTTAGTTCTCTTCTTTATTCCAACTGTGGGTTGGTATTTCGTTTCCTTATTCCAACTGTGGGTTGGTAGTTCGTTTCTTTATTCCAACTGTGGGTTGGAAGTTTCTTTCTTTATTCCAACTGTGGGTTGGTATTTTGTTTCCTTATTCCAACTTGTAAGAGCACAGATTGTGTCTTAGTAAGATCTCTATGTTTTGATGATAACACTTATGAATTTTGTATTCAAGAATTATATACTCTAAATTTGTTCTAGACTGTTTGCTACAGGTACAAAAGAAAATATTCTTAAAGAGCAAATTTGGATCTGAACAATGCAATTTTGAAAGGCTTCAAAGGTTCAAAGAGCATCTTAAATGAAGATCTGAACGCTGCCTCCAGAAGAATCTGAATGTTGCTTACTAAAGATTCTGAAGCAGAAGCCTCTATAGAATAAGAAGACTCTGAGAGTTCAGAAGCTTAGTCATCAGAAGACTCTGAAGATACTACACGCTGCAATGTATTGAGAATCTGATATAGAAGACTCTGCTCTGACAGATTTACACGCTCAAGCATACAAGCTGCATAAACTCTGATTCAGCATAATCTGAAGAACATCCCAAGACTCTAAGGATCCAGAAGATCAAGACTCTGAAGATTCTAAAGATCCAGACTTTGATGTTGACAACTGAACTTACTTAGTGAAGAAGATTTGAATATGACCGTTGGATCATCTCAACAGCTCTTTCCTTTTTTATGCTAGACACAAGAACACAGACAAAAAGGATTTATCTGTGCATTCCATTCTAAGGAAAGATTCTGCAGAGTAAAGACAAAAGGCTCCAGGCTTTTTCAGCACAACCTCCAACGTAAGAAGACTTCATGGATTCAAGTGCCTATAAAAGAAAGTCTACTCCATCTTCTTGAAAGAAAAACGAATCAATTGAGAAAAACACTCAGAAAAGCAAATCTCTCAAAAGCTCTTAATATTCTATTTGCTATTAACTTTGTTCTTACACTTAAGAGAAATATCACTGTTGTGATAAATAGCTTTTTAGAAGCAATCTTACTCTTGTATTAACTTTACATTGATTGTAAAAGGTTTTCCTTAAGAGGATCCAGTTGGGATCAATAGCTCTTAAGAAGACTAAGAACAGTTGTTCTTAGGTGTCACTATTGTAATCTGTTTGATTATATAGTGGATTAAGTCCTTGACTGAGAAAGGCAAATCACTCTTGAGAGGGTGGACTGGAGTAGTTGTGTTAAACGAACCAGGATAAAAATATATGTGTTTTAATCTTTGATTATTTGTCATACTTATTCAACCCCCCCCCCCCCCCCTCTAAGTATTTTCTCACCTTCAGTTGGCATCAGAGCTCCGGTTCTGCGTGTGCTACCACTTAACCGTGTCAGTAAAGATCCAGTGAGAAAAATTACTTTGATATATATATTTGTTTGTCATTATGGGTGATGCTTCTACATCAAACTGTAACAAATATGAAGGGGATAGAATCAGCACAAAGCCACCCATGTTTGATGGGGAAAAATTTGATTACTGGGAAGACAGGATTGAAAGTTTTTTCCTTGGGTATGATGCTGATTTTTGGGACTTGGTCATTGATGGCTATGAACATCCTACAAGTGAGGATGGCAAGAAAATTGATAGAAAATCAATGACAGAAGCCCAGAAAAAGGATTTCAAAAATCACCATAAGGCTAGAACAATACTGCTAAATGCAATCTCTCATACTGAGTATGAAAAGATTACAAACAGAGATACAGCTCATGGAATGTTTGAGTCACTTAAAATGACTCATGAGGGAAATTCTCAAGTAAAGGAGACAAAGGCTCTGGCGCTGATACAGAAGTATGAAGCGTTCAAAATGGAAGAATCTGAAAATATAGAAACTATGTTTTCTAGATTTCAGATCCTCACAACTGGGCTAAAAGTTCTGGACAAGGGATACTCCACATCAGATCATGTAAAGAAAATCATTAGAAGTCTGCCTACCAGATGGAGACCAATGGTGACTGCCTTGAAGATGGCTAAAGATCTGAACAAGATCTCTCTAGAAGAACTCATCAGCTCACTGAGGAGCCATGAGATTGAGCTTGAGGAAGATGAACCTCAGAAGAAAGAAAAAGGTAAATCTATTGCTTTAAAATCTAATAAATCTGCTAAAGCCTTGCAGGTTATTGAAGAAAGCTCTGAAGGATCTTCTTCTGAAGAAGAAGATGAATTATCCATGCTATCCAGAAGGATCAACAAACTCTGGAAGCATAAGGGAAAGAAGTTCAACAACTTCAGAAAATCTGATCACAGAAAGGAATCTTCTGGGCACAGAAGATCTGGAAAGAAAGAAGTTGTATGCTATGAGTGCAAGGAACCTGGGCACTACAAGAATGATTGCCCCAAACTTCAAAAAGAAAAACCCAAGAAGAAGTTTGACAAAAAGAAAAAGGTTCTTATGGCTACATGGGATGATTCAGATGAATCTAGATTTGAATATGAGTCAGAAGAAGAGTGTGCCAACGTGGCACTGATGGCTGGCATAGAAGATCTGAATGAAGAATCATCTGAAGAATCATCTGGATCTGAGTCAGAATCTGATTCTGATGCTGAAGAGGTAATGGCTAAACTCACTAAAGAAGAACTTATAAAGGTGTTATCTGAAGTTCTGAAAAACTATAACAATATCAAACTCAAAAACAAGAAGCTGAAAAGCAATCTTGAATCTGAGATTGATCTTCTGAAGACAGAACTTGTTGAGCAAAAAGAAATTAATCTGAAAATCAAAAATGACTTTGAAATAGCTCAACAAGAATCTGAATCTGAGACTGAGTCATGTGAAAACATTTTAGAAAAATATGACTCTAGTTTTCAGAGATTCCTTACTAAAAGCATAGATAGAAGCAAGATGGCTTCAATTATCTATGGAGTTAGTAGGAATAACAGGAAGGGAATTGGATTTAAATCTTCTTCTTTTGAGAAGAATGTAAAACCAATACCTGTTGATGATCTGATCATTAAGATGACTCCTTTATATTCTAAATTTAAATTTGGTCATTTAAATGATATTAAACACACTAGTTCTGGAAAGAATGATCATGTGTTTAGATCTAAGGCAAGTCTGAATAAACACTATGTTGAAAAACAGAAGTTTAGACAAACCTACAAACCAACTAACCCTAAAGGACCAAAGAAGATTTGGGTACCTAAAAGCAAAATAATCCCTGTTGCAGATGTTCTTAGCAGCAAGGTCATGACGCCAATCATGGTACCTGGACTCTGGATGCTCACGACACATGACAGGAGAAAGGTCTATGTTCCAAAGCCTGGAACTTAGATTTGGAGGTGACGTGAAGTTTGGAGGGAACCAGAAAGGCAAGATCATTGGATCTGGCACTGTTGGAAATGGTAAACTTCCCTCTATAACTAATGTTTTACTTGTTGAAGGCTTAAAGCATAATCTATTGTCCATAAGCCAATTAAGTGACAATGGTTATGATATTACCTTCAATCAACAAAGTTGCAAAGCTATTAGTCAGAAGGATGGCTCAATCCTATTTAGTGGTAAGAGGAAAAACAACATTTATAAAATAAATCTTTCAGAACTTAAAGTTCAGAATGTAAAATGCCTCTTGTCTGTTAATGAGGAGCAATGGGTCTGGCACAGAAGATTGGGACATATTAATATGAGACGTATATCTCAGTTTAATAAACTTAATCTTGTCAGAGGACTTCCTAAGTTGAAGTTCAACTCAGATGCTCTTTGTGAAGCATGTCAAAAAGGAAAGTTTTCAAAATCTTCTTTTAAATCAAAGAATGTTGTTTCTACCTCCAAGCCATTAGAACTACTTCACATTGATCTGTTTGGACCAGTGAAAACTGCATCCATCAAAGGCAAGAAGTATGGATTAGTCATTGTTGATAACTATAGCAGATGGACATGGGTAAAGTTCTTAAAACACAAGGATGAGTCACACTCTGTGTTCTTTGACTTCTGCAATCAAGTCCAGAATGAAAAAGATCTTAAAATTATTAAAGTCAGAAGTGATCATGGTGGTGAATTTGAAAATAAACATTTTGAAAAATATTTTTCTGAAAATGGCATTGCTCATGATTTCTCCTGTCCTAGAACTCCACAACAAAATGGAGTTGTAGAGAGGAAAAATAGAACTTTGCAAGAAATGGCCAGAACCATGATCAATGAGACTAATCTGGCAAAGTATTTTTGGACAGAAGCAATTAACACAGCTTGTTACATTCAGAACAGAGTGTCTGTAAGACCTCTTCTGAAAAAGACTCCCTATGAATTGTGGAGGAACAGAAAGCCCAACATTGCTTGTTTTCATCCTTTTGGATGCACTTGTTATATGCTTAACACTAAAGAAAATCTTAACAAGTTTGATTCCAAAGCACTTAAGTGTTTCATGCTTGGTTATTCTAAACGCTCTAAAGGCTACAGAGTATTCAATACTGAAACACAGATTGTGGAAGAATCTATTCATGTAAGATTTGATGATAAGCTTGGCTCTGAAAAGCCAAAGCAGTTTGAAAGTTCTGCAGATAGAGAAGTGATTCTCACAGACTCTGAAGGCTCAGAGGCAGAAAAGGCTAAAGAGAAGGAATCTGAAGCAACTCCAGATGCTATTCCCTTATCTTCTCAAATGGACAACTTACACATTTCTGAAAGATCAAATGTCAGAGGATCTTCTTCCAGAATCAAGGCTTCTCACCCAGAAGATGTGATTATAGGAAAGAAAGATGATCCAATTAGGACAAGATCCTACCTCAGAACATCTGAATCTTCATTGTTTGGTTTAGTGTCAATAATTGAACCAACATTTGTTGATGAGGCTCTGGAAGATAATGAATGGATTATTGCCATGCAAGAAGAGCTGAATCAATTCACTAGAAATGAAGTTTGGGATCTGGTTCCTAGACCTAAAGGATTCAATGTTATTGGAACAAAATGGGTCTTCAAGAATAAGTTAAATGAAAAGGGAGAAGTTGAAAGGAATAAGGCAAGGCTGGTTGCTCAAGGTTACAGTCAGCAAGAAGGAATTGACTACACAGAGACTTATGCTCCTGTTGCAAGGTTAGAGTCTATACGTTTACTCATTTATTTTGCTGCACAAAATAACATCACTCTTTATCAGATGGATGTTAAAAGTGCCTTTCTTAATGGTATTATAGAAGAGGAAGTATATTTCCACCAACCTCCTGGTTTTGAAAGTGAAAACTTTCCAGATCATGTTTTTAAAATAAAGAAATCTCTTTATGGTTTGAAACAAGCTCCCAGAGCTTGGTATGAAAGGTTGAGTAATTTCCTTCTGAAGAAAAATTTTATCAGAGGAAAAGTGGATACAACTTTATTCTGTAAAACTCTTAAGAAAGATCTGTTGATTTGTCAAATATATGTAGATGATATTATTTTTGGATCAACAAATATTATGCTTGGAAAGGAGTTTGCTAAATGTATGCAGGCAGAGTTTGAGATGAGCATGATGGGAGAATTGAGATTCTTTTTGGGAATCCAAGTCAATCAGACTCCAGAGTGCACCTACATACATCAGACCAAATATGTTATAGAGCTTCTGAAGAAGTTCAACATGGCTGATAGCAAGATGGCAAAGACTCCAATGCACCCTACAAGCACTCTAGGTAAGGAAGAGGTAAGTAAGAAGGTAGATCAGAAACTCTACAGAGGTATGATAGGATCTCTTCTATACTTGAATGCTTCTAGACCTGATATTCTGTTTAGTGTCTGCTTATGTGCAAGATTCCAATCAGATCCTAGAGAATCACACTTAACAGCTGTTAAGAGGATTCTAAGGTATCTGAAAGGTACTACTAACATGGGTCTGTGTTACAGAAGATCTGGTGAATTTTCATTAGTTGGATTTTGTGATGCTGATTATGCTGGAGACAGAGTTGAACGTAAAAGCACTTCTAGAAGCTGTCAGTTTCTTGGAAGTCATCTGATCTCATGGTACAGCAAGAAGCAACCCACTATTGCACTATCAACTACAGAGGCAGAATACATTGCTGCTGCTGGATGTTGTACGCAGATGCTCTGGATGAAGAGTCAGCTAGAAGACTATCAGATTTATGAGTAATCTTTCTATCTTCTGTGATAATACTTCTGCTATATGTTTATCCAAAAATCCAATTTTACACTCTAAGGCTAAACATATAGAAATTAAACATCACTTCATCAGAGACTATGTTCAGAAGGGTGTAATAAATCTAGCTTTTGTTGATACAGATCATCAATGGGCTGATATTTTCACAAAACCCCTTGCTGAAGATAGGTTTAAGTTCATTCTGAAAAATATTTGTATGGATTTTTGTCCAGAGTAATATTTATCAGAGGCAACTTCTCAGATGCAAAATGCTTAATGATCTGAAGTATTTCATCTGATTATTTATTCATTTATCTTTGAATTTATTTGTGTGAAACTCTGAACTAACAAACTCAGAAGATCTGAAAGTTGGAAACGTTTCATTTCTTTAGAGACATCAGATGCACACGTAAGCAAACACGTGTCACTCAGAATCTGAAAAGATGTTGTGCTCTACTGAATTGACGTTTGAGGTATTGCTTTGAAAATTTCAATTTTCTTGAATTCCCCCCATTTGTCATATCATTAATTGAAATGATTATTTTTCATTAAATGCAGTGTAATAATTGTTTTCATTAAATGCTGTCTAAACGTGCTTGTGTGACTATTGATGTTCCCTATGTGCATTTATTACTTGGTTTTTGGTTTTCTATAAATACCACTCATCACACCACTTTCACACTTTTCACATTCTCTACACTCATGCGTTTTTTCCTTCTGTTCAATCTCTACCAAAACCCTAAACCTCATTCAAGAACTTCTTCTTCTTCAATGGATTCCACTTCATCAAACATTGTTGAAACCTCTAACAACAACAACAACAACAATGTTGTTACGTACAAAGAGCCTGTACGCACTCTTCTCACACCAGTCAAAGATCTTGAGGTTCTCTGTGAAAACTTCATTGATTTTGAATCACTGGAAGAAAATGGGTTTGACCTAATAACTTCCATTAAAGCTCAAGGATGGGATCACTACTTCAACAGACTGATGGGTCCAGTTTACCCAACTCTTTTAAAGGAATTTTGGATCCATGCTCATGTTGGTCCTAAGTTTATTCACTCTTCTGTCCTGGGGAAGGAGATTGTGATAACTGAGAAGCTGATAAGGCAACTGTTCAGTTATGAAGAATCTGAGGGTGTTACAAACCTAGCCTCTGCTCGTGTTGATTTGGCTAAGGTATATGAAGCTGTTACTATTTCTGGAACACCAACAAGCAAGGTGAAAGATCTGAAACCTATTTTCAGGATCTGGGCAAAAATCTTCATGGGAACTCTATTCCATAGGAAATCATCCAATTCACCAGACTATGTGAGTACAAAGCATCTGTACTTCCTGTACTGCATCAGTCAGAACATTAAGGTGGATCTGCCCTACCTTATTTTTAGTCATCTTCTGACTCATGTCAAAGAGACTAGGGAAGAGGTCAGAACTAAGACTGGAAAGGTCAGAAATTGGATACCTCTGGGAAGGCTTATTTCAGACATTCTAATTGAGAATCAATTAGTGAAAAATCTCTAAGATGCCAATCTGACAGATGATCTGTCATACATAATTGGATCTGAGATCAATGGACTAACTCTGAAAAGAATGAAGATTATCTCAGAGTTAACTGGTAATATAAGAAAGCTAAACTCTGAGGAGGTTAGTGACAGAAGGATACCAGTGGAAGATTTTCCTTTGTTCAGCGCAGAGGAACCAAAAAGTCTTGTCTGGGCTTATGTTGCAGATTGTCTGAAGGATGGAATTCCTCTACCAGCTAATCTTGTTCAGAGGCAAGAACAAGAAATGCCTCAACAGATGAGAGAAAAGCGTAGTAAGAGGAAGGCTGAAGAAGGTGTTGCTCAGAAGAAGAGAAAAGAGTCTGAGGTACCTAGGAAGAAGAAGAAAGGAGTAAAGAAAGTCAGAATCCAGTCTAGAGATGCTACTCTGGAAGAAATTAGAGACACTATTCATCAGGTATTAACATCTGATCCTACTCCTGCTGTTCATTCACCCCTTCCATCACCTTCCTCATCCCTTAGACATAGAACATCAAGACCTCAACCATCTGAAAATCATTCATCTGAACCAACAGCATCTGAACCTCAAAATCATACAACATCTGAATCCCAACAACCAACTCAACAAGAAATTCCATCACCAATAATTCCACAACAAGAAACTTCTCAACAAGAATCTCCACAACCAGAAATACCACAACCAGATACAATCATGTCAGAACCAAACCAAACAGAATCTGTTCAAACTGAACACTCTGAATAACCTGAACAACCTGCTTTCTCAGAAGATCCAAATCTTTCTGAAGAAATTTTGGATATCCAGCCTTTGAATCAATCTATTAATATTTCCTCAACATCTGTTCACTCTGAAGAATCTTCTGATTCTGAATCATCAGTTTATGAGCCAGAATGTCTAAAACAAGCTCGTTCTGAGAATGCTTTGAGAGAACATATTAACATTTCCATGTTTCAAGCTTCCCCATCTGGAACTCAAACTCCACCAAACTCCCCACTTCATCTCACCATCCTTCAATCATCTGACAACCATTCATCTGAAACGCAAACCATTCCACAACCATCTGAAACCAATCCATCTGAAACCCAAATCATTCCTAAACCATCTGAACTTCATCAGTTTGACAATCAAACATCTGAACCAACACCACTTCAACCACAACCATCTGAACCTGAACCATCTGAGACTGCACCATCTGAACCCACACAATCTGAACCCAATCCTGTTAACACTCCTAACCCTAACCCATCTGAACAGCCAGATCTGGGATCAAGTGTTAATACCATGTTTGAATTATTTAAGAAGGAATTGGATGCAGAGTATGCTCGTGTTCAAGAAGTGTGTCTGTCTAGTTTGGATCCAGCTGTTTCAAATGCTGCTTGGAAGAGTTTCATCTGGAAGTTTAACAAGGCTGCTTTGAAGGTCAGATCTAAATGCTCTAAGCTTGCCAAGACTAAATTTGCAGAGTTAGTCAAGGTAACTCTGATGAATCTTCAACCTCCTCCTCCAGTGCTGCGTTTGGAAGCTGCTCCTCCAGAGGTTCCTGAATCTGAAATGGTTGGACAAACTGTTGAAGAGAACCAATCTGACAGTGTTGCTGCTGCTACTGTATCTGCTTCTTCTTCATCTATGGTCACAGAACTTGTAGGTGATGTGAAGGAAATCAAGGATTGGATGGCTAAGCAAGAAAAGACAACTGACGAGATTAAGATCTGGATGTCTAAGCAAGAAGAGTCAACTGCCAAAATGACAGAACTTCTGACCCTCATTGCCTCACGCCAGACTTAGTTCTTGTTTAATGTTTTTTGTTTGCTTTTCAACTCTGAATGTTTAGTTTTTGCTTTCTTATTGTTTTGCTTTGGATATTTGGCATTCATGTTTTGGTACTCTATTTTTTGTTGAATGGATGTTGTTGTTTTTGCTTCTATATGTTTCTCTATTTATTTTCTTCTGTATCTTTACTGTCTTTAAAAATCTTTTTGATTATGACAAAAAAGGGGAGAAAAAGAGAATCTGAATGTTCAAACTATAAGCAATTACTTAAACTGAAATTCAGACATTTTATTAACTTACTTTGAATTTAAGTCTTTCAGATTATATTGTTATATCTGACATAATTCATTGAAGTTATCCTGAGATCTATTCATCCAGAACCTAATCTTTCAAAGAAAATCTGAGTAATAAATCAACTCTGATATCTTACTCTGATACTTGTACTCTGAAAGATAACTCAAGCAAGATGATAACCAGACGCTCTGACTAAAGGAGGTCACAATTTTCTGGCATCAAGCTTTGATTCTGAAAGTCAAACCTCTTGCATCAGATTCTTAATCTGAAATCAGGCTCTGAATCTGAAATTTACTCAATCAAAAAGGGAAGTGTTTTCTTCTATTAGAGTATTCATTTCAGGGGGAGATTGTTAATCTCAGGGGGAGCTATAATTCTTACTTTTTATTGAACAAAATTTCTCATGTTTTGTCATCATCAAAAAGGGGGAGATTGTAAGAGCACAGATTGTGTCTTAGTAAGATCTCTATGTTTTGATGATAACACTTATGAATTTTGTATTCAAGAATTATATACTCTAAATTTGTTCTAGACTGTTTGCTACAGGTACAAAAGAAAATATTCTTAAAGATAAAATTTGGATCTGAACAATGCAATTTTGAAAGGCTTCAAAGGTTCAAAGAGCATCTTAAATGAAAATCTGAACGCTGCCTCCAAAAGAATCTGAATGTTGCTTACTGAAGATTCTGAAGCAGAAGCCTCTATAGAATAAGAAGACTCTGAGAGTTCAGAAGCTTAGTCATCAGAAGACTCTGAAGATACTACACGCTGCAATGTATTGAGAATCTGATATAGAAGACTCTGCTCTGACAGATTTACACGCTCAAGCACACAAGCTGCATAAACTCTGATTCAGCATAATCTGAAGAACATCCCAAGACTCTGAGGATCCAGAAGATCAAGACTCTGAAGATTCTGAAGATCCAGACTTTGATGTTGACAGCTGAACTTACTTAGTGAAGAAGATTTGAATATGACCGTTGGATCATCTCAACAGCTCTTTCCTTTTTTATGCTAGACACAAGAACACAGATAAAAAGGATTTATCTGTGCATTCCATTCTAAGGAAAGATTCTGCAGAGTAAAGACAAAAGGCTCCAGGCTTTTTCAGCACAGCCTCCAACGTAAGAAGACTTCATGGATTCAAGTGCCTATAAAAGAAAGTCTACTCCATCTTCTTGAAAGAAAAATGAATCAATTGAGAAAAACACTCAGAAAAGCAAATCTCTCAAAAGCTCTTAATATTCTATTTGCTATTAACTTTGTTCTTACACTTAAGAGAAATATCACTGTTGTGATAAATAGCTTTTTAGAAGCAATCTTACTCTTGTATTAACTTTACATTGATTGTAAAAGGTTTTCCTTAAGAGGATCCAGTTGGGATCAGTAGCTCTTAAGAAGACTAAGAACAGTTGTTCTTAGGTGTCACTATTGTAATCTGTTTGATTAAATAGTAGATTAAGTCCTTGACTGAGAAAGGCAAATCACTCTTGAGAGGGTGGACTGGAGTAGTTGTGTTAAACGAACCAGGATAAAAATATCTGTTTTAATCTTTGATTATTTGTCATACTTATTCAACCCCCCCTTCTAAGTATTTTCTCACCTTCACAACTGTGGGTTGGTAGTTCGTTTCTTTATTCCAACTGTGGGTTAGTAGTTCGTTTTCAGTAATCCTAACTGTGGGTTAGTAGCTTTTTATCCCGACTACAGGTTGGTACTTTGGGTGTTATCCCGACAATTTGGTCGGTAGTCCTCTTTTGTTCGCTCTCGTAGAGTTTTCAGTGATCCTAACTGTGGGTTAGTAGCTTTTTATCCCGACTGCAAGTTGGTACTTTGGGTGTTATCCCGACATTTTGTTCGGTAGTCCTCTTTTGTTCGCTCTCGTAGCGTTTTCAATGATCCTAACTATGGGTTAGTAGCTTTTTATCCCGACTGCAGGTTGGTACTTTGGGTGTTATCCCGATAATTTGGTTTGTAGTCCTCTTTTGTTCGCTCTCGTAGCGTTTTCAACGATCCTAACTGTGGGTTAGTAGCTTTTATACTGACTTCAAGTTGGTAGTTTGGAGTGTTATTCCGACCTTTGGTCGGTAGTCTTTTTTTCCTCAGTAGGGTTCGTCATTCCGACTTCAGGTTGGTAACCTTTGTTGTAGTCAGTTCGCTCTCGTTCAACGTTTTCGGTAATCCCAACTGTTGGTTGGTAGCATTTGATTTATATCCTCAGAAAGTGAACCCTTATCCCATCTTTTGGACGGTATCTTTTGATTATTATCTTTCGGTGGATGTTCGTTCCCCACAGAGTTGTTTGGTTAAGCTTCTCTTTTCCCCAGCGGAGTACTTTGGTGATCAAAGCAGTTATCTTCGGAGATCTTGTTTGTAGTGTTATTTCTGTGGTTCGAAAATTTCCGGATTCTTTGGGTATTCAACCATCTTTTACCTTGATTGTTTGAAATCCGTTCGCTTTTCATCCACTCAAGTCTAAGCCACTTGAATAGGGGCAGCTGTTTTACCCCAAAATTTGCCCAACCTTTTCTTTACTTGGTTTGTGTTTCATTTCTTTGTTCTAGCATATTGCATTGCATATCATTTTGCATTTATAGGAAATCAAGAGATGTGTTTATAGCAAGAGGAGTTTGACAAGGGTTCTAAGCCTAGCCAAGAGTTTATATTCAAGTTATCAAGTGGTTATCCTCATCAGAGACAAATCAAAGTCCTTGAAGAAAGGAAAGCAAGTGTATGTGGTTCACCTCCTGTCTAGGAGGCCATTTGAGGGTCATCTGGGGACCACAAGTCCATGGTTATGGAGAGAGATTGTCATTGAAGCTCATTGGAGGCCTTTAGGGTCATTATGGAGCTCATCTAAGTGTTTATTCCAAGTGCTAATGGCCACAGTTGAAGTTGGTGCAGTTAGGGTTTTCATCTGGTCAACCCTAAGTCAACTTTGAAATTGAAAGAGATTAAGACTCAATTCCAAGTCTTTGTGATCATGGAATTTTATGTTGAAACATATTATATGTCATTTCAAGATCAATTCATCAAGAATCAAGAGTGTGAGAAGTTATTGAGCTAGGGTTTCTAAGCTTTCTCAGTGTAAAATCCCTTGTTCAGTGCCTAACTTCAAGACCACCTATCTCAAGATACATGTGTAATCTCATTTTCTTGTGGACATGAAACTTATATAGCTTGTTCTTAGATTTCCAAAAATTACTAGAAGTCCTCCATTGGATTTATAGAACTCTAGTTATGAAGCTGACAAGTTACAGGTCCTCAGATGAATGTGATTTCAGTCAATAAAAGTCAACCAACTTCAAAGACATTTTTGACCTAGAAGGATGTTTCTCTTCAACTTCAAATGAACATGAAAGTTGTTCCTTATGGTCTTAGCTTTCCAAAAAGTACTATAAGTCGTCCATTGGATTTATAGAACTCTAGTTATGAAGCTGACAAGTTACAGGTCCTCAGATGAATGTGATTTCAGTCAATAAAAGTCAACCAACTTCCGAGACATTTTTGACCTAGAAGGATATTTCTCCTCAACTTCAAATGAACATGAAAGTTGTTCCTTATGGTATTATATTTCCAAAAAGTCCTAGAAGTTCTCCATCTGATTTGTAGATCTCAAGTTATAAGGCTTGCAAGGCAGGGGTATTTTGGGAAAGTAAGATTACATGTCATTTTCATTATAGGTCCATTTCACCACTTTGCACACTTCAAATGAAAATCTTTCCAACACAAAACTTGCTCCAAATGGGGTCATTTTCATTGTCAAACATCAAGGTATCAAAGATTGGGCTTGGATTGAAGAATCCCCAATACAATTTCCATGAAAAAGGCTTTAAAAAGGGAAATTCATAATTAATTCATGTGAAGACATTTTGGATAAACTTTGTGCATTTTTTGAGTACAAATGACATTCCAAATACAATGTCAATTTTGGATTTGGAGTTTGAACTCAAATTAATGGCCATTTTCACACTTTCTTCAATGATAAGTAACATGTCAAAAACACACCATAAGACCAAACCAAAGGGCAATCCTCAGCCCTTGGATCAGCATTGACATTATGCAAGTCAGCCATGCCATCTTGACAGCTTGAAAAGGACAAATTCGTGTACTTGGCAAGTGGGAAAAGTTTGAAAAAGTGAAAATTGGTTTGGGCTTAAGGAGTTGTCATTGGGCCTCCTCTTGATCTAAATCCAACATACTTAAGCTCATGAACATTTCCAAGTCCTCAGAAGTGAATTTGGTGAGAGAGAGAGAGAAAGAGCAAGAACAGTTTGAAAAAGGTGAGAGTGAGAGTGAAAATCGTTTTTTATATTTCATTGAGTTTCAATCATTTTTAAACATCCAAAAACATTCCTTGAGTTTATTAGAACGTTTCTGGACAACTTATTGCAAGCTTTGATAGCACACTGAGCTGTGTAGAAGCTTATTTTTAGGTTACTTACTTTTCATTTTTTCTCTCCATTCA
This sequence comes from Lathyrus sativus, assembly GCA_963859935.3. NCBI lineage: Eukaryota > Viridiplantae > Streptophyta > Magnoliopsida > Fabales > Fabaceae > Lathyrus > Lathyrus sativus. The sequence goes on from OZ012735.1 coordinate 38,475,063, forward strand.
AGCATCTATTTCGTGCCATTTTTGCATATTATTGAACCTCTTGACATGTAGATAGATTCTGGTATGTTTTGGTTTTCATTAGTGAACTTTTTTTATTTTGATCGTTTTCTTATTCTCTTCGTTTTTCAAAACTCAAGCACTTTTATGGAAAAAATAATGGTTGATTGTTGATCCTCGTGATGAGTAGATCATTTTCCATATAAAGTTTGTAAAAAATGGTGGATTTTTGAGTTTGGTCGTGTGTTGTTGTGGTCTGCACGGTGGCCGGAGCGTTGGTAGGGGTGATCGGAGTTGCAGTCCGACTACCTTCTCTTCCCTCCAAGTCTTGAGGTTGAAGATGCCTAGGTGTCTTCGTTTCATGCGTCCGATTTGTTTAATTTTTGTTTGGATGGTTGTGATTAAGACTCACGGTAGTCTGGTTTTGACTTGTTGCACTTGATTCATTTTAAAATATTCATTAACGTGTTGTCTGATTTTGAGCCACATGATTGGATGACCAAAGGATCATGCGCTTCCTGGTTGTGTTCCATGATGGTCCACGTTTGACCTGGCTTCACTAGATCACCAGATTTTATTTTGTTTTATTTTTGTTGTTGGGCTTAGCACACGTGTGTTGTTTGCACCCCCTGTTGGGCCCAGCCCCTTATTTAAACTGACTTTTGTTGCTATTCACCACCAAGTTTTATTTAATTTCCATTGTATTTCTTTTTATTTTATTTTTTGCATCTGTTTAGAAATTAAGTCATGAAAAATACCTCCAATGACCACAAAGTTCCACAAAAATACATTTTGGATTCCTTGAGATGTCCTCTTATTTTTAGAAATTTTTATTTTATATTATGACTTATTTTTCATTTAAAAAAGGGATTTACCATTGGAAGTGTCTTATTTGACCTAGTTTTGACATGCTTTGTTCTTGAATTTATTTCTCTCATGTCCCTTTGATCCAATGAATAAGATTCAATCCTCATATCCATAATGAGTTGAGGAATTTTTGAGGACCATTTTGCCCCTGACTTGTTGACTTTTGAGTTGACTTTTGAGGCATTTCATTTGACCCTAAACAATCCTCCTTCACAATGGAGCACCCTTGTGAATCAATTTCTATGGTGATGTTGTGAAGTGACCTTGATTGAGATCTTTTGGCCTCTGATTAGCAACATGTTTATGAGCTTTTAGCATTTTATTTAATAATTTTTGAATCATTTTCCTATTTTTAGAGTAACTTGCAAGTCAAGTTACCCAAAGGGAGGTTCACACATACATCTTGACCTAGTTTGACTTGGATATGACATTTTTGGATCTTTTGAGCTCTTAATGCCTATTGTTTCATGTTCCTAACATGTTAAGGATGATGCTTATTCATTTTTAGGTCATTATATTGTGTTTAGCTTGTTATTTTGTTTGTTTACTTTAGAGTTGCCAATTAGGGTTTCATTATGAAACATGCTTGCTTTCCTTTGAGAATTTTCTTGCATTTCCTTGTGGTATACTTGCCCTTTTCTTTTGAGAACTTGTATTTCATATCCCTTTCTGACCAATGACCTAGGAGTATCATTTAAGGTGGCTTGGTATCTCCTTTTGAGATACTTGAAGTTTGCCTAAAAATGATGGGATCCTTGAGGACTTTTCTTGTTGTTTTCTTTGTACTTCTTTGTTCCTTGCTTGTGATGCTCATGGTTGAGTGTCTATTGTGAGCTCCTTGATGTCCTCACATGATCTCCCATCCTCACTTTATCTTAGGAATTGTTTACATCTCATTTGTGTTTGGATTTGTGCCTTATGGTTGATGTTGCTTGGTTTAGGCCATTTCATCCCATTTTAGTGCACTTGTTTGTTTTCTTTAGTGAATTTCCTTATCCTTTATTTTCTTGCACATATCATATTTTTGTTTGAGGTTGAGATGAGAATTTGGAGGCTACTGCCCCACACCATTTTCCTCCCTCATTCCATCTTTGCATTTTTACATGTTTATGTTGTTTTGTTGCCTCCTTTGTCCCTTTTCCCTTAGGACCTCTAATCTTTCTTGTTCAAGATTGATTGTGATAGACATTAGGATATTAACCATGTATGATAAAATTAGGATAGTTTCATCCCTTTTATCCCAACCTTAGGAGCATTATGCATGACAATTTTACGGTCCAGTTTCCCTTAGTTTGTGTCTCTCTTTTCTCATCTTCTAAACAATCCAAAACACCTAATAAAGGTTAATGAATATGGTACGTTACGAGCCTTAAGCTACTTGGGAAATGGTTGTTGAAGGGTCTCCCTTCAATGGCTTGAGTGTTTAGTGTAGCACCCTTTGGGTGATATGCGACGCATTCACTCCTAAGTCATAGTCTCTAGTGCGATATGAATTGCAAACCAATTCAAAAACACTCCTTCTCTAAAAAACATAAAAACAATCATTCAAACTTCTTTTTTCCCTTTGGGGCCTTTAACCTTTGAGAAATCATTTTCATAAGGAGAGTTTTATTAACTCTTGGTTCTATCGCAAACGGTAACGCCTAAGTCTCCAATGGTCGAGCTGCATACACCAAACTGCTAGAACTGATTGTTAACCCTACTCGTTTAAAACTGTTGAGCAAACTTGTGTTCCCCGTTAGCCCGAACTAGGTTTGCTCTGATTTCTCGTACCAGACGAGGATACGTAGGCACAAGGCGCGATGTTTTGGCGAGCAACCTTCCCCCTTTTCGCCCGTAGTTAGTTGAACTACGTTGACTCTGACTTCTCATTTCAGATGAGATACGTAGGCACAAAGCGCCATTGCTTTGCCGAGTCACTTATTTTTCTTTTGTCCTTAAGCCTGTAGTTAGATAGTTTTAATCACCCCTTTTTAGATAGACAACAAGCGTGGATCCTGTCGAGTACGACGGACGTGAGGGGTGCTAACACCTTCCCCTTGCGTAACCGACTCCTGAACCTGAGATTTGGTTGCGACGACCGGTCTTATCCCTCTTTTTGTTATGTTTTCTATGAGCGTTTCCTTTCCCTCTCTTGGGATAAATAACGCACGGTGGTGACTCTTCTATCATTGCCGGCCTCGATTTTCTCAGTAGCGACAGGTATATCTATTTGCTTAAAGGTATGCTAAAGGTTAAAAGGTAAAGAGAATGACCTAAGGGGTTAGTCCTAAGTATACTCGCCAAGAAATCACATCTTGTGCCTACATATCTTGGGTAGGGGATGGAATCAGAGTATTCGTAGTTACCCTCAAAGAGGATTGAGGAACTTCTTGAGTGTGGTCAAGGTTCCAAGGGGATGTAAATGTTCATATGAAAGCGCTTACATGGAGTGTAGCGACTCCTATTCTACATTGAAAGTTGGGGTAGAGAATGTCCACGGCGGAACGTTAAACATGAGTACGGAGACTCAGATCCTAAGGCTAGGATAAGGGGTAAAGGTAAAGGATATCCACGGTGGGACGAGTGCCTGGAGCGTGGTGACTCCGATCCTAAGTTGAGAAAGGTAAGAGGAAGTTAGTTGTTAGTGAGCTCGCCAAGATATCACATCTTGTGCATACGCATTCTCAATGAGAAATCAGAGCGTTCGTAGTTCCCCTCAAAGAGGAGTGAGGAACTTCTTGACGGTGGTCAAGGTTCTAGGGGGATGTAAACGTTCATATGGAAGCGCTTACGTGGAGTGCAGCGAATCCGAATCTATGTTGAAGTTGAATTGAAAAGGGTGAAATAAGTATTCCTCGGCGGGAACTTATGTGGAGTGCGTCGACTCCTGATCCTAAGGTTAAGATAGGGTCAAGAATGTCCACGGCAGGACGCCTAAGCATGAGTACATCGACTCAAATCCTAAGGCTAGGAAAAGGTTGAGGTACGTCCATGGCGGGACACTAAGCACGAGTAAGACGACTCGGGTCCTAAGGCTAGGATAGGGTGAGGGTGAAGGCCTTGACACGACGGTCAAATGGGATACCTTTCCTTCGGAAACAGTTAATAAGTGGAAAGGTGAAGCAATGATAAACAAGTGATAAGAATGAGATATTGAAATACAAATATGTACAATAAGCATGATCATGATTAAGTTCAAATGGAAAGTCGAAAACTAGTTAGATATGGATGGTGAAATGTGATTTAATTAAAATGGTGACTTGTTTTAAGAGAGGATTAAATTGTTTTTATTGTTTATTTGTTAAAACTTAAAGGAGATTACTAATTAATTAATCTAAGTTATTTAAGCTATTGAAAAAATGTTTTTATTTATTTTTTGAGAAAAGATTGGATTAAGTGTAAATTAAAAAAAGATTAGTTAATATAAAAGATTTCTAAGAAGTTAAGTGTAAGAGCACAGATTGTGTCTTAGTAAGATCTCTATGTTTTGATGATAACACTTATGAATTTTGTATTCAAGAATTATATACTCTAAATTTGTTCTTAACTGTTTGCTACAGGTACAAAAGAAAATATTCTTAAAGAGCAAATTTGGATCTGAACAATGCAACTATGAAAGGCTTCAAAGGTTCAAAGAGCATCTTATATGAAGATCTGAACGCTGCCTCCAGAAGAATCTGAGTACTGCTTGTTGCACCCCAAAATTTGCCCAACCTTTTCTAGCCTAGGCTTATGTTTCAATTGCATAGTCATTTGCATTGTCATCATGTGCATAGTGCATTCATCTGCATAACATAGCATAAGCAAGTTATCTTAACAAGGGATCAAGTGCCATTCTTGTCTCAAGAGGCATATTCAAGGGGTTTCATTCATGTTCAAGACTACTCAGGTCATTGGGGAAGAATTTGAGTCTTGAAGAGTTGACATATCAATCATTGAGTTCTCTCCTATCTTGAGGTTATTTGGGGGTCATCAGAAGGTGTATGAGCTATGAGCCAAGAGCATGGAGTGTGTATGGATATCATGGAAAGCCTAGATGATCATTTTAAAGATGAGCCAGGTCATTGGAATGATTGCAAGAGCCTCAGTTGAAGACAGTCAACTAGGGTTTCATCTAGGTCAACCCTAGGTCAAAGATTTGATTTGAAAGGTATCAAGGCTCATTTGAAGGATGTGGGATTCATTATTTGGTATGTGGATATGGATGTGGTGTTGTGCCAAAGAAAAATCAACAGGAGTCAAGGAGAAGAGGAGTTGCCAAATTAGGGTTTTAGTGTAAAATCCCTTGATTTAGGTCAAACTTCCAAGCAGTGTAATTCAAAATGCAAGCTTCATATGAACTTCTGGTCCACATGAGACTTGTAGAGTATCTTCATAGCTTTAATTTGAGTGGTGGAAGTCATCAAGGTGATTTATAGAACTCAAGTTATAGCTCTTGCAAGCTATAGGTCATCTGAGGACACTGAAATTTGTCTGTGAAAGTTGTCTGTCTTCCAAGCAACTTTTGACCCTCAAGGAGTTTTCAAATGAATTCTCGGAAAACATAAGAGTTGTTCCTCATGATCTCCCCTTTCCAAAAAGGTATGGTATGCCTTCATATGATTTGTAGAACTCAACTTATAGCTTGTGCAAGTCAGGGGTATTTTGGGAAAGTGGAATTATAGGTCATTCTTAGCCTATGCCTAAAACTCATACAAGGAAGCTTTAAATGAAAAACTTCACAACATCAAAGTTGCTCAAAATGGAATTTTAAGTCTAAAAAAGAGGTCATGACATGTTGGAAAAGCTTGTAGCAAGAATTGATAAAAGTTGGTAAAAATGACCTAAAAAATGGACATAAGTTGAAAAAGTTCAAGTTGGAAATTGGTATGGGCAATCTACACATCCAAAATGGGGCATATGATATATGATTTTGAGTCTAAGGAACATTCTAAAGACATTGGTTCAGCCACATTTTTGAGTTAGGGCTTAAATTTTGAAGTTGCTTTGGAAATCACTTACTTGCATCATAAGGCACAATTGTGAAACCTAAGAAAATGCAACATTCAAGGCAAAACCAAGCATGTGACATACCATTTTGAAGGGAAATTGCACTTTGAGATGATTGGCATTATTAGATTTTTAAGTTGAGGTCAAGAAATGGAAGTTATCTTAAGTTACTTGTAAAAGAAGAAACATATGCCAAATCACAAGGAAACCAAGGTGCAATGCAAGAGATGCTTCATACACTTTCTATTTGTCATGAAAAGAGAAATTAAAGAGATTTTGGGCTGCTGCAACAAAAGCTTTCATGGACTGATTTTTCAACATAACCAATTTCGAGTTCTCATGCAATGATATGAACAATTTCTCATGGGATCAATCTAGCAAGTTCTGGAACCTTCCACTCTCATCTATATAAACCCTAGAGATGATCTAAAGCAGGGTTGAACTTCATTTTTGATAGAAAAACTCAAAATCACTTTCTCACTTCCCTCTTGCAAATTGCTTCGAGTCTTCTATAATCCTTCATCATTTCTGCAAGTTTTGATTCCATTCAATTCCATCTTCATCACTGAGAAGATTGCAATCCAAATCTGAGTGTATTGAAGCTAGAATCGTGTGCTGCAAATTTTCACATCCAAGTGCAAGAAGAGTTGGTTATGGTGATTCAAGGCCTCTGAGCAAGAACAAGTGCATACAGCATCAAGATCCACCTCCATTGATCAATTCTAGAGCAGTGCTAGCTGTGAATCCAAGAACTTCACCATCTGTTTTCAGTTTTGCACCAGGTTAGTATCCCTTCGAATTAGCTTGAATTAGTTAGCATGATGTAGAATTATTAGGTTAGATATAACCTAGGTGGTTAGATGATTGATCCTGGAGCTTTTGGTGCGCATTGATGAATGTTGACATATGAGCATACCAACTGTTTGGACCTAGAACTATCTCAATTTTGAGTGTTAGTATTAGTTCTATAGCTTAGGTTAATCAGTGATCCAAGGTGAGTGTTTTAGTAGCAAGAAACTGGAAAAAGAAGAAGTTGGAAGTTTGAGTATCCATGGAAGTGTACCATCGGGTTTCTTGATTCAGGTGGTTTCAGTGAGAACTATTGGCATAGTCATGTTCTACGTGGAAATTGGAGCAAGTTTGCTTTTTATAGATTTAATTTTGATGGAGAAACGAGGGAGTATGAGGGAGAGGAAGTAAGGCTGTGAGAAGCTTCGTGCATGGTGATACTACAAACCCTAATAGTCCAAGGTAGGAGATGATGCAGTCATCGTTGGATCAAGGCAAAGACCTTTGACTCACAATTCAATCTGACGGCCAGGATTTAAATGAAACGAGAGGGAAGGCTGCGCAATGAAACACAAAGTTTCATTTAAGCCAACGGGTGGGCCTTAGTGACATTGCTACTCGCACCACCATTCTCAGCCCATTTCAATTTTACTCTAAATTCCTCTACTTTTTACACCGCCTGTTTTTCCTTTTTCTTTTGATTTTATAATTGATTTTCTGAATACTGTGGGCCCTGCGCATTTGCTGTTAGCACCACCCTCCCTCTGGCCCATTGAATAAAAGCACTAGGCGATCATACTATCAACACCCCCCTCCCCATTTCATTTAATTTCTTTTTTCTTTATTCCTTTTATATTTTTGCCAATTGTAAAATTCATAAATAAATGGAAAATGCTTATTTTTTAGTGGTTGTTTTTTCATTAGGTTCATAATTCTGTTAAGAAAAATAATAAATATTAAAATTAGCATTTCTTTTCATTTTTGTATTTTTTAGTACATTTTTCTTTTAAATAGCTTTTTAAGTGATTTAGGTTTATCCATGATATTGTTGATTTTGGTTTAGGAGATTCCTTTTATATTTTGAATCCACTCTTTTTAGGTTGCTTAGCTTAGGACCTTAGCTCCCCTTATAGGATTTAATTTGTAATTTTTGGGATTAATTGTGAGGTAGTTTGATTAGGTAAGACTAGTGTGATGAAATTAGGGTTTTAGATTTGACATAGGTGAAGTAAGTCCTTTTCTTTTAAGAGTTTTAGGTTGAATTTTGGGTATGGGAATATAGGGATATTATGGGTAAGTATAATAGACCCTTGTGAATAAGTATTAGATTTTTTCCCCTTGTCTTAGCATTTCTAGGGTATTTTCTGACTTAATTGATTGTATTGAATGCTGTCTTGATGATTGTCTGTCTTTTGGGTTTCATTTGGGATTTTGCTTTGGGGGGCTTGCTTGCTTGAAGACCTTGTTGAAGGAGCATGATAAAGGACAAGGATTGAAGATCAAAGATCCAGAGGTTGAAGATGATTGATGCTTGAGTCTAGCTGTTGAAGACCATAGGGTATAGGAGCTAGGTAGAGCTCTAGAGTAGAAACTTGATTCATGAAACATGGAATGCTTCCTGTGCTTCCATTCTTTCCCAGTGACTAAAAGTCCCTCTAAGAACTCACCTCTCTCCTTTGGAGGGATAAGTGATTGGTCTTAGAGGTAGAACTTTGAGGGAACCTGTCCCACTATGCTAATCCCTTGTGAGCTTCCTTTGGTTGTTCATGAGCTGCTTAGCATGCCAATTGTCTCTCTTGATTTTATTCTGTTATCCTGGAGTGCTTACCCTTGAAGATGGAGATCATTGAAGATGAAGACTGTCAAAGAAGAAGCTAGCTAGAGCTTGGGGGTCTAATGAAGAAGGAGCTTTGGAGTTTTTAAAGGAGGGGCTGTGTATCAACTTTGGAGTTTGCTGTCAGGGCTTGGGGCTTTTTCTGTATTGTGGTTTAATAACTCCCCTAAGTTTAAAGTGAATGTGGTGTCACTTTTGCCTATTGTTTTCAGGCTCGAGGTAGAGTTTGGCTCCCTTGCCTTGCTTGTTTGCTGCATTCATGCATCCTTATTTCCAGTATTATTTGCTTGTTGTTTATTTCTTTAGCTGTAATTCCGTAGTTAGCTGAACTACAGCTGCTCTGATTTCTTGTACCAGACAAGAATATGTAGGCATAGGATGCGATATCCTAGCGAGCACACTAATAACTAACTTCTGTGTTCTCTCGCTGCTGTGCGATTGAGACTTTCCCGCTAACAATTAACCTTTCTCTTGCCCTGGTGCAATCGAGACTAGACCGTAGTTCTAGGTTCCCGTAGGTTCCCATACCTCCCAAAACGATTTAATCTCTCACTTCCTGTGTGATCGAGAATACCCTTAGATTACCCGTAGTTAGGCGAACTATGTTGACTCTGATTTCTCGTTCCAGACGGGAATACGTAGGCATAAAGTGCGATGCTTTGCCGAGTCATCTTTTCTTTTCTTTGTTCAGCCCTCATCCTTTAGTCTAGATAGAAGTGTAATCCGTACAAACAAACAAGCGTGGATCCCATCGAGTACGATGGACGTGAGGGGTGCTAATACCTTCCCCTTGCGTAACCGACTCCCGAATCCAGGTTTTGGTTGCGATGATCATACCTTTCCCGTCTTTGCGTTAGGTTTACTTCGAGCGTTTCCTTTCCCTCCTTTAGGATAAATAACGCACGGTGGCGACTCTTCTGTATTGCCGGCGCCGATTTTCGCAGTAGCGACACTGCTTACTGAAGATTCTGAAGCAGAAGCCTCTATAGAATGAGAAGACTCTGAGAGTTCAGAAGCTTAGTCATCAGAAGACTCTGAAGATACTACACGCTGCAATGTATTGAGAATCTGATATAGAAGACTCTGCTCTGACAGACTTACACGCTCAAGCACACAAGCTGCATAAACTCTGATTCAGCATAATCTGAATAACCTCTCAAGACTCTGAGGATCCAGAAGATCAAGACTCTGAAGATTCTGAAGATCCAGACTTTGATGTTGACAGCTGAACTTACTTAGTGAAGAAGATTTGAATATGACCGTTGGATCATCTCAACAGCTCTTTCCTCTTTTATGCTAGACACAAGAACACAGACAAAAAGGATTTTTCTGTGCATTCCATTCTAAGGAAAGATACTGCAGAGAAAAGACAAAAGGCTCCAGGCTTTTTCAAGCACAACCTCCAACGTAAGAAGACTCCTTGGATCTTTGTGCCTATATAAGGAAGTCCACTCCATCTTCTTCAGTTGACGAATCAATTTGACAAATACGCTCAGAAAAGCAAATCTCTCAAACAGCTCTTAATATTCTATTTGCTATTAACTTTGTTCTTAAACCTAAGAGAAATATCACTGTTGTGATAAATAGCTTTTTAGAAGCATTCTTACTCTTGTAATAGTTTTACATTGTTTGTAAAAGGTTTTCCTTAAGAGGATCCAGTTGGGATCAGTAGCTCTTGAGAAGACTAAGAACGGTTGTTCTTAGGTGTTACTATTGTAATCAGGTTGATTAAATAGTGGATTAAGTCCTTGACTGAGAAAGGCAAATCACTCTTGAGAGGGTGGACTGGAGTAGTTGAGTTCAACGAACCAGGATAAAAATAACTGTGTTCAAATCTTTGATTATTTGTCATACTTATTCAACCCCCCCTTCTAAGTATTTTCTCACCTTCATTAAGTTCTAGAGAGAGAAATTAAAATTCTAAATTTAATAAGATCAAGTTATTATTATTCTAAATTTTATATTTAAATTATTATAACGAAAATTAAATTAATTAAAAAAGTTCTTCTTTATATATTTTTTATTTTTATTTTAAAAAGAGAATGAACATTATAAACTAAAGGTTAAAATATTAAAATTTATTCTAATTGTTTATTTTGTATTTTTTGTTATTAAATTGAATTAAGATTAAATTAAACTAAATCTAAATATTATTATTATTTTCTGATTTATTTTATATTTTTGTATTTTTATTTTTGCTGATTTTTATTTAATATATTATGTTAGTTTTTTTTAGTTAGTTTTGTTTATTAAAATGAAGTGGGTTGGGCCCAAATTACAAAATCAAATAAATAAATAAAAAATAAACAAAATAAAATAAAAAGGGGGTGGGCCGGTGGTGGTGAGCCCACCGGACCCACCTGACCTGGTGAATCAAAAGAAAAGGTGGAAAGAAACTAGGGTTAGAAAACCCTAACAATCCCAAACGGCGCCCCCTTTCTGAATCTCTTCTTCCTCTCTCTCAACCTCTCTCACGCTCTTTCGTCTTTCTTACTCTATCCTTCCATTCTTTCACGCTTTTCTCCCTTTATCTCTTTCCACTCTTTCATGCGTTTCTCCCTTTATCTCCTTCTTTCTCTCTTCTTCCACACGATCTCATTCTCTCTTCCTCTACCTCCTCTATTCTCCCACCTTCTTCTTTCTTCTCTCGCTCTCGCTTCACCATTCAACTCTTCTTCTCCGATCCATTCTCCCTTATCTAAAAACACAAACAAAACACTCAAACAAACTTTATCAAAGCTTATTGAAACCTTACGGTGTAATATTTTTTCCACATGTTTCAAACGGAGTCTTTGAAGCGAAATGAGCGGTTAATGGTGGTTTGGTTTTGACGGTGGTTCTTCGGATTCTTGACGGTGACGAGGGATGGTTTGATATTAGCGTGGCTCGCGGTTCGCAAACTGAAAAAAAGATGAGAGCTTCGTTCCCTTTTTTACAGTTTAGGGTTTCGTCCATTTTCGGTGGATTTTAGGGTGTGGATTTCTCTGTTAGAGTTCGTGAATATGTGAATGTGTGTCTCCGTCCTTGGATCTTGACTCTGTCTCTTTATAGATGAAGTTTTGAATTCGATTTAATTACTCTGTCCCCTATTCCTTGAAACACTATTATGAATTATGAAAATTCATCCCTTTTTTTAGCTTGATCTCGTTTAAGGTATATTTGGAAATAGTCTTGATGATGTTTGATGATGTTTTGTGATCTGAAAACCAATCTAAGCCGTTTTGGAAAGTTGGTAAAGTTGTTCGATTTTGTTACGATTTTTGTTTGATGAAGATGATTTTGTTCTGTTTTGGTCAAATCTGTTTCTGGTTTATCTTGGAAGAAATATGACAAACTCTGGTTTTACATTTTTGTAGGTTGGGACTGTTTTGGAAGGATTTTAAATGTTTTCTACAATTTCCAAATCTGTCCAATTTCGTCTGTGACATGTTGGAACCATATTTTGAATTTGGTTTAATGATGAATGTATTGTTTCCATTTTCGTGCTGATTAATGGTTGTTCTATATTGGCTCCCTTGGACGCTTTGTGAGGTCCATGGCACGACTACAGTTGTATTTTTTTCTCATGATGCTGAAAACTCAATATGTTTCTTTTCTTCTTGAAATTCGCAGGTTGTTGGTGATGTGATTTTGTGCAGTTTATTGGCTGTTTCGGGACAAAGAAAGCCCAATGACGATCTCTTTGAATCTGAGGGTTTGGATTCCTTGTTTTTCTTATAGGGAATGCAGGATTGGAAGTAGGTGGCTGTTTGACTCACTAATATTACCCTTCCGAACTGTCTGCAAAAAAGAAGCCCAGCCCAGTGATGATTTTTGGTAAAACTGAGGGCTATAACTATTTTTGTCCTTGAACTTGCATGTTTAAGGAATCAAAGGAGTATAGGCTATTTTGGAGCTACTTAGAGAAAGCATTAGGATTTTCTTTTTAGAAATTTCCATAATTTAGGAACTTAAACTTCAACAACAATTGTAACTTGGTCTCTTTGTAACATTACTTTGTAATAATTCTTGTAACTTATTTTATAAATGAGCTTTGTAAGGAGATTGTGGAACTTTGTAGCAATTCACATACATTTTGTACATTGAATCTTTTTGAATTTGACATATGTAATCCTTACAACTCAAATTTGTGAATTTTAACTTTAAATATTTAAAGAGTCAATTGTGGTGATTCATGGCCTTCTTTGTAAGAATATCTTTGTATCAATTTTCACAATCAGGAACAACCCTTCACGTTTCCAAATTTTGAACAAGCAAATCTCCTTTTGAAAACAAACCTCTTAAACTTGTAAATCTTGAACTTTTGAAAATCACTAATGAAAAATGAATTGAAACATGACTTCTATTGAGCCTTCTTTTACTTTGGTATTTTTAAGTCTTTATCAAGCTTGAATTCCATAACAACTTGAACTTGAATTTTGATACAAGTCATATGAAAATCTGTTCACTTTGGTGGGTTTTATGTCAAATTTCCTTTACATCTTAAATTTCCTAAATCTTGAAACATGATGTAAACCAACACAAATCTCTTTAAATTTTAACTTCATAAATGGAGCAAATAAATCCCTAATGAATCTAGTTGAAACTTGTAGAGAAACATAAGTATTAGGCTTCGCTTTAAGAATTCTTTGTCAAAACCTGGTTTGAGATCTCTATCCAAATTTGTTGTTTCAAACTGTACGGTTCATAAGCCGCCTAAAGTCCATATTCCCCTACTTGACGAACTTATTGATCCAAATCCCTGAATAAAATCAAGTTATACCCCAAGAGCCCTTTGAAAGTGAAGACACCAACTTGCAATACAAAACAAAAATTCAAACTGAAACTTGCATAACTTCCTTTGAAACCAAAAGGCGGTATACCCAAATCTCTCTCTCTCTCTCTCTCTCTCTCTCTCTCTCTCTCTCTCTCTCGTGAAACCTTTGAAAAACCTTGAGGAGACTGATGGCAGGACCAAAATAATGAGGATATGTGGTACCATGCTTCAGCACAAGTTGTAGGAAGGTAAGAGATATGCATAAAGCTTTCATGATTTCCTGCACTTCCAACAGTAATCTAACTTCACAAACGGTTAAAATGGTTAGCTATGCACGGATGATATGCGAATGATCAATGAATCTAAGGGTAAAATTTAGGGTACGACAGATAACCAAAATCAAAAACAAGAATAAGCTCATATTTTCATTCATGGTGGGAGAAGAAACTATCACTAGTCATAAGCTTACTGCAGACCATGTTTTCAAGTTCTATAAGAACCCTTTTATATTAACTAAGATATTTTGCAAGATCAATTTCTGATTAATGATGTTATCCCTAACATCCTTGATGATAAATTAAACTATGTGTTTACTCTTATGCCTTCTCATGTGGTGACTAGGTCTGCAATCTTTGACATGAACAAAGAGGGTTCCCTAATTCCTAGTGTTTTTAGAGCATATTTTCCCAAAGTTATTGGGAGATTATTAAGAATGATGTGATCAATTTTGCTTTGGAATTTTTCATAATTGGATAGTTGAATCCTGTAATACCCTAAATTTTACCCTTAGATTAGTCGATTCATATCGCATGTCATCTCATTAGCTAACTGCTAATGGGTTACGTAGTCTATTCGTTTTACAGGAACCACGTCCGATACACTTTAGTTGTTAAAAGGGCGAAATGGTCATTTTCACGTTGTTTGCTGACAGTCTTTGAAGCTGAGTCATAATCAGGGATTTATTGAATAATTAGAGCCTCCGCTTCAGAGTATTTTATTTTCTTTGAGGATGAACAGAGATTCACAGTAATCTTAGCATTAGGGTTTTTCTAGGAGGAAGGGACTGAACTTTGACCAGCCATAACTTTCATATGTTTCATCAAAATTTTCCCATTAAAAGCTCATTGTGAAGGAAGTTTAATTCTCTACAACTTTGTGTCTCACAAGCCAAGTCCAAATCTGCTTCGTTTGAGAGATATGGGTCAAGACATTATAGGTCCTTCTGAAAAAAGTCAACAAAAACACATTTTGGGCCAAAGCTTGGTACATGAACATTGAAACTCCAATTGAGATGAGACCAAAAGGAGCTCTTAGAAGACATCTTGAGGTTTCTAAAATGGCAAAAAACATCTTCACGGGGTTAAAGTTGAGAGACTTATGGCTTGCTAAAGTTGGACATTTTTTAGAAGATACATGAAACAAATATTGTGAAATCTTGGATTTTCTTTAAATGGGCTTATCTTTTTATGCTTGAAACTTGTTCCTAACATGGTCCACGACCTCTAAGCCCATCCATTGCATTATTCATTTATTTATTTTTTATTTTTTATTTTATTCATTTAAATTCAAATTAAATCAAAATAAATCAAATTAAAATGATAATCAACACATGAAGGCATATGGATTTGATTTGTTCAATCAAAATCAATCAAAGTGAACCTTGAGGCCCAAGTAAGGATGTTTGGATGCATGATTGAACATAATTGGGACCAAAATAGCAATTTTCAAATCTTCTCCAAATCAAATCTCCAATTATTCAATCACAAGGATTTGATCAAGTTTTGTTAACCTAAATTGTTCCTTTATATATACACTATTAATTCCAGACCCAGGGGTGGATTTTGGCAGCCAAGGAACCCTAAAATTCATTGGGAAAAAACTGTGTGTACAAAGCATTAGCAAGCCAATTTCTAGATTGCTTCTATCCATTCCAAGCATTCCAACACGTTCCTTGAAGGTTTCTGAATCGATTTCAATACTCACACAAGCTTGAAACACTCAGAATCACGAAATCACCATTAACGTTTGACACTTTTTTCAATTTTCGATTATCATAATTCATGCATCATAAATGCTTTTTGATTACGTATTTGTGTTTGTATGAATTTGTATGATGTCTCTGGGCTATTTATTTGGAGTTTAAGGACACGAAACGAGCGATGCCATGGTTAGGGTTTCAAGCTTCAAATTAGGGATTTTCAAATTAGGAACAATTGGACAAAACCAAAGGCATAAGCTTGCTCAGAAGCTTCGTTCCAATCGATCTATGGTCTTGGAACCAATTTATTTTGCATGTTTTAAGATTTTTGATTTCATGTGTTATGGCAACGCAAACAAACCGTGGGCCAAGACCTAAGGCAACATACGAAAAGCCGTGGGCGAAAGCATGAAGATTCAGAACGAGGAAGACGATCCCGGTTGCGCGCGTGTTTCAAATATTTGAATTTTTTATATAATTATTATTTTATACATTATTATCAACTAACCTACGTGGCTTAGTTGGCAAAGGAGGGAGTTGGTAATCCTTGGAACCTGGGTTCGATCCAGTCTGGGGCGTGTTTTGTTTCTTTCATTTTTTTTCTAACATTATTCATATTATTAACATTATTTATTTACTTATAATTAAGCTAGTTAATATTTCATTTTTTTACTAACTCTTTTCTTTTTTAAAATAGAATTTTTTTTTTACATTAAGATAAATTTCCTATTAAGCTAATTTTTTTCTTTTAAATTTAAAAATTAAAACTTTTTTTTGAAATATAAAACTAAAATTATTTTTAAATTAAGAATAAAATTTCCTTTTTAAAATTAATAAAACCATGAGTCCAAATTGCATTTTATTTTTCCTTCAATATTATTTCTTTTTATTATTTGCCATGTTTCTGTCTAATCCTATTAACATTTTCCATTTTTGTTTTTTTCCAGATGATTACGCTTAATTTCATTTATCATTAATTAAATATTTGATTATCATATTTGTATCTGTTTAGGAGTTGTAATTTATGCGAGACAATTGTCGCACTTTTTCTTTTCAGCACTTTACATCTCATTATTGTATCACCTGTTTATGTTTTCCTCGCAATTTATTTTACCGTTATTCCTATCACCTTTCGAAGGAATTAGGATTAACAGTTTCACCGCCGAGTCAATAACCCTAATTTGGACCCTTTTTCAAAATCCTAATTTCATAGGCGTCCCGCCGTGGACAAAAATACCATTTACCCTATCATTAGGTCGAAGAGTCGTCGTACTCTATTTTAGGGTTTCCTGCTGTGGAATCCCTAATTTAACCCTAATTTTAATTAACAACTTCAACGTAGAAATAGGAGTTTCGAGACTCCACGTAAGCGTGTCCTTAAGATACGTTTATTCCCCATTAAAACCTTGACCACAGTCAAGAAGTTTCTAACCTCCCTTTCGAGGGGAACTACAATTACTCTGATTCCATTCCCGTCATGATATGTAGGCACAAGATGCGATGTCTTGCCGAGTAAACTTAGGAATTAACCCCTTAGGTATTTCTTTCACTTTTAATCCCTTTGTATATACCTTAAGCAAGTAGATAAAACAAAATAGTAAACATTGAACAAAAGGTTCATGTAGAGTACTACAGAAGTTTAGGATGCTAACACCTTCCCTAAGTTTAACCAACCCCTTACCTAGGTCTCTCCCCACATTGTGTTTACGATGCAAAAATAGGTTTTCCCTCTTTTGAACTTTTCCTTCGGATAAATCAAAGAGCGGTTGTGAATTGAATTGTGATTCAAATTAATTAATAATTTGATATCCTATTTCCACCGCAACAGAAAATGGCGACTTCACTAGGGACTCCTAACTTTTGGGGGTTATCCATAACTTGTTCATGTTTATTATTTTGCTTTACTATTTATTTGTATATGTATTGTACCTTGATTGAAGATTATTCCATGTGTTGTGAGATAAGTCCTACACCCGGACTTGAGTGACATTATTATAGGATAGTGATATATTCGACGAGGCTTATAGGGAGTGAGTCCCAACCATGTTGACTTGAGAATCACTGCTCAGTTGAGACCCTTCCGAAAATGGTTCGGTTGAACGAGTGTATTCGTGAAAACTTTTACTATTTTTGATTAGTGTCTATGATATTGAGGACCGTAGTACCTTAACACCACCTTGGCCTTATATAGGACGTAGTGCGGGAACTATGTAGGAGCAGTCCTACAATGGTTGCTACGCGATACTATACTCAAAAGAGGTTCTCTTGAGAATATTATCGGCCCCCGAGTCAGTCGGAAGGTTGATAATATCCAAAATATGGACTGATGACTTTGGGCACTTCTTTAGAACCTTGTTCTACAGGTACAACTATCCTATAGTACATACCTTTTGGGAAGGGTAGACCTTAACTCCATTCATGGTTCCTCAAACCTAGGACTTTGTTTGCTTATGTGTATTTATGCTTTGCATCCATAAAACATCATTCCTAGTTTCAAGGAATTCAACAGTCCTTCGCAAATTTAAAAGGTCCTACATTTTAAAGTCTAAAAACTTTTCCAACTTTCCTAAAAAGGTTTTCAAGCGACCGTTGAAATTCTTAAAACCATTGCATGGCATTAGCATCACATTTTTGCATTGCATTTTTTTCCTCGGGTTTCTCATTCTCGATTCTCTCATTTTCTAGTGTCTCTTTGAGGCGTCAAGCCGGTTCTTCGACACAGATATCATACTAGAGCTAACTATAGACGTCAAATGTCAGAACAAGAGACATATAATGCAGAAGTCCAAACGGAGATCGATGAGTTGAAATCAGGCATGACCAAGCTTACCGAAATGCTTCAAGTACTGATTGCCAGAGGAGAGCAACCTCAGCAGATTATCTTCCTAAAAGCCATTGTTTCAGACAGGATGACTCATCTTTGTACTGATTTAGTCACTAGACCTTTTGTTTCTCGTTGTTTGCACTTTCCTTATTCTTATTATCTGTTTGCCTTCAAATTATGTTTGTACTTTTATTAATGAACTGAGCATTTCAACTTTTGATTTAATTCATTTTGTCTATTATTTGCATCTTTATGCTTTATCTTTCAAATGCTTACTTCTTGTCCAAATTTTTGATATGCTAAGATTGGAGGGAGGATGACGAAAACGTTATACCCATAACTGCTGTCAGTATGCTTACAATCAGACTTTGTTGACGATGTAAGGCATTGTTTCAACTCCCAAACACTGGAGAAATAAGGAAGTTATCCCTTTGTCACCCCCTTCGAGCCTAGAAGTTGGAGTTTCTTTCTTTACAAAAAGACCGCAATCTTAACCTTGGGATGGGTAGTTCTCAGTTAACTTGGTTATGTGTTCATACAATACACTTTTCATACATAACAAGTAAGTGTCGAAGATGTCTTTCAAACAGAAGCTGATGATGGTTCACCGTGGTCATTAGGCTAGACAGTCATTTCCTTTCAAAAACAAAATCAAAAGAAAAGCCCGATAAGTCAAAACCTACGAAGGAGACTTATGCAAAACTAGGGCATCCCACTGACTGTAATCTTCATAAGAAACTGTTCAGACAAAAGTTAGGGATAATAAAAGAGAGGAGATCTTTAAATCCTTATCATGAAAATCCTTAATGTCAAAACAACCAAATGCTATAGGGAAGTGGTGGCTGCCTTTTCATAGGTCCATTGACTTATGAACCATCATTGCTACCATCAATGCAATTCCTAACCTATAGGAACCTGAATGCATAATATGATTTAACTGAGCATAAGACTGGAGATCATCACGTAGATTGGGTGGGTACAAATAAATTTTGAGCCTTTATCCTTTGTTTCATAAACTGTGAACCAGGCCACATTATAACTCTCAAAAGACCTAATTGAAGCAAGGTTATTTTGAAAGCATACTACAGCAGGGTTGCATAAGCTGACTCCAAAAGATCTTTGCGAATCATTTATTTTAGCAATACACTTTTATTTTAAATTTTGAGCGTCTTGAATCACCGTGTTCTGACCAACGACTCATTTATATTCCATCTTTCAGAAACAATTTTGATTTCAAAAGTTGCATGGACTTTGCATTACCATGTTTGTATGAATATTTTTTGTTTGCAAACTGGCTTTTCCTCTAAGGAATTTTCAAACAATGAGAAATTTGGTCGGTGATCCTATCAGGGGCAAGTTCCGTTTATATCTTGTCTAAGAATCAATTCAAGATTTTCTCAAGGCAAGGTATTCTAAGATTTGATTTATCCCAAAGATTTTTCAAGACTCAGACTGGGGCAAGCTTCTGAGGGTACAG
The DNA here is from genome assembly GCA_963859935.3 of Lathyrus sativus. Classification (NCBI taxonomy): domain Eukaryota; kingdom Viridiplantae; phylum Streptophyta; class Magnoliopsida; order Fabales; family Fabaceae; genus Lathyrus; species Lathyrus sativus. Next base: position 38,494,556 of record OZ012735.1, read on the forward strand.
TAAAACAGTCATATTCATGAATCAGATAAGCTGAAGTAATCTAAGGCAGTTTACTTGAACAATCCCCAAGCGGCTATTCATCCTTCCTACAGAGACTATCAACTTGATACAGTTTAGAAGAATGACAGTGATGTATGTGTTGAGGAATCATTTCTCCAGTTTTGTCATCTCACCAACAGAGTTGAGCCTTGTCGTCGACATCTGCATTTGCATTTGATCATATATCATAGCATAATTCATATACATATACATATCATGAGTGTTTCATCCTCATTTTCATTTCTCCCGAGGTCGTGTTTTATCCACGTCTTACCTTGTGGTCAAAGTCCAACTTACTTGGCACCTATCAAACAATTTTGTGTCGTGTCTATCTGACGTTCTTCCAGATATGACATTTCTTATCCAATGGTTTTCCGGATATGCTTCTCTTTCTGACGGTTTTCCAGATCGAGTGTTTGTCCTGATGTTCTTTCAGAACTTATCTGACAATTTTTCCAGATACTTCTTTCATTTCTGATGGTTTTCCATAATCTCTCCAACGTTTTCCCGGATTTGTGTCTCTCTCTGATGGTTTTCCAGTTTGAGTCTTTGTTCTGATGGTTTTCCAGATATTCTCTTTGATTCTGATGGTTTTCTAGAATCTATCCGATGTTTTTCCGGATTTATTCCTCTTTCTGATGGTTTTCCAGATGGAGTCTTTGTTATGATGTTCTCCCAGAACTTATCTGATGGTTTTCCAGATATTCCTTCGATTCTGATGGTTTTCCAAAATCTCATCCGATGTTTTTCCGGGTCTGTTTCTCTTTCTGATGTTTTTCCAGACTGAGTTTTTTTTCTGACGTTCCTCCAGGACTCCTTTGTTGCTTATTTGATGTTCTACCAGATACGTCTTCAAACTCTTCCTGTACATTTAATGTTTTCCTAAATGTTTCAGATATTTCTGATGTCTTTTTTTTCTCTCTGTATGTTTGCTGATGATTCCTGAAGATCCCGCTCGATCTCTTCGTTTAAAGGGATTCCCGAAAATTCCGTTTGATTCTGTCACGAGGGAAAGTTTACAGAAGCTCGGATGTTATTCTTTGCTCAATGCTCTAGCATTCTGTAATAGATCTTGCAGTCGTGCAGATCCAGTTTTACTTTTGATCCTAGAGTATCATTCGGTCACGCCTGAACCTGTTGAATAGTTACTCTCGGATATTCCCCAGTGTGGTTTGTTCGTCGCGTCGGACCCCCGGGTCGTTGGGTCGTCTGCATCCGTGCATTTGTCATTCTCATCATACGCATCATACTAGATTCATGGCATGGTCAACATTATTCTATTTTGTCTTGTCCATAGCATTGCATATCACTGCGTCTAAGGGCAAAATTTTTGGTCATCTAAATTTAAATCCCTCCACCGTGATTCCTCGAGCCGTCGTCGCTCGTATCGTCCAGTGTAGTTATTTAAATAGGGGCAACTGTAATACCCCAAAATTTACCCTCAGATTAGTCGATTCATGTCGCATGTCATCTCATTAGCTAACTGCTAACGGGTTACGTAGTCTGTTCGTTTTGCAACACGTCCGGTACACTTTAGTTGTTAAAAGGGCGAAATGGTCATTTTCACGTTGTTTGCTGAAAGTCCTTGAAGCTGAGTCATCATCAGGGATTTATTGAATAATTAGAGCCTCCGCTTCCGAGTATTTTATTTTCTTTGAGGATGAACAGAGATTCACAATAATCTTGGCATTAGGGTTTTTCTAAGGAGGAAGAGACTGAACTTTGACCAGCCATAACTTGAACATGTTTCATCAAACTTTTCCCATCCAAAGCTCATTGTGAAGGAAGTTTAATTCTCTACAACTTTGTGTCTCACAAGTCAAGTCCAAATTGTTAAACGATGGCGCGGATCTAGAGGGGGGGTTGAATAGATCCCTATTTAAAAATAGAATTTTTGAGTGGCGCTTACCAATTAAAATTGGTTTGAAAATTTGTTTTAAGAATTGCGGAAGCGGCCGAGGAAAAATCACGTCTAAACGAACCGTTATTGGAATATCGGATATGCGTCTAGCCTATGGATTAAGATAATGACTTACTTGATTCAACACACTTAATCACACTTAATCAATTAGTTTTTATCACTTATTAGTACAGCTGGTTCCAATGCTCAACAGAACTCACAAAACAGAGCGAATTAACTAAGTGAACTTGGTTCAGGCAATTTATCGAACACTTGGTGTGCGAAGCACTCCAAGTGAGTTTTTGGCTTGAATGAGTAACTATAAAATCCTAGTGCATAGGTTTATTGCACTAATGTTTACACAATTCAGTTACTCACTCAATTCAATATTCAGATCGATAAAAAGTGCTTAAACTAAAATCACTTAATTTAAAGCTGAAAATGAAAAAGCTGAAAAACAAAGAACACGAGGATTTGTTGAGGCAGTTCCCCCGTCGTCCTCGCTTTGGGGTACGTCTGCCCTCAATTCTAAAACTAGAATTGAGATTGCTTGTAATAAATATAACCTGTTGTACAGTAGTTTATACAAGAGTTGATCAGCAATAATACAAACAATCCTTATTGATGTAGGTAGTGCTATCACTTCTTACTCCTTGATTCAAGATGAATCAAGCCCTTCGATTGTTCTGAATTGACCTCCGATTATAGCCCCTTTGTTGAATAACTTTTTGTTCTTCAAACCCTCGGCCCGACTGATCTTAGACACCAACGAATCGAACCCGAATATGCCTTCAACGCTTCACAGCCCCAGCTACTAGATTGATCAAACCTTTCGTTTATCAATCACCTTCGCATCGCTTGAATGTTGATCGAAACAATCCGTATCAAAAACCCCCTAAATTCCTTGAATCTTAGAGGGCAAAACCTTTAGGTTTTATTCAAGAAAAAACCTGCCACAAATCTCCACCTGAACCGGATCTTCAATCAACGGATTCAGACCTTATCACCTTGAACGAGACACAATGCACCGCAAGAATTGTTGTGTGTAATTTTGGTGTTGTGTGTTGTTTGAGGATGAAGATTAAGAGAGATGTTAGCACCTATTTCACTTATTCTTATTCTTGACAATTTACTCAAATGAAATTGTTAATGTGTTAAAATGAACAAACTTCTATTTATAGTAATAAGCAAGTCAACCAACAAAACAAAAATTCAAACAGATTGAGAAAACTTCACTGGCTGTGTTAACAAGCGAGTGGTCGACCATAGCAGGTCTATGCGTCGACGCATAGCCTGCAGAATCAGACAGTTTTGAAAAACTAACAGTATGCGTCGACCATAGGTCGGCGTGCGCTGAGCCGTGGGAATTGCAATATATTCATGCGCTGATTGTATGGTCGACCCTTGATGTGGTAGCTTCATGCGCTGACCTTATGGTCGACGCGCGGTCTCTATGCGTTGTCCAGTGGGAAATGAAAAGTGCCATGCGCTGACCCTATGGTCGACTCATGGCTTGAAAATCTGCAAAAATGAGAAAATTGTTGTTTTGTGCAGTTTGTTGTGACTTAAAATTCTTTTCATATATTGCCAATGATTTATAATTGTTTAGAAAGGATATAGGAAGGATGTAGTATGTTTAGTATTGCATGACGACTTTGATTCATCCGAAGTTGTACTTTGTCATCATCGAAACCCGAGAACGTATGTTGTGAGACATTTTGCCCTCACATACTCCCCCTTTTTGATGATAACAACCTTTGCGAAGCCTAATGAACACAACATGCAATATCTTTCATCATAGTAAGCTCCCCCTTAAGCTCCCCCTTTCTTTTGTAGTCATAGCCGTTGTGATCTCTACAATACCTGACTTTTCTCCCCCTTTGACAACATAAAAAAGAAACGGAGAAAGATAAAGTTTCGACAAGTTAATAATTAACAAAATATCCAACAGGTTATTAGTAGGCATACATCAATATCCACACAAAATATTGAGAATGAGCAGAGAAATTTGATTAAATAAAAGAACTAGAGGCACATAAAGTCATGACACAACATAGGATAAAAAACATCAAACTATAGTTTGCACTTAGCATGAAGGAAACAAAAACATAATACAAGGAACAAATGACAAGATGCAAATGCAAGACAAAAGGAAGCTAATATCCTCGGCCCTGTCCACGTCCACGCCCACGCCTCTCATAGTAGTAGGGATGACGTTGAGGGTCTGCTAAGGCGGTGAATTATTCAGTAATGTGGTTCAAGTAGTCGAGACTATCAGCTATGGCTCGTTCTTCAGCTTGATGAGAATGGACAAGGATCTCAAAACGAGCGTCCAGCTGCGTGGAGATCTCATTGAGCCTTTCATTTTAAGTGTGTAGCTCAGTATGAATTTGCTCCATTCTTTCATCTTGACCTTGCATAAAATTCTATTGTTGCTCCTGCATAGAATTCATGAAGCTTTGTTGGTTTAGTTGCATTGACTGCAGCATGTTGAGAATATCTGAGTTGTTGGACTGTAGTGGAGAAGGTGGTTCCTCAGAACTGGCGGGATATGGCTGATAGAAACGCCCAAGAGTGGTCCAGCCCGTGTGTTGCCACTCGCCCCAACCCAGATTATGTTCTTCTTCTGCTGCCTCAGCTTGAGCCGTGTACGGAACCCAGTCAGTATTTGTATAGTCTTGTTGTCCTGATTGTTGATAGGTGTCTAGAATCTCATATGGTTGTGCTTCGACATGGTCTGCTTGTTCCTCTTCTTCTTCTTCTTGTTCATCTTGCTCTTCTTCTTCTTCACTCTCTGAACTGTCATCAGATTCTTCAGCTACTCTTTGAACATTTGCTCTTCTATAAAAACGGTAGCTTTGTCTTTCGTTACACCAGAGATATCCCATCATAGAAAGAGTTTTTGTGCTGAACTCTTTGTCGGAGGATAGAGAAGTGTATGGAAATGAAGGATAGGTAATGTCAGCTACGGTGAGAATTTCTGAAATAAAAGATCCATAGGCAAGAGTAGTGCCTCTGTCGGAGTCTCTCAAGGAAAACATGCGACTAGCAATGTAATAGGGCCAGTTGATTCTAATCAAGTTTTTCAAAACAAATATAAGATGTACCTCAGCCTGTTCAACACGAGATAGGCCTCCTTTCTTTGGCCGCAAAATTCGAGCCACAATCCATTGAAGAATGCGCTCTTCGGGAAGTAATTTTCCAGCAGTAACACTTCTTGGAAATGCGTCACTATTCACAATGTGTTCTGGATAGGGCCTTTTCAGCATACTATTCAAGGCCGTCTTATACTCATATTGAGGCACGGCGCGAGAATCGGTAACCTCAAGAGGAGGATCTTCATTTTCCGCCACAGTTAAATTGAAAAATTTAGACCATACTTCAGTGTTCAAATTTACCTTTGTTGTGCCGATCTTGGAGTGACAGTCCTCACCTTTGAATTTACCATGAAGACAGGTGTAGAACACACGAATCAAGTATTCACTATATTTGGTGTCACATTCCAGAAATCTAACAATTCCTTGACACTGCAACATAAAAACTACTTGTTCGAGATGCATGCGTGTTGCAGTTGCCTTGTAGAACGCATGTTGTTTAATAACTGATCTCTTGCTGATATCTTTGTTGAAGTTTTCAACAAGAGGTGGAAGAACCAAGGACAATGCAGTAACGGGCATGGAGGTGGATGATGAAGCTCGTGTGCGTTTGCCGGTATTTCTGCGGATTAAGGAAGCCATGGATACTGATTTGAAGATTTGGTAGAGTTTGAGAGCAAAGATTTGAAGATGTTGAAGTGATTTGGAGAGGGAGATGATTACCCTTTTATAGATGAAGATTAGGGTTTTGGAAAGTGGAAGAGACAAGGAATAGTAGGAGTGAATAGGCACAATTTACTATGATTATGAGTAAAAGCAAACATTAATGAGATGAGAAGTGATTAAATGAGGAAGATGGAATGACAATCAGAAAAATAAAACTGAATTTTTACGCGAGCCGTCGACCATACCCTATGCATGCGTCGACGCATACTGTTGGATTTTTGACAAATACAAAAGTGAACAACGTGCGTCGACCTCTGCCCTGTTATGATCGACTCAAGGTAAGTAAAAATGCAGAATTTTGTTTTGTGTTCAATGCAGTGTTGCTGTTGATGCCTATTTATAATGCCAAACAATGATGCACAACCAAACAAGTTATCATACACAAAAAGTGTCATACATATGCAATATAGGTCAAACGATACATTTATTGATCATGAAAATTATTAGAGAGAGAGAGAAGAGTGGAACAATATCACCTCTATACCGGGAGCTTGGTAAACATATACTTGTGCTTGCAACAACACTCAAATTGTTAGAAGTACAAGCATGTAAATATAAGAGAAGAGAAACGAAATAGGCAATTTATGACCCGCGATCAGAAATATTGAGAATACCAAGTTCTCGGCAAATATGAAAGAAAGGCTCAGTCGCTAGCGGCTTTGTAAAAATATCCGCTAGCTGATTTTTAGTGTCAACATGTTCAAATATGACGTCACCTTTCTCCACATGATCCCTAAGAAAATGGTGTCGAATTTCTATGTGTTTAGTGCGAGAATGTAGCACGGGGTTTTTGGTTAAGTTAATGGTGCTAGTGTTGTCACAGAAAATAGGAACACGTTCTAATTTTAGGTTAAAATCCGATAGTTGTTGCTTGAGCCACAAGACTTGTGCGCAACAATTATCGGCCGCAACGTATTCCGCTTTGGCGGTTGACAAAGCAACTGAAACCTGTTTCTTGCTATGCCAACTAACCAAAGAGTTTGAAAAGAGGTGACAAGTGCCACTAGTACTCTTCCTATCCGATTTGCACCCTGGAAAGTCGGAGTCGGAGAAACCTACCAAAGAACAATCATTTCCCTTAGAATACCATAATCCATACTTCGAAGTACCAGATAAATATCGAAGTAAGCGTTTTACAGCTTTAAGATGGGATTCTTTGGGACATGACTGATACCTTACGCACATGCACACACTAAACATGATATCAGGTCTAGAGGCAGTAAGATAGATGAGAGAACCGATCATACCTCTATACTTCTTTACCTCTACGTCCTTACCATTTTCATCTTTACTCATGTTTGCACATGTAGGCATAGGGGTGTCGATGACTTTGCATTTTGCCATGTCAAATCTCTTGAGGAGCTCCAAACAATATTTTGTTTGACTCACGAAAGTTCCTTCTTCAAGTTGCTTGATTTGTAACCCGAGAAAATATGTGAGTTCACCCATCATACTCATCTCGAATTCACCCTGCATAAGATCAGAAAACTCTCTCATGAGATTTATGTTAGTAGATCCAAATATAATATCGTCAACGTATATTTGTACAAGTATCAAGTGCTTTCCTTGACGTTTAATGAAGAGTGTTGTGTCGAGTTTTCCTCTTGAGTATCCTTGATCAAGTAAGAATTTACTAAGTCTCTCATACCAAGCTCTAGGAGCTTGTTTGAGACCATATAGAGCCCTTTTTAACTTGTAGACATGATCAGGATATTCATGAGACTCAAAATCTGGAGGTTGAGCAACATACACTTCTTCATTTATGTATCCGTTAAGGAATGTGCTTTTGACATCCATTTGAAATAACTTAAAATTCTTTGCACATGCAAAGTCAAGTAAAAGGTGTCGCTACTGCGGAAATCGGGTGTCGGCACAACAGAAGAGTCGCCACCTTTCATTATTTATCCCTCGAGCGGGAAAGGAAACGAACAGGAAAAACCTCGCGAAAACGGGACAAGACCGGTCATCGCAACCAAATCTTAGGGTTCGGGAGTCGGTTACGCAAGGGGAAGGTATTAGCACCCCTCACGTCCATCGTACTCGATGGGATCCACGCTTGTTTGTTGTCTGGACGAATTGTTAATCTAATCTACCTATCAAGGATGGCTTTACACAACTAAACTAACCTAAAAAATAAAGGAAAAGGACTCGACAAAGCATCGCGCTTTGGGCCTACGTATTCTTATCAAAGAAAATCAGAGTCGACGTAGTTCGGCTAACTACGGGTAGATGGGTGGAAGATGGCTCGCCAAGACGTCACATCTTGTGCCTACGTATTTCTCATCAGAGAAAATCAGAGCTAACGTAGTTCGGGATAAAACGGAACACAGGTTGTTCAGACAGTTTTTACCCGAGTAAGGTTAAACAGCAGTTCCAGCAGTTAGGGACGAAGCCTGTTTGCGGTGGCGCTGAAGTTTAACAACACTCTTTTCTTCAGAAAAGTTTTCATTAATTTGCTGACCCCAAAGGGAAAATGATTTTCAGTCTGTTTTCAATCTTTTACGCAAGAAGTGTTTTTTACTGTGTTTGTAATTCCATTACCGTATCTTTCTGTTGTTTGTAGATGAGAAGAGAACGCAACTAAGGATTCATCCTAAGGTTGAGTTGGGAACAGGGAACTCCTAGAAGTTATCATGCAAAGGCTTCAGCCTAAAAGTCTAATCATCACTCTCTCATCAGAGAAAAGTGAGAACCTAGAGGGAACCATATCAATGGTGAACAAACAGACAGTAAGATAATCAGTAAAAATGCATGCTATGCACAATACAAGCGAGGCAAGGGAGTCACACTCAACCTCGAACCTAGTCAAACAACAAGCAAGGGAAGGCTAGCTTCCACTCAAGCCTATGGGGAATGCTCTCAAGCAAACAAACAATACAGCAAAAGAAAAGCTACCCGGGAGACTCTGCTTCAGCAGCTCCAAGCTATCCTCAACTGTAGACTCCACCTTCAGGCTTCATCTTCAACAACAAGTTTCAACTTGCTCCTTCAGGCTTTGACTGTAGCTAATACAAATATCACTTGTATCCTTCACCTCTCAAAGCTTCAGCCTCTTCAAGTTTCAACTTGATCATGCAAACAAACATCTTCAAACTTGCTCTAAGCTTCAGCTTTAAGCATACACTTTAACATCTTCAAGATTTTCATCCATCTCTAAACCAAACTCCAATGATCAAGGACTCATCCTCTTCAAAGCTTCAGCTTCTAACTTCAAGTCTCAACCTGAACTTCACCAAGTCTTCAGACTCACCAAATCTTCAAGGAATCATCCTCTTCAAAGCTTCAGCTCCTAACTTGAATGCAAAGGCAACTTCAAACAAACTCTTCAATCATCTTCAAATGAGGTCTTCACTATTCACAACTCTTCAATGAACTTTCATCTTCAAACAACCCAATGCTCCATCAAACCAAGAAGGAATAACTTAACAAGATGAGTGGGGGATGTTGAAATGCTTACTGACCACCAAAGGAGGCCTATAAGGATTTAACATCAAAAGGAAAGGCTCTCTCAAAGTTCTACCTCATAGGTAAGGCCACTTATCCCTCCAAAGGAGGGAGGTGAATACCCAATAGGTACTTTATGTCATAGAGAAGGATGGAGGTGGAAGATACACTCCATGTTTGAGAAAGGAATTATTCTAACTAAGCTCTACCTAAACCCTACTTCCTAAAACAAAAACAAAAGCAACACCAAAGCTCCTTCTTCAAGTCTTCAATTCTCTACAATGCTCCTCTATGCTCCTCTGACAAAATCCAAGCTCCTCAAGCAAAGGGAAAGGCCAAAAGCAAAGCAAACAATATAATGCCCTCAAGGCCACACAAACAATGCACAACTTGCAAAATTCACTAAAAATAGCAAACTACCATTCAAAAATCCAAGATAAATTCTAAGGGATCCTAAGTATCTACCCTTAATACCCTATAGGTCCCATAACCCAATTCAACCTAAAAATCCAAATTCTATGTGTTTTAATGGACCTATGACAAGATTTAACCTAATTCTAACTAGCCTAATGTTCATCCTTCAAAACTACTCAAGATCAATCTCAAAAATCATGAAATAAATTCTAGAGGAAAGTTAACATTCTAATCTAACTATCCTAAAAATAGTGGAATGAAAATGCCAAGGGAGCTATCTAAACAAAATTCTACAAAATCATGTATTAACATAAAACTATTAAAATGCACCTAAATGTAAAATATACTAAAAATAGGAAAAAGGAATAAAATGCCTATTTTATTGTTTAATATTTTTCTTAACAAAAATATGAAATGGGAGGAAAAACTCCCACACAAAAATCATCAATTTTCAATTTATTATGAATTTCTAAACAATTAAGGAAAATGAAGAAAATAAAAATAAAATGGATGAGAATTAGGTGCAGTTAGTAATTAATCTAGTGTATTATGCGCCTGGGCCTGGGAAGGGAGGTGTGAATATCAATGCGCGCAGGCCCAAGTATTATTCAGAAAATCAATTAAAATCAAAAAGAAAATGAGAAAGCCGTGGTGCAAATATCAATCAAATATAGTGTAAAATTCAGTGGGCTTGGAATTGGGGGTGTGGATAGTGACCAATTCACTTAAGCCCATAACTCATGTTTAATGAAACGCTATGTTTCATCTTGCTCAGACTTTCCCTCTTTGTCTCACGAATTTAAAACGCAACCGTCAGATCAAGCTCCAGTCAACGGGTCTCCTCAAATCCAACGCTTGTAACATCATCACTAACCTTCAGCCAGGGTTTTGGAAACAAGACTCCATGGAACAGAGCTTGAACATGGATCTTCAGCAATATCGTATCACATCATTTCTTGCTCAAAATTCATCATCTAAAATCCTAATCCACTCCAATTTCTTCACTGAATCTAACCCTAACCTCAAAATCAACTGAAATGTACCCTAGCTCTAAACACGATAAAGATCCTAAAAACTGATCAAGAACCAATGTTGTCAATTCTCAAAATTAAATGTACTAACAGGTTCCTCATCTCACACTGAGCATTCCTAGCCAAAGGACTCACCCTAACTCTCACTATACAGCCTGTTCTTGATCTCAACAGAATTTATGTCACCATATGAATCATCACCAAATTGATCCAAACTTTCCAGAAATGATCTACTACTAATTTCCAATCATTCTAACCTACTAATCCTATCTAATTCTACTTAAATTAAGGTGTAGAAAGAGGATTACAAACCTGGTAAATTTGAGTGAACAGATGGTGAAGATCTTCAATTCAAGCTCCCAATCTCTCCAGAATCATTCAATAGACCATAATCTTGCTTCTGTTTGCAATAATTTGGACTGAGGGTGCTTGATTCTTGGAAATCGATTTCAAGTTGCAGTCTGCCAAACTCAACTGCAAGATCCTCAATTCTCCATGGATTCTTCTTCAATTCACTATGCACACACTCAGTAATACCAATGGAACTTGTTGCAATGGAGATTATTGATTGAAATGTCGTGGAACTCAGAAATTGGTTGTGACTTGCAATTGAAGAAATGCAATTGTGATATCTCTCTCCTCTCTCAATTCTCTCTAACCCTGGCTTCTGATCCACTCTAAACCATTTATAGATGATGTTAGAATCATCTAGAATCAGCTGGAACATTCCAATGAGAAAATAGAATTCTCATGTCATGAGATTTTCACTTAATGATATCACCATACCAGTTGGAGCTAGCTCTGTTACAGCACTTGAATGAGGCTTGAAATTCTCTCCAAATGAGAAATATAATGTGTTTGAATGGTCCTTTGCCTTGTACATTAACCGTTATGTGATTTGGCAAGTGTAACTTCATCTACAAGTAATCCATGACAACTCCAAGAATTTGGTCTCAACTCAAAATTCTAACAATTCCAATTATCTCAAAATGTGTTTTCTACTCAAAATAATATATAACTTCACTCATTTTAGTCATGTATTGAGAATTCCCCAAAATTGGTACTTTCATGTATTACTTTTATGCCTTTTTTAGGTCATTTTCACAAATATGAGCTATCATCATTTCCAACCTTCCATGACCACTTTTTTAGACTCAAAACATCATTTTGAGCAAGTTTGATGTTGGACAATTTTTCATTTGAAGCTTTCAAGTATGATTTTTAGGCATGTGCTAAGAATGACCTATAATTCCACTTTCCCAAAATACCCCTGGCTTGCACAAGCTATAACTTGAGCTTCACAAATCAGATGAAGGCATACCATACCTTTTTGGAAAGGGGAGATCATAAGGAACATCTCTTATGTTTGGCCCAAATTCATTTGAAGCTTCCTTGAGGGTCAAAAGTTGCTTGGAAGACAAGTAACTTTCACAGACAAATTTCAATGTCATCTGAGGACCTGTAACTTGCAAAGACTATAACTTGAGTTCTACAAATCCTCTCAAGGACTTCCACCACTCAAATTAAATCTAAGAACATCCTCTACAAGTCTCATGACAATTACAAAGTGAGATGAGGCTTGCATTTCAACTTATCTTCTCTTGAATTTAGCATCAAACTAGGGGATTTTACACTGTCAAGCATAGTAACCCTAGCCTTCAAACTTCTCAAACTTCTCAATCATGAGCAAGTAGCCTTGGAATCATCCACTAGGCATATTAAAGCATCAATCCAAGATCATATGGCATTGGGGTTAGGTCTCAACCTTCCTCAAATTCATCTGTTGACTTAGGGTTGACCAGTCAAACCCTAATTCTACCACTCATGGTAAAACTTTTCAATCTTCAATCAATGACTTGTCTAGGTCTCATGATGGCTCTCAAGACATCACGTGAGCTCTAGCAAGACCTCAAGATCACATCCATAGCTTTAGAATCATCTGAATAGCTTCAATAACTTTCAAGTTAGGAGACTTTCAACTTTGCAATTAACCTTCTCTCTGAGGATCTTCATTTTCAACTGAGGGGGATATCAACCCTCATAGACTTCAATGACATTCTTCAAGAGGTTCTCAAACCTTTCATTAGCTCTCAAAAGATGATCACACCCCTTGATCCCTGCACACATCTCAATGCAATGCATATGCTAGTGTATGACTGAATGCAATGAAACAATGAACCATGTTTCAACAAGGCTAAGCAAATTTTGGGGTGCAACAGCTGCCCCTATTCAAGCGGCTTCGGCCTGACGAGTTCTCAAACACGCGAGGCGGAAGACGGTTGAATACCAACAAACCCGAAAATTTGCTAACCAGCAAACTCCCGATTCTGATAACTGTACTGATAAATACCCGCGGTACTCCGCTGGGGAAGAAAGACTTAATCGAGCATTCTCTGATCTAGGGATCACCCTCAGAAAATGACAAATGCCTTCAAATATTGTTGTACAATGAGTTCACTGTAGAACTTTAACATCATATCTGTAGCAACCTGGGTCACTCATGACTCAGATGGGGATATATAATCTTGCCTTCAGGCACCCTGCATCAGCTGGGGAAATCTTCGCCATCAGTCTGAAGAATGATATTCTGAGCCATTCATGACTCTGTGAGGATACGTAAACTTGCCTTCAGGCAACTCTCCCGGGGACATCTCCGACATCAGTCTGAAGAAACAAAATCCTGAGTCACTCATGGCTCGGGGGAATCTGTGAACTTGCCTTCAGGCAACTCCGTCCTGCTGGGGAGAAACTTTGACATCAGTCAAAGGAATGCTTAGGCCTTCAGTCCGAAAAGAGAATCCTTGGTCACTCATGACTCTGCGGGAACTCTCAAACTTTTCCTTCAGGCAACTCTGCAGGGACTATCTTCGACATCAGTCTGAAAGAATAAAATCCTGAATCACTCATGACTCGAGGAATCTGTGAACTTGCCTTCAGGCAACTCCGTCTCTGCTAGAAAATTCGTGACTTCAGTCAGGGGGATATTTCGAACTTCAATCCGAGAAATGAATCCTAAGTCACTCATGACTCTGGGGAATAACCTTTTGCCTTCAGGCAAACTCCGCTTCAGCTGGAGAACATCTTCGACTTCAGTCTGAAGAAACACTAGGTCGGTTATATCATAGCCTTCAGGCCTCGACATCAGTCGGGAAAAACCGCTAGTTGAGTGGTACCATAGCCTTCAGGCCTCGACATCAGTCGGGAAAACCACTATCTGCTCGATCACAATCAGCAACCATCAGGACAACTGATTTGGCCATCAGACCAACACGGATCACTTCGCATACAAAAGCTGCACTTGCGAACTTTTGACATTGTCTTCAGACAAACATTGAATCATCAATGGGGAACCTAAATCCACAGGAACTTTTTGCTGACACCTTCAGGTGTTGAAGTCAATCTTCATATCTGCCATCACCATCAGAGCAACATATCACGCTGCTATAACCATCAGGTTACAATCTGTCGGGGAGGAAAGAAGGGTTCACCCAAACAATCCTGGAGACTTTGCTGAGGAATGACGAGAGAGTTCACTCAAACGTTTCCTGCAAACTTCTGGGGAGCAAGTATACTTCTGCAGGAGAAACGGTAACCACCTGGTTCATGTTTCACATGCACATGCCGGGAAATGCATGGATGAACGTAATGCTCCGTGTAAAACGGAAATGCTATGTTTCTGGGTAAATGTTATGCAATCATGCAATGAAATGCCCCAGCAAAATAAATGTTGGAAAGAGGAATCATCCTCTCAGGGGAGAGTAACCACTCTGCCGAGGAATAAGCTACCCATCAGGGGAGCTGCAACCAGCCAATCTCAATTGGATTCTGACTGGGGAAAAAGGTAAATGCCCTGAGCGGCTCTTTGAGCTATAAATCTCCTGGGGAAAATAGCCTTCAGGCTACCCGACACTCATGTCACCAGGTTCTCAAACTTGCGGAGAGGGGCAAACTTTAGTTTGCTGAACAGTCCTTCAGGATCTGCTTGAGGAGAAAAACCTTCAGGCTATCAGGCACGGCTATACTCGGCTGGTGGGAAATCCATCTACTTGCCAGGAACAACCGCTGCTGGGAGAATGCCATCCACCTGCTGGGGAAAGGGCTACGCTCTGTCGATGATATCAATCTCGACTTGCTGAGGATAACTCTTGCATACGCTTCGAAGAGATCGACCCTTGCTGGGGACAACTATGGGGAATATTAGTGCATCAGCACTGCTGGGGCCATCAATCCTTGGCTACTCAGCTGGGGAGAAATGCCACTCCTACCAAGGATATGTTTTGGCGCTCTCTGAGGGGAGATGTACTAGTCCTATCAAGGATCCGCTTTGCGACTGCGGAGGATATCAATCCTGCAAAAATAAACAAACACAATACCCTTCACAAAGGGACCATCAGGTTATCATTTGTGATATTATTCAGGTAATTCAAAGCTTTAACAATCATTGGCCGAAGCCCACAAGCTTATGCACGTGTATTTTATCAAAAACACCAGGCGTTTTTCGCAAACAAAACTGCGGAAATAAACAAGTAAACAATCAGTTCACTGAATAGTATGTTTATTGATGAATGGCCTGTAAATAGGCAAAAATGTTTTACAATGGATGCGAGCTCCTGAAATGAGGAAGCTGCAAAAACAAAACAAATATACAAATACAAATATGCAACAAGTATATACAAATGTTGGCAATGTGGTGTAGACGAACACCATGACGCGATTACCCCTACGATTCTCTCGACTCCAAAACTTCCCGAAGATTTATCTTCGGAAGAGATTGATTCGGATAGACGACCTTCAGGCACTCCCAAATCACTGAGCAAGGAAAAAAAATCACACGGACCGCGATCATTTGCTTTTAAATCCCTAACTTTTGCCTGAATTTCCCGTTAGGGTTTTCGATTCACCGGGATACCCATTTTTGCCAAAGTCGCCCCTTCAGGTTTTCGACTTTGCGGGTTTACTTTCTTTCATTTATATCCCTAACTTTTGCCCGAACCTTTTTCATTTTTCATGGTTCGCCGGGATGCCCTATTCTTGCCTGGATATTCTTTTTCTTTCCAGCGGGTCATTATTTAAGCAAAGTATTTTTTAACCGCGTCCGCGTCACCGGAGATGGGAAAACTTCCCCATCCATCATGGATAATAACAAAGCTCCTCCCGAGAAGACTTTGCTAACAACATACGGCCCTTCGTAATTCGGCGTCCACTTGCCCCTGTGGTCGGAGTGCGGTGAGAGTATCTTTTTCAGGACGAGATCACCCGTCTGAAAGCTTCGAGGGCGCACCTTCTTATCATAAGTTTTCTTCATTCGGCTTTGGTATATCCGACCATAAGCAATAGAAGCTAATCTCTTCTCATCCATCAGGCTGAGCTGGTTCAATCTATTCGTTACCCATTCTGCCTCGTCAAGCTTGACGTCGCGCAAAACTCGCAAAGAAGGAATCTCAACTTCCAACGGTAACACTGCCTCCATTCCGTATACTAAGGAAAAAGGAGTTGCCCCAGTTGATGTACGCACTGTCGTGCGATAACCGTGGAGAGCAAACGGCAACATCTCGTGCCAGTCCTTATAGGTAACAACCATTTTCTGCACAATCTTCTTTATATTCTTATTGGCTGCTTCAACAACACCATTCATCTTCGGCCGGTAAAGCGATGAATTGTGATGTTCTATCTTGAAACTCTAACACAAATCCTTCATCATCTTGTTGTTAAGATTCGAACCATTGTCTGTGATAATCCGCTCTGGGATACCATACCGACAGATGATGTCCTTCTTTATAAACCTGGCTACCACCTGCTTGGTGACATTTGCATACGACGCGGCTTCAACCCACTTCGTAAAGTAATCAATAGCAACCAGAATAAAGCGATATCCGTTGGATGCCGTGGGCTCAATCTTTCCAATCATATCAATGCCCCACATAGAGAACGGCCACGGGGAAGACATGACATTCAACGGGCTCGGCGGCACGTTAATCTTATCAGCATAAACTTGGCACTGGTGACACTTCTTCGCGAACTTGAAACAGTCCGACTCCATGGTCAGCCAATAATACCCTGCCCTCAGGATCTTTCTCATCATTGCGTGCCCGCCGGCGTGCGTACCGAATGTACCTTCATGAACTTCTCCCATCAGGAAGCCAGCTTCTTTCTCATATACACATCTTAGTAGCACGAGGTCATGATTCCGCTTATACAAAACACCATCAGGGTTGAGATAAAAGTTTCCAGAAAGCCTCCTCAGAGTCTTCTTATCTTGGGTTGACGAACCCACCGGATACTCCTTATTCATAAGGAAATTCTGGATGTCGTAGAACCATGGTTTGCCATCAGGCGCCGTTTCAACGGCAAAAATATATGCAGGCCTATCAAGGCGTGAAATCACAATTCTTGGAGCTTCATTCCAAAAGTTGACCTTATACATCGAGGATAAGGTAGCTAAGGCGTCAGCCATCTGATTTTCAACCCTCGGCACATGGTGGAGCTCTACGCGATCAAAGAACGGTAACAACCTTTTGGCGTAGTTCATATACGGAATCAAGTTCGGTTGTCGAGTTTCCCACTCTCCTTTGATTTGATTCACAACGAGCGCTGAATCGCCATACACATCAAGATTCTTGATCCTCAGATTAATGGCTTCTTCCAACCCCATTATACAAGCTTCGTACTCAGCCTCGTTGTTGGTGCACGGGAAGGTCAACCTGGCAGTGAACGGGATATGCGACCCATGGGGAGTTGTAATAATTGCCCCAATTCCACTATCGTACGAGTTAACCGCACCATCAAAAATCAACTTCCATTGGGAACCCAACTCCGGCCCTTCATCGGGCAAAGGCTCTTCACAATCCTTCATCTTAAGGAACATCACATCCTCATCGGGGAATTCAAACTTCATAGGCTGGTAGTCTTCGATAGGCAACTCAGTAAGATGTTCAGACAATATGCTCCCCTTGATTGCTTTCTGGGACACGTATTGAATATCATATTCCGTCAAAACCATTTGCCACCTGGCAATTCGTCCGGAAAGAGCTTGCTTCTCAAAGACATACTTTATCGGATCCATTTTCGAGATCAACAGGGTTGTATGATTCAACATATACTGGCGGAGACGCTTGGCGGCCCACGCCAATGCGCAACATGTCTTTTCCAGCATCGAGTATCGGGATTCACAATCAGTGAACTTCTTACTCAGGTAATATATGGCATGTTCCTTCCTGCCTGTCTTGTCGTGCTGACCGAGTACACAACCCATACTATTCTCGAGTACTGTCAAGTACATTATCAAAGGTCGTCCGGCAACTAGGGGAATCAAAATAGGAGGTTCCTGCAAGTATTTCTTTATTTTATCGAAAGCCCTCTTGCAATCTCCGTTCCATACCACCGCTTGATCTTTCTTTAACAGCTTGAACAATGGTTCACATGTGGCCATGAGCTGAGAAATAAACCCTGCAATGTAGTTTATTCTCCCCAGGAAACCATGCACTTCTTTTTCCGTATGCGGCGCTGGCATATCTTGAATGGCTTTTATTTTTGCAGGATCAACCTCGACTCCTTTTTCGCTAACAATGAACCCCGGTAACTTACCGGATCGCACTCCAAAAGTGCACTTATTCGGATTCAGCCTCAGCTTGAATTTCCTCAACCTCTCAAAAAGCTTTTGCAGATTGACCAGGTGTTCCTCCTCCGTTTGAGATTTTGCTATCATATCATCCACGTAGACTTCAATCTCATGGTGGATCATGTCGTGAAACAACGTCACCATCGCCCGTTGGTAAGTTGCCCCTGTGTTCTTCAAACCGAAGGGCATGACCTTGTAGCAGAATGTACCCCATGGTGTAATAAAAGTAGTTTTCTCCATGTCCTCCGGTGCCATCTTGATCTGATTGTAACCGGAGAAACCGTCCATGAACGAAAATACTGAGAATTGAGCCGTGTTGTCCACCAACACGTCAATATGAGGTAACGGGAAATCATCCTTAGGGCTCGCCCTGTTCAAATCCCGATAATCTACACACATCCGTACCTTACCATCTTTCTTAGGTACATGCACGATGTTTGCGACCCACAGAGGGTAACTGGCCACAGCCAAAAATCTAGCGTCCAATTGCTTCTAGACCTCTTCTTTTATCTTGACGGCCATATCTGGTCTGGTCCTTCTAAGCTTCTGCTTAACAGGAGGAAAATCTTCTCTCAAAGGTAAGTGATGAACCACGATATCGGTATCCAACCCGGGCATATCCTCGTATGACCAAGCAAAAATGTCACTGTACTCCCTGAGCATCTCAACCAATCTTCGCTTGACGTCATCTTGCAAAGCGGCCCCTACCCGGACTTCCCTGACGAGTTCTTCAGAACCCAGATTAACGATCTCAATCGCTTCTTCATTAGGCAAAATGACCTTCTCTTCCTGTTTCAACAGGCGAACCAACTCTTCTGGTAGATCTTCGTCAATCTCTTCTTCAGCTTGATAAACCGGGTGATCGAAGTCGAAGAGAGTCATAGGGGGTTCTACAGTGTCATCCGTAATAAGAGTCCTGCAATAAACATGGTCACATGCTTAAAAGATGCATTGGTTAGCTCTTAAACCAACATTGCCGTTTTAATGTTTTTCAGTTTTCAAAAATAAGAAAAGGAAAAACAAAACATGAACAAAAGGGAACACAAAGTTTTGAATGCAAAAACGCCTTTTGATTTATTTAACAAAATGTACATTCATAAGCAAGTAAGGCCCTAACAATAAACTGCTATGCCTCGGGTAAGACATAGGGTTGTACAATGACTGAAAAAGTAAATCATTACTCTGGACTAGCCACTTGTATGATTTCCTGGATGGACCAGTTGTTGAGGCACTGCCCTGGAATGCTAGGCTGGATCCATGCGTCAAGGTCACAGTCGCTATCGCCTTCGTCTTCAGACAAAGCGTTGATGTTATCGTACACCACTCCCCCTTTAGCGAACAGTACAGGTCCTTGCCAGCGCTGCGAATTCTGGGACGATGAAGCACCAGGAGAATAACCTAGTCCAAACCTACCTTGTTGGTGGGGAATCTGCAACACCTGCCCCCATCCTGGAGCTGAACCACTCTGAACCACAGCTTGCGCTTCCTTAAACGAAGACAAAGCCAGCGCTGGTGCAGGAACTGCTGTGGAAGACTCATCTTTCACTTTCACCGTTTTGAAGGCCTGACACAAGGTCTCGTGGATCTCGCCGTCCACCTCAACATACTTAAAAGACGACAAATGGCTCACCATTATGTCTTCTTCTCCGCACACCGTCACAATGTTGCCTCCAACCGAGTACTTCAACTTTTGGTGGAGAGTAGATGTTACTGCCCCTGCTGAATGAATCCATGGGCGACCTAACAAGCAGCTGTAGGCTGGCATGATATCCATGATATAGAAAATCGCATCGAAGACCTCTGGCCCTACCTGAATGGGCAACGTAATCTCGCCGAACACCGACCGGCGCGTACCATCAAAAGCCTTAACCACCAGATCACTGGGGGTGCAACGAATCCCTTGGACATTCAACTTCATCAACGCCTTCTTCGGAAGGACATTCAAAGAAGAGCCGATATCAACCAGCACATGCGACATCACCGTCCCTTGGCATTCCATGGAAATATGGAGAGCGTAATTGTGATTACGACCTTTGGACGTCAACTCATTGTCGGTAAATCCCAATCCGTTCCTAGCATTCATATGTGAAACCACGCCTTCAAGCTGGTTCACCGAGATTTCCTGAGGAACATAAGCATCATTCAATACCTTCAGGAGCACATTGCGATGCGCTTCTGAACTGAGAAGCAAATTCAGGATGGATATCTTCGATGGTGTCTGTTGAAGGTGATCAATGATCTTGTAGTCACTCTTCCTGATCAATCGCATAAACTCTTCAGCATCTTTGACAAGCAAATCCTTCTCTACCTCCCGCGAGGTCTCTTCAACTACTTTTCCTTTTCCCTTATCAGCCTTTTCAGCAGTCTCGGCTACCGGCTCAGGCGCAGTAAATATTCGTCCGCTTCGGGTCATACCGCCAGTACCCACAACATTATCCACAGAAGATGTAGGGGTTCCCGAATCCAACTTCTTCCCATTGCAATAGGCTTCCAATCCATATCGCCACGGAACTGCTTTCAAACTCTCATAGGGGATCGGACCGGCTTTAGCGATCGTGATGGTAGGAGGCCTCCGGCCAGTGATAGTGATCGTTTTATATGGAATGTTGATGGTGGCTACTCTGTCTTCCTGCTTCAGCAGTACTTCCCCAACCTTAGCATCAGCTGTTCGGCTGAACTGTAACAGACCTTCATCAATCAAACTCTGAATCCCCTCCGACAACTGTTCACAGCCATTCGATGTCTTTGCACATTCTACACAGGACTACCCACATCGTGGAAAAATCCCTTTCTTAACCAGCTCGGCCCTGACAAAGCGTAGTGGCGTCTTCAGATCACTTACTTTACTTACTACCTCCAGTTCATCCTCCACTTCAGTGATGATGGCATTGACTTGAGGTTGCCCATGAGGTGGCATAGGATTATCCAGAACACTGGGACCTTCATTCGAAAAATTGATCGCCTTGCTATCAAGCAAGTCCTGAACTTTGTGCTTAAAAGCTTTACAGTTTTCTATAGTATGGCCAACCCCTCCGGAGTGAAATTCGCATTTTGCGTTGGCGTCATACCCAAATGGTAACTGTCCCGTGATGGGAGGCAGAGTCCTCTTCTGTACAAGATTGAGGGACAACAAAGTCTGGAATAAATCTGCATAGGTTGACGGTGGTGTTTCAAAATGCCGGTTATTCAACCCTCTATTCTGATACCTCTGATAACCCTGTTGGCGTTGTTGGTTCTGCTGAACCACCTGTTGTTGCTGAGGACCAGCAGGAATAGTAACACTGGCTATCTGGGGACGCTGAATGCCTCTGTTCTAACCTCCTCCTCTGCCACGGGAGCTAGTCACTGCGCTAGTTTCACCTTCTCTTTTCCTGTTACCGAGATTCCTCCTACCTCCGGCTGAGGAAGTATCTTCACCTTGGATCTTTCCGATCTTGATCCCATTTTCAACACGCTCACCCGTGATGATGAGATTCGAAAAACTACCAGACATGCCGCTGACAAGCTTTTCATAATACATTCCAGGCAAAGTAGATACGAACAAGTCTACGAGTTCCCGTTCCACCATTGGAGGTTGAACCCGAGCAGCCACAGCACGCCATCTCTGTGCGTATTCTTTGAAACCTTCCCCGCTCTTCTGGGACAAGTTCTGTAGATGGATACGGTTGGGAGACAAATCGCTGTTATACTGGTAATGACGGACGAATGCTTCAGCAAGCTCCTTCCAGTTATGAACAATGTTGGGTTCCAAACCCATATACCACTCTAAGGATGGTCCAGATAAGCTATCTTGAAAGAAGTGCATCAGCAGCTTCTCGTCATCAGAATAGGCCGACATCTTTCGATAGAACGACCTCAGATGCATCTTCGGGCAGGTTGTACCTTTATACTTCTCAAAGTCAGGCACTTTAAACTTCTGTGGAATCTTCAGATCGGGAATCAGCCCCATACCAGCCATATCAAGCCCTATAGAACTCGCATTCTCGATACTCTTCACTTTATCCTCCAAAGCCTTAAACCTCAGTTTTGCTTTAGCGTTCAGCTCAACATCAGCTCCTCCCAGGGAGAGCATATCATCTTGACGTTCATGTGTCCAGGGTTGAGGAATATGTCCACCAGCAGGACCTCCTCCTTGGAAATTGATATTGTTGTTCCCATTGGCAGCGCTAGCGCCTCCTTGATTCACAACTGCAACCCCAGTTGTGCCATTGGCGACCCCAGCTGGACCAGCACCTACTCCGGTGTTCCCATTCACAACCCCAGTTGGGGTAATCGTTACCGGTATAGAGTTATCACCTCCGTTTGCACCTACCTGGTGCTGAGTATTCTCACCAGCGTGAAACACTCCCTCAGCATCCAGCCTTGCCATCAAAGGCTGCACCAGGTTCTTCAGCTGATCCTGGCTGTTGACGATCACTTGCATCATGTCCATGAAGTGCGTCATCCTGTCCTTGAGCTCTTGAACGTCGTTCTGTACCTGCTCCATTATCCTCAGCTGATTGGCTCTAGTGGAATAACGGTGTGCTGGTCTTTGATCAATCCTAAAATAGAACTCCTGTGAAAATAAAGAGTTAGTGAGTAGCTCAGAGTATCTGTTATGCAAAAATGGTTTATGCTAATGCAATGTGTGTCTGTGCGTTAGGGAGATCATCCCCAATTCTAGTGCCAATGTGCCAGTGACAGTGACAGTGCAGTGATAAAGAGCTTGGATCCAATCATGGAAGAACATCTCATATATTGCTGAAAACAAGCCTTTCAAGGCGAAGTTACGACATCACTGAATTACAAACAAAGGCATGACCTCAGCCAACAAGCCTGGTG
The DNA here is from genome assembly GCA_963859935.3 of Lathyrus sativus. NCBI lineage: Eukaryota > Viridiplantae > Streptophyta > Magnoliopsida > Fabales > Fabaceae > Lathyrus > Lathyrus sativus. Next base: position 38,517,644 of record OZ012735.1, read on the forward strand.
ATGGTCAGCACATAACAATGTATACAGCAATCAAGTGCGACTATCCGCCCGATACTCTTTCAACAATCTCTTAGTCTTAGGATTATCCGGCTGGGAAAGCAACCCTTCTATGAGTACGTCTCTTCCTCTGACAACATGCTGAAGTTCTTCAATGGATTCCTCCCAAGTACCTTCTCCAAAGCACTCATCCAACTTCCGCTTCTGAGATGCAGACTCTTTCCTGCGCTTGACAGCTTTGTCCAATGACGCTTGCAGGGAGAAGCTACGCACCGCTTCTGTTTCAGACTTCCTGATGCTGGCCTTCAACTGATCCTCTAACTCGGAGATTCGCAGCTTCAGCTTATCTTCCCTCTCTTTGTTATTGGTCAGCGTAGCGTTCCAGGTTTTGTTGAATGTAGAGATCTCCAGGTAGGCTCTATCAAGGGCCTTCTTCTTGGACTCTAGCATATCATGGGAGCTCTTGAAATCTATCCCCAAACGTTCACGCTTCTTTATCTGCTCGGCCAATTCCGTGCTCAACTGGCTTACTAGCTCACTTTGCTGCTCGAAGGAAAATACCGCTTCATTTTTCTCACGCCTGAGTTGCATCAGCTCCTCTTCCAACCTCTCGTTGGTCTTCATCAGTTCCTCTTTCTCCTTCACAACCTGTTCATACCTCTCGATAGGGACAGTAATGGGCTCCTCAATCATGAGGGGAGTGGGAGGTAGCACTGCAGGAAAAGGCATCAGCGCCTGCTTTGCCCTATCTTGCATCCAGACCTTGTACGGCGCGTAGGCTTGACTATCACTCTTACCTAACAAAGGTTTTCCTCTTCTGCAAACATGATTCCAAGCATGCTGAAGCTTGGCTAGCAGTTCTCCACTGAGATCACCAGTGAAATACAGAGATTCCTGTATTTCCTCTTCCTTAGGCGGACTTCTCAAAGCATAGCCGAATTGACGAACCAACAGTGAAGGATTGTAGTTTATACATCCCTTCCTCCCGATCACGGGGACATTAGGATACCCGACGCAGCTATAGATAATATTTGATCCCAGCCGGTCTCTATCAAACCAGACGACGTTTTCTGCAGAAAGTCCCATCAAACGCTGAGGCCATTCAACTGTAGTTGCTGATTCAACAAAACTACCCTTCTTGGGCATGTGGCTATCAAACCACATGTACAACAAAGGTACACAACATAAAACATTCTTTCCTCTTCGGTTCTCATTCTTGTAGTGCAAGGAGTGGTAGAAATCACCTATCAAGGTAGGCACTGGATTGCCTGATGCAAACAGATAAAAGGCATCCAAATCAACAAAGTCAGGCATATTCGGGAACAGTACAATACCATAAATGCACAATGCAAGGATAGCATTGAACACCGCCCAGCGTCCATTCTGAGCATACTCTTGTGCTTTTCCCACCAAGAACTTGAGAGAGAAACCGGAATTTCCGTTCCACGAGGTTAACAACAATTCTGAAGGATCCAAGTGCAGAGCAGCAGCTAAGTCCTCCAGCTTAGATTTAGCATCCATGTGAACAAAAGGCACTCTGTCCTGAATAGTCAGCTCTAGCATCGCAGCATACTCCTCCATGGTCAGAGCTAAGATGAAATCCGGGAATACAAAGCATCTCAGAGGAGGATCATAAAATTGCATCAGCGCATATAATCCATTCAGCTCATACACAGTTGGCTTATAGACCAACCTCAGCAGCTTCCCATAGCTTTTTCTAAAGCTTCTCTTCACCTCATCACCGGCTAAAGCAATCAGACCTACCAAAGAGGTCACGTTAGGAGTATGCAACTTGTAGGCTACAGTCTTCTTCAACATATCTCTGATAGCAGACAGAAATCTGGAGCACTAGAATCAAGGGGTATGAAATGCACCTGCAACACAGACACACGTTAATGATATGTATCATGATTATGCAAAACAAATGCAATACGCAAATGATGCAACTATGTGGCAGAGATCAAGAGTTGTATTTCTGAGAGATCCAATCTTCAATATCTGTCTCAAACAATCCCACAAAACTGCTCAAACCAGGTCTCCACAGACCAAAACAATGCTCCACTCTGGTCTCCAACAGACCTAGTAACACTGTCCTCAAGTAACAATACCACTGGATCTCAATCAAGAAAAACCGGTATTCTAGAGGTCGAGTTACCTGCATATCCCAACCCTCTTACTGGTAGGTGTCCTATCAACAGACAGCAAGGTACGGCATCCTATGCGGTCGTTGGCATCACAGACTTTCAAGACTGACGATACGATACCCAGAAGGTGTGGCATCATCAATCCTGAAGAGGCCTCACTTAGCCAACTTCCAATTGATCAGTCCCCAGAGTCGACAATCTAACTAACCAACAACCCACTCCACCCAAAGGGTGGAACAAGAAGCCAACCAGAAGAACCTCGTCCGAGCGTGGATTTCGCAAGACACTAGTACATGCAAAGCACGCACGCGCCTACTAATTTCCACTCTAAATCTAGGTGCACTCAAGCCCAGGTCCGTCTTATCTCTCAATCATAGATCCCCTCCCCACAACACAGCAATAATAACAATAATATAATGCTGAAAAATAAATGCGGGAAAATAAAGGACTGAAATGTAAATCCATACAAAACCCCAGACGGGCAAACAAACGCTAGGATTGACTCTCTTAAGGGACGTTGGATCCCTATGCATGAGGAACTATCGCAGTCTCCCCAGCAGAGTCGCCAGCTGTCGCTACTGCGGAAATCGGGTGCCGGCACAACAGAAGAGTCGCCACCTTTCGTTATTTATCCCTCGAGCGGGAAAGGAAACGAACAGGAAAAACCTCGCGAAAACGGGACAAGACCGATCATCGCAACCAAATCTTAGGGTTCGGGAGTCGGTTACGCAAGGGGAAGGTATTAGCACCCCTCACGTCCATCGTACTCGATGGGATCCACGCTTGTTTGTTGTCTGGACGGATTGTTAATCTAATCTACCTATCAAGGCTGGCTTTACACAACTAAACTAACCTAAAAAAGAAAGGAAAAGGACTCGACAAAGCATCGCGCTTTGGGCCTACGTATTCTTATCAAAGAAAATCAGAGTTGACGTAGTTCGGCTAACTACGGGTAGATGGGTGGAAGATGGCTCGCCAAGACGTCACATCTTGTGCCTATGTATTTCTCATCAGAGAAAATCAGAGCTAACGTAGTTCGGGATAAAACGGAACACAGGTTGTTCAAACATTTTTTACCCGAGTAAGGTTAAACAGCAGTTCCAGCAGTTAAGGACGAAGCATGTTTGCAGTGGCGCTGAAGTTTAACAACACTCTTTTCTTCAGAAAAGTTTTCATTAATTTGCTAACCCCAAAGGGAAAATGATTTTCAGTCCGTTTTCAATCTTTTACGCAAGAAGTGTTTTTTACTGTGTTTGTAATTCCATTACCGTATCTTTCTGTTGTTTGTAGATGAGAAGAGAACGCAACTAAGGATTCATCCTAAGGTTGAGTTGGGAACAGGGAACTCCTAGAAGTTATCATGCAAAGGCTTCAGCCTAAAAGTCTAATCATCACTCTCTCATCAGAGAAAAGTGAGAACCTAGGGGGAACCATATCAATGGTGAACAAACAGACAGTAAGATAATCAGTAAAAATGCATGCTATGCACAATACAAGCGAGGCAAGGGAGTCACACTCAACCTCGAACCTAGTCAAACGACAAGAAAGGGAAGGCTAGCTTCCACTCAAGCCTATGGGGAATACTCTCAAGCAAACAAACAATACAGCAAAAGAAAAGCTACCCGGGAGACTCTGCTTCAGCAGCTCCAAGCTATCCTCAACTGTAGACTCCACCTTCAGGCTTCATCTTCAACAACAAGTTTCAACTTGCTCCTTCAGGCTTTGACTGTAGCTAATACAAATATCACTTGTATCCTTCACCTCTCAAAGCTTCAGCCTCTTCAAGTTTCAACTTGATCATGCAAACAAACATCTTCAAACTTGCTCTAAGCTTCAGCTTCAAGCATACACTTTAACATCTTCAAGCTTTTCATCCATCTCTAAACCAAACTTCAATGATCAAGGACTCATCCTCTTTAAAGCTTCAGCTTCTAACTTCAAGTCTCAACCTGAACTTCACCAAGTCTTCAGACTCACCAAATCTTCAAGGAATCATCCTCTTCAAAGCTTCAGCTCCTAACTTGAATGCAAAGGCAACTTCGAACAAACTCTTCAATCATATTCAAATGAGGTCTTCACTCTTCACAACTCTTCAATGAACTTTCATCTTCAAACAACCCAATGCTCCATCAAACCAAGAAGGAATAACTTAACAGGATGAGTGGGAGATGTTGAAATGCTTACTGACCACCAAAGGAGGCCTATAAGGATTTAACATCAAAAGGAAAGGCTCTCTCAAAGTTCTACCTCATAGGTAAGGCCACTTATCCCTCCAAAGGAGGGAGGTGAATACCCTAGAGGGACTTTATGTCATAGAGAAGGATGGAGGTGGAAGATACACTCCATGTTTGAGAAAGGAATTATTCTAACTAAGCTCTACCTAAACCCTATTTCCTAAAACAAAAACAAAAGCAACACCAAAGCTCCTTCTTCAAGTCTTCAATGCTCTACAATGCTCCTTTATGCTCCTCTGACAAAATCCAAGCTCCTCAAGCAAAGGGAAAGGCCAAAAGCAAAGCAAACAATATAATGCCCTCAAGGCCACACAAACAATGCACAACTTGCAAAATTCACTAAAAATAGCAAACTACCATTCAAAAATCCAAGATAAATTCTAAGGGATCCTAAGTATCTACCCTTAATACCCTATAGGTCCCATAACCCAATTCAACCTAAATATCCAAATTCTATGTGTTTTAATGGACCTATGACAAGATTTAACCTAATTCTAACTAGCCTAATGTTCATCCTTCAAAACTACTCAAGATCAATCTCAAAAATCATGAAATAAATTCTAGAGGAAATTTAACATTCTAATCTAACTATCCTAAAAAGAGTGGAATGAAAATGCCAAGGGAGCTATCTAAACAAAATTCTACAAAATCATGTATTAACATAAAACTATTAAAATGCACCTAAATATAAAAATACTAAAAATAGGAAAAAGGAATAAAATGCCTATTTTATTGTTTAATATTTTTCTTGACAAAAATATGAAATGGGAGGAAAAACTCCCACACAAAAATCATCAATTTTCAATTTATTATGAATTTCTAAACAATTAAGGAAAATGAAGAAAATAAAAATAAAATGGATGAGAATTAGGTGCAGTTAGTAATTAATCTAGTGTATTATGCGCCTGGGCCTGGGAAGGGAGGTGTGAATATCAATGCGCGCAGGCCCAAGTATTATTCAGAAAATCAATTAAAATCAAAAAGAAAAGGAGAAAGTCGTGGTGCAAATATCAATCAAATATAGTGTAAAATTCAATGGGCTTGGAATTGGGGGTGTGGATAGTGACCAATTCACTTAAGCCCATAACTCATGTTTAATGAAACGCTACGTTTCATCTTGCTCAGACTTTCCCTCTTTGTCTCACGAATTTAAAACGCAACCGTCAGATCAAGCTCCAGTCAACGGGTCTCCTCAAATCCAACGCTTGTAACATCATCATTAACCTTCAGCCAGGGTTTTGGAAACAAGACTCCATGGAACAGAGCTTGAACATGGATCTTCAGCAATATCGTATCACATCATTTCTTGCTCAAAATTCATCATCTAAAATCCTAATCCACTCCAATTTCTTCACTGAATCTAACCCTAACCTCAAAATCAACTGAAATGTACCCTAGCTCTAAACACGATAAAGATCCTAAAAACTGATCAAGAACCAATGTTGTCAATTCTCAAAATTAAATGTACTAACAGGTTCCTCATCTCACACTGAGCATTCCTAGCCAAAGGACTCACCCTAACTCTCACTATACAGCCTGTTCTTGATCTCAACAGAATTTATGTCACCATATGAATCATCACCAAATTGATCCAAACTTTCCAGAAATGATCTACTACTAATTTCCAATCATTCTAACCTACTAATCCTATCTAATTCTACTTAAATTAAGGTGTAGAAAGAGGATTACAAACCTGGTAAATTCGAGTGAACAGATGGTGAAGATCTTCAATTCAAGCTCCCAATCTCTCCAGAATCATTCAATAGACCATAATCTTGCTTCTGTTTGCAATAATTTGGACTGAGGGTGCTTGATTCTTGGAAATCGATTTCAAGTTGCAGGCTGCCAAACTCAACTGCAAGATCCTCAATTCTCCATGGATTCTTCTTCAATTCACTATGCACAGACTCAGTAATACCAATGGAACTTGTTGCAATGGAGATTATTGATTGAAATGTCGTGGAACTCAGAAATTGGTTGTGACTTGCAATTGAAGAAATGCAATTGTGATCTCTCTCTCCTCTCTCAATTCTCTCTAACCCTGGCTTCTGATCCACTCTAAACCATTTATAGATGATGTTAGAATCATCTAGAATCAGCTGGAACATTCCAATGAGAAAATAGAATTCTCATGTCATGAGATTTTCACTTAATGATATCACCATACCAGTTGGAGCTAGCTCTGTTACAGCACTTGAATGAGGCTTGAAATTCTCTCCAAATGAGAAATAGAATGTGTTTGAATGGTCCTTTGCCTTGTACATTAACCCTTATGTGATTTGGCAAGTGTAACTTCATCTACAAGTAATCCATGACAGCTCCAAGAATTTGGTCTCAAATCAAAATTCTAACAATGCCAATCATCTAAAAATGTGTTTTCTACTCAAAATAATATATAACTTCACTCATTTTGGTCATGTATTGAGAATTCCCCAAAATTGGTACTTTCATGAATTACTTTTATGCCTTTTTTAGGTCATTTTCACAAATATGAGTTTTAGGCATGTGCTAAGAATGACCTATAATTCCACTTTCCCAAAATACCCCTGGCTTGCACAAGCTATAACTTGAGCTTCACAAATCAGATGAAGGCATACCATACCTTTTTGGAAAGGAGATATCATAAGGAACATCTTTTATGTTTGGCCCAAATTCATTTGAATCTTCCTTGAGGGTCAAAAGTTGCTTGGAAGACAAGTAACTTTCACAGACAAATTGCAATGTCATCTGAGGACCTGTAACTTGCAAAGACTATAACTTGAGTTCTACAAATCCTCTCAAGGACTTCCACCACTCAAATTAAATCTAAGAACATCCTCTACAAGTATCATGACCATTCCAAAGTGATATGAGGCTTTCATTTCAACTTATCTTCTCTTGAATTTAGCATCAAACTAGGGGATTTTACACTGTCAAGCATAGTAACCCTAGCCTTCAAACTTCTCAAACTTCTCAATCATGAGCAAGTAGCCTTGGAATCACCCACTAGGAATCTTAAAGCACCAATCCAAGATCATATGGCATTAGGTTTAGGTCTCAACCTTCCTCAAATTCATCTATTGACTTAGGGTTGACCAGTCAAACCCTAATTCTACCACTCGTGGTAAAACTTTTCAATCTTCAATCAATGACTTGTCTAGGTCTCATGATGGCTCTCAAGACATCACGTGAGCTCTAGCAAGACCTCAATATCACATCCATAGCTTTAGAATCATCTGAATAGCTTCAAAAACGTTCAAGTTAGGAGACTTTCAACTTTGCAATTAACCTTCTCTCTGAGGATCTTCATTTTCAACTGAGGGGGATATCAACCCTCATAGACTTCAATGACATTCTTCAAGAGGTTCTCAAACCTTTCATTAGCTCTCAAAAGATGATCACACCCCTTGATCCCTGCACACATCTCAATGCAATGCATATGCTAGTGTATGACTGAATGCAATGAAACAATGAACCAAGTTTCAACAAGGTTAAGCAAATTTTAGGGTGCAACAAAAGGCGTATAGCCTCAAGTCGGGAAACCGACGCATAAGTTTCCTCATAGTCGATGCCTTCCTCTTGGTTATACCCTTGCGCGACTAAACGCGCCTTATTACAAGTTATTACTCCATTTTCATCTAACTTGTTCCTAAACACCCATCGGGTGCCGATTACTCGATGATCTCGCGGAGGAGGGACAAGGTCCCAAACCTCATTTCTAGTAAACTGATTTAGTTCCTCTTGCATTGATAGAAACCAGTGTTCATCGAGAAGGGCTTCTTTAGGGTTTTTAGGCTCAATTTGTGAGACAAAAGCGAAGTGATAACAGAAATTACTTAGCTTAGATCGGGTTATAACACCCTTTGAGATGTCTCCGAGAATGTTGTCGATTGGATGATCTTTTGAAAACTTCCAAGCTTGAGGAAGAGTGTCACTCGATGATGGACGATCTTCCCTTGTTTCTTCATGTTGTACATCACTTTCCTTCTCAACTTTGGCTTGTCCGAGTTGATCAATTCTCAGCTCGGCCTCCTTAAGTATGTCTTCCATAGATGTACCTGCACCATGAACCAAACTACCTTTTCCGACATCTCTCGGATAAGATTCATCAAATGTTACATGTACCGACTCTTCTACAGTAAGTAATCTCTTGTTGTAAATTCTATAGGCTTTGCTAGACATAGAGTATCCAAGGAAAATACCTTCGTCAGCCTTAGAGTCGAATTTGCCTAAATTTTCTTTTCCATTATTTAATACGAAACATTTGCATCCGAAAACATGTAGGTGAGAAACGTTTGGCTTACACCCTTTCAAAAGTTCATACGGAGTTTTGTTTAGAATGGGGCGGATGAGCACCCTATTCAAAACATAACATGCCGTACTAATGGCATCGGCCCATAAATATTTTGGTAATTTACTTTCATTGATCATTGTTCTCCCAAGTTCTTCTAAAATATGGTTTTTACGCTCCACAACTCCGTTTTGTTGAGGAGTACGTGGAGCAGAGAAGTTATGATCAATGCCGTGATTACCACAATATTCTTCAAATAAAAGATTTTCAAATTCACCTCCATGGTCACTTCTGATTGCAACAATGTTTGTGTTAAGTTTATTTTGAGAAAGCTTGGCAAATTTTTCGAAGGCAGCGAATGTATCGCTCTTGCTTGCCAAGAAAATGGTCCAACAAAATCTAGAAAAATCGTTCATTATTACGAAACCGTAATAGTTTCCGCCTAGGCTCTTAATTCTAGAAGGCCCAAATAAATCCATATGGAGAAGCTCGAGAGGTCTCGTAGTAGAAACAATATTTTTAGATTTAAATGAGATCCTCATTTGCTTTCCCATTTGACAAGCATCACAAAGGTGATCCTTGGTGAATTTAATTTTGGGAAGACCTAGAACTAGATCTTTTGAAACCACTTTATTGAGCAAGTCGAAGTTAACATGTGCTAAGCGCCTATGCCATAACCATGAGTCTTCACTCATTATTATGAGGCATTTGTCACTTGTTAACGACACTTCATGTAAGTCAAGCATATAGACGTTGTTTACTCGAAGTCCATTAAACATACTCTTCTTATCATCATTGTGCACAATTTTACAACAATCTTTTGTAAAAGATACATTGTATCCTTTGTCGCATAATTGACTGATACTAAGTAGATTATGTTTAAGTCCTTCGACAAGCAACACATCCGATATAGTAGTGGAAAGAGGGTTACCTACACTTCATTTACCGAGTATTGCTCCGCGATTGTTATCACCATACATTACATATCCTTTCTTCTTTGCCACAAAGTTAATGAAGAGGGATATGTCTCCTGACATATGCCTTGAGCATCCACTGTCGAGAACCCATCTTCTCTCGGTGGTCTCGAGACATTGTACCTATAAAACAATAATCAACACGAGGAGGTACCCAAAGGCTCATTGGGTCCTAAGTTGTGAGTAACAAAATGATTGCATTTGGGCAACCATTAATAAATGCCTTTAGGAACTAGAAATCTCCTAAATCGACATTTAGTAATGGAGTGTCCCTTTTTGCAACAGTATAGACATGAAAAATCAACATTAGAATTACTCTTGCTATCTTTTTCTCTCACAATATATTTGTATTTTTGATATGGATTAACCATACTTTGACGAAAATTTGACTTGTCGATAGCAAAAGTAATTTTGGGCTCAAGAGCCTTGTTGAGTTTGGCTTTTAAGCTTCTAACTTCGCCTTGCCAAATGCAACAAGTGTCACACCCAAAGTTGATAATTTTACTTCTAAGGTCCTCACAACCTGCTTTAGTGCTTTCCACCATAGATTCATTTAATGCCTCAAGTTTACTTTTGGATTCTTGTATTTTGTGCTCTAAATGAGCAAATATTTTTCTATTTGAGGCAAGCCTCTTAAAGGCTTCTTTGGCTTCTTGGTGCAAAGTGTTAAAAGCAGTTTGTAAATCATTGTAAGACATACTAGAAGAGTTTAAGTATTGATAGTGTCGTACCTGTTTCTTCTTTTTCTTTTGATGAGCGGAAAGGAAAAAGTTAACGGTTTCATCTTCGTCACTTGAGCTTTCATCATCCGAGAAGTCGTTATCGCTCTCCCAAGCTATATAAGCTCTCCTTGGTTTTGATGACTTCTTTTGTGACTTGCTTGACTCCTTTTCTTTTCCCTTTTTGTTCATCAGACAATCCGGTTTGTAATGACCAGGCTTACCACAGGTATAACATGATCCTCTAGTTTTGTTTCTTTTTGTATCCTCACTTTTAGAGTTCCTTGATTGTCTCCGGAAGTTTACCAAATTCTTCTCGGAGTGTTGAATGCCATTCTTTCTTACATAGCGGTTGTACCGCTTTACGAATAGCCCCATGTCTTCATTTGTGTCATCTTCTTCGTCCTCACTAGATGAATAATCAATAGGCTCTTTAGATTGAGACTTCGAGGAGGAAGTATTTAGAGCAATGTTTTTCTTCTCAAGAACCTTTGCTTTATCCTTCTTGTCTTTCTTTTCATGTTGGTCAAGACTTAAGAGTACTTGTTCGTGCTCTTGTAGCTTTCCAAATAACGTTGTTAGGTCCAAAATAGTAAGATCATTAGCTTCTTTGATGGCGGTTACTTTGGGCTGCCATTCCCTGTTAAGACATCTTAAAATTTTATTAGTAGCAACGTCATTGGCCACCGGCCTACCAAGTGAATGCAACCTATTGATAAGATGAGTGAATCTTTTCTGCATGTCCGCAATGGTTTCCCCTTGCTCCATGTAGAAAAGATCAAACTCTTGTGTAAGTGTATTGATTCTAGCAAGCTTAACGTCGTTAGTTCCCTCGTGGGAAATTTGTAAAGAGTCCCACATGGCTTTCTCCGTTAAGCAATGGGAAACCCGATAATATTCATCAACACCTAATGAAGATATTAGAATATTCTTGGCTTTCCAATCATAGTTGTATTTATTTTCATCATCCTCAGTCCATTGTGCTTCGGGCTTAGGCACTATTTCATTATTCGCATTGGTCATAGTGATTTCTATAGGACCATTGAGAATAATGTTCCATACTTTTCTATCTATGGAATTTATGTGCACACGCATACAGTCCTTCCAATAACTATAATTTTCCCCATTGAAAACAGGAGCTCTATTATAGGCCCCTTTAGATTCGTTAGCCATTTTCTATCGAAGTTATACTTGAAGCACGGAGTGAACCGGTGCTCCTGATACCACTTGTTAGGCGATGGCGCGGATCTAGAAGGGGGGTTGAATAGATCTCTATTTAAAAATAGAATTTTTGAGTGGCGCTTACCAATTAAAATTGGTTTGAAAATTTGTTTTAAGAATTGCGGAAGTAGTCGAGGAAAAATCACGTCTAAACGAACCATTATTGGAATACCGGATATGCGTCTAGCCTATGGATTAAGATAATGACTTACTTGATTCAACACACTTAATCACACTTAATCAATTAGTTTTTATCACTTATTAGTACACCTGGTTCCAATGTTCAACATAGCTCACAAAACAGAGTGAATTAACTAAGTGAACTTGGTTCAGGCAATTTATCGAACACTTGGTGTGCGAAGCACACCAAGTGAATTTTTGGCTTGAATGAGTAACTATAAAATCCTAGTGCATAGGTTTATTACACTAATGTTTACACAATTCAGTTACTCACTCAATTCAATATTCAAATCGATAAAAAAATGCTTAAACTAAAATCACTTAATTTTAAGTTGAAAATGAAAAAGCTGAAAAACAAAGAACACAAGGATTTGTTGAGGCAGTTTCCCCGTCGTCCTCGCTTCGGGGTACGTCTGCCCTCAATTCTAAAACTAGAATTGAGATTGCTTGTAATAGATATAACCTGTTGTAGAGTAGTTTATACAAGAGTTGATAAGCAATAATACAAACAATCCTTATTGATGTAGGTAGTGTTATCACTTCTTGCTCCTTGATTCAAGATGAATCAAGCCCTTGGATTGTTGTGAATTGACCTACGATTACAGCCCCTTTGTTGAATAACTTTCCGTTCTTCAAACCCTTGGCCCGACTGATCTTAGACACCAACGAATCGAACCCGGATATTCCTTCAACACTTCACAGTCCCAGCTACTAGATTGATCAAACCTTTCGTTTATCAATCACCTTCGCACCGCTTGAATCTTGGTCGAAACAATCCGTATCAAAAACCCCTAAATTCCTTGAATCTTGGAGGGCAAAACCTTTAGGTTTTATTCAAGAAAAAACCTGCTGCAAATCTCCACCCGAACTGGATCTTCAATCAACGGATTCAGACCTTATCACCTTGAACGAGACACAATGCACCGCAAGAATTGTTGTGTGTAATTTTGGTGTTGTGTGTTGTTTGAGGATGAAGATTAAGAGAGATGTTAGCACCTATTTCACTTTTTCTTGTTCTCGACAATTTACTCAAATGAAATTGTTAATGTGTTAAAATGAACAAACTTCTATTTATAGTAATAAGCAAGTCAACCAACAAAACAAAAATTCAAACAGATTGAGAAAACTTCACTGGCTGTGTTAACGAGCGAGCGATCGACCATAGCAGGTCTATGTGTCGATGCATAACCTGCAGAATCAGACAGTTTTGAAAAACTAACAGTATGCGTCGACCATAGGTTGGCGTGCACTGAGCCGTGGGAATTGCAATGTATTCATGCGCTGACTGTGTGGTCGACCCTTGATGTGGTAGCTTCATGCGCTGACCTTATGGTCGACGCACGGTCTCTATGCGATGTCCAGTGGGAAATGAAAAGAGCCATGCGCTGACCCTATAGTCGACTCATGGCTTGAAAATCTGCAAAAATGAAAAAATTGTTGTTTTGTGCAGTTTGTTGTGACTTAACATTCTTTTCATATATTGCCAATGATTTATAATTGTTTATAAAGGATATAGGAAGGATGTAGTATGTTGTGTATTGCATGACGACTCCGATTCATCCGAAGTTGTACTTTGTCATCATCGAAACCCGAGAACGTATATTGTGAGACATTTTTCCCTCACACAAATCTGCTTCATTTGAGAGATATGGGTCAAGACATTATAGGTTCTTCTGTAAAAAGTCAACAAAAACACCTTTTGGGCCAAAGCTTGGTACACGAACATGGAAACTCCAATTGAGATGAGACCAAAAGGAGCTCTTAGAATACATATTGAGGTTTCTAAAATGGCCAAAAACATCTTCAAGGGGTTAAAATTGAGAGACTTATGGCTTGCTAAAGTTGGGCATTTTTTAGAAGATACTTGAAACAAATATTGTGAAATCTTGGATTTTCTTCAAATGGGTGTTGCACCCCAAAATTTGCTCAACCTTTTCTAGCCTAGGCTTATGTTTCAATTGCATAGTCATTTGCATTATCATCTTGTATATAGTGCATTCATCTGCATAGCATTGCATAAAAAAGAGATCTTAAACAGGGGATCAAGTGCTATTATTATCTCAAGAGGTGTATTCATGGGTTTCATTCATATTCAAGACTACTCAGGTCATCAGAGAAGAATTTGAACCTTGAAGTGTTGACAGATCACTCAGAAGATTCTCTCCTATCTTGAGTTGTTTGGGGATCATCAGAAGAAGTATGAGCTATGAGCAATGAGCATGAGGTGTGTATGGATAGTATGAAAAGCCTAGATGATCATTTTGAAGAAGAACCAAGTCACTGGAATGATTGCAAGAGCCTCAGTTGAAGTCAGTCAACTAGGATTTCATCTAAGTCAACCCTAGGTCAAAGACTTGATTTGAAGGGTATTAAGACTCATTTGAAGGTTGTGGGACTCATTATTTTATATATGGATAAGGATGTGGTGTTGTGCCAAAGAAAAATGTAAAGAAGTCAAGGAGAAGTGGAGTTACCAAATTAGGGTTTCAGTGTAAAATCCCCTGATTAGGTCAAACTTCCAAGCAGTGTAACTCAAGATGCAAGCTTCATATGAATTTCTGGTCCACATGAAACTTGTAGAGTATCTTCATAGCTTTAATTTGAGTGGTGGAAGTCATCAAGATGATTTACAGAGCTCAAGTTATGGCTCTTGCAAGTTACAGGTCATCTGAGGGCACTGAAATTTATCTGTGAAAGTTATCTGTCTTCCAAGCAACTTTTGACCTTCAAGGAGTTTTCAAATGAATTCTTGGAAAACATAAGAGTTGTTCCTCATGATCTCACCTTTCCAAAAAGGTATGGTATGCCTTCATCTGATTTGTGAAGCTCAAGTTATAGCTTGTGCAAGCCAGGGGTATTTTGGGAAAGTGGAATTACAGGTCATTCTTAGCCTATGCCTAAAACTCATACAAGGAAGCTTCAAATGAAAAACTTCACAACATCAAAGTTGTTCAAAATGAGATTTTAAGCCTAGAAAAGAGTTCATGAGAGTTTGAAAATGCATGGAACAAGATTTGACCAAAGTTGGTGAAAAATGACTTAAAAATGGCTTATAACTTGAAAAAGTTGAAATAGAATTTTGGTTTGGGCAATCTATAAATCCAAAATGGGTCATCCAATATATCATTTTAAGTGCAAACATCATTTTAAAAACAATGGTTCAGCCACAATTTTGATTTGAGGGCTTAAAATGGGACTTGCTTTGTATTTTTGTTACTTGCATAATAAGGCAAGTGTGGAAAACTTGGCACAAGGTAATTACAAGGCATGTAAGCTTACACATCATTCCATATTATCATGTGATGAGATTTTAAAAGGTGTGTAAGTTGGTTAGAGGTGAGATCTCATGAGATTCCAAAATACCATAATAGGAGAATTTCATGAAACTTCTAGAAATATCTTGGATCAAGCTAGAATCTTCTAGACTCTTCCATGCTGGTCTATATATTGAGGTGAGATCACAAGTGTGAAAGGTTGGTGCACTAAGAAGTAGAATAGAGAGATTTGAGAGATTACTTCAATTTCAAGTAATTGAGAGAACCTCCATTACAATCCATTTCTGTTCAAAGCTTTGAGTCATCTTCAATCATTGGAGCATTGTGAGTGTGAGAGAGCCTTATCCAAGGTCCATCCATGGCTGCATGAAGAGTTGACATTGCAAACTCAAGATAGAGCATCAAAGTTGCAGTCAAGAATCAAGGCCTCTTCCTCCCTTTCTTTTGCATACAGTAGCCTCCATACCATCCAAAGATCTCTGGTGAAGAGTGACAAGGCTTGCATTACACGAGTATCCTTCTGTTTTCATCAAGTTTCAAGGTATGAAGTTCAATCCACATCTCCTTATTTATGCCATGTTAGGTGTTATTTTTAGTGTAAGAATGTTAGGTTTAGGTAGTAGAGCATGTACACCATCTGTTATGGCCATTAGAGAAGGTTAGGGTTAGGGCAGTTTTTATTCCTTGATCAAGAACTCTCAACCTAGGTCATGATAATACTAACTATTATGTTTAGAATACTCACCATTACACATAGAACATAATAGCATAGTTTGAGCAAGAATTGTAACCATGCATGTCAGGTGTAATCAATGGTGTCCAGAACTTCTACCTATCGAGTTTAATTATAGAATGAGTTTTAGAAAAATCTAGGGTTAGGGTCTTGTAGAGGGTGAAGAGTAGAGTAATTTTGGTCTTAAGGTCGTGGCATTTGGTTGAGGGAGGAGAGAGAACAGAGGCGTAGAAGGTTTATGCATGGCATGAGAAGTTTCAGGTTAGGGTTTTCAAGTTGGGGACGATGGCTATCCATCGTTGGATCAAGCCTGAGTAATTGACTAATTCATCTCATCCAATGACCCTTATTTGAAAATGAGAAACGGAGGGAGTTTTAAAACATAAAACGCATCGTTTAACTAAAGGGTGAACCATGGGCTTAGATCAGAATCCTATTCCCACCCCACCATTAAGGCCCATTCCAAATAACACGTGAAATCATTACTCTCTGCACCCCCACGCGCCTCTTATTTTTTTCTTTTTGTTTTTTATTGAATTCTGATTTCCTGGGCTTAAGTGCACTTGCTAAACACGCCCCCTAGTCTGAGCCCAACTTCAATAAATAACTGGGCGCACATTCTATTTGGACCCCCCTTCCCTTTACTTCTTTTGTATTTTTTTTAAATTCTTTCAATATTTTTTAGCATCTTATAAAAATCATAAGTAAATGAAAAATAAACATTTTTGAGTCATTCTTTTTGCATTAGATCAGTAATTGTGTGTAGAAAATAATAAAAATAAAAAGTGTCATTTTATTTTTATTTTGCTATTTTTCATGTATTTTACATTTTAATGGCCTTTTAAATAGGTTTTAGTTGATACCTAGTTTTGTAGATTTTAATTAGGGACCTTCCTTTGATCTTTTGAGCCCATTCTTTTTATTGTGATTCAATAATAGTCTTAGATCTCTCTGGTTTTTATACCAAGATTTTTAGGAGATATCTTAGGTGAGTTTGATTGATCATCTTTAGTGCATATAATTAGGGTTTTAGGTGATTTAGGTGAGATTGATCTTTTCCTTTTGGAGTTTTGTTTTGATTTTTTTTTGGGGTATGGGTATAGAGGGATATTATGGGTAGGTATATAGGCCATTGTGAATAAAATTTAGATTTTTCCCCTTTGTTTTTTATATTTTTAGGGTATTTTCTGAAATTGATTGAGTTTGACTGATTAAATTGATTGTCTGTGTGATGTTATCTGTCTTTGGGGTTTTATTCTTTGGGATATTATTGTGGGGTTTGGGTTGCTTTTCTTTATTCAAGAAGCATGGTGAAGAGGGTTAGAAGATCAAGATCCAGTGAAGGAGTTTGAAGCTTGCTGAAGCTGCTGAAGTTTTAGGGCTTAGGAGCTAGGTAGAGCTCTAGATTAGAGAGTTGCTTCTTAAACATGGAATGCTTCCTGTGCTTCCATTCTTTACCAATGACTAAAAGTCCCTTTAAGAACTCACCTCCCTCCTTTGGAGGGATAAGTTTGGTCTTAGAGGTAGAACTTTGAGGGAACCTGTCCCATTATGCAAATCTCTTGTGAGCTTCCTTTGGTTGTTCATGAGATGATTAGCATGCCACTATCTCTTGATCTTTTTATGCTGTAATCCTGGAGAGCTTACCCTTGAAGATAGAGATCATTGAAGACTGTCAAAGCAAGAAGCTAGCTAGAGCTCGGGGGTCTAATGAAGATTGAGCTTGAAGATTCAGTTGCAAGAAGATGTGCTGTGCATCAGCTTGAGGTTTTTGCTGTCAGAGCTTGGGGCTTTCCTGTATTGTGTGTATTGATTCCCCTAGGTTTAAAGTGAAATGTGCTTCACTTTTACCTATTGTATTCAGGTTCGAGGTAGAGTTTGGCTCCCTTGCCTAGCTTGTGTGCTGTATTCAGTCATTCCTTTACTGATTGTTGTATTTTGTTTCTGTTTCCGTATTCCCTTAGGAGCTCTGTTTCTCTCCGTGCAAGAGAGTAACATGACAGACATTAGGATTTAAACCATGTATGATAACATTAGGGTAGATTTTATTCCCTTTTTTTTAACCCTAGGATTTTGTAGAGTGTCGTCTCTTCTTTTCTTCAAACCACAGAAAAACATTAATGAAGGTTATAACAGAAAATCAATTCATTTCTTCCGTCAAAAGATTTGAACAAACATGAAAACCTTTTTGCAATAAGAAAACCCTTGTTTAAGGTGAGATTTTTCATAAAAGACACTTGAACAGCTTGTGTCGTACGTAGCCCGAACTACGTTTGCTCTGATCTTCCATGCAGTGTGGAAGTACGTAGGCATAGGATGCAGTGTCCTAGCGAGCAACCTTCACCCATTTTCCCCCGTAGTTAGGCGAACTACGTTGACTCTGATTTCTCGTTCCAGACGGGAATACGTAGGCATAAAGTGCGATGCTTTGCCGAGTCATCTTTTCTTTTCTTTTCAGACCTCATCCTTTAGTTTAGATAGAAGTGTAATCCGTACAAACAAACAAGCGTGGATCCCATCGAGTACGATGGACGTGAGGGGTGCTAATACCTTCCCCTTGCGTAACCGACTCCCGAATCCAGGTTTTGGTTGCGATGACCATACCTTCCCGTCTTTGCGTTAGGTTTACTCTGAGCGTTTCCTTTCCCTCTTTGGGATAAATAACGCACGGTGGCGACTCTTCTGTATTGCCGGCGCCGATTTTCGCAATAGCGCCAGCTGGCGACTCTGCTGGGGAGAAAGACGGTTCCCAGTTGCTAAGGACTGCGATAGTACCTTATGCATAGGGATCCAACGTCCCTTAAGAGAGTCAATCCTAGCGCTTGTTTTCCCGTCGGGGGCTTTGTATGGATTTACATTTCTGTATTTACCTTTCAGCATTATATTATGATTATTATTGCTGCTTTGTGGGTTTGATGGGGGTTCTATGATTGAGGGAAAAGCCGGACCTGGGCTTGAGGATACACCTTAGACTTAGTAGTGGAGAGTAGTGGTAAAGCCTACATGCTTTGCATGTACCAGCTTGCCGCGAAATCTGCGCTCGGACGAGATTCTCTTTGATGCTTCTTGCCTGGCCCTTTGGGCTCGAAAAGTTGTATGACCCGAGGATTGTCGACTCTGGGGACCGATCAATTGGAAGTCAGCTAAGTGAGGTCACTTCATGAGATGATGGTGCCACACCTTCTGGGTATCGCATCATTCCTCATGAAAGTCTGTGACGCTGACGACCGCATAGGATGCCATTACCCTTGTCGGCGAGATAGGTACATACCTGTGAGTGGGTTGGGGTTTTTTGCAGGAAACCTTAACCTCAGATTACCGGTTTATTCCCCATGAGATACAGGATTGTGGATATTTTATGGGTTGTTATCAGGTCTATCGGAGACCAGGTATGGGTTATATTATTGGGTCTATCAGAGACCAAGTTGGAGTTCTCTTTGAGGTCTGTCCGAGACCAGGGTTTGATGAGTAGTGGAGGGTCTGTCTGAGACCTATTCTTGGTGTGATCTAGGCTTCTTATTCAGGGCACTTGATCCCTTGTTGCAGCTGTTTGCATTGCATTGTTTGCATACCCATTCATCATTGCATTCCATTAACGTGTATTTATGTTGCAGGTGATTTCCCCTCTGACTTCTAGCAGCCTTATTATCAGATATGGAGTCCCTCAAAAAGACCGTCGCTTACAAGCTTCCTACTCCGGATATCAGTTCTTTGGTAGAGTTGATTGCTTTGGCCGATCAGAGGGTAAAGGCTGAGTTCAAAGATTCGTATGGGAGGATTCTTAGCTTAGTCTGCCAGACTTCTGCTCAGGAGATGAACGGGTTGTATGCGTTGTTTTAGTTTTACGAGCCTCAGCTGCGATGCTTCTTACTTCCAGATTACATCTTAGCACCCACTCTTGAAGAGTTCTCCGCTATGATTGGTGTCCGAGTGCAGAAGCAGATGCCTTTCGTACACGATGACGCTGAGCCTAGTTTGGTGAAGCTTGCTGAGATCGTCAGCGTGGATGTTTCAGTGTTCTCAGGGAGGTTGGTCAAACTCAACGGAGCATATGGTTTTCCTTTGGAGTTCTTGGTTGAGAGGGCTCATTACCATGCGAAGAACGGATGTTGGGTTGTTTTCAACGCCATCTTAGCAGTTTGCATCTATGGGATTGTTCTATTTCCCAATATACCAGATTTTGTGGATTCGGACGCTTTCTTTCTCCTAGCTTCGAAGAACCCGGTGCCTACGCTTCTGGGAGATTTCTACCATTCGCTGCATTATAAGAATGAGAAGCGTCGAGGCAAGATGGTTTCCTGTTGTGTACCTATGTTAGCTAGATGGTTCTCTAGTCACCTACCGAAGACCGGGCCGTTCGTTGATTCCGCCAGTTCTGAGGAGTGGTCTAATAGGTTGATGGGTTTATCTGCTGAGTATGTGGATTGGGCTGATTGGAAGATGCGCGGAGCAGATATCGTCTACAGTTATAGTGGATTCCCGAACGTCCCGCTGGTTGGACGGAAGGGATGTATTAACTACAACCCGGCCTTGCTGATAAGGCAATTTGGATACACACTGCGTGATGCGCCTACTGAAGACGAGATACGGGAATCTCTGTATCTCACAGGTTCTCCAGACACAGATCTCTTATCCAGACTGAAGCATGCATGGACCAACATCCACCGGAGAGGAAAGGTTTTGTTAGGCGATTGTGATTGTCGAGCTTACAACTCCTATCGTCTTTGGGTTTACGAGAGGGTCGAGAAGTCTCTGATGCCATTTCCAGCTGTGGAGCCTTTGTATCCACCGGCGATCGAAATGCCTACCACTGTAGAAGTTGAGAAGTACAACCAGCTTCTATCCAAGTACGAAGAGCTGGAGAAGGCTAACGCGGAGTTGGAGAAAGAAGTTTCACAGCTCAGGAGTGAGAAGGTTGAAGCTACTTATGC
The DNA here is from genome assembly GCA_963859935.3 of Lathyrus sativus. Lineage (NCBI taxonomy): Eukaryota > Viridiplantae > Streptophyta > Magnoliopsida > Fabales > Fabaceae > Lathyrus > Lathyrus sativus. Next base: position 38,538,322 of record OZ012735.1, read on the forward strand.
TCTCCGGGACCAAACTGAGGCAGTAGGCCGGTTGAAAGAAGAATTGACCGCTGAGACTAAGCAGAGACAGCAGTTGGGTCGAGATATGGGAGCCGTCAGCAGCGTGCTAGCTGCGAAGAAGGAAAGCCTGGACATAGCCTACCTACAGATCTCCAGATGGGAATCTTCTTGGAAAGCCGCAATGGCCAAGCACAAAGAGAGAGAAGATGAGTTCAAAGCGCATATCGCCAAATTGAAGGCACAACTTGAAGCTTCAGAGGCAAGGATTGCAGAGGCATCCTCATTGCAACAGGAAGCAGAATGCAAGCTGGGAAGTACGATCAAGGAACTGAAGATCTGCAAGGCAAGAGGTGACTTCAAGAGGTGCAAGCTGGACTCCTGCTTTGGTCCAGGCACTTGCATAGAAGACGCTAAGAAGTTGCGAGCTACCGTGGAGCAGTACAAAGTGCTAGTACAGAGCATGCTTTCCCGTCCGGACTACTCAGAGATGATGAGACTAGTAGAGGACTTTCGGGCGCGTCAGCCCCCGTAATTAGCTTTGTATTTCCTTTTACATCTTGCTGTACTAGACTTTGACCATCGCCAGGCTTGTTGGCCGAGGTCTCGTTGATTGTATTGTACACTTTGCCGGCTTTGGCTCACTGTTTATACATGAGGATTTTTGGTTTTGTATCTTGGCTGTACGGGGCTCCATTATCGTTGAATTATTCCTCGGGGCTAGAATCGAGGGGAATCATCCTGTTGCATATTTACATATTGCATTTTGCATGCATACTCATATTTTCATTACAGGTTTGTGATCCATGTATCTTATCTCCTGCATCCCTTGCAGGTAGTGTCAGAATTGCAGATCTACGAATTCATCGCTATTCCACAAGGACTAATCAGAAGAAGATTATGGACAACGTGCAAGTAGAGATGCAAGAGATGCGTGACAGGATGGCCCTGCTCATGCAAACGATGGAAGCCGTCGCTAAGGGACAAGAACAGCTGCAAAGTCTGGTGCAGCCGTTGGTTGCTCGCGCTGAGAACAACGGTACCCCACGTGGTGAAAATGTGGCCAACTCTCCTAGGGCTGAAAATCGTCAGAGCTCTGATCACATCCATGTTGCTGGAGAAGCCGGTCCTGCTGGTGGGAACGGAAATGCTGGCAACACTAACGGAGACACCGCTGGGGTGTTCGTAGGGAATGTTAACCAGGGCTTCAACATGACTGCGGAGAACGTCGGGCTGAACGGTGGCAATGGTAATCAGGGATTTCAGGGTATGAATATGGGATATGGCAATGTGGCTGGCGCCAAAGCTGGATATGGTGACCATGGTTATGGCAACGCAGGGTATGGAATGGGTATGAACAATGGCCAGGATATGGGCAACCTGAGGTATGACCCCAGGTATTTTCAAGCAGGTCTGGGTCGTAACGCTGGGCATGCTGCATATGACGAGATCCCTCGCTGGGAGGATCGTCAGGAAGACGTCTTCTCTGGTCATAATGAAGGCTATGGGAGGCTTACAGGTGATAACCTCCGCATGAGACTGTTGGAAGAGAAGGTGAATGGTCTGGCTAATCAGAATGTTGTGGGACTGGATATGTCCAGCATGGGGTTGGTACCAGGGCTGAGGGTACCTCTAAAGTTTAAAGCGCCAGCTTTTGATAAGTATAAAGGCGACACGTGCCCGAGGGTACATGTCCGTTCATATTACAGAAGGATGTTTGCGTATTCAGACGACGAAAAGATGCTTATGCACTTTTTCCAAGACAGCTTGTCAGGGCCGTCGTTGGAGTGGTACATGAGCCTGGAACCCACACAGATCAGAACTTGGAAAGAATTGGCGGAAGCTTTCGTGAAGCATTACCAATACAACAGCGACCTCTCTTCTAACAGAGTTCAGTTGCAAAGCATGTCTCAGAAGCCCAAGGAAAGCTTCAAAGAGTACGCCCAGAGATGGCGTGATCTGGCCGCTAGAGTACAACCCCCTATGGTAGAGCGGGAAATGATGGATTTGTTTGTAGGGACATTCTCGGGAATATACTACGACCGTTTGCTCAACTTCTCCATGACTACTTTCTCCGAACTAATCCTGATGGGAGAGCGTATAGAGAACGGGATAAAAATTGGTAAGATCCAACCGGGAGAATCTGCTTCAGTTCAGAGCAACAAGAAGGCCTTCGGTGGTAAAATGCAAGGTGATACTAATGCAGTGTATAACGCTCAGCGGGGAGGTCGGAATCAGAATTGGCGTCCACAGCCTCAAGTTGCCAGTGTGACTATTCCGGGTCCACCTCAGCAACAGAGACAACAACAGCAGCAGGCTCAGCAGCAGCCTAATCAGAATCAGCTGAGGTTTCAGGCTCCAAGACCAAGGAGGATATTCGAGGTACCGCCGGTATCTTACGCAGAGCTCCTTCAGAATCTGTTGAAGTTACAGCTAGTTGAAAAGAGAACCTTGGCGCCGCCGATTGGCACGCCACCCGTGGGGTACAACATCAACGAACACTGTGATTTTCACTCTGGTGCGCCTGGGCACAATATAGAGAACTGTTTAGCTTTCAAGCACAAAGTGCAAGATCTGCTTGACAGCATAGCCATCAATTTTGGGAAAGAGGGTCCCAATATTACTCAACAGCCAATGCCCAAGCATACGGGAGCTGGGGCAAACGCAATATTAACAGACGCTGAAACAGACTTGGTGTTAGATGTTGATGAGCTGAAGACTCCGTTGAGTCATATAAAACAGTGCCTTTTGAAAGAAGGGGTTTCTCTGGGTTGTGACGAAGGTTGTGTTGATTGTCAGATTCAGCCCGAGGGCTGTGAGCAATTGAAGAAGGGGGTACAAAGCTTGATTGACGAGGGGGTTTTGCAATTTGATTGGTCTGCAGGGTCAGAAAAACCTGTGGAAGTGGAGACTGAAGAGGAACGGAATGAGGTTGCAACAATCACAATCCCGTTCAAGTCTGTAACGATTACGGCGCCAGCGAAGCGACCGACCTTTACAATTACCAGGGCTAAGCCAATTCCGTATGAAAGCACGAAAGCGGTTCCATGGAGTTATGGTGCTGAGGTATATTGTAACGGGGAAAGATTGATTTGAGTGATCCGCCAGCGGGATCTGTGGAGAATATAGTTGGCCAAGGTGGCATAACTCGAAGCGGGAGGATCTTTACTTCCCCAGAAGTTGAAGCTGAAAGACTTGCCAAGGGCAAGAATAAAGTGGTTGACGACGGACCATCTGGGAGTAAAGAGAAAGAGTCAACAAATAAAGAGGTGGGGGAGTTCATGCGATTAATTCGCAAGAGTGACTACAAAATTGTAGATCACTTACAACAGAAACCCTCGAAGATCTCGATCTTATCGCTGTTGTTATGCTCAGAAGCGCATAGGAATGCTTTGTTGAAAGTGTTAGAAACTTCCTTCGTTCCGCAGGAGATATCATTCAACCAACTAGAGGGAGTCATATCGCATGTTAATGCAGGACATGGCCTAGGTTTTACAGACTTTGATCTAACACCTAGAGGGCGTGATCACAACAACGCCTTACATATCTCCATTGAATGTCGGGGCACCGTTATGTCCCACGTGTTGGTGGACACGGGTTCGTCACTGAATGTATTACCAAAGAAAGCCTTGTTAAAGCTGGATACCCGAGGGTTGTTATGCACACCAAGTGATTTGGTGGTGCGTGCGTTCGATGGAACAAGGAGGTCAGTGTTTGGATCAATCACGTTGCCTATTCAAGTAGGTCCTGAGGTGTTTGAGACGGTGTTTTACATCATGGATATACAGCCCGCGTACAACTGTCTGATTGGTAGACCCTGGATTCATGCTGCTGGGGAAGTTACTTCCACGCTTCACCAGAAACTAAAGTATATGGTTGATGGTAGCATTGTAACAGTCTGCGGAGAAGAGGATATTCTTGTCAGCCATCTATCTTCTTTCAAGTATGTGGAAGTAGACGGCGAAATTCATGAAACGCTTTGCCAAGCGTTTGAGGGGGTTAAAGTCAAGCAGGACGCTCTAGTGAAGAGCAAAGGGCATGAGGTGGCTGTCTCATCCTACAAATAAGCGAAAGCTTTGGTGCAAGCAGGAGAAACTGCCAAGTGGGGGCAAGTTCCAGATATCCCTATAAAGCAAGACAAGTATGGCCTGGGGTACCGTCCATCTTTCAAGCAGAGCGCGCCGAAGTACAAAGGGCCCGTAGTGTTCACATCAGGGGGTGTCAGCTTTGAAAGGATAAACGCCGTGTCTGATACGGAGGAAGGAGATAGTGACTGTGATATGGATGCTTGGATTCGGCCCAGCACGCCAGGTCAAAGGCTATGCAACTGGTCCATCCAGGATGTTATCCACGTCACCACGAAACAGTAATGTCTTGTTTATTCAATCATTGTATAATCACGTGCCTTGCCCGGGGCATCGTCGATCATGTATTAGGGCCTAACTGTTTACATGTATGCTTTGAATAAATCAATAAATAAAGGCGTTTTTCCGCATTCAAATATTGTGATCTCTTTTTGTCTATTTTTTGTATGTTTTCAATAAAATGGCAACGTGGTTATTTGCTTTGCTTGCATATCATTTGAAGCATTTAACCATTTCCCTCGCAGGGATCATACTCTTTCAGACAACACCGCTCAAAGTCTTCCTATGATTCGTCTTGACTTCGATCATCCAATTTTCCAAGCTGAGGAAGAGGTTGTCGAAGATAGCGATCTGCCAGAAGAGTTATCTCGCTTGTTGAAACAAGAGGAAAGGGTGATTCTGCCTCACCAGGAGGAAATCAAAATTGTCAATCTGGGGTCTGAAGAATGCGTCAGGAATATTCGTATCGGGGCCGCACTACAGGGTGACGTCAAGCGAGAGCTCATTGAGATGCTGCGTGAGTACAGCGACATATTTGCTTGGTCCTATGAGGACATGCCAGGCTTGGATACAGATACGGTTGTTCACCGTCTGCCGCTGAAAGAAGATTGTCCGCCTGTCAAGCAGAAGCTCCGGAGGACTCGTCCTGACATGGCTGTGAAGATTAAGGAGGAAGTGCAAAAGCAATGGGATGCTGGGTTCCTTGTTGTCACTACCTATCCCACTTGGGTTGCAAATATTGTACCTGTGCCAAAGAAAGATGGCAAGGTTCGAATGTGCGTGGATTACAGGGATTTAAATAAAGCGAGCCCAAAGGATGATTTTCCGCTCCCACATATTGATGTGTTAGTTGATAACACGGCCCAGTTTTCAGTGTTCTCCTTTATGGATGGCTTTTCGGGGTATAATCAGATCAAAATGGCTCCTGAAGATATGGAGAAAACAACTTTTATCAACCCGTGGGGAACCTTCTGTTACAAGGTGATGCCCTTTGGTTTGAAAAATGTTGGGGCAACGTATCAGCGGGCCATGACAACTCTCTTTCATGATATGATGCATAAGGAGATTGAAGTGTATGTCGATGATATGATTGCCAAATCTCAAACAGAGGAGGAGCATTTGGTTAATCTGTTGAAGCTGTTCAAGAGGCTTAGGAAGTTCAGGCTGAGGCTGAATCCTAATAAATGCACTTTCGGAGTGCGATCGGGTAAGCTACTGGGGTTCATCGTGAGCGAAAAAGGAATAGAGGTCGATCCTACTAAAATAAAAGCAATACAAGATATGCCAGCACCGAGAACCGAAAAAGAAGTTCGTGGATTCTTAGGGAGACTGAACTACATTGCTAGGTTCATTTCTCACCTAACGACCACGTGTGAACCGTTGTTCAAATTGCTAAAGAAAGATCAAGCGGTGGTCTGGAATGACAATTGCCAGAAGGCATTTGAAAGAATAAAAGAGTATTTGCAGGAACCTCCGGTTTTAATACCCCCAGTGGCGGGACGACCATTGATTATGTACCTGACGGTTCTTGAGAACAACATGGGTTGTGTTCTCGGTCAACACGACGAGACAGGTCGTAAAGAGCATGCAATTTATTATTTGAGCAAGAAATTCACAGATTGTGAATCTCGATACTCGATGCTTGAAAAGACGTGTTGTGCACTCGCTTGGGCTGCCAAACGTCTAAGACAGTACATGCTGAATCATACAACCATGCTGATATCGAAGATGGATCCGATCAAGTATGTGTTTGAAAAGCAAGCACTCTCCGGGAGAATTGCCAGATGGCAGATGGTATTAACAGAATATGATATCCAGTATGTTTCCCAGAAAGCGATTAAGGGAAGTGTTCTGTCAGAATATCTCGCCGAACAGCCAATAGAGGATTACCAGCCTATGAAGTTTGAATTTCCTGATGAGGACATTATGTACTTAAAGGCTAGAGACTGTGATGAGCCATTACCTGATGAAGGTCCTGAGCGGGGTTCCCAATGGCAGTTGATTTTCGATGAAGCGGTGAATTCGTACGGTAGTGGTATTGGAGCAATTATCACAACTCCTCACGGGTCGCACATCCCGTTTACGTCCAGATTGACTTTTCCAGTGACGAACAATGAGGCCGAGTACGAAGCGTGTATCATGGGGTTAGAAGAGGCGATTGATCTGAGGATCAAAAATCTGGACGTATATGGCGATTCAGTGCTAGTGGTGAGCCAGATCAAAGGAGAGTGGGAGACACGCCAACCTAACTTGGTACCGTACATGAACTATGCGAGAAGGTTGTTACCTTTCTTCGATAGGGTGGAGTTCCATCATGTACCGCGAGCGGAGAATCAAATGGCAGACGCCCTCGCGACGTTATCGTCAATGTACAAGGTTAATTACTGGAATGAGGCTCCCAGGATCGTCATTTCTCGCCTTGATAGGCCAGCCTTTGTGTTTGCGATTGACGAAGCAGCTGATGGCAAACCATGGTATTTCGACATACAGAATTTCCTGAAGAACAAGGAATATCCGGCTGGGGCATCCAGTCGTGATCAAAAGACTCTAAGGAGATTAGCAGGAAACTTCTATCTGAATCTCGATGGCGTTTTGTATAGAAGGAACCATGATTTGGTGCTCCTCCGATGTGTCGATGAGAAGGAAGCCAATTTGCTCATGGAAGAGGTCCATGAAGGGACTTTCGGTACGCATGCCGGTGGACATGCTATGACCAGGAAATTGTTGCGAGCGGGGTATTACTGGTTGACAATGGAGACAGATTGTTTCAAATTTGCCAAGCGGTGCCACAAGTGCCAGATCTATGCAGATAAGATCCATGTGCCATCGAGTCCTCTGAATGTTATGGCATCCCCATGGCCTTTCTCCATGTGGGGAATTGATATGATTGGCAAGATTGAGCCTACCGCGTCTAACGGACATCGCTTCATTCTGGTTGCGATCGATTACTTCACTAAGTGGGTGGAAGCGGCTTCTTACGCTAATGTAACCAAGCAGGTGGTGGCCAGATTTATCAAGAGGGATATAATCTGCCGATACGGTATTCCTGAGCGAATCATTACTGATAATGGTTCGAATTTGAACAACAAGATGATGAAAGATTTGTGTCGGGATTTCAAGATCGAACATCATAATTCATCTCCTTACAGACCCAAGATGAATGGCGCTGTTGAGGCGGCCAATAAGAATATAAAGAAAATTGTTCAAAAGATGGTTGTAATGTATAAAGATTGGCATGAGATGCTGCCATTCGCTTTGCACGGTTATCGTACTACAGTGCGTACATCAACCGGGGCAACACCATTCTCATTAGTTTATGGCATGGAGGCTGTCCTGCCATTGGAGGTTGAGATACCATCTTTGAGGGTTTTACTGGATGTTAAGCTAGACGAGGCAGAATGGGTGAGAAATAGATTGAATCAACTGAGTTTGATGGACGAGAAGAGGTTAGCCTCTATAGCATATGGTCGGTTGTATCAGAGCCGGATGAAGAAAGCTTACGACAAGAAGATTCGACCTCGAAGCTTTTAGACGGGCGATCTTGTGCTGAAGAAGATTCTCCCACCACAATCGGATCACAGGGGCAAGTGGACTCCTAATTACGAAGGGCCCTACGTTGTGAGAAAGGTCTTCTCAGGAGGGGCTTTGCTACTATCCACCATGGACGGTGAAGACTTTACGTCCCCTGTAAACTCGGACGCAGTTAAAAAATACTTTGCTTAAAAGAGACCCGCTGGACAGTAAAAAGAGAGTCCAGGCAAAAATGGGGCATCCTGGCGAACCAAAAATAGAATAAAAGGTTCGGGCAAAAGTTAGGGATATAATTGAAAAAATGTACACTCGCGAAGTCGAAAACCTACACTGGGCGGCTTCGGCAAAAAAGGGTATCCCGGTGAATTGAAAACCCGCAAAGGGCGATTCACGCAAAAGTTAGGGATTTAAGAAGCAAATGACTGCGGTCCGAGGTTGATACTTCATTACTAGTGGTTTGGAAGTACCTGGGGGTTCGACCATTCGAGGCAATCTTTTCCATAGACAGAGAATCCGGAAAGCATCAGAGTCAGACGAGTCATAGGAGGATCAGCTCATGGTGTTTGTCTGTAACGCGTTGCCGACATGTGTACAAATTGTCATTCATATTTTTGTACATACTTGCATTTTGTGTATGCGTGACTACCTCTTTTCAGGAGTCGCATCCGTTGTACAAACTTTGCCTATTTACAGGCCGTTATCAATAAAGCATATTATTCAGTGTTCAATGCGTGTTTTAGGGTTTTAATTTTTACTGTTTTGTTTGTGGAAAACGCCGATGTTTTTGATAAACTAACATGTGTGTAAACACGCAGGCCTCGGCCAATGATTGTTTAAAACTTGGAATTAACTGAATAGTGGTTGCGGATACTAACCAGGATGTTTCCTTTTGTATAGAATATCTCGTGTGCATTCGTGTTTTGCAGGGTTGTTACCTTTTTGCAGATAGTCCAGAGATTGTCATTCCTCAACCAGAGTCCCTCGTGACCAGAGCAGACTAAGTGAAAGTCGTCCTTCTCAGAGGATAAGAGTTAGCTTCTCCTTGACAGGTAGAATTGAGGTTCTTTACCCCCGAGAGAGTTGAGATTGCGTCAAAGGAGAGGTCGGTAGATCTTCAGCGGTTCAGGATTGATGAATCCATCCCCAGCAAGGGTCTAGATGGATGAAATTAACTCCCCAGAAAGTTCTTGCGCAGTGCAAATCAGAATGTGTAATTCAATCCCCAGCTCAGCGATAGCAGGATGATTTTCCCCAGCTCAGTGATAGCAGGATGGATTCCCCACAGAGTGTAATCAAGTGGTTGAAGCTGTTGAAAGAGGTCGCCCCGAGCAGGGTTGCTTCCCTTTCCCCAGCATGTCGTTCTTCCTCATCAGGATGATCAATCTCAGCAGAGTTCGAAGTTGGAGTTCGTAAGCTACTCCCCAGCAGGATGGTTATCCCCAGCGGATTTAGTTCACCTTATCAACATTTGTTTTGTTGGAAGGGTATCGGTAGTATTCCGGGCATCCCCAGCGGATCCAGCTTTGTCTTCAGCATTTATTTTGCTGGAGCAATTCTTTGCATAATCATGCATCATCGCATTTGCATTCTACCCAAATACGTAGCATTTCCATGCCGTAGGGGAGCGTTACGTCATTATCAAACATGCATTTTTGAAACGTAAGCCAGGTGGTTACCGCTTCAGTTTCAGATGTATTGCCCTGCCGATAAGAGAAATCGTGGTTCAGGAAGATGTGAGTTTTGTGTTCAAAGTACGCAGTGATGGTATTTTGTCCGATCTTGGGGTTCATGTGGCAGACACGCAGTGATCGTGTTAATATTGATTTGTTATGGGGTTCATGTTGTAGGATGCACAGTGATCGTGCCCATCTCAGGAAAATGTTGATTTGTGGTCCAAATGCGCAGTGATCGTATTGGTACCGTCTATGGGGTTCATGATGAAAAAACACGCAGTGATCGTGTTGATCTTGGTATGTGTATTTGTGGTCGAATCACGCAGTGATTGTGTTCGTCCCGATCTAAGAGTATTGTTTTATACGGCACGCAGTGATCGTGTTGATATCATCTCGGGGGTTTATTGTGCAAAACACGCAGTGATCGTGTTGATATTGGAGTGTGGATCTGTTGGTCGATATACGCAGTGATCGTATTCGTCCGTTATGCCATGGTTATAGGATGAGGCACGCAGTGATCGTGTTCATCCAATTTTCGGTGGTCGAAGTACGCAGTGATCGTGCTCGTCCCACGCTTGAACTTATGTCATAGCACGCAGTGATCGTGTGTTCCTCCAGTCAAGAGGGCCGTGACATGTAACACGCAGTGATCGTGTTCACCCTAGGTATGGTTAGAATATGCAGTGATCGTATTCGTCCAGTGATGTGGGTTGGTTGAGACGCATAGCACGCAGTGATCGTGTTTTCCTCCAGTCAAGAGGGTTGTGGCTCGGAACGCGCAGTGATCGTGTTCGAACACGCAGTGATCGTGTTCAAAATACGCAGTGATCGTATTTGTATGACACGCAGTGATCGTGTCGATAGTACCATGTGAACTTGTGATGCGGAGTACGCAGTGATCGTGCCTGTCGCATCAGATGTTCGTTGGTCGGTATACGCAGTGATCGTATTCGTCCTGTTACATGGGTTGTTTTTGTGGCACACGTAGTGATCGTGTTGATACATCTCTCGGGGGTTCGTTGGTTAGTACACGCAGTGATCGTGTTCATCTTGTCGGTTTCGTTGGTCAAAACACGCAGTGATCGTGTTTGTCCTATTACAGTACACGCAGTGATCGTGTTCGTCATATGGGTGGTTGAAGTACGCAGTGAACGTATTCGCCTCTTTTATGTGGATTTATTTCGCCTGGCGCGCAGTGATCGTGTGTACCTCATTCGGTTGGATTTTGTGATTTTGGTTGTAACGCAGCACGCAGTGATCGTGTTCGTCCCATTATGTGATTTTGTTTATGGCATCAGACAGCGCGCAGTGATCGTGTTCGTCGTGTTTGTCCCTGTCAGTTGGTACTTGTGATACACGCAGTGATCGTGTTCGCCTCATTTTTGTGGATTTGTGGTGTGAGACATGCAGTGATCGTGTTTGTTATACCACATATTCCCCTAGCAGAGTTGCTTGGTCAAGCACTTCTCTTTTCCCCAGCCGAGTTTTTCTCAGAGTGCTGTGGGAATAGCATAGTACAGAGTTTGGGTGGTTACCCGCAGTTTCCCAGTAGAGATGTAATCCCCAGCAGGGTATTGTCCCACGAGATACCTGGTTAAGTTCCTTGTAGTCCCCGACAGGGTATTCTTCGACAGGTCGCTTGGTTAAGTTACTTGTACTCCCAGCGGAGTATTCGTCAATGAATTGCTTGGTTAAGTATTTCGTGATCTCCAGCAGAATTGTTTCCCCACTGAGTCGCTTGGTTAAGCTACTCAGTTCATCCGGTTTGGTGTTATAGTATATGCAAAGATTTGGAATTTGTTACCTACAGTCAGAGTAGGTGTGTGACAATCGGTGTCAGATTATCCCCTCAGAGTTACTTGGTTAAGTTCCTCATTTCCCCGCAAAGTTGATCAGTGAAATCAACATTTTCTCGCTTGGTTAAGCGTTTACTCGTTTCGTCAGGAAACGAAAGGTCGATAAGTGAGATCGACATTGCCTCGCTTGGTTAAGCATTTGCTCGTCTCTTCGGATACAAAAGGTTGATCAGTGAAGTCAACATGACTAGTGAAGTCAGTATTTTCCCGCTAGTTAGCGTGTGCTCGGTTGATAAGTGAGATCAGCAGAGGTTGATAAGTGAGATCAACAATTTCTCGTTGTTTGGTGTATGCTCATTTTCTTCGGAATGGAGTAGTCTGTGGACAATATCAGATTATTTTACAAAATAGATTGACAGATGGGTGGTTAGTTGTTGTCGTGACAATAGAAGCCAGTTCCCAGGGTTTTCCCCAAGCAGGAGTTGTATATGCACAATTTTTGCGGTTGGCAAATTTCCGGGTTCTTTCGTATTCAACCGTCTCGTACCTCGAATGTCTGAAGGCTGCGCGCTCTTCACCCAGTCGGGTCCAAGCCGTTTGAATAGGGGCAGCTGTTGCACCCCAAAATTTGCTCAACCTTTTCTAGCCTAGGCTTATGTTTCAATTGCATAGTCATTTGCATTATCATCTTGTATATAGTGCATTCATCTGCATAGCATTGCATAAGAAAGAGATCTTAAACAGGGGATCAAGTGCTATTATTATCTCAAGAGGTGTATTCATGGGTTTCATTCATATTCAAGACTACTCAGGTCATCAGAGAAGAATTTGAACCTTGAAGTGTTGACAGATCACTCAGAAGATTCTCTCCTATCTTGAGTTGTTTGGGGATCATTAGAAGAAGTATGAGCTATGAGCAATGAGCATGAGGTGTGTATGGATAGTATGAAAAGCCTAGATGATCATTTTGAAGAAGAACCAAGTCACTGGAATGATTGCAAGAGCCTCAGTTGAAGTCAGTCAACTAGGGTTTCATCTAGGTCAACCCTAGGTCAACCCTAGGTCAAAGACTTGATTTGAAGGGTATTAAGACTCATTTGAAGGTTGTGGGACTCATTATTTGATATATGGATAAGGATGTGGTGTTTTGCCAAAGAAAAATGTAAAGAAGTCAAGGAGAAGTGGAGTTACCAAATTAGGGTTTCAGTGTAAAATCCCCTAATTAGGTCAAACTTCCAAGCAGTGTAACTCAAGATGCAAGCTTCATATGAATTTCCGGTCCACATGAAACTTGTAGAGTATCTTCATAGCTTTAATTTGAGTGGTGGAAGTCATCAATATGATTTACAGAGCTCAAGTTATGGCTCTTGCAAGTTACAGGTCATCTGAGGGCACTGAAATTTATCTGTGAAAGTTGTCTGTCTTCCAAGCAACTTTTGACCTTCAAGGAGTTTTCAAATGAATTCTTGGCAAACATAAGAGTTGTTCCTCATGATCTCACCTTTCCAAAAAGGTATGGTATGCCTTCATCTGATTTGTGAAGCTCAAGTTATAGCTTGTGCAAGCCAGGGGTATTTTGGGAAAGTGGAATTACAGGTCATTCTTAGCCTATGCCTAAAACTCATACAAGGAAGCTTCAAATGAAAAACTTCACAACATCAAAGTTGTTCAAAATGAGATTTTAAGCCTATAAAAGAGTTCATGAGAGTTTGAAAATGCATGGAACAAGATTTGACCAAAGTTGGTGAAAAATGACTTAAAAATGGCTTATAACTTGAAAAAGTTGAAATGGAATTTTGGTTTGGGCAATCTATAAATCCAAAATGGGTCATCCAATATATCATTTTAAGTGCAAACATCATTTTAAAAACAATGGTTCAGCCACAATTTTGATTTGAGGGCTTAAAATGGGACTTGCTTTGTATTTTTGTTACTTGCATAATAAGGCAAGTGTGGAAAACTTGGCACAAGGTAATTACAAGGCATGTAAGCTTACACATCATTCCATATTATCATGTGATGAGATTTTAAAAGGTGTGTAAGTTGGTTAGAGGTGAGATCTCATGAGATTCCAAAATACCATAATAGGAGAATTTCATGAAACTTCTAGAAATATCTTGGATCAAGCTAGAATCTTCTAGACTCTTCCATGCTGGTCTATATATTGAGGTGAGATCACAAGTGTGAAAGGTTGGTGCACTAAGAAGTAGAATAGAGAGATTTGAGAGATTACTTCAATTTCAAGTAATTGAGAGAACCTCCATTACAATCCATTTCTGTTCAAAGCTTTGAGTCATCTTCAATCATTGGAGCATTGTGAGTGTGAGAGAGCCTTATCCAAGGTCCATCCATGGCTGCATGAAGAGTTGACATTGCAAACTCAAGATTGAGCATCAAAGTTGCAGTCAAGAATCAAGGCCTCTTCCTCCCTTTCTTTTGCATACAGTAGCCTCCATACCATCCAAAGATCTCTGGTGAAGAGTGACAAGGCTTGCATTACACGAGTATCCTTCTGTTTTCATCAAGTTTCAAGGTATGAAGTTCAATCCACATCTCCTTATTTATGCCATGTTAGGTGTTATTTTTAGTGTAAGAATGTTAGGTTTAGGTAGTAGAGCATGTACACCATCTGTTATGGCCATTAGAGAAGGTTAGGGTTAGGGCAGTTTTTATTCCTTGATCAAGAACTCTCAACCTAGGTCATGATAATACTAACTATTATGTTTAGAATACTCACCATTACACATAGAACATAATAGCATAGTTTGAGCAAGAATTGTAACCATGCATGTCAGGTGTAATCAATGGTGTCCAGAACTTCTACCTATCGAGTTTAATTATAGAATGAGTTTTAGAAAAATCTAGGGTTAGGGTCTTGTAGAGGGTGAAGAGTAGAGTAATTTTGGTCTTAAGGTCGTGGCATTTGGTTGAGGGAGGAGAGAGAACAGAGGCGTAGAAGGTTTATGCATGGCATGAGAAGTTTCAGGTTAGGGTTTTCAAGTTGGGGACGATGGCTATCCATCGTTGGATCAAGCCTGAGTAATTGACTAATTCATCTCATCCAATGACCCTTATTTGAAAATGAGAAACGGAGGGAGTTTTAAAACATAAAACGCATCGTTTAACTAAAGGGTGAACCATGGGCTTAGATCAGAATCCTATTCCCACCCCACCATTAAGGCCCATTCCAAATAACACGTGAAATCATTACTCTCTGCACCCCCATGCGCCTCTTATTTTTTTCTTTTTGTTTTTTATTGAATTCTGATTTCCTGGGCTTAAGTGCACTTACTAAACACGCCCCCTAGTCTGAGCCCAACTTCAATAAATAACTGGGCGCACATTCTATTTGGACCCCCCTTCCCTTTACTTCTTTTGTATTTTTTTTAAATTCTTTCAATATTTTTTAGCATCTTATAAAAATCATAAGTAAATGAAAAATAAACATTTTTGAGTCATTCTTTTTGCATTAGATCAGTAATTGTGTGTAGAAAATAATAAAAATAAAAAGTGTCATTTTATTTTTATTTTGCTATTTTTCATGTATTTTACATTTTAATGGCCTTTTAAATAGGTTTTAGTTGATACCTAGTTTTGTAGATTTTAATTAGGGACCTTCCTTTGATCTTTTGAGCCCATTCTTTTTAGTGTGATTCAATAATAGTCTTAGATCTCTCTGGTTTTTATACCAAGATTTTTAGGAGATATCTTAGGTGAGTTTGATTGATCATCTTTAGTGCATATAATTAGGGTTTTAGGTGATTTAGGTGAGATTGATCTTTTCCTTTTGGAGTTTTGTTTTGATTTTTTTTGGGGGTATGGGTATAGAGGGATATTATGGGTAGGTATATAGGCCATTGTGAATAAAATTTAGATTTTTCCCCTTTGTTTTTTATATTTTTAGGGTATTTTCTGAAATTGATTGAGTTTGACTGATTAAATTGATTGTCTGTGTGATGTAATCTGTCTTTGGGGTTTTATTCTTTGGGATATTATTGTGGGGTTTGGGTTGATTTTCTTTATTCAAGAAGCATGGTGAAGAGGGTTAGAAGATCAAGATCCGGTGAAGGAGTTTGAAGCTTGCTGAAGCTGCTGAAGTTTTAGGGCTTAGGAGCTAGGTAGAGCTCTAGATTAGAGAGTTGCTTCTTAAACATGGAATGCTTCCTGTGCTTCCATTCTTTCCCAATGACTAAAAGTCCCTTTAAGAACTCACCTCCCTCCTTTGGAGGGATAAGTTTGGTCTTAGAGGTAGAACTTTGAGGGAACCTGTCCCATTATGCAAATCTCTTGTGAGCTTCCTTTGGTTGTTCATGAGATGATTAGGATGCCACTATCTCTTGATCTTTTTATGCTGTAATCCTGGAGAGCTTACCCTTGAAGATAGAGATCATTGAAGACTGTCAAATCAAGAATCTAGCTAGAGATCGGGGGTCTAATGAAGATTGAGCTTGAAGATTCAGTTGCAAGAAGATGTGCTGTGCATCAGCTTGAGGTTTTTGCTGTCAGAGCTTGGGGCTTTCCTGTATTGTGTGTATTGATTCCCCTAGGTTTAAAGTGAAATGTGCTTCACTTTTACCTATTGTATTCAGGTTCGAGGTAGAGTTTGGCTCCCTTGCCTAGCTTGTGTGTTGTATTCAGTCATTCCTTTACTGATTGCTGTATTTTGTTTCTGTTTCCGTATTCCCTTAGGAGCTCTGTTTCTCTCCGTGCAAGAGAGTAACATGACAGACATTAGGATTTAAACCATGTATGATAACATTATGGTAGATTTTATTCCCTTTTTTTTAACCCTAGGATTTTGTAGAGTGTCGTCTCTTCTTTTCTTCAAACCACAGAAAAACATTAATGAAGGTTATAACAGAAAATCAATTCATTTCTTCCGTCAAAAGATTTGAACAAACATGAAAACCTTTTTGCAATAAGAAAACCCTTGTTTAAGGTGAGATTTTTCATAAAAGACACTTGAACAGCTTGTGTCGTACGTAGCCCGAACTACGTTTGCTCTGATCTTCCATGCAGTGTGGAAGTACGTAGGCATAGGATGCAGTGTCCTAGCGAGCAACCTTCACCCATTTTCCCTCGTAGTTAGGCGAACTACGTTGACTCTGATTTCTCGTTCCAGACGGGAATACGTAGGCATAAAGTGCGATGCTTTGCCGAGTCATCTTTTCTTTTCTTTTCAGACCTCATCCTTTAGTTTAGATAGAAGTGTAATCCGTACAAACAAACAAGCGTGGATCCCATCGAGTACGATGGACGTGAGGGGTGCTAATACCTTCCCCTTGCGTAACCGACTCCCGAATCCAGGTTTTGGTTGCGATGACCATACCTTCCCGTCTTTGCGTTAGGTTTACTCTGAGCGTTTCCTTTCCCTCTTTGGGATAAATAACGCACGGTGGCGACTCTGTATTGCCGGTGCCGATTTTCGCAGTAGCGCCAATGGGCTTATCTTTTTATGCTTGAAACTTGTTCCTAACATGGTCCACGACCTCTAAGCCCATCCATTTCATTATTCATTTATTTATTTTATTTATTTTTGATTTTATTCATTTAAATTCAAATTAAATCAAAATAAATCAAATTAAAATGCTAATCAACACATGAAGGCACATGGATTTGATTTGTTCAATCAAAATCAATCAAAGTGAACCTTGAGGCCCAAGTAAGGATGTTTGGATGCATGATTGAACATAATTGGGACCAAAATAGCAATTTTCAAATCTCCTCCGAATCAAATCTCCAATTATTCAATCACAAGGATTTGATCAAGTTTTGTTGACCTAAATTGTTCCTCTATATATACACTATTGATTCCAGACCCAGGGGCGGATTTTGACAGCCAAGGAACCCTAAAATTCATTGGAAAAAAACTGTGTGTACAAAGCATTGGCAAGCCAATTTCCAGCCTGTTTCAATCCATTCCAAGCATTCCAACATGTTCCTTGAAGGTTTCTGAATCGATTCCAATACTCACACAAGCTTGAAACACTCAGAATCACAAAATCACCATTAACGTTTGACACTTTTTTTCAATTTTCGATTATCATAATTCATGCATCATAAATGCTTTTTGATTACATATTTGTGTTTGTATGGATGTGTATGATGTTTCTGGGCTATTTATTTGGAGTTTAAGGACACAAAACGAGTGATGTCATGGTTAGGGTTTTAAGCTTCAAATTAGGGATTTTTCAAATTAGGAACAATTGGACAAAACCAAAGGCATAGGCTTGCTCAGAAGCTTCGTTCCAATCGATCTATGGTCTTGGAACTAATTTATTTTGCATGTTTTAAGATTTTTGATTTCATGTGCTATGGCAACGCAAACAAACCGTGGGCCAAGACCTAAGGCAACGCACGAAAAACGTGGGTGAAAGCATGAAGATTCAGAACGAGGAAGACGACCCCGGTTGCGCGCGTGTTTCAAATATTTGAATTTTTTTATATAATTATTATTTTATATATTTTTATCAACTAACCTACGTTGCTCAGTTGGCAAAGGAGGGAGTTCGTAACCCTTGGAACTTGGGTTCGATCCAGTCTGGGGTGTGTTTTGTTTCTTTCATTTTTTTCCTAACATTATTCATATTATTAACATTATTTATTTACTTTTAATATTTCACGGGTTATAATTTATGCGAGACAATTGTCGCACTTTTTCTTTTCAGCACTTTACATCTCATTATTGTATCACCTGTTTATGTTTTCCTCGCAATTTATTTTACCGTTATTCCTGTCACCTTCCGAAGGAATTAGGATTAACAATTTGACCGCCGAGTCAATAACTCTAATTTGGACCCTTTTTCAAAACCCTAATTTTAATTAACAACTTCAACGTAGAAATAGGAGTTTCGAGACTCCAGGTAAGGGTGTCCTTAAGATACGTTTATTCCCCATTGAAACCTTGACCACAGTCAAGAAGTTTCTAACCTCCCTTTCGAGGGGAACTACAATTACTCTGATTCCATTCCTGTCAGGATATGTAGGCACAAGATGCAATGTCTTTCCGAGTAAACTTAGGAATTAACCTCTTAGGTCTTTCTTTCACTTTTAATCCCTTTGTATATACCTTAAGAAAGTAGGTAACGCAAAATAGTAAACATTGAACAAAAGGTTCTTGTAGAGTACTACGTAAGTTTAGGATGTTAATACCTTCCCTAAGCTTAACCAACCCCTTACCTAGGTCTCTCCCCGCATTGTGTTTACGATGCAAAAATATATTTTCCCTCTTTTGACCTTTTCCTTTGGATAAATCAAAGAGCGGTTGTGAATTGAATTATGATTCAAATTAATTAATAATTTGATATCCTATTTCCACCGCAACAAATCCCAATTTGAATGCCAACACCTTATTTATGTCATCTTTGCATGGCATATATTTCCAGAGATGCACCTTCGGAATAATTTGATAAAACACACAGTTGCATGATCACACATTCATTGTTGTTTTTCTTTACAAACTCTCACCAAAAATCCTTTTATTCTCAATCCACATTTTCACTCCAAATCTCCAATCTTGTGGTTCATCACATTATTGGCTCTTAACTTCGACGCATGAATAAAGTTAAAAATAGAAAATAAAGTTTCCTGGAGAAATCTAATTACTTCGACTAAAACTATGTTTTATGGAATGAGAGTCGAAGATGTCTTTCGTCAGGATGGTCTATATTATGGACTTAGAGATATTCCTCAGCAGTTGGAAGACTCAATTCGTCAGAAGCATTGTTAAGGGGCATTTTGAAAAGTTCGTTTGAATTAAAATAATAGAGGGAAAGTTTGTTTTTGAGAAGGACACGTGGAGTATCCCTATGGTTCGAAGGCATGCGCATCAACACTTGTCTTGATTTTATTTGTTAGCTGTTAATGGCAGTTGTGTTCGATGGTTATAAATAGCAGGTCTTAGTGTTAATATATGTGTGTTCAATTATGTAGAAAATCTTCATCTACGCTAAGTATCTGTGTGATTGAGAGAAACAAGTTGTGAGAATGTACCTTGACTAAACACCAGTTTTATTTCAATGCAATTTAACACTTCTTTTATTTAAGAGTTTACCTTTTCTCTATGCAAGCTCTTATCCTTGTTATTTATCAGCATTTTACTTCCTTGACATTCGAAGAGATAGAAAGCAGTCGAAATTATGCTTATCTCAAGAGGCATACCTACAGAAGGTTCTCGAAAAGTTTGGTGTCGAATCCAAAGCCTGTTGTGACTCCGACAAAACCTCAATTCAAGCTGAGTATAGATCAGTGTTCCATCACTGATTTTGAAAGAGCTTATATGAATAGCATTCCATATGCTAATATAGTAGGTTCTTTAATGTATGTTATGGTATATACTAGACCCGACATAGCATATGCAGGAAGTCTTGTAAGCAAGTACATGGTGAATCTTGGAAAGGCTCACTGGAAAGCATCAAAGTGGATTCTAAGGTACATAAATAGGTCTCTGAATAGAGTCCTAATTTATGGTGGAGCCTTGGGTGAAGATAGTAAAGTAGCAATCGAAGTCTGTTCACATGCTACTGATATGATCACTAAGACGTTGCTCAGTTCCAATTTTTTCCACTGTATGCAGTTGATAAAGCTGCATGAAGAAAACTAGTTTCTTGATGTCATAGAGTTCGATCCAAGGTGCATATTTGTAAGATTTTGGATCGAACTCTAGTATGGTCGAAGGGTAGCTTCTGGTTTGACAGGAATTAAGCATGTGATCGAAGTATGTTCGCATGCTGCTATCGGAGTAATGCGTGTTGTAGTCAAAGTTTGTTCTAACATGCATTAGTCAATATTTCTAGGGTTGTTAGCATGTTGAATTGGGTTTTGCTTGTAAGCTCAATTGTTTAAGTTAGCTTGTACCCTAAGTTAGCTTGTAATGGGTAATTGTTAAAAAGCTTATTAGGTTAGTGTGCTATTTTTCTTATAAATAGGATGTTAGTTTCTCAATCTTGACATAAGAAAAAATAGAAAGATAAAATCATAATTTCAAGAGAGAGAGAGAGAGGTTGTTTTGTTATTATTGTATACTTGTAACCTTGTTCTAAGAGTAAAGAAAGAATAGCAGTTTATAATCAATCTTTGTTATTCCGTGTTGTTTTACCTTGTTATATTTGTTAACCCTAACCCTTGTGTGTTTCTTGATCATAAAGAAATTATTTATATTTTGTTTTAAAACATTCAATTCACAAATCTATTAAAATTTATAGTAAGATCCTTTTCAGTACAACAAAAAATTAAAATGTAACATATGATGGAGACATAACTAAAAACACTTCAGTTAAAGTTTCTGCATGTAACAGCGGTAACAAATCAGATTTAGCATAATTTGAACCAATTCAGATAGTTACTAGATAGATTGTCAAACTCTTCCTACAAGGTCATACAAGTGAGTTTCCATCAATTAAAATTTTCAAAGTAGGTGTAAGTCAGTTAGGGGGAAATTAGCACTGAGAAAACTAAAAGAACAAAAGATTATGAAATAACAGAGTAAGCTGATGATATAACCATGTCAATGTTTGATTCATACATAATATTTTCCGGAACATGATTTCATACCATATTACAGAATCATGAGGGGGTTTGAAATCAACTTGTAGTTAGCATTAGCATAATATCCCAAGTTGAGCTTGTTGCTAAGAGCTTTTATTTAGTGATTCTATCATAAAGACGCAAGACAGATTCAATTTTTTTAATATTGAATTATAAGTTAACTTTCAAAGCTCTTACCTTCTATTTTCTGAGATTGGTTTGTGATTTGACTCAGTTAAAATAAGCAGTGAATGAAAAAATAAAGTTGATTGACAGTACACTGCAAAGATAAATGAAAAACCATTTGCACAATTTAGAATATAAAATGAACATAACAAACATGACTTATGATTAAATTAAAGTGAAGTGAGACCATTGAGTTGTCCACCTTCTTTTGTATATGTAACTATAAAAAAAAAAATCATAGTGATTAGATAACACTCATGAAAATTACCAATTATATAATGAGAAATTATCTTACCTAAAATTACTCTTATAGTAGACCTCTAGCAATCATTTCACGAATAAGTTTTTCCGCCTTCTCATTCTCATCTTTATGAAAGAGAGCTCGGATGATAGTTTCATACGTTACAGCATCAGAATGATACCATTGTCCTCCATTTTTGACAACAAGGCCTCTGATTCATCAAACAAGTGCTCTTTACAAAATCCATTGATCATAATAGTATATGTTTGGATATTTAGACTATAACCTTTAGTAAAAAGATCCTTAAAAATATTATGTGCTTTTTTAAGTTGTCTCTTTTATATAGTATGTCAATAAGTGTTGTGAATAAAATGTCTTGAAACAAAATATAAATAGTTTTTTTGTGATCAAAAAACACACAAGGTTTAGGGTTAACAAAGAAAACAAGATAAAACAATAAGAAATAACAAGGATTTGTTATAAACTGTTATTGACTAGAACAAACTTTAAATACAACATGCATTACTCCGACAACATACTAGAGTTCGATCCAATATGTCACAACAAGTATATTATACGTGCACATATTTAGTATAATGCCATGGTCTTTGATATTTTTTACTAATACAATAGCCTTTTGAACAAGATGTTTTTTTGCATAAAGCATGTATTAAAGAATTGTAAGTAAATATATCAGCTGGTTGACCATTATGATGCATCTCATCAGCAAGCTTCCAAGCATGTGATATTCTCCCTAATTTGCACAAACCATCAATAAGAGAATTGTAGGTCACTGTGTCATGATCAATTCCTTTGCAACACATTTCATTAAAGAGACTCAAGGCTTCATTAACCATTTTCATCGTACAAAATCCATCAATCATGATATTATAGCTCTGAGCATTAGGTGTCACTCCCATTCGAGAAATAGTTCTCAACACATGTTTGGCCTCATTCATTTCATTAACTAGACAATACCCATCCATTAATGAATTTAAACAACAACATCGGGTATTACACCTTCTTTCAACATCACAACTAATATATTCTTAGCTTCTTTTACATTTCTTTCCTTACAAAGAGCATCGACCAATATAGTAAAAGTATAAACATCCGGGTAGATGTTTTTCAACACCATTTAATTTAGAAAACTAGACGCTTGTTTCAATTGACCAACAATACAAAATCTATAGATTAGAGAATTGAAAGTGACAACATTAGGAGAAATTCTCTTTGCAATCATTTCAAAATATATGTCATATGCATGGTTAACACATTTATCTTTACACAAATTATCAATAATTGTGTTATACATTACCTCATTAAGCATGACCAATTTCCCTTCAATCTTTCTCAACATCCGCATTACAGCTCTTGTTTCCCCCATTTTACACAACCCATTAATCAATGATGCATAACCAGCTTGATCGAAGTGAAATCCACGTGCAACTGCATAATCACGAAAGTGCAAATCTTCACTGACCTTACTGTTAAGGCACATACCATTGACAAGTATATTCAAGGTTATGGTATTAGCGTATTGATACAATAGCCCTAATGTAATATAACTAAAGTTAGTTAAGGGTTTTTAAAGGTTAGTTGAGATTATGTTACACTATTGTAACATAATTAGTTAGGAGTTAGTTATCAAGGGTTGTTATATATACACCCTATCATAACTGTTGTAACTAACAATCTTAATGAAATAACTCATTTTCTATCTCTCTCTTTCACTCTGTTCTTTCTTCTTCTTTTTTCTCTTTCATGAGTTCTCAACTTCCAACATGGTATCAATGAGCTTCTGATCTTTGGTGCCTGTGTTTTGCACCATGGCTACACCTTCTCTGTCACATTCATCTACAACACGCTGCTAATTTCGTTGCTGCCTCAACCTTCAAACATAAGATTTATGTGAAATTGGATGATTCTAATTATCGTCAATGGCGTCAACAAGTAGAAGGCATCTTGCATGGAACGAAAATGGTGAAATTTGTTGTTTTACCTCAAATCCCTGAGCGTTTTATTTCCATTGCTAATCGTGATGCATAAAATGAAAACCCTAGCTTTGTCGCATGGGAAGAACAAGATGCGCTGTTGTGCACCTGGCTACTGTCAACAATCTCTAATTTGCTTCTCTCAAAATTCGTTTTGCTTCGCCATTCATGGCAGATATGGAAAGAATTTCACTCTTACTGCCATACACATATGAAAACGCACTCCAGACAATTACGATCTGAGTTACGATCATTGTTAAAGGGAACACGCACCATCTCTGAATTTCTTGCTCATGTTCGCACCGCTGTTGACACCTTAATGTCAGCTGGTGATCCTGTATTGCATCGTAACCAAATTGAGCTTATCCTAGAAGCTCTACCCTCTGAATTTGATTCAGTAGTCGTTGATGTTAATATTAGACCTGAGTTTGGATCAATAGTAGAGGTGGCAATGAAATTCATTTAGATAATATTCATCTAATCCATCCATTAATTTATCCATCCAATCCATCCATAAGACAAAAAATAATTTAATGGATTTGATCCAATCCATCCACTAGCTTATATGGATGGATTCAATCCATCCATCTCATTTTATAAATCCATTGAGTATTATGTTGTCACTTATTAAATTAAGAATTTTTAAATTAATTTTTTGGATGGATGAATATCCATCCATTATAAATATGTTAATGGATGGATTAGATGAATTTTATCTTTTAATAGATGGATTGGATTTGATTTTTATTAAGAGAGTCTAGTGAATTGTTAATGGATTAATGGATTGCTTTAATCAATCCATTAACAATCCAATCCATATCTATCCAATCCATCGATTTTTCCACCTCTACTCTAAAGTCACCCATCGAGAAGACTAAGAAAGAGGTCACTGGAGCTGTTTCTGTTAATCTCTCTCAAGAAAGTTCTCAACCTAACCTTCCTAACTCTACTGAACCTCATGACTCAAATCAGTATGATGCTCCTGGTGTTGGTTTTGGTGGACGTCATAAGCAGTCTCGTGGCAAAGGACAACATGGTGGTAGATTTTGTGGTCATGGTGGTGCACGCCATGGGTATAAAAGTGCAGTTCAGTGCCAAATCTTCCATAATCTAGGCCATGATGCCGGCTATTGTTATTATCGTCACAACTAAGAGACCTATGGCTATCCTCCTGCTCCTAGAAACTTTGGTATGCCACAGTCAAATGTGTGGACTCATCCTGGATATAGGGCACCTAATCCTCAATTTTTCTCTGCTTCTAGACCTGGCAATCCCTCTGTCCAAGCTTACTAGGCATCACCAAGACCTCGGTCACTTGTTGCTGGTACTGAGTACACTCCCTTCTACAATCAAAACTGGTATCCTAATTTTGGAGCTACTCATCATGTCACTCCTGATGCCTCAAATCTGGTGGAATCCATTTCTCTTCCTAGTTCTGATCAGGTTCATGTGGGAAATGGACAAGGTTTGGCTATTACTTCTCTTAGCTCTATGACATTTCCTTCAAATTTATGCCCTAATAAGTCTCTTAAACTCAATAATCTTCTCTTAGTACCCTCTATTACTAAGAATCTGGTTAGTGTCAGTCAATTTGCAAAAGATAATCTGGTCTTTTTTTAGTTTCATGTTAATGATTGTTTTGTCAAAGCCAGACTACCTCTAAGGTGTTGCTAAAGGGCTCACTTGGTAGTGATGGACTTTATAAGTTTGACAACTCCCCTCATTCTGCATCATCTCCACAAGTGCTCAGTGTTGCTCATCAAACAGTAAGTCATCATTCTTCATCCCCTCAGTTAGGACCTAGGCTTGATTTTCATGTTCAGTGTAATAATGTCAATATTTCTAGTCCTAGTTTGTATCAAATATAGCATCAGAAGTTAGGGCATCCTAGTCATGAAACTCTAAAGCATGTTCTTCAACTATATAACATTCATATTCCTAATAAAACCTTTATAGATTTTTGCAATGCTTGTTGTATGGGCAAGGTCCATAGATTACCTTATGTTGTTTCTACTACTGTCTATACTAAACCATTAGAATTGGTTTTTTGTGATCTATGGGGACCTTCCCCTGTTACTTCTTCTTGTGGTTTTACATATTTTCTCACATGCGTTGATGCTTACAGCAGGTATACATGGGTGTACCCTCTCAAACTCAAGTCTCACACACTTAACACATTTGTTCAGTTCAAAGCACTCATTGAATTACAGCTTAATCTTAAAATTAAGTATGTCCACCCTGATGGTGGCGGTGAATTCAAGCCCCTCACCCATTTTCTGGAATCTCCCAAGCCACACACCCAAAATAACAAAAACTAATGACTGGAAAATTGTGAAACCAATCGTATAATTTGTCGATGAACTAGAAAATTGGTTTGTTGTACCATAGATAATAGGGACAATTTTAATTAGAGTTGTTTTCCTCCACAGCAGGACACACAATACTATAATAATGTTCTGTATTGTTAAGGGGATGTGTATTCCTTTAGAGTGCGATTAGCATCAACTATCACTTATTTGTTGTTGTTGTCGTCTAAGTATTCTATGTAAAAGCGTTTGATTTTAGGAATTAGTTGAACAAGATTCTTAACACTGCAAGATCCCCCACACTGCATCTTCTTTGCATTCAACTAAAAACAAGAAAAATTTATAGAAAAATAAATAATAGGAAAAAACTAGTCTTAGTCTAATCGATAAAATCAAAAATATCAACTTTTAAAATAGTCTTCGGCAACTGTGCCAAAAATTTGATAGGATGCAAGCATATGGTTCTATGAATGTATTAAAAAGAGTATCGTTCAGCTGATGACTATTTGGATTACCAAATTTTGAGTTTTTGTGTATTAAGCGAATAATTAAAATTATGACAATTTGATTTGAAATAGTTGAATTAACTTAAATTTTTTATAAATAATAGCATTAAGATTATGATTACGTGCCTATGACTTATTCATGTAAAACTTTCGTTTTGGTTATGTTATGAGAGTTTAAATATTGCATAAATGAAATAGATAAATATAACCGTATCTGCTTTTGGACCATAGGATCGTATTCCAAATCAATGAATCACTTATTTTTATAGTGTAGTCTATTTGTTCAAAATCTTCTAAAAAAGCTACTTTTTAAAAGAATTTTCTCGATTAAATAAAAAACATTTACCAGTCTTGATTTAACCGTTTGGTTTTTTAAACTTGAATATCAATCATACAATTTTAGTGTATCGACTGATATCTCTACTTTCGTAGAGATATATATATATGAAAAAAATTCTAATAAACCAAAGCAATCTAATAATTTCTCATAACGTAATTCAAACTAAAAACCTACACGAGGTCTTACGTTTATACAGTCCTCACAATTGTTGGATGATTAGAATAAGTCAAATGCAGTGTAATTGGCTTTTGAAGTGTTTTGTGGAGAATAACTTATTTGAAAAACTATTGTTAGAAGGCTTCTTGTTTGCTGCAGAAATAGCAATTTTCTGAAGTCAAAAACAGAAACAAACATTTTTATTTTTTAGGCAGTTTTGGATGCTTTGTTTAGCTTGTTTGTTTAGTGGTTTGTAAACTATAAATAGACCTCAATCGTACTATTGGATAAAAGTGCTGTTAGATAATGTCATTCAATATTCTCATCTCAATTTTCTCTATTCTTTCATCATCTTCCTCAATTAACCTTTCTATCACCACAATAACAACTTCCACCATTGATTCACCTTGAACAAGTTTAATCTTGTTCCAACATTTGGCATCAAGAGACTGGTTCTGATCCTATTCTGCTGCAATCATGTCCGTTTCAAACGATAAAATACCCACCAATCTTCCAATTCTTGATTCGAAGAACTACGAAAAATGGTGCAAGCAAATGAAAGTCTTGTTCGGTTATCAAGATGTGCTTGATGTGATTACCACCGGTGTTACTCCTCTTGTTGAAGAGGCTACTGCAGCCCAACGAGCTACTCACAAAGAAGAGAAGAAGAAAGACTACAAAGCTCTCTTCTTGATACATTCTTGCGTCGATAGTGACAACTTTGAGAAAGTTGGCGATTGTGACTCGGCAAAGCAAGCATGAGGAATTCTTGAGAAGGCTTATGCAGGGGCAAACAAAGCGAAGTTTGTGAGGTTACAAATTCACAAACGTCAATTCGAGTTACTTAAAATGGAAGAAAAGGAAACGATCAATGATTATGTGACGCGTGTTACGCGTTTGGTGAATCAAATGAAGTCTTGCGGTGAAGCTGTTTCGGAGCAGAATATTGTATCGAAAGTGTTGCGTTCTTTAACACCTAGATTCGATAACATAATGGTTGCGATTGAAGAATCGAAGAACCTCAAGACTATGACCAAAGATGAGCTTCAAAGCTCATTGGAAGATCATGAACAAAGGTTGGATGCAAGAGGAAACGATAAGGCGAAAGCGGAAGTGGCTTTGCAAGCTCGTTTAAATGAAAAGAACAAGAGATCGAAAGGGAAATGGTCTTCTAGAAGTAAGAAGAATTTCCAAAATTTTGGTGGAAAAGATCCACAAAATTCAAAGGGGCTAAAGGGTGAAGGAAGCTCCAAAGAGGGTAATCAAAGCGCTTACAAACCAGTTGACAAAAGTTCCATGAAGTGTTATAATTGTCAAAGGTTTGGGCATTTTTCGAGAGAATGTCGCTCAAAACGCAAGGAAAATGATGCGGATGAGGCTAAGATAGCTAGGCAAGACACCGATGATGAAAATATGCTTCTTGTGGTGATTACGGAGGAGAATAATGGAATGGACAGCAATAGAAAGTTGTTGGACAACAACTACTGCAGTACCGAAAAAGTGCAGAAAACGCAATCGAAAAAAACGTATTGGTAACAGTTCGAGATGGAGTTCAAGGTAGTGATGAGTGGTACTTGGATTCTGTTTGTTCGAATCATATGACGGGTAGAAAGGATTGGTTCGTGAAGATCAATCAAGCCACGCGAAGTAGAGTGAGATTCGCGGATAACACGACTTTAGTGACCGATGGTGTCAGTGATGTTTTGATCATGAGAAGGGATGGTGGTTATTCCTTGATCAAAGATGTATTGTATATTCTTGGAATCAAATGTAATCTTTTAAGTATTGACCAATTGCTTGAAAGGAATTACACGGTTCGCATGAAAAACAAGGTTTTGCGCGTTTTGGACCAAAACGGTGTTTTAATCCTTAAGGCTCCCATGGCTGCCAATAGAACTTTCAAGATTGATTTGAAATTTATGGAGCATAGTTGCTTAGCTACTGCTGCAAGTCGTGAAGAATGGTTATGGCACTACCGTCTCGGGCATCTCAACTTTCGAGACCTCGACGCGTTACATAGGCACGGTATGGTGTCCGGGTGTCACACCCTCATTTTCACCTTTCGCCTTTATACCCTACATTCGGCATATCATACATCATTCTATTGCATATCGAGCATGCGGGTTCATAAGGTACGAACTAGGTCGGTTGGTTATTTTTCATGAGATAATTTGTCTATCTTGGGCTACATGGAAGAAAAGGTTCCTCATCTAAGGTTTGATCTAATTGAGAAAATCTACTCATGTAGATTTCTTCAAGGAGAGGTTACTTGACACAATATTAAGATATTCAAGATATATTCCTAATGACCATGAAATGCAAGGCATAATTCAAGACTTCATCAATTTCAAGTCTAATGGTACTAAGAAAATCCATCATGAATTCAATATTGGAGGCAAGAATATTACAAAGAGGAATTTTATGACATTACAAGAATGTCATTTGTTACAATATTTTCAACTCTAAGTGATGTTTGAAAATTAATCTTTTTTTCTAATCTTCATTCAAGTCTCTAACCAAATTTATGATATGGTACTCTTCATGCCACACCAAGTTTTCATGTGTTACATTATGCTCACAAACATCCAAAGAAAAATACTTAAGAGTTAAAACAACATTGGTATTTCAAGATTAAAATTATGCATGTTCAACCATGAGTAATATTGAATATCATGCAAAACAGCCCCATGCAAGAAGTGGCAATGTGTATCATGTTACAAAATTATGTTATGTCACAAAACCAAGGAAATAACATACAAGGATGCATCTACACATGAAAAACCAGAATTTGAAAATGCTGTCAAAAGGTAGTTGTATTAGCTACATGAGTATGTCCAAGCATAGCCAACCAACCAATGGATACAAGGATTGATAGAAAGATGGAGTGTTGCAGAAAAATACAGCAAAAACAGTTTCTAGAAATGGAAACAAAGTGGGGTTGCAGCAAAAAGTGGCCAAAAGATTACCAAAAATGGAAATTCTGAAAATGGGATAGTGTGCAAGAGGTGTTGCTTTGGTACAGCAGAAAAAGGTGATAGAAAAGAAGGAAAGGGGCTGTCAACAAAAGGAGGAGAGGCATACACTATCAAAAGGAGGACAATCATCTATCACACAACACAACACATTGAGATAGAGAGTTTGAAGAGCAAAACACATTGGCCAAACCAGAAAAAATAGAAAGCATTGCAAAACCAGAAAAAGAGAGTGAGATAGAAGCATAAGAGGGCCATTGAGAAGGAGAACTTTCACAACATAGAGTGAAGAGAGGAGAGCACATCCAACAAAGGTCATTGGAACACTTGCAAGAAGAATAGAAAAGCTCTTGGTATCCATTTCTTCAAACTTTTCTCCCTTTACTTTTGCTTTTACATTCATTGCATTTACTCTCTTGTGTGTTATTGTACTGGATATATCATGTAAGATCCCCTAAGGGACTAAGAAAGCATCCTCAAGGAACCCCAAAAACGAAACAAAAACATAAAAAAAATTAGGGTTTTGGTTCTGGCAGCACAACACGGGCCGTGTCACACGACACGGCCGCCCGTGTCACACTTCTGATTGAGATTTCTACATGAAAAATGCCCAGGCCTCACAACACGGGCCGTGTCACACAACACGGCCGGCCGTGTTGCACCTCTGTTTGAGGTTTTAAAACCTGTTTTTCCCAGACCTTGTGACACGGGCCGTGTCACACAACACGGGCACCCGTGTCACACCTCTGTTTGCCCTAAAAACCTGTTTTTTTTCCAGGATCCATGACACGGGCCGTGTCACACGACACGGGCACCCGTGTCCCACCTCTGTCAAACCCTAGAACTGCCATTTGCATGCACCTTGTGACACGGGCCGTGTCACACAACACGGGCACCCGTGTCACACCACTGTTTTACCACTTTTTTTGACGTTTTACCTCCAAAAAAATTTTTCTCAAAGAGTTCGCACGCGAACTCTTTGAAGGCACTTCGTGCCGTTTTTATTGGCATGTCTCGAATTTTTTTTATGCAACTAACTTTATATGCTTGTATGTTTTTAATGTGAATATTGTTGTGGTCCTTGTTGACCTTTGATTCCTAAAACCATTTTCAAAATCAAACTCTCGATTTTATCGAGCCATTTTCAACCTTGTAAGTCGATTGCCTTGTGCATCGCTACCGACCTTGTCCGTATCACTTCAAATATATTTTTATAAACAATAAACCTTGATCCAACATCAAGTGATCCTTTTTCTCATAAAAACCTAAAGTACAATAAATATACGATTGTGACTATACACCATGAACTTTAAAGTGGTGGAGAAGGAATGAGAATGGAACCCTCCTACACTCATTCCGAATGTTTTGAATACAAGGCGCTCGACTTGGTTATTCGAGATATTCATTTCTATCCAAAGTCGTTTGTGTATAATCTTAATCAAGAACCATTTCTCTTAAAAAACCTAAAAATAACATCAACTCATCAAACTTATTTTCGCCTTAGGGCATCAATCCAAGAACCCTTTTTCAAGGTATAAAATCAACCAACAAACAACAATTTCATAAGCCGTCGAACTACGGCTGCTCTGATTCTTCACTTCTTTTAAGTGATGATACGTAGGCACAAGGGCCACAATCCTTGGCGAGCACTATAATAAAACCTCAACCCCTCTTCCTAAAACAAGCGAACCCTTAATTAAAACACCCATTCAAGCAAAACAACCTAGGAGGTTCCCATCGAGTACGATGGATGCGAGGGGGTGCTGATACCTTCCCCTCGCATAACCGACTCCCGAACCCTAAGACTTGGTTGCGACGGCCACGCTCTTTTCCTAAAAAAGGGTTTTATCGCTTATTTCCCTTTCCCTCCTTTGGGATAAATAAAATCCGGTGGCGACTCTGTGTCATTTTTCGCGTAGCGACACCGGGCTGCCACAGATTAATATTCCAGCTGAAATATGTGATGAGTGTGTGCAAGGGAAGCAACACAAGAGTAATTTCAGTAAGGATGTGGGTCATAGAACCAAGCATCACCTTGAGGTGGTGTATTCCGATGTATGCGGACCAATGCAAGTCAATTCGTATGGAGGCAACCGATACTTCGTCACATTTATTAATGATTTTAGTAGGAAGCTATGGATTTATCTCATTAGGAGGAAGGATGAGGTGTTTGAAGTGTTCAAACGGTTCAAATCCATGGTTGAGCGACAAAGAGGTCACAAACTCAAAATTCTCAAAACCGACGATGGAGGCGAATTAACTTCGGGTGAATTTAAGAGCTATTGTGATGACGTGGGTATAGTACGTGAGGTTGTACCACCTTATACGCCTTAGCAAAATGGTGTTGCCGAGAGAAAAAATTGGACGATTATGAACATGGTGCGTAGCATGTTGAAAGCGAAGAATTTACCAAAAGAGCTTTAGGGTGAAGCCGTCTCTACTGCCGCCTATTTGCTGAATATGTGTCCTACAAAGAAGCTTGAAAAGGTTACTCCAGAAGAGGTATGGTTCGGATTCAAACCAATTTTGAGTCATTTACGTGTTTTCGGTTCGGTAGCGTTTCAACATATTCCGGGTCAACTTCGAAAGAAGTTAGATGACAAGGGTGAAAAAATGTTGCTTGTTGGTTATCATCCTACCGGAGGCTACAAGTTGTTCGATATGAATAGCAAGAAGATAGTGATTAGTCAAGACGTGATCATGGATGAATTTCGGACTTTTGACAGCAGAATTTCTACTATACCAGTCTAGAAAATTGATTCCCAGAAAGGGGAAATCGATTTTCAACCTGAAATTGCACTTCCTGAAACTGTTGAGATTCGAAATGCAGGCCCAGAAATTGATTTACCACATGGGGAAATCGATTTCCTGGGAGGAAATTTGAATTTTTAGCCTGTTAATGATGCTGGACAGCAACCGTTCATAACAGAGAATGGTGAATCAAGTAGACGACCAACGAGGCAGAGAGGTATGCCTCAAAGACTCCGAGATTGTGAGGTATTCCGTGATAGTGATATCAATAACGATGGTGATCTCATTCATTTTGCTTTAATGGTTGAATCCGAACCGGTAGATACGGAGGAGGCATTAAGCGATCCAAAGTGGATGAATGCAATGAAGTAAGAGCTTGAATCGATTGAGAAAAACAATACTTGGATGTTGGTTGACTTACCGAAAGGTAAAAAGGCAATTGGTGTGAAGTGGGTCTTCAAAGTGAAAGCGAATCCGAAAGGCAAGATAATCAAGCATAAGGCTCGATTAGTTGCAAAGGGATTTTTGCAAAAGGAAGACATAGACTTTGATGAGGTATTTTCTCCGGTTGCTCGACATGAAACCATTCGGTTAGTTGTTGCGATAACAAATAACAATAGTTGGTCGTTATATCAAATGGACGTCAAATCGGAATTTTTGAATGGTCCATTGGATGAGGAGGTGTATGTTGGACAGCCCCCTGGTTTTGTTGTTCAAAATCAAGAGGCAAGGGTCTACAAGTTGAGGAAGGCACTCTATGGTTTGAAACAAGCTCCAAGAGCTTGGAACAAACGCATAGATGGTTTTCTTAACGACATTGGTTTCAAAAAGTGTGTGTTCGAGCATGGTGTTTATGTGAAATCGGGTGCAAGCGAAGGAGTAGTCATACTTTGTCTATATGTGGATGATTTGTTGATTACTGGAAGTTGTAAAAATTACATTTCAAGCTTCAATGAAGAGCTTATGAAGGAGTTTGAAATGAGTGACCTTGGGTATGTGAAGTACTTTCTAGGCCTAGAGTTCCAAAAGACAAAATTGGGGTTGCTCATGCATCAAAGTAGGTACGCTTTTGAGATCTTAAAGAGGTGCAATATGAAGCATTGTAATGTTGCCATAACTCCAGCCGAGGCACGGTCACAACTATCCAAAAGCGAAGAAGAGCAAGATGTGGATCTGACTCAATACCGAAGATTGATTGGATCATTCGTTATTTGTGCAATATGCTACCAAATTTAGCATTTAGTGTCGATATTGCTAGTAGGTTCATGGAGAGGCCAAAGGTATCACACTTGGCAGCGGTTAAGAGGATCCTTCGTTATGTGAAAGGTACTCTTGGCTGTGGAATTTTATTTCCGGCAAGTGACACGGGTAGAAGGTGCAATTTACTTGGATACGCCGACTATAATTGGTGCGGAGATAAAGATGATCGAAAGTCTACGGCTTGTTATGTCTTTATGTTCGGCGGAGCACCAATCTCTTGGTGTTATAAAAAGGAGCCGGTGGTTGCTCTCTCTTATTGCGATGCGGAGTACATTGCAACGTCATTGTGTGCATGCCAAGCTGTGTGGCTTGTGAACTTATTGCGTGAGCTGGACAGCGGCACGAGAGGAGTTGTTTTATTGTTGGTGGACAATGTTTCAGCCATCAATCTTGCTAAGAATCCCATAGCACATGGGAGGAACAAGCACATTGAGATGAGATTCCATTACTTGAGAGATTTAGTGTGTTCTGGACAGTTACGTTTGAGCTACTGCAGAAGTGAAGAACAAGTCGCGGACTTGTTGACGAAAGCGGTTACGAATGATGTTTTCAAGCAAATCGTAGTAAGGTTGGTGTCGCAGTGAAATTTTGATGCCAAACTATTAATTAGTTTGAATCTTTAATTCATTTGCAACCGAACTTTGATTTGTCCAAAGGAAGGGATAAATATCGAAATTCCCAAAATGCAATGCAAATGCAAGTTAGAGAGTTTTAGGTTCGGGGGTTGGTTAAACTTAGGGAAGGTACTAGCATCCTAAGTTTCTGTAGTACTCTACAGGAACCTCTTGTTTTATGTTTGTTTATTGCTAAGTGTTTATCTGCTTAAGGGATAAAAGACCCTAGTGGTTTATATCTAAGTATACTCGATAAGATGTTGCACCTTATGCCTACATATCCTTACGGGAGTGGAATCAGAGTATCTGTAGTTCCCCTAAAGGGTTAGAGGAGTTCTTTGACTGTGGTCAAAGTTCCTACGGGTTTAGGGTAGTTGGTTGATTGGGTTTAGGAGAAGAGATGAGTCTTCATTTTAAGGGAGATATAACCGCCACAGGTTGTAGGAAAATAGTCTTTGCATCGTCTTAAGAAAAGGGCTTAAGTACTCGGGTTGTTTGACGAGTATGCCTTTATTTCTCTTAAGGCAAAGTTCCTACATGTTTGATTGTATTGTTGTGGGGTGGAGATTCTATCTCACTTAAGATGATTAACATCTTTCTCTAATGTGTTTGAAAAAGTTGTATTATGTTGATTGTTTTGTTTCTATGTTGTAAAGATAAAGGTCCTCCCTATGGGGTAGGTCCTAAACTTAAGCGATCAACTTGAATGGGATCAAGGATCGAAGGGATTATGATGCAAATGATGTGCACTACACACAAGTGTTGACTCATGTGTAGGTTTTTTCTTTGGACGGAATACAGTAATGATGCAATAAAGATAAATACGGTAAATGGTAAATTGCGGAAAATAAAGGCAAATAATTAAATCCATACACGAACGCATGAAAGCGCTAAGTGAGTGTGTGAATTGTGTATGTGAACGTGCGGAAGCGTGCACGAGTTGAGTTTTACGATGTAGGGTTGCTTTTAATTTGGGATTGAGAAAAATATGTTATTTGATGAAATTGGTGAGGTTTAATTGATTTTAAGAGAAATGGTTGAATTGATTTTAAGAAGATTAATTTTAAGAGAAATTATATTAAAGGGTGACTTAGTTTGTAAGAAAATGTTGTATTAGTTTTAATCATGAATTATAAGTTGGTTAGTTAGTTTTTTTTTTTAATAAAATATTTTAGTTATTATTATAAAAGGATAAAAGTTGATTTGAATAAAAAGATCGTTATATTTTTTTAAGAGATTCTATTGAATAAATAAAGTTATCTTATACGAAAAAGTTTTAAAATTAAAAAAGGTTTTTTGTTATTATAAATAGACAAAAAGTTATTTGTTTAAAATATAAAAAGAGCTCTTAAGAAAATCAACAATTATTATATTAAAAGAGTGATTAAGTTGATGACATTAAAATCAATGAATTAAAAGAAAGTTGTTAATCCAAAGGTTAATTAAATTGGAGAAAGGATTAATTAGATTAATTTAAAAATGTTGACTTAGACAAATAATTAGATTAATGTTTTAATTAATTAAGTTAATGATGTATTGATTAAATGGCAGATTAGAAGTTAATTAGTAGTTAAACGGGGGATTAGGGGATAATGAGTATCTGGTGTAGTAGGCCAATGGAGGCCTACCGTGGACGTGCGGGGTGTGAACCATCAAATTGGATCCGTTGGAGATCTAATGATGGTGTGCATTATTACTAGTGTGTGGGTGCATTACACGATTACAGTATTACAAAAAAAAATTAAACAGAAAAAGGAAAAAGAACATGGAAACCCTAAATCCTCTTCTTCCGACGCTGATGGTTCCTTCTCTTCCGTTCTCACTCTGTGATTTTCAATCGCCTATCATTTCTTCTCCATTTCCTCTCTCTCAGTTCTTCTTCTATGATCGTTCGCCTCTTCTCTCTTCCTACATAAATCAAACAAGAAACAAAGGATGTTAAAGGGTTAGAAAAGAAAATCTCACGGTTCAAAAAGCGGTTCAGTCGTGGATGATTTCGACGGCGGACGGTTTGCGTCGGAGCTTCGCTGAAGGGGTCCGGTGATGGTGAATGAAGAGGGTAGTTCGTAACGGAGTTATGACAGTGTCCAGTGACACAAGCTTCGACGGAGGTGGATGTATGGTGGCTGAGTCACGATGGTGATTTCGTGGTGGGATGAGCGCGGCGGATCCTAAAAGCTAAGTTTCATCTTTCTCTGATTTTTAGGGTTTTCGAACGTTAGGCTTTCTAATGTAGATTCTGTAATTTTTCTTTTTTGGACTCTGGATTCATTCTCCTTTTTATAGTCTTATCAGTCTTCTGCTAATCAATTCATGGTTAATTCCTTTCTAAATCCGTATGAACATGTCCATCAGCTGTTTTGGAAATAATTATCACCTTGTCCCCCTTTGAATCAATCTACTTAAAAACCTTTTGTTTTGGTCTTGTGGATGTTAATGATGTTTGAATAAATAAGGATTGATTTTCTATGATTATTTGGGACACAAATTGATTTCTTGCTTCTAACACGTCTGAAACAATTTGGGAAATTTCGAAATCATAACGAACTGTTGTTGTCTGTTGCAGGTAGTTTGGAGTTCATTGAAGTTACAACATTTGCCTTGTATTTGTTGATGATCACTTCTTTAATTATCTGGTCATTCTGACTCACGAAATTCAATGCCAATTCCTGTCCTAGCAGACTTTGTCAAACAGGAAACCATGTCAGAGGCATCCTTTTCCACAACAGAAACTGCAGCTAGATATGCAGCACTCAACTTATTTCCAGGCTTTAAAGAACTAATAGTGGCCTCATGTGCTTTAAGAAGAACCTCATAAGCCTTACTTTGAATAGGGTCAGCATCAATCAAGAAGATCCTAGCTATATTTGAGCAGTAGCTCTTGTACCGGGCACCTACAACACATATAGTTACACTGGCAGAGTCGTAGTAAAGTGCCTCGTCGTTGCTGGCAGCACTAGGCCTAAAATCAAACTTCCCTCACTCTGAAAAATTGGAGGGTAACAAATGTCGACATTATCTGCCTTCAGTTTACAATTGACTTTTGAAGGCTCTAGTATAACTTTCTCAGTCTCCTCCATCAATGTGGAATGTGAAATTTTCTTCTCTTCATCAATTACATTCTCAAGCTTTGAAACTACAAAGCTCTTCATCACACTGGTTGTGAGGTATGCGGCTCTCTCAATGGATGTAATTTCTTCACTACTTTTTGCAGAAAACATCGCAGAAAACCCATTTGCCACATCACTTATATTAAATTTTGAACTTTTCAATTTTTCAGCCCATGTTTCAAGCAACTTCCCTTCAGGTTCCTCTCTAGCTATGTGTCCAACAGTGGATGAATCATGGCCATCAGACATTGACTGAACACGGATGGCTTGGATAATAACATTCATAAGGGAAGCTCTATCATCATTTTTTAGGCTTGACATGCAATACAATCTCCACACCAACTGACTCTTTGGCATATTTTTTGACAGATTCAATAATAGATGCCTTCTTTTGGCTGCACGATACGTGGATTTGCACCTTTGTGAAGACCATTATTGTTTATGGGAACTCAAATCCAAGGAGCCATAAGAATAGAGCAATAGATTTCAGGTATCTTAGATCTTCTGAAGGTGGATAACATGCAACAACAACTGCATCAGAAGAGCCCCAGACATCTGCTCCGTGTTCAACCCAATGACTTCAGTCTGGTTTGAAATATAGTCAGATCAATAGCATAGGCAGAACTAGCCGTACTAGATTTTCATTGGCAGCGTGTGCACTTCCATTTCGATGGTCTCACATGGTCTACTATTTCTGAAAACGAGTAGCAGTGGAGGCTTGAAGACCTGAAGATTTTAGGAGCAAGTTCTTGATAGATAAATTCAATTTCTGGTGAATCCTATATTTGGTCTCATAGTAACATCAACATCTTAAATACAAAGCATCATAAGTCCTTCGATGGCGTCACCGGGAGCATTCCCCTGCCTATGATCTCAGGTTTTCTTCTCTTTCTTTCATATAATTGCTTTTTGAAAACTTTTCACTCTGCTCCGACATACCGTGATATTATTGTCATGAACAAAGTCGGCATCCAGTTCTGGAAAGAACTTCACTGCTGCCAGCATATTGTTATTTGTTTATCTACTACTCTAGAAATAATTTATCCTCAAGTATCTGCTTTAGAAATCATCTGGTTTTGTCTTGGCTGTTATCTTGATTAATGCGCTTTAAACCATTTCAGGTGATGCTGCCGAATACTTCGTTTCGACACCAAGAGTTGCAAGTCATGAAAGTCGCTCAGGACAAGTGAGAGGGGACTGTGGCGGAAAGTTTAAGGATTGTATTGCCTTTCAAATTCAAGCTTAAATGCTTCAGATTTCAAGACCTCTTACCGGCACGGCTTACGTCATTCACAACATTCTCTGCTTATGTAATCGTAAATCCTTGTTGTAATAAATAGATTGAATTTCCAAATATGCAGTGTTGTCTTGAGGGATTGAATCTTGCGTTCTGTAAAGAATAAGAACTATTGTATTTGAATGGAATTCAAACTATTGGATTTGAACTTAACTCTTCCATTCCTGCACTTACAAAAAGCTCCCTGAATTTATACCTTGATGTGAAGTCTTCCAAATTTTAGGCACATGGACTTGTGAATTTAGCCATGGCTCCAAAGAAACAAGAGCTTTGAAATCTAACATCTCGCTCCTAAATTACCAAGGAAATACCAAAGTGTCAAACCATAAACCTTTGAACCTGTAAAACTAAATACCGGAGGATAGGCGGCTTATGATCACTAATAGGCCCACGCCAATCTTTGATGTGAATATTGAATGGAAATCCCGAGACTTTTAATAGAATCTCAATTTGAAGCGAGGAAGTTGACTCGTGCAAATTAGCTTGAAACAGAAATAAACCAGTGTAGTGACGTCCTCATTTGTTGTCCACACGGTCACGTCCTGGGGATGCCTTGCTTGTAAGAACCAATACCCTGTCACTACTGCACTTGCATGAATTGGTTAGCCGCAAAACATTAAAAAAAAATTAAGTTAAAGTTGCGAAAAGAGGTGGGATCTCGCGGTCAAAAATTAGGGTGCAAAGTTGGGCATGAAGAACATTGAACATTTGACTTAAGGTGGTGTGTTGGATGATTAGAATAAGTCAAATGCAGTGTAATTGACTTTTGAAGTATTTTGTGGAGAATAGCTTATTTGAGAAACTATTGTTGGAAGACATCTTGTTTGCTGCAAAAATAGCAATTTCTTGAAGTCAAAAACAGAAACAAACAGTTTTATTTTTTAGGCAGTTTTGGATGCTTTGTTTAGGTTGTTTGTTTGTTTAGTGGTTTGTACACTATAAATAGACCTCAATTGTACTATTGGATAAAAATGCTGTTAGATAATGTCATTCAATATTCTCATCTCAATTTTCTCTATTCTTTCATCATCTTCCTCAATTAACCTTTCTATCACCATAATAACAACTTCCACCATTGATTCACCTTAAACAAGTTTGATTTCGTTCCAACAACAATCTTAAATCCAGAATGAAACTAATCACATATAATAAAATAAATCGCATACATAATAATGATTATAGAGATTTGCATAAAATAAAAAAAGGAGATAAATAAGAGCAAGAATAGTAGAAGCTGGTATTAGAAAGTGTAGAGGAAATAGATATATAACATAACTTTTTCTTCAAATTATAATGGAATAAAACTTTTTCTCCAAGACGACCGTAATTTCCTTTAGTGGTTGGCTGTAATGGCCAGTGCTTCGTGAAAATATTGCAATTTTACTCACTTTTCATTAATAAGATAAATTGAAATAATTTCATTAATTTTCTTACTCACTTGTCAACTTTCATCTCTAACTATAAGCTAACATATCCCCTATCTGAGTCATACATTAGACAAATTTCATATTTGTTAATTAGAGGATAGTAGCTGGTGGAGGCTACAAGCATTGGTAATAAAAATTTATTTATGTTGCAACGGCCATAGTATCACAATCCAACAAAACGAGGCTCTATATGCTTTGGTAATTTAGTGAACCTAGTGGGTGTAGATAGCAAATAGAGTCAGCTATCAAATTGCAATTTGCAACTCATGTACTAATTCAAATAAGTGGTGTTCTTAATTTATCTACATGTTTCATGAGAGAGCTATTTAAAAGCCGGAATTTTCGACATAACGGGTCCTTGTGTCTTTTAAAGCTAATGCTCAACATGTGATCCATCCAATTATCGAGTTAATTAGGTGGTAGTAGTGCCAAGATAGCCTTCCAACTTGAATAGCCAGCACATTTAAGGTAAGGGAATTGCTCTTTCCATCATATATGTTTTGAGTATCCCAACTATCTTTTTTCACACACAATATGAGATGAAAATGGTAAGAAATAATGTTTTTGTTAAAATTTGATTCGGAGAAGCATATT
The DNA here is from genome assembly GCA_963859935.3 of Lathyrus sativus. Taxonomy (NCBI): domain Eukaryota; kingdom Viridiplantae; phylum Streptophyta; class Magnoliopsida; order Fabales; family Fabaceae; genus Lathyrus; species Lathyrus sativus. The sequence goes on from OZ012735.1 coordinate 38,578,962, forward strand.
TGTATGTTTTAAAAGTAGATTTAGAGATGTATTTCTGTAACTTTTTTAATTTATTAGTATATGAGCTTTTTAAAGATGCATCTCTAAAATATGTTCGGTTAGTTCAAAACAAAAACAGACAGAAACAATGGCATAATGAAAAATCAACATAAATAAACATCAAATAAATATTACATAGATAAACATTACATAAATTTAACATTACATTTTTAAAAAAATAGGTGGTTCAGGGCGTTAGAACATTTTTATAATATCTTCGATTGATATTTGAATCGTCGCATCCACTTCAATCAGACCCTTTGTTGAGTAACGGTAAAAGGTACTCCACGTAACTTTCAAATAATCATTTGTCTTCAATTCAAGCATGGTGAATTGTATTTTCCCTTCGTTCTCTATTGAGGGGTGAACGGTATTCAAGCTTGACAACTCTCTGATTTTTTAGATATTGTATGAGAGTATTCAGTTTGGTTCAGATTAACGAGAAGTGGGGATTTTATGTCATTAAAATACACAAATGCAATATGGGGATATGTAGTTATTCTTCCTTGTGTAAAGAAAATGGAACAAGAGATCCTATTTATAGAAGTTGTAGAGCAATATGGACCTTACGAAGAAGACCATATATGCAGAAAAGACTTCGGAGATACATATCCATATCTTTTTTTTCTTCAAAAATTAAGGGTTTATCCGGAGATGCACGTCCGTATAGTCTCATGTTTTTGTTTTATAAAAATAATTGCAAAGTGTGTCAGAGACGCATCTTCGATTCCACCAAAAAACTATGTAGTATAGAACAAATTGGTTATGCATAACAAAATTTTAAAAGACAAAAATTATCCAAAAAATACCACCCAATTCTATAACATTATGCAGTGCGTTACAGACAAAAAAACATGTTACATTGTTAGATTACAACTAAAATGCATCAAAACATATGTCATCACCTAAATCTATTGGTGGTCCAATCTTTGACATTTTTTTACTTGTTTCTCGTTCAAATGTCGTCCAACTTGCTGAACTCTTTCATCCTTTCTAGAAAGTGATCTAACAATGTTTCAGCATCTTGTGTGAAATATGGCGTCCCCTCAGGTGATGTCGTTGGTATAGGACATCCCGATTTCAAATAAACCTGAACAAAATATTATTATTTTATAGCCAACTAATACACATGATGCATTCAAATGGATTTTATGGTGGCTTACTCCAAAGTTGGAAGAATGTTTCCGAGAAACCATATCGTGTTAAATCAATACACACCCTATCATAAGCACTTTCTATAAGGTGTCACATTCCCGGGAAGCACGTTCATTTGTTGGACAGAGCCGAACCCGTAAGACAAAAAAACTAGAGCTTTGAGAATTGCATCATAATTTTCTTTGTTCCTATATATCTTTGTGTATGATTCCATATGTGTTGTCATCTCTTGTATAGATGACGATAAAAAAATTGGTAATCGACCTCTCCTTTATCGAGATATGTTAGATATGTTTGATGTTCAATTTCATTATGTCATCGGCTTTCATGAATCTCTCTTGGATTACTTCCCACTTAGTCATGATAGATATGTTTAATTTATCATCCTTCATCACACAGCTACCATCAAAACATATCATTTTCCAATGACTGCAAACTTCATCCAAACATATTGATCTTTCAAGCTTCATCTTCTTTGAAGTTAAACAAGCACATGGAACACCGTAACTCTTACTAAGTGTTCATCCACACTTTGAGCTATCTGAACTTGTTTTATCCGCTTGCTTGGCTTCGTGAAAAATAAAATACAAATTCACCTCAGATACATTGCCAACCAATTGTGAATAAAAGATGTTGTCTTTGAAGTGGTATTCTAACGCAATAATGCTCTGACCAAAAGATGATTATATCTAATTTTATTGGTTTCAGAGCATTTGCTCCACAACGTCCCAATCTCAACAAAAATCACCTTTACTATTTCCTAACCAATTTTTTAGTCTAGCATGTACAAATTCAACTTTGTTAGTTGTTCTATTGCCAAAGTGTCGAACTTGATTCGTCCATGCACAAACAATTTTCTCTTTTACCTTATCTATAATAGTGCCTTCAACATATTTCAGCAATATGGACATACCACACACACACACACTCTTAAAATGTAGAACAAAATCGTCATATAATTCTTCTGTGGAATAATTTATCATAGAATTCGATGCTCCCATTATATTTTCAACTATTACACCAGGTTTCACAAGTTTTTCATCTTCACATTTGACTTGTTTCGTGCCAATTGTATGTTTTACTCAACTTCTCACATTTATGGTTATCTGATACTTAAAAAGTAATGCAGACGGTGTATGAAACATTGTTGCAACTGAATTCATCAGTGCGGTGTCGCAATTAGTGATTATGACTCATAGCATAATTTCTTGGTCATTTAGCATAGTCTTGCGCATTTCTAAAGCTCATATAATGTTTTCCTCTTTTTCGGATTTCAAAAATGAAAAGCCGACTGAATAAGTAATCTTCGTAGAAGTAACACCAATGATTTCCAAGAGTCAAAGTCTATATTTGTTTAGTTTGTATGTTGAGTCAATTATGAGCATGAAGAGAAAGGTGTTGAACAACTTGACGGAATCAGGATGACTCCAAAATATATCTCGAACGATGACTTTATCCTCACAAACTCTGTACCTCGAAACATAGTGGTCATCATCCAAAAGCTTCAAAATTTGTTGCATTTCAAATTTTGGTCCTCTTACAGACTTGTGTTAGAACACAGATTGGTGTTTAATTATATCTCTATGTTTTGATGATAACACTAATGAAATTTTGTATTAGGAAAATATATACTCTAATTTTGTTCAAGTATTTTTGTTTCAGATATTAATTTTAATACTCTTAAGGAAGCAAAAATGCATTTGAACGCTCTCTACGCTAATCATCTGAAGCATGTCATCAGAAGGCTCGGAGCACTGCCAGAAGACTCTGAAGCATAAGCTACAGAAGCATCTAAAGCGTAGCTGCAAGACTTTGTATGAAGAGTTTCAAGCATTGTTTTTCAGAAGACTCTGAATGTACTGTTCGCTGCAATTACAAAAGATCTGATCTCCAAACTCTGCTCTGAGTAATTTACACGCTGAAGCACATTTGCTGCAACACTCTGATCTAACAAAACTCTGAGAACATCAAGACTCTGATCACTCAAGGCTCTGATGTTGATAATTGTAAGATAGAAGCTTGTTGAAGAAGATATTATTCAAAGATATATCCGTTGGCATATTCCCAATAACTCTTTCCTCTTTTGTGATAGACACAAGAACAAAGGAAAAAAGGATTTTTCTGAACGTTCTACTTCTAGGAAAGGTCAAGTCAGTAGAAGACAAAAGGCCACAGCTACTTTGCAGTACACGGTCTCAAAGCTTGAAACGTCTTGGACTTCTTGGACTATAAAAGAAAGCCTTCAACAACATTCTACAGTTGACGAAACTATTGAAAAATCAATTGCAAATTACTCACAAGCTCTCATACAAATTATATTTCTTTGTTGAATAGTTTCATTTGTTCTTAAATCTTAAGTGTAAATCACAGTTGTGATACAACTTTTTAGAAGCATTATTAAACACTTGTTAGTTTACATTTTATTGTAAAAGGTTCCTTGAGAAGACCAAGTTGTGGTCAGGATTTCTTGAGAAGACTAAGACAGTTGTTCTTAGTGGTTTACACTGTAATTAGTTTGACTATAGTGGATTAAGTCCTTGTGGAGAAAGACAAATCATCTTTGATAAGGTGGACTGGATTAGTTGAGTTCAACTAACCAGGATAAAAATACTGTGTGTTTTTATTGCCATATAATTTTCTAAACCCTTATTCAACCCCCCTTCTAAGTGTTTTTCCCACCTTCAGTTGGTATCAAAGCTTCGGCTCTATAGTGCTAATCACTTAACAGTGAAAGAAAAAAGATCTGTGGGAAAACTCTTAATCTCTTTTGGTTGATTCATTATGGTTGGTGAAACTTCAACATCCTACAACAAGTATGAAGACATGGACAAAATCAGCACAAAACCTCCCATGTTTGATGGTGAGAAGTTTGACTACTGGAAAGACAGAATTGAAAGCTTCTTTCTAGGATATGATGCTGATCTTTGGGACTTAGTCATTGATGGTTATGTTCACCCCACTGATGGGGATGGCAAAAAGATTGATAGGAAATCAATGACTGAAGCTCAAAAGAAAGAGTTCAAGAATCATCACAAGGCTAGAACCATTCTACTAAATGCTATCTCCCATACTGAGTATGAGAAAATTACAAACAGAGAAACTGCATTTGGTATGTTTGAGTCCTTGAAGATGACTCATTAAGGGAACTCCCAAGTTAAAGAGACAAAGGCTCTGGCGTTGATCTAGAAATATGAAGCCTTCAGAATGGAAGAAGCTGAATCTGTAGAAGCCATGTTCTCCAGATTCCAGATACTCACAGCTGGATTAAAAGTTCTGGACAAAGGCTATTCAACTGCTGATCATGTTAAGAAGATCATCAGAAGCTTGCCAACCAGATGAAGACCAATGGTCATTACTCTGAAGCTTGCGAAGGATCTGAACAAGATCACTCTTGAAGAACTAATCAGCTCCTTAAGGAGTCATGATATTGAACTTGAAGAAGAAGAACCTCAAAATAAAGGTAAGTCTGTTGCTTTAAAATCTAACAAATCTGTTAAAGCATTGCAGGTAATAGAAGAAAGTTCTGAAGAAGAAGATGAACTATCCCTGTTGTCCAGAAGGATCAACAAACTCTGGAAGCACAAACAGAAGAAGTTCAGAAACTTCAGAAAGCCAGATCAACGTAAAGAGTCTTCTAGACATAGAAGATCTGGAAAGAAAGAGGTTGTCTGCTATGAATGCAAGGAACCTGGGCACTACAAGAATGAATGCCCAAAACTTCTGAAAGAAAAGCCAAAAAGGAAGTTTGACAAAAAGAAGAAGGTTCTAATGGCAACCTGGGATGATTCAGATGAATCTGAATCTTCATCAGAATCAGAAGAAGAGTGTGCAAACATGGCACTCATGGCAGATGTAGAAGACCAGGATGAAGGAACATCAGGATCTGAAGCTGAATCAGAATCTGATTCTGAAGAGGTATTTTCTGAACTTTCTAGAACATAACTTATTGAAATTTTATCTGAAATGTTAGAAAACTACAGTAAGATTAAGCTCAAGTACAAGAAGCTTAAACGCAATCTTGAATCTGAGAATAATCTGCTAAAGTCAGAAGTTATTGAGCTCAAAGAAAATAATCTGAAAATGAAAAATGATTTTGAAAAACCTCAACAAGACTCTGATTCTGAAACTAAGTCAGAGTGTAAAAATATTTTAGAAAAGTATGACTATAGCTTTCAGAAGTTTCTGGCTAAAAGCATAGATAGAAGCAAGATGGCTTCAATGATCTATGGAGTTAGCAGAAATAACAGGAAGGGAATTGGATATGAATCTTCCTCTGGAAAGGATTTACATCCAACACCTGTTGATAAACTTATTATTAAGCATACTCCCTTATATTCTCATTTTAAGTTTGGTCATCTAAATGATATTAAACACACACGTTCTGATCAGAATATTCTTGTGTTTAAACCTAGAGTTAGTCAAAACAAACCTGTTGTAAAAAGACATAAGTTCAGACAAACTTTTAAGGCAACTAACCCAAAAGGACCCAAAAAGATCTGGGTACCTAAGGATAAGATAATATCTGTTGTAGATGTATTTAGCAGCAAAGTCAGGATGCCAATCATGGTACATGGACTCTGGATGCTCACGTCACATGACGGGAGAAAGGTATATGTTCCAAAGCCTGGAGCTTAGATCTGGAGGAGACGTCAAGTTTGGAGGGAATCAGAAGGGCAAGATAATTGGCTCTGGTACTATTGACAATGGTAACCTTCCTTCCATATCTAATGTCTTACTTGTAGAAGGATTAAAACATAACTTATTGTCCATAAGTCAATTAAGTGACAATGGTTATGACATAATCTTCAATCAAAAATGTTACAAAGCTGTTAGTCAAAATGATGGCTCAGTTCTCTTTAATGGAAAAAGGAAGAACAACATTTACAAAATCAATCTTTTAGAACTTAAGGTTCAAAATTTAAAATGCCTTATGTCTGTTAATGATGAGCAATGGGCCTGGCACAGAAGATTGGGACATATTAATATGAGACGTATATCTCAGATTAATAAACTCAATCTGGTCAGAGGACTTCCTAAGTTGAAGTTCAACTCAGATGCTTTTTGTGAAGCATGTCAGAAAGGTAAATTTTCTAAATCTTCTTTCAAAAGCAAAAATGTTGTTTCAACCTCTAGGCCATTAGAGTTACTTCACATTGATCTATTTGGACCAGTGAAAACTGCATTCATCAGTTGCAAGAAGTATGGACTGGTCATTGTTGATGACTACAGTAGGTGGACATGGGTAAAATTCCTAAAACATAAGGATGAGTCACACTCTGTGTTCTTTGACTTTTGCAAACAAGTCCAAACTGAAAAAGATTTCAAAATTGTTAAAGTCAGAAGTGATCATGGTGGAGAATTTGAAAACAAATCTTTTGAAAAATATTTTAAAGATAATGGCATTGCACATGATTTCTCCTGCCCTAGAACTCCTCAATAGAATGGAGTTGTAGAGAGGAAAAATAGAACATTGCAAGAAATGGCCAAAACCATGATCAACGAGACAAACATGGCAAAGCATTTTTGGGCAGAAGAAATAAACACAGCTTGTCATATTTAGAACAGAATGTCTGTAAGGCCTCTTCTGGAGAAGACTCCCTATGAATTGTGGAGGAATAGAAAGCCCAAAATTTCTTATTTCCATCCTTTTGGATGTATATGTTTTATGTTGAATACTAAAGAGAATCTGAACAAGTTTGATTCTAAAGCACAGAAGTGTTTCATTCTTAGGTATTTTGAATGCTCTAAAGGCTACAGAGTATACAATACTGAAACACAGATTGTGGAGGAGTCTATTCATGTCATATTTGATTATAAGATTCACAATCAAAAGCCAAAGCAGTTTGATAATTCTGCAGATAGAGAAGTTATCCTCACAGACTCTGAAGACTCAGAGGCAGAAAAGGCTCAAGTGAAAGAACCAGAAGCAACGCCAGATGCAACTCCCTTGGCTGCTCAGATGAATAATTTGAATATTTCTGAAGAACCAAATGTTAAAGGATCATCCATAATCAAATCTTCACATCCAGAAGAAATAATCATTGGAAAGAAGGATGACCCCATCAGAACAAGGTCTTTTATCAGATCATCTGGAACGTCCTTGTTTGGTCTAGTTTCAGTGATTGAACTAACTTCTGTAGATGAGGCTCTGTAAGACAATGATTAGATACTTGCAATGCAAGATGAGCTAAATCAATTTACAAGGAATGAAGTTTGGGATCTGGTGCCAATACCAAAAGGATTCAATATAATTGGAACTAAATGGGTCTTCAGAAACAAACTTAATGAGCAAGGAGAAGTTGTAAGAAACAAGGCAAGGCTAGTTGCTCAAGGATATAGCCAGCAAGAAGGAATTGACAACACAAAGACTTATACTCCTGTGGCCAGGTTAGAATCTATTCGCCTACTCATTTCTTTTGCTGCACAAAATAACATCACTCTATATCAGATGGATGTTAAGAGTGCCTTCTTAAATGGAATTATAGAAGAGGAAGTTTATGTACACCAACCACCTGGTTTTGAAAGTGATAAATTTCCAGAACATGTTTTTAAACTTAAGAAATCTCTATATGGTTTAAAATAAGCTCCCAGAGCTTGGTATGAGAGATTAAGTAATTTTCTTCTAGAGAAAAAGTTTATCAGAGGCAAAGTGCACGCAACTCTCTTCTGTAAAACATTTAAGAAAGATCTGTTAATTTGTCAAATATATGTAGATGATATTATATTTGGATCTACCAATATTATGCTTGGAAAGGAGTTTGCTCAATGTATGCAGGCTGAATTTGAGATGAGCATGATGGGAGAACTTAGATTTTTTCTGGGAATCCAAGTCAATCAAACTCCAGATTGCACTAACATTCATCAGGCTAAATATATAAAAGAGCTTCTGAAGAAGTTCAACATGACTGATAGTAAGTTGGCAAAGACTCCAATGCATCCAACAAGCACGCTGGGCAAGGAAGAGGTAAGTAAGCAAGTAGATCAGAAACTCTACAGAGGTATGATTGGCTCTCTTCTATACTTAACTGCTTCTAGACCTGACATTCTATTCAGTGTGTGCTTGTGTTCTAGATTCCAATCAGATCCTAGAGAATCACACTTAACAGCTGTTAAGAGGATTCTAAGGTATCTGAAAGGTACTACTAACGTGGGTTTGTGTTACAGAAAATATGATGAATTTAAACTAGTTGGATTCTGTGATGCTGACTACGCTAGAGACAGAGTTGAAAGAAAAAGTACTTCTGGAAGTTGTCAATTTCTGGGAAGTAATTTAATCTCCTGGTACATCAAGAAACAACCTACAATTGCTCTATCAACTACAGAAGCAGAATACATTGCTGCTACTAGATGTAGCACACAAATGCTCTGGATAAAGAGTCAACTAGAAGATTATCAGATCTTTGAGAGTAATATTTCTATATTCTGTGATAATACTTCTGCAATATGCTTATCTAAAAATCCTATTTTACACTCTAAAGCTAAGCATATTGAAATTAAACATCACTTCATTAGAGACTACATTCAGAAGGGAATTTTGAGTTTAAACTTTGTTGATACAGACCATCAATGGGATGATATCTTTACTAAACCCCTTGCTGAAGATGGGTTTAAGTTTATTCTGAAAAATATAAGTATGGATTTCTGTCCAGAATGAAATGTTTATCAGAAGCAACTTTTTCAGATGCAGAATGTTTAAAACTCTGAAGTATTAAATTTGATTCCTACTCATTATTCTTGGATTATTATTTATGTGTGTATCTGAACTAACAAGTCTCAGAGGATCTGAACGTTGGTTAACGTTTCATTTCTCAAAGAGTTTTCAGAAGCACACGCAAGCAAACACGTGTAACTCTGAATCTAAAAAGGTGGAGTGCACAAAACTGAAAAGACATTTGAATTACTGTTTGAATACTTGGTTTCTCGTTTCCCCCCCAAATTGTCAAAATCATTAATGTTTTGAAATGATTATATACTTTTTATTAAATTCCATTAAATGCTAAATGTGAACGTGCTGAACATGTGACTTTTGTGTGCCCTAATTTTCTCTATAAATTCCACAACTCACAACATTTCACATTTTTCACTCTCATGAACACTTGTATGCATTTCTGCTTGCTTCAGTGTTTTCATCTCTCTCCCAAAATCAAAATTGTCCGTAAACCCAAACCTTCATCTTCAACAATAGCTACATCTTCATCAACTTCAGCTCAGTTTCAGTCTTCCATAGCAGCTGTTTCATCTTCCAATCTGGGTCCTGTTCCTTTCAAGGAACCTGTTAGAACTAATCTCACACCTGTTGAGAAACTTGAGGTTTTGTGTGAATCCTTAGTGGATTTTGCTTCACTTACTGCAAATGGATTTAATCTGTGTTCCATCATTGATGCTCAAGGATGGACAAAGTATTTTGATAGACTGTTTCGACCATTCTATCCAGTTTTGGTAAAGGAATTTTGGATTCATGCTAATGCATACCCAAAGTTCATTGTTTCTTATGTTCTGGGTAAAGAGATTGTGATTACTGAAGATCTGATAAGGAAGCTTATTGGATATGAAGAAACAGATGGTGTTTCTCGTCTAACTGGGCGTGTTAATATGGATGTTGTTTATACTGAGGTGATTGCTTCTGGAAATCCCTCAAATAAGTTCAAAGATTTGAAGCCTAACTACAAGATCTGGGAAAAAATCTGCATGGGTTGCATCCATCACAGGAAGTCTACAAATTCCCCTATCATGTGAACAATGACCAATTATACTTCATGTACTGCTTAAGTGAGAGCACAAAAGTGGATCTTCCTCACTTGCTCTTCTCTCATCTGTGGAATCATGTAAAACAGTCAAGAGAAGACATGAAGACAAAGGGTCAGAAGACCAGAAATTGGATCCCTTGTGGAAGGTTGATTTCAGACATTCTGACAGAGAATGGTCCGGTGGCGCATCTGCATGAGGCTGGATTGAAAGCAGAACTTACATCCATTCTTGGAAAAGTTCTGAATGCTAAAAGTCTCTAGAGGCTAAAAGTTATTGATGAACTTACTTATGTACCTGAGAAATTGAATACAGTAGAAGTAAGCAAAAGAAGAATTCTTGTGGAAGATTTTCCAACTTTTTATGCAGAAGAACCAAAGGAAGTTATAATCAAGTATGTTGGCTCATGTATGGCACAAGGAATTCCACTTCCAGAAGGATTTCTCAACCGTGCACCTATGCCAGATTTCTATGAAGAACATAAGAGGGAGCGAAAAGAGGTGTCAGGAGAAGAAAAAGAAGAAGAAGAAGAAGAAGAAGAAGCTACAGGCTCACCTCAAAAGAAGAAGAAAGCTTCTGAAGCACCTCAGAAGAAGCTCAAGAAAAGAAAAGCTTCTGGAGAAGTTCCTTCTGTAAGAATTAAGAAAGTCAAGAAATCAGGTAATTCTACACCTTTACCTCCTATTTCTGATTCAGTAATAGTTTTACCAATAATTAATTCTGAACCTTTACCTACTCCACAACAAAATATTTCTTATGAACCCCAAAACTCTGAAATTCCAAATACTTGCTCTGAACCACAAAATAATGAATCTGTTCCAACACCACAACCTTCACCCCAAACCTCTCACCAAGAAGAACAAATATCTTCTGAACAACAACAACCACCCACACCATAACCACAACCACAATCAGAATAATCTATTCCACAACAATCTGAATAACCTGAACCTGGAACTCAACAACCAAAAAAAGAACCAACACCACAACCAGAAGAAATCTTATCTTCTGCTCCACAACCAGAAATTCAAATACCAGAACCTATCCAAAACTCTGAATCAAATATTTATGAATCTGATGTTATGGATATTCAACCTCAGAAAACCCTCATTAACATTTCTTCCACCTCTTGTCACACCACAGATTCTAGTAGTTCTACTGAATCTGATTTAGCTCCAGAAATCACTTCCATTCTTTCTGAACCCGCTCCAAAACCAAAACGCAAAAGAACTTCTGGATTTGTTTCTTTTGCTTCTCTCAAACCATTTCCCTCTGATCCACTTCCATATGGTTTCAAAATTAGAAACTTGTATACCAGATTTGAACCCTTTGTACCTACCATTCCATACAAACCTATTTCTACACTTATTCTTCCCTCTGTACTCCAAGACCATCTCAATCAACCATCTGCTATCATTCCATCTGAATCTCTTCATTCACCAAACACTATATTCACTCCATATGATCCTGCACCTTTTGATTTCTTTCCATCTCCATCCAACATCAAACAATATTTATTCTTCAGAAAACCTTCACCCAAACCTTCAGTCACCACTTCATCTGATTTCCCAATAATCCCTTGTCCTTTGATAATTATCCCCACTTTCCCCATACCTTAAAAACCATCTACTACTGCCAACCATGAATCATCTCTAAAATCCTTGTTAGAAGATGTGTTTACACCAAAACCTAGAATAAACGTTGGTAATCTGAATGCTATTTTTAAAAATGAGTTAAAAGTGTGGTTATCATCTGTTGAAAAGGAATGTTTGACTGGTCTTGACCCAAATGCATCTGATGTCTTTTGGAAAAGATTCAAAAACAGATTCGACTCTATGGCTGATAATCTCCAGAACATCTGTGTTGAAGATACCAAAATCAGAATTGCTGAAGCTGACAGATTCTCACGTCTAAATGATCTTCTGAGTGCTTCTAGAACTCCAACCTTGCTTCTGGATCCTCCACCAGCAAAACATGTTGTTTTTTAGACTCCTGAAGAATCTACTCAAGAAGGATCTGTGCCTGAAGATAATCTGATAGATAATCAATTGACTCTGACGATTGTAGACAATGCAATTGTTTCTGCTACTCAAGACACTTCTTCTGCAATGGTCATTGAAAATCCTACAGCTCTTGCTCCTGAATTTGCACCTACATCATCTGAGATAAAGCAAGAGGACTCTGAACTGAAAGATAAGATTGGTATGATGGAAGCTAACCATTTTGAAATGAAGTCCTGGATGGTAAAGCAAGATCAGAAGACTGACAACATTGAGAAGTGGATGTCAAATCAAGAAGAATCTTCTTCTGAAATCACAAACCTTCTGAAGATGTTGCTTTCTCGTCAATCTTAATTTTATGTGTTTTTCTGATGTTTGAGCACTTGTTTGTATTTATCTGATGTCTTTGTTTATCTGGATATTTATTAATGAATGAATCTTTGAATGTTTTCTCTATATGTTTATATCTTTTCTCTCTGTTTTCTTTTATTTGTCTTTAAAAAGTTTTTCTTTTTGATTATGACAAAAGGGGGAGAAAATGAAATTCTGACTGTTCAAATAAACTTTACTTGAATGGAATTCAGACATATCAAATCATAACTAACATGAATTTTTAGTCTTTCAGAACTATAATGATAAATCTGACAAAATTCATTAAAGTAACTCTGAGATCCCCAAATCAAGTTTTAACCAATCAGGCTCTGATTTTGAAACGTTCATCCAAATCAAGCTCTGATTTTGAAAAGAATACTCATGCAAAAAGGGAAGTTTCTATTCTTTCTTAGTATTTAATTCAGGGGGAGATTCATAATCTCAGGGGGAGTTATATTTATCTCTTTATTGAACAAAATTTCCTATGTTTTTGTCATCATCAAAAAGGGGGATATTCTTAGAATACAGATTGGTGTTTAATTATATCTCTAGGTTTTGATGATAACACTAATGAAATTTTGTATTAGGAAAATATATACTCTAATTTTTTTCAAGTATTTTTGTTTCAGGTATTAATTTGAATACTCTTAAGGAAGCAAAAATGCATCTGAACGCTCTCTACGCTAATCATCTGAAGCATCAGAAACATGTCATAAGAAGGCTCTGAGCACTGCCAGAAGACTCTGAAGCAGAAGCTACAGAAGCATCTGAAGTGTAGCTGCAAGACTTTGTATGAAGAGTTTCAAGCATTGTTTTTCAGAAGAATCTGAATGTACTGTTTGCTGCAAGTACAGAAGATCTGATTTCCAAACTCTGCTCTGAGTAATTTACACGCCGAAGCACATTTGCTACAACATTATGATCTAACAAAACTATGAGAACATCAATCCTCTGATCACTCAAGGCTCTGATGTTGATAACTGTAAGATAGAAGCTTGTTGAAGAAGATATTATTCAAAGATATATTCGTTGGCATATTCCCAACAACTCTTTCCCCTTTTGTGATAGACACAAGAACAAAGGCAAAAAGGATTTCTCTGAACATTCTACTTCTAGGAAAGGTCAAGTCAGTAGAAGACAAATGGCTACAGCTACTTTGCAGTACACGGTCTCCAAGCTTGCAACGTCTTGGACTTCTTGGACTATAAAAGAAAGCCTTCAACAACATTCTACAGTTGACGAAACTATTGAAAAATCAATTGCAAACTACTCACAAGCTCTCATACAAATTATATTTCTTTGTTGAATAGTTTCATTTGTTCTTAAATCTTAAGTGTAAATCACAGTTGTGATACAGCTTTTTAGAAGCATTATTAAACACTTGTTAGTTTATATTTTATTGTAAAAGGTTCCTTGAGAAGACCAAGTTGTGGTCAGGATTTCTTGAGAAGACTAAGACAGTTGTTCTTAGTGGTTTACACTATAATCAGTTTGACTATAGTGGATTAAGTCCTTGTGGAGAAAGGCAAATCATCTTTGATAAGGTGGACTGGATTAGTTGAGTTCAACGAACCAGGATAAAAATACTGTGTGTTTTTATTGCCATATAATTTTCTAAACCCTTATTCAACCTCCCTTCTAAGTGTTTTTCCCACCTTTAGCTTGTTGTCTCGAGCATGCACATTGTATATTTGCTTGATATTTAAAACATTCAGAGGTATTTTCCATTTGAAATATGCGAGTATGTTTTTCAGCGCCACCATGTTTAATGTCATGTCTAAAACACGTCCCCTCTCCTCCAGAACACGACAACATACAATGGGATGACAGACTAGCTTATCAGTCAAGGCATAATTATTGTCATACCCTAAATTTTACCCTTAGATTCATTTATCATTTTCATAACATTCTAGGTCAATTATTCATGCATAGCTAACCTCAAGATCAAAGATATGCCTTGTTTGTTTCATCTGCAAATTAAGGTTTGCCTCAAGAAGCTCAGGGATTGATCAGTCAAAGTTTTGGATTGATCATTAACATCCCAAGTTATCATACACTCAAGAATATCCCTACATCAATAAACAAGTGTATTGTGGCCTCATTACAAGTGCATCAAGCTTCAAGTTCATTTGGCCATCCAATTAGGGTTTCTCAACAAGATTAAACTGCATCAGTGAATTTTGATCAAGACATGACCTCAAGCCTTGGGACATGATTAAACACACTCAAATACATCCTTAAATCCCATTCGTAATGTTAAAATGGGTCAAGAGTTTGAAATCATTGAAGATCGAGAAGTGCAATTTCATCTGATACACAAGCAATGCACTACAAAATCAAACCTTTGACTTTTGAGATTTTTTTATCAAATATGAACTTATCAAGATAGTTTTTATGGAAATATGTTTGATTGATGATTTTGATCAATAAAAATCAATATAATTGAGGTTACTTGCAAAGAGGGCAATCTTAAAGAAATTGAAATTTCTCTAAATTCACAAAATTTCATGTGAAAGTAGCTAACTTCTCAAAGCCATAACTTCTAAATCAAGCAACCATTTTCTTTTCTCCAAAGCTCAAATGAAATATATTTTTCCATACTTCAACTTTGTCATTTATTCCCAAAAATGCAAGGATTTTGAGTTATGAGGCCATGAAGTTGTTGTCTCAAGAAGAAACACTTAAAGAAATTTACAAGACAATTTTGATCCCTAAAAGTGACAAACTTTGAAGCTAGTTTTCATCATGATCCACTTTGATTCAACAAAAACTACAAACATGAAAGTTATATTGCATGTCTTGGGCTTTACAAAAATTACAAGTACATGTTTTTCCCATGCATGAGCTATGAGTTTCGAAAATGGGAAGTTAGGGTTCCAAACTTGAATTTTAAGACATGATCAGCACCAAGCCCTATTTGAAAAATAATCTGATCCTTAATAATTTCCAACCATGAAGTACTGACAAATTGACACAGTCTGATAACTTAATCTATACACAATTGACTTGAATTGGAACAAAAACCCTAGTGGAAGCTTCAGACATACATCACTTGAATGGAGCACCCTAA
This sequence comes from Lathyrus sativus, assembly GCA_963859935.3. Classification (NCBI taxonomy): domain Eukaryota; kingdom Viridiplantae; phylum Streptophyta; class Magnoliopsida; order Fabales; family Fabaceae; genus Lathyrus; species Lathyrus sativus. The sequence continues at coordinate 38,594,343 of OZ012735.1, forward strand.
CCTGACATCTTCAAATGAAACTTAGGTCAATTCACTTCAACCTTGTTATACTTGAGCAGTAGTCACACATTTTTGATTTTTTAATATTGGTTAGTGGGTAAATGTGCAGATGAAAATTATATACAAGATTAGACAAATTTGGGGTATGACAGATGCCCATATCTAATTCGCTTAAACCTAGCAAGATGAACTGCAACGGTGTTCGTTCTTTTGAGGTAAAAGTCAATTAGATATGAAGAATACTCTGAATTTGTTCGAAAAGAGAGAAAATGCTTGAGAAGTTGAATGATAAATCAATGTCGACCTTCGAGTGGATACTGAATAACTCACAAGACTCGTTATCACCAAACGAAAGATAGAAAAATACCACACATGGTATCTGACACCAAAAGGATGACATACCTATCACCAAAAGGATGATAGTACACACACGTGACCCTCCAGCAAAAGGATGAAAGTGAGATCACAACTTACTACTGCCAAAAGGATAATAGAAAGCAAAATGACATCAAAGGCTGAAATTCACCAAAAGGATGATAGAGAAACTCACACACACAATTCTGACACCAAAAGGATGACGGATCTATCACCAAAAGGATGATAGAGAACACACACAATGACCATTCACCAAAAGATGAACGTTAGGTCAAAACTTGTTATTACCAAAAGGATAATAGTAAGAACACAATGATATCTGACACTAAAAGGATGGCAGACCTATCACTGAAAGGATGATAGGAAACTCACGCAGCTCCGATACCAAAAATCATGGCAGATCTATCACCAAAAGGATGGTAGAAAACACACACATACACACGATATCTGACATCAAAAGGATGACATACCTATCACAAAAAGGATGACAGTAAACATACGCGTCGACCCTTCACCAAAAAGATGAAAGTTATAACGCCCCGATTCTGAATTTCCCATTATTTTGTTGAGTCTTTTATTTAATTTGGTTAATTGTTATTTTTATTGTGGAATTATTTGATAATATGTTATGTGTGTGTGTGTTGTGATATTTAATTATTTGGAGAGTTTTGGGAATTAATTAGAGGGTGTTTTAGATGATCCTTGATTAGTGGTTATTTTGAGAGAAATAGAATGAAAAGAGTATAAGTGGAAAAGAGATAGAATAGAGAGAATAGAAACCAAAAAGACGGAAAAAGAAGAGAAAGAAAGGAAGAGAAGAGAAAGGGGGAGGAAAACCTAGAATCATCAAGTATCAACTTCTAAGCTTTCGATTGATGGAGTAAGGGTGTGAAACTTTATTATTCTTGCAATGTATAAGATTATGTGTGTTTTTGATGGTTTTGTTTTGGATTGGTGAGGATTTTGCTCATTTTTCATTCTAGGGCATAAATTAGATTTAATCGATAGAACCCGAGTTTTGTTGATAGAACTAAGGATAAGTGATGTATTCCATGTCGGGGGATGTTAGGCTAAGTTGCTGAAATGGTGTTAGAATTTAATCGGTTGAACCCAAGAGTTTGGAGTGGAAGAACAGTAGGGAATTCTGAGTTCGCAGACATTCGCTAGCGTGTTTGCTGAGCGAGCTGGTAGCGAATGTTCGCTAAGTGAACTAGTAGCGAGCCAGTAGCGAACGGTCCCAGACCTTGAGCAGAATGCTTGTTATGGTGTTCGTTGGTAGCGAAAGGAGTAGCGAAGGTTCGTCAGGAGTTCGCTAGGCGAGCGAGGTAGAAAACGAAGTCAGAAGCTTCTGTTTGCCTTCGCGAGCTTGTTCGCTAGGCGAACATGTAGCGAACACTCGCTAGGAGCTCGCTAAGCGAGTAGAGTAGCAAACGTAGCAGGTCTTGTTTTCTTTAATGTCTCCATCCGTGGTCGGGTTTCCGGCTTATCTTTGATTATTTTCTTGCTCGAGGCATCAATCATGCCGAGTTATTTGTGTTGTGGGTAGCCGTATGGCGTGAATCCTAGATTATGATTGTGAACCGTGAAATGTGGTCGTTAGGCAATTTTGTGTGAATGTTCGAATTAAATAGAATTGCATGATGATATTGATGTGAATATTCATAATTGTATGTACTTGTATGATTGAAGAATGCATGTATAATTGTGAACATATGTGCATTTCAAGAGTGTATTGAGTCGTGTTGCATGTGTAGCATCATTATTGCATTCTTGTCTGTCTGATCTCACGTAGGATCTGCAGAAACCTCGTGTGCCCTTGTGGGGTGTGAGCGATGGTTTAGTTACTTTGATCCCTAAAAGGATCTGCAGAAACGATCATGTGCCCTTGTGGGGGGAGTGAGCGATGGTTTATTTTGATTCCGTGGAGAATCTGCAGAACAGTTGTGTGCCCTTGTGGGGTGTGAGTAACCGGATTGTGTGCCCGTGTCGGGTGTGAGCAATCCTGAAACATCGTGTGCCCATGTGGGGTGTGAGCTATGGGTGAACATCGTAGGCCCGACGGGGAGTTACTTCGGTAACGAGCGATGGTTCCATTTTGGTTCTTCAATTGAACCTGCTGAACGAGTCGGTACTACATTTGCATCTGCATAGAGTCGTGAGTCGGTCTCTATGAGTTGCATTATCATCTTTATATGATGTTTGGGTGAAATGAATATAATTGTAAATGTTTATGTGAAATGTTATGCATTATGAAGCATGGAGTGGATAGTGTGCTTGGTCATGTGAGTGTACATTGTGATGTATGGTGATAAGATGTGGTGAGAAATGTGAATTATGTCTGTTTTTTAATTGTGTATATTATATATAACTTTATGCATTGTTTGTTATGGTAATGTTTCTCACCCTTCTGTTGTTTTATAATGCTCTGTGAGGCATTGCAGAGTAGGAAGCTAGAGGTCTTTTGTGAAGCAATTCTTCATTTCTTTTGGTCAGATGGCTCTGATATGTAACACTGTGTAGTTAGGATTTGTTTAGATTCTTTTGTGATACATCCGTGTATGTATCTGCTGCTGAATGTTTTGTATACTTAACTGATGTATTGAATTAAATCTGAATGATGTAAACATGTTGGTGTTAATGAAGTAATTCAATGTTTAGATGTTTCCGCTTTATTCTAGATATTGATATGTGGGTTTTAAGCGTTATGCTTTGTTTTTAGTTGAGATTTATCCCTTTTGTTACATATCTTTTTGAGCAGGCATTATTTATGTGTTTCGTTTTCATGGATAATGTAGCGCACCTCTTTTATACCATGTTATATTTATACTCTGATGAAACTTTTATTAATTGCTTAAATGATTTTAATTGTTTATTTGGGGGTATAGAAAGGGGGTGTTATATTAAGTGGTATCAGAGCCAGTGTTGAGTCAGTTGTGTCTGTGTTCTTGTTGTGTTGGTTAAACGGTTGTTTGACCTTGTTGTTATTTATGGGAATCCTCAGAATATGGATGGTCGTAATGACACTGCTATGGCTGCGGCATTTAAGGCTATGGAAAGGGTTGTGCAGGGTGCACTGAATATGAATGCGAATGATGAGTTTAGGAAGATTCAGCCGCCTGTATTCAAAGGGAGGTTTGATCCTGACGGTGCTCAGATCTGGCTGAAGGAGGTCGAGAGAATCTTTAGAGTTATGAACCATGCTGAAGGAAACAAGGTAAGACTTGGAACTCATATGTTGAGGGAAGAGGATGATGACTGGTGGGTCAGTATGAGGCAAGCTCTTGAGGTTGATGATGAAGAAATAACTTGGGATTTGTTCTGCACTGAATTCTTGAGGAAGTACTATCCTGAGAGTGTGAAGGGTAAAAAGGAAATGGAATTTCTGGAGTTGAAGCAAGGCAACATGTTTGTGGTAGATTACACGGCTAAGTTTGTGGAACTAGTTCAGTTTCATCCTCATTATGCAGTTGTTACGGCAGAGTTCTCTAAGTGCGTTAAGTATGAGAGTGGCTTGCGTCCGGAGATAAAGCAAGCGGTGGGTTACTCGAGGATACGAAGATTTTCGGACTTGACCGAATGTTGTAGAATTTTTGAAGAAGATAGTAGAGCTCGTTCTACTCACTACAAGAGCTTGAATGAGAAGAAAGGCAAGCAACAAGTCAGAAGTGGACCTTATATGACGCCTGTTGATAAGGGCAAGTATAAGGGGAACTTCGATAGGAAATCAGGAGGAGGAAGTTCAGGTGCAGTCAAATGTTACAAGTGTGGTGTGATGGGTCACAAATATTTTGAGTATGGGAAGTCTACGGAGAAGTGTGCTAATTGTGGGAGTTTTGGACATATCACTTCCGAGTGTAGGAGGAATGTGATAAAGTGTTTTAACTATGGGGAAGTTGGTCATGTTAGCACCAAGTGTACCAAACCAAAGCAAGCTCAGTCGGGTGGAAAAGTATTTGCATTAGCCGGTTCAGACACTACTAATGTGGATCGCTTGATTAAAGGTATGTGCTTTATTAATAATATGCCTTTAGTTGCTATTATTGATACTGGAGCGACTCATTCGTTCATTTCTCTTGAGTGTGCTAAGCGTTTGGGTTTGTGCATGGTTTCTTTGAGTGGTAGCATGGTTATTGAGACTCCTGCTTCAGGGTCGGTAACTACTTCTCTGGTGTGCGTAAGTAGTCCCTTGACCATGTATAGTAAGGACTTTCTTATGGATTTGGTATGTTTGCCGTTGGAAGGTTTGGATGTGATTTTGGGTATGAATTGGTTGCAATTGAATAGGGTTCATTTAGATTGCTATCATAAGTTGGTAAGGTTCCCTTCTGTGGAAGATGGTGAAAGTGGGAGTTGTCTATCCACTAAAGAGTTGAAGAAACTTTTAGCGGGCGAAGCTCAGTTGTTTGGTTTGTTTGCATTGTTGTCAGTGGAGGACAAGGTTGAACTTGATGTGTTTCCAGTAGTGTGTGAATTTCCAGAAGTGTTTCCGGAAGATGTTACGGATGTACCACCGGAAAGGGAAGTTGAGTTTTCTATTGATCTAATTCCGGGTACTAGGCCAATTTCGATGGCGCCGTATCGTATGTCAGCATCATAATTGGTAGAGTTGAAGAAGCAGTTAAATGATTTGTTAGAGAAGAGATTTGTTAGACCAAGTGTTTCTCGTTGGGGTGCGCCGGTGTTGTGAGTAAAGAAAAAGGATGGAAGTATGCGGTTATGTATTGATTATCGACAGTTGAACAAGGTAAGAATAAGTATCCGCTTCCTAGAATTGATGACTTGATGGACTAATTGGTTGGAGCACGAATTTTTAGAAAAATTTATTTAAGATCAGGTTATCACCAGATTCGTGTGAAGGAGAGAGATATTCAAAAGACGGCTTTTAGGACACGGTATGGACATTACGAATATTTAGTGATGCCATTCGGAGTTTCTAATGCGCCAGGCGTGTTCATGGAGTACATGAATCTTATTTTTCATGAGCAGTTGGGTCGCTTTGTGGTTGTGTTTATTGACGACATTCTGATTTATTCTAAGTCTCAAGAAGAGCATGAGGAACATTTAAGAATTGTGTTGCAGATTCTGAGAGAGAATTAGTTGTATGCCAAGCTGGAAAAGTGTGAGTTTTGGTTGTCAGAAGTGAGCTTTCTTGGGCATGTTATTTCAGGTGATGGTATTAGTGTTGATCCGTCTAAGATTGATGCGATAATGCAATGGGAGACCCCTAGAACAGTTACAGAGATTCGAAGCTTTTTGGGCTTGGCAGGTTATTACCGGAGGTTTATCGAAGGGTTTTCGAAGTTGGCACTTCTGTTAACGCAACTTGTAAGGGAAAGACTTTTATTTTGGATGTTAATTGTGAGAAGAGTTTTATGGAGTTAAAGAGGAGATTGACAACAGCGCCAATCTTGATTTTGCCGAATCCTACAGAACCTTTTGTGGTATATTGTGATGCTTCTTTGATTGGTTTGGGGGGTGTTTTGATGCAAGATGGGAAGGTTGTGGCTTATGCTTCTAGGCAATTGAGAGTGCATGAAAAGAATTACCCTACTCATGATTTGGAATTAGCGGCCGTGGTTTTTGTGCTAAAAATTTGGAGGCATTATCTTTTTGGTGCAAGGTTTGAAGTTTTTAGTGATCACAAGAGTTTGAAGTATTTGTTTGATCAGAAGGAACTGAATATGAGGCAAAGAAGATGGCTATAACTTTTGAAGGACTATGATTTTGGATTAAATTATCATCCGGGTAAGGCGAATGTGGTGGCAGATGCCTTAAGTTGGAAGTCTTTGCATGTGTCCACAATGATGGTAAAAGAATGGAAATTATTGGAGAATTTCAGAGATTTGAGTTTGGTTTGTGATGTGACGCCGAGAAGTGTGAGACTTGGTATGCTTCATATCACAGATGATTTTCTTGCAATCGTTTGCGAAAGGCAGAAGTTGGACTTAAAGTTTGTTGATTTGATGACCAATGAGAACGAAGATTTTAAAGTTGATGGTTTTGGAGTTTTGAGATTTTGTGGTCGTATTTGTATTCCTGATGATGCAGAATTGAAAAGGATGATATTGGAATAGGGACACCGTAGTAACTTGAGTATTCATCCGGGAGCGAATAAGATGTACCAAGACTTGAAGAAGATCTTTTGGTGGTCTGAATTGAAGAGAGATGTGGCTCAGTTTGTGTATGCGTGTTTGACTTTTTAGAAGTCCAAAGTGGAACATCAGAAGCCTAGTGGTTTAATGCAACCGTTGGATATTCCAGAGTGGAAATGGGACAGTATCTCAATGGATTTCGTTATAGGATTGCCAAGTACACAGAGAGGTCATAATGCAATTTGGGTGATTGTTGATAGGCTTACTAAATCTGCTCATTTCATTGCGATTGATATTAGTTATCCTTTGGAGAAATTGGCTGAGATTTATGTTCGAGTGATTGTGAAGTTGCATGGAGTTCCCAAGAGCATTGTATCAGATAGAGATCCAATATTTACTTCAAGGTTTTGGGAAAGTTTGCAAGAGGCTTTGGGTTCGAAGTTGAGATTGAGTTCGGCTTATCATCCGCAAACAGATGGTCAAACCGAAAGGACAATTCAATCGTTGGAAGATTTGTTGCAAGCTTGTGTGCTAGAGCAAGGTGGTGCGTGGGATAGTTATTTAGCGTTGATTGAATTCACCTATAATAACAGTTTTCACTCGAGTATTGGTCTGGCTCCATTTGAATCTTTGTATAGTCGAAGATGTCAAAGGCCTTTGTGTTGGCATGAGACTGGTGAGAGGTCGGTGGTTGGGCCGGAGTTGGTTCAGCAAACGACGAAGAAGGTAAGGTTTATTCGGGAAAAGATGAGAGCTTCTCAGAGTAGGCAGAAGAGTTATCATGATAAGAGGAGGAGGGATCTTGAATTTCAAGAGGGCGACCATGTATTTTTTAGAGTTACACCGGTTACGGGTGTGGGTCGTGCTTTGAAGTCGAGGAAGTTGACTTCTCGTTTCATCGGTTCGTATCAGATTATTGCACGAGTGGGTGTTGTGGCTTATCGTGTGGCGTTACCTCCGAGTCTTTCGAATTTGCATGATGTGTTTCAAGTTTTGCAACTTCGGAATTATGTTCCGGATCCGTCACATGTTATCCCTATGGACGAGGTGGAAGTAAGAGATAATCTTACAGTGGAAGCTTTGCCAATTAGAATTTTGGATCGTGAGATTAAGGAGCTAAGAGGCAAGGATATTGCGCTTGTGAAAGTAGCATGGGGAGGTGCTGCAGAAGGCGATATGACTTGGGAATTAGAAAGTAAGATGCCAGAGTCGCATCCGGAGTTGTTTGGATCAGGTAATATTTTCAAGGACGAAAATTTCTAAAGTTTGGGAGAGTTGTAACGCCCCGATTCTGAATTTCCCATTATTTTGTTGAGTCTTTTATTTTATTTGGTTAATTGTTATTTTTATTGTAGAATTATGTGATAATATGTTATGTGTGTGTGTTGTGATATTTAATTATTTGGAGAGTTTTGGGAATTAATTAGAGGGTGTTTTAGATGATCCTTGATTAGTGGTTATTTTGAGAGAAATAGAATGGAAAGAGTATAAGTGGAAAAGAGATAGAATAGAGAGAATAGAAACCAAAGAGACAGAAAAAGAAGAGAAAGAAAGGAAGAGAACAGAAAGGAGGAGGAAAACCTAGAATCATCAAGAATCAACTTCTAAGCTTTCGATTGATCGGGTAAGGGTGTGAAACTTTATTATTCTTGCAATGTATAAGATTATGTGTGTTTTTGTTGGTTTTGTTTTGGATTAGGGAGGATTTTGCTCATTTTTCATTCTAGGGCATAAATTGGATTTAATCGATAGAACCCGAGTTTTGTTGATAGAACTGAGGATAAATGATGTATTCCATGTCGGGGGATGTTAGGCTAAGTTGCGGGAATGGTGTTGGAATTTAATAGGTTGAACCCAAGAGTTTGGAGTGGAAGAACAGTAGGGAATTATGAGTTTGCAGACATTCGCTAGCGTGTTTGCTGAGCGAGCTGGTAGCGAACGTTCGCTAAGCGAACTAGTAGCGAGTCAGTAGCGAACGGCCCCAGACCTTGAGCAGAATGCTTGTTGTGGTGTTCGCTGGTAGCGAAAGGAGTAGTGAAGGTTCGCCAGGAGTTCGCTAAGCGAGCGAGATAGAGAATGAAGTCAGAAGCTTCTGTTTGCCTTCGCGAGCGTGTTCGCTAGGCAAACATGTAGCGAACACTCGCTAGGAGCTCGCTAAACGAATAGAGTAGCGAACATAGCAGGTCTTGTTTTCTTTAATGTCTCCATCTGTGGTCGGTTTTCTGACTTATCTTTGATTATTTTCTTGCTCGAGGCATTGATCATGCCGAGTTATTTGTGTTGTGGGTAGCCGTATGGCGTGAATCCTAGATTATGATTGTGAACCGTGAAATGTGGTCGTTAGGCAATTTTGTGTGAATGTTCGAATTAAATAGAATTGCATGATGATATTGATGTGAATGTGCATAATTGTATGTACTTGTATGATTGAAGAATGCATGTATAATTGTGAACATGTGTGCATTTCAAGAGTGTATTGAGTCGTGTTGCATGTGTAGCATCATGATTGCATTCTTGTGTGTCTGATCCCACGTAGGATCTGCAGAAACCTCGTGTGCCCTTGTGGGGTGTGAGTGATGGTTTAGTTACTTTGATCCCTAAGACAATCTGCATAAACGATCATGTGCCCTTGTGGGGGGAGTGAGCGATGGTTTATTTTGATTCCGTGGAGAATCTGCTGAACAGTTGTGTGCCCTTGTGGGGTGTGAGCAACCGAATTGTGTGCCCGTGTGGGGTGTGAGCAATCCTGAAACATCGTGTGCCCATGTGGGGTGTGAGCGATGGGTGAACATCGTAGGCCCGACGGGGAGTTACTTCGTTAACGAGCGATGGGTCCATTTTGGTTCTTCAATTGAACCTGCTGAACGAGACGGTACCGCATTTGCATCTACATAGAGTCGTGAGTCGGTCTCTATGAGTTGCATTATCATCTTTATATGATGTTTGGGTGAAATGAATATAATTGTAAATGTTTATGTGAAATGTTATGCATTGTGAAGCATGAAGTGGATAATGTGCTTGGTTATCTGAGTGTACATTGTGATGTATGGTGATAAGATGTGGTGAGAAATGTGAATTATGTCTGTTTTATAATTGTGTATATTATATATAACTTTATGCATTGTTTGTTATGGTAATGTTTCTCACCCTTCCGCTGTTTTATAATGCTCTATGAGGCATTGCAGAGTAGGAAACTGGAGGTCTTTTGTGAAGAAAGTCTTCATTTCTTTTGGTCAAATGGCTCTGATATGTAACACTATGTAGTTAGGATTTGTTAAGATTCTTTTGTGATACATCCGTGTATGTATCTGCTGCTGAATGTTTTGTATACTTAACTGATGTATTGAATTAATCTGAATGATGTAAACGTGTTGGTGTTAATGAAGTAATTCAATGTTTAGATGTTTCCGCTTTATTCTAGATATTGATATGTGGGTTTTAAGCGTTATGCTTTGTTTTTAGTTGAGATTTATCCCTTTTGTTACATATCTTTTTGAGCAGGCATTATTTATGTGTTTCGTTTTCATGGATAATGTAGCGCACCTATTTTATACCATGTTATATTTATACTCTGATGAAACTTTTATTAATTGCTTAAATGATTTTAATTGTTTATTTGGGGGTATAGAAAGGGGGTGTTACAAAAGTGAGGTCGAAACTCGCTATTACTAAAAGGATAATAGTAAGTACACAGGGATTCCCATAACCAAAAGGATGACGGGTCTATCACCAACAGGATGACAGATGACTCATAATATCTGACACCAAAAGGATGACATGCCTATCACTAAAAGGATGATAATACACACACAGCTCTGACACCAATAGGATGAAGAATCTATCACCAAAATAATGATAGATGACTCACACAACCCGACAGCAAAAGGATGGAGGATCTATCACCAAAAAGATGATAGAGAACACATGCACATAAATCTGACACTAAAAGGATGGCAGATCTATCACCAAAAGGATGATAGAGAACACACACAAAATCTGGCACCAAAAGGATGACAGACCTATCACCAAAAGGATGATAGTTAACACACATCCGACACCAAAAAGATGACAGATCTATCACCAAAAGGATGATAGTGAACTCAAGCACACAATCCCGACACCAAAAGAATGGTATGTCTATCACTAAAATAATGATAGATAACTTCTCAAATTTGAGGGACACCAACACCAAAAGGATGCAGGTCAGTTTGGATTAACAAGGTTTGGCTATCACTAAAAGGATGATAGTAAGGCAATTGAAAAAAGGTCAAGTTTGCTGAATATATGTTAAGTGAGGCTCATTTAAGGACATCAACAAAAGGTTGAAGCACACAAGTCACTGAGGGATACCATCCTTAACAATAAAAGGTTGAAAAGAGCCCACCCACTGGGGAACGCCCAAGAGGAAGGCTGAAATTTATTTTAGGGTGACAACTCCATTAACAAAAGGTTGAAGAGAAACAAATTAATGAGGAACACCCACTGACTCAGAAAAGTATAACTGGTTGAGCTAGGGATGCCAACTTTATCAACAAAAGGTTGAGGATCACAATTCAATGAGTAACGTCCACTGACTTACTTAGAGATCACAACATTATCCACGAAAGGTTGGAATAACTTCATGAGGAACGCTCATGAACTTAAAGAATATGCCCCTGGCTGGGCTGAGGTTGCTTGATCTTGATCAACAAAATGTTGAACAACTTCGTAAGAAACGCCCACAGATTTGAATAAAATTTCCCTGACTGGGTTGAAGACGTCTTGGAAACTTGATTTGACCAACAAAAGGTTGATAAAACTTCGTGAGGAATGCTCACAGATTTGCAGAAGATGCCCCTAGTTGGGCTGAAGATCACGAGATTGATCCTGGATCTTGATTTACGCATGTATGAATGCTTGGTGTTGTAATGATGTTTCATATCGAATGGAAGTGCAAACGCAAATGCTAACGTGCAGAGATACAAGTGTTGGGAAAGTATGATTTGTTTATGTATACATATGATGCTTATGATGTCGAATGTGATACACATGATTCGTATGATGTGTATGATTGCAGATGGGTGATTAGGTATGTTTGATGAAGGTGCCAGCGTGGTGGACGTTTGGTAGTTGCCAATGAGGATTGGACTTTAGGTGGTGGGAGGTTTTGATTTCCTCGACACTCCGTTCATTAAAGATGCCATGACTGAAGCAGATGAAGATGCTCTTGATGTCTCAAGCTTGATCACTTGATGATAAGTTGTGGTGTTTGCCTCTAAGAGAACCACAAATTTTTGCTTGATGGTTGGGATGACTTGAAAATATAGAGAGGACCTGCCTTCTGCAACAGGTTTTTCCCCAACATCTGAATGTAGTAATGGTCTGCCCCTGATTAACCAATCCTAATATGATTTGATCTTTGAAAGCTAAGTTTTAACGTGCTCTGAGATGGTCTGCCCCTGATTGAGCTGTTGAGTGGTTTCCCTCTGATTGAGCTGTTGAGGTGATTTTTCTTCGGATGAGGGTTGGAGGTAGCCTTGTTTCGGGTTAGCACCGCTAAAAGTTCAAGTTCCTCTTTGATTGCCCCTTGTTGGAGTGTCCGGTATCAAGCACTGATTTGTAGTTAAAATTGCACATTCACAAATGGTAATATTAATGCAATGTTCATGCAAGTTTTGAAAAAGTGTCATTTATTCATAGTGTCGTGATAGTGTGAGATGAATGGACTGTTAGTTCAGAAGCTATACTGATTTGACTGGTATGAAAGATATAGCAAGGAGAATAACACCAATCCTGAATATTAGCAAATATGTGGGGATTCAGTTTATGCAACCTTGCAATAGTATGCTTTCAGAATAACTCGCGCCTTAATTAGGTCTTTCGAGGGTTGTAACGTGGTCTGGTTCACGGTTTATGAAACAAAAGATATTAGGCTCAAAACTATGATTTGTACCCGCCCCTTCTTCGTGATGATCTCCAGTCCTACATTCAGCTAATTCTGCACACATTCGTCTCCTAAAAAGGTTTACGGCGTAAACATGATGATTCAAGGTTTGCTTGAAATGGCCGTCCCTTTATTTTATCAGCGACCCTTTTGATTTTGATTTAGTGGTCACTGGATTTTATTTTATTTTTGTTGAGGGTTTTAGGGCCTCTTTTGATTTTGTTTTTTGATCCCTAACTATTGCATGGACTGATTTTGCTTGTCAGATCCATCGAGATTTCCTTGATTTTCACCTAAGTCTCCTTTGAGGTGTTCAACTTAGTAGGCTTTTGATTTTTTTGATTTTGTTGGAGGATTGTGACTGCCAAACCATGAGTCATTGGAGAATAACCGACATGTCATTTGGATTTTACTTTGTGATTCGAGTGCAGAGTTAGATTAACTGAACACTAACCTGCCCTGGGTTGAGTGTAAGGGTTTGAATATCCTAAGGAAACTGCTACTTCTAGGCTCGAAGTGCTACTTCTTTGATTTGACTTGATGCTGACACTAGCTTGGTTGCGGTATAGGATTGTTGATGACATTTGGAGTCTTCCCATTGAATGTGAGAGCATTATTATCAACCAGGTCCTGAACTTTGTGTTTGAAGGCTCTTCAATCTTCAATAGTGTGCCCTGGAGCGCCCTTATGAAACTCGCAGTGAGCGTTTGCATCATAGTCAGTAGGAATGACAGTCAGAGGAGCTAGGTCTCTCGAAGTAATGGCCCTTTTCTCCAAGAATTAAGCAAATATTTGAGCATATATTGTTGGCAGATGATCAAAGACTCTATCTGGCTTCCTCATCCTTTGTTGATTAGGCTGGCGCTATTGTTAAGCAGCTCGCTGTTGTTGATTCTGAGGCGGATATTAATACCCATGCTTATTGTAGGTTTTTTTTCTGAGGAGCCTGTTGTTGAGGAATTTGAGTTTGAACAGCTTGTACAGCTAGCTGATAAGACATGGGAGCATATTGCACAGCAGTAACATATGAATACTGAAAATAAGGGACTTGATAAGGCATTGTAGCATGAGCTTATTGAGGAACTTGCCCTTTTTGAGCAGAGATGGAATTTGTTTCGCCCTCCTTCTTTTTGTATCCGTTAAAAGGCTTATTGGCTCCAGTCTGGTTGCTAGAACCTCCTTGGATATTTCCGCTCTTCAGACCTTCTTAAATTCTCTCACCTATAATCACCAGGTCAGAGAATCCAATGGAGACACTACTGATCAGCTTCTCATAGTATTGGCCTTGCAAGGTACCCCTAAAGATGTCAATCAGTTCGCGGTCAACAAGTGGTGGAAGCACCCTTGCAGCTAGCTCTCTCCATTGTTGTATGTACTTCTTAAGGGATTCGTTGTCCTTTTGAGTCATACTCTAAAGTTGAGTGCGGTTCGGAGCAAGGTCGGTATTATATTTGTACTTCTTGACAAACGCATCAGCTAACTCAGCCCAAATGCGCACATTGATATGTTTCATCTCCGACATAGGCATCCATCTTGCAATAGTACATCTTCAGATGAATGTTAGGAAAATTAAGGCATTTGTACTTTGAGAATTCTGGTACCTTGAACTTGGGAGGAATAACGACATCCGGTACCAAGCACAATTCCAGAGCATTCAAAGAAGTTGAGTTATGCCCCTCCATGACTCGGGGCTTCTCTGCTAGATTGCGACACATTTTGATAGCTTCAAAATCCTGAGCAGCAGCATGACTGGTAATAGGGATAACAACATGATAGTTTTGCACATCATCATACTAATCTAGTAGATTTTCTTCAGCGTAAGGAACAGGGATCTGCACACCAACAGGTTGGGCTTGCGGGATGGCTCCAACAGTAACTCCAAGTGTTGGGATTGATTAAGAATTGGTTCTTTCAGCTGCAGTAGCGAACTTCATCAGTATCCCATAATTGATGAGGTTGGGAACATGAACTGAGAGCCATGAGGTAGGCCCCCACACATGACCGTTGTTGTTGACGACAACAACTTCACGCAGTTCTTCTTCCTTTTTGGATGTAGTTATGGCTTCGAGGATCTGGTCGATCTTTCCTTTTATGGAGTCCAAATGCTCTCTAAAATCAGCTTGCTTTTGTTGAATTTGCTCCATCCTGCGTCTAGTGTTGGCTCGAGTTGCGTACTGGTGTCAAGGAATCAAGTTGATTTAGTGGAGGTGAAAGAAGGAGAAATGAGTCCCTGCTGATGAAATGAAATGAAATATTCATAACTTATGCAATGCAATGACATGTATGCAAGATGCAAGATCCAGGATCGCAGGATCAGAGGTTCGATCCGTTCTGAAGCTGGTCATTGTAACAGGTAGATAACCACAATTTCAAATTACAAAAACCTTACAGGTAGACCTTATGGGTAACGTTCTAGGTTCTTTATCCATAAACCCACTCATGAGATAATTTCTACATTGATGGATACGGTTCCCAAGATCACTGAAACTAATCACATTAACATCATGCAACAGGCTAGCTGCTTTACGACGATAATGACGACAAGGTCTCTCCTGAGCGGAGTCCTTGTATTAGGCACACAAGGAGTGAGTCCTTGGAGACTAGCACTACACGGCCACCAATATAAAGTTGGTGCTAAAAGGTTCCAAAAATTATGGACCCTTCATGAATCAAGTCGTGCAACAAGCTAGTTGTGTTACAACATTATCTACGATTAGGTTTCCTCTAGGGGAGCTTTCATGCTAGGCACACAAGGAGCGAGTCCTTGGGGACTAACACTACTCAACTACCAATTCTAAACTATATGTTCCCTTTGATTTTACCAAAGCTCGGGTGTAGAGCTTTACTCATGATATCATCCCAAAATCCAACAGGCAAGGATAATAACAAACATATATAAAAACCATAAGAGAACCTAAACATAAAAGAGAAGAAACTTCATTATTCGCCCTAAGTTAGGCTCAACTCTCTCTTGCATGGAGAAAATGCGTCCCCAGCAGAGTCGCCAGTTGTCGCACCTCGAAAAATACAATCGAAAAATGCGACCCTCGCGCAAAAGGCGCGGAATGCAGTTCGACAGAGTTGCCACCAAACTTTAATTATCCCAAAATATGGGAAAGGAAAAATATTGAGAAAACCTTTAAGGAGATAGATAAGAACACGTTATTCGCAACAACATTCTGGGTTCGGGAGTCGGTTACGCAAGGGGAAGGTGTTAGCACCCCTCACATCTGTTGTACTCAACGGGAACCTCTTAGTTCTATTTGTGATAAGCGTTATCTAAGCTTGCTTATTTTGGAAGAGGTTGAACGTTTTGAATTCGAAAGATTTTATGAACAACAATCCAAGGGGCGTGCCTCGAGAGCTATTCGTTTGAAGATCTAAGGAATGCTAGATTCTAAGAATCTCCTTCTTTCGTAAGTTGATTAAGAAAATGTTTGATAAAATGTACAAGTGTGTACGTTAGGTTGATGGCGATGCTTACAAGAAATCAAATTATATAGGGTGTTTGCAAATGGCTCAATGACAAATCGAAAATTAGTTTGAAAACGGTTTAGTTTATGCTAGCCCCTAAGGGCGCTCCTAGTAAACAAACCACAATCAAAGCAAATATGAATACGCACATCAAACTAGGAGTGGGTTACATGTAAGTTACACAGGATTGTACGAAATAAAGGGGCTCATTATAAGGTAGCCCAAGAGGAAGCTGTGTGTGTGCGAGGTGTCCTGAACTAAGCCACGGGCAAGTGTCAGGAAAAGCTCCAAGTTAGGGTTTTTGAATACAGTCCAAGATCCATCGCTCGGAAAAGTAACCACAATCCACTGATTTAGGCTTTTAGGGTTTTGATAGTTATTATTGTATTTTCGAAGAGTATGAACAAGATATGATAAATATGAATATGATATGAACAATGTGAATAATATGACAATATATATACCAATATAATCAAGATAATACCCATAATAGTATAATAAAGATAATAACAAGTATATGAACAATGATAATAAAATCAAGATATATTTACTGAAATGTAAAACAATAATATATTGACGAAAATTAAAGTTAGTTGTTAGTCGTTATTTCTTGAGTCGGGTCGAAATGTAGCACTAAACTGTCGTAGCACGATCTATGACGAAGATCACACTATAGGAGGTTGCGCAAGTTAATATTCGTGCTAAAAACACGATGGGAAAATGATATTGAGAATCATTCTCCAAAGTAATTGTGTCACACAAAAAGAAAAGATGACGGTCTCATATTAATCACAAACTCGTGTCGATTAATTGAAGGTAACCTATCACGATCTCAAAATATAGAAAATAATCTCGATGATTATTCACTACAGATTTGAAATAATGAAGGTTAAACAACCTCAACCAACCAACATTCTTAATATTAAAGACTTCATCGATCGAAATTGAAAAAATAAATAAAAGAAGTTAAAATGAAATGCAATGGGATGAGATAAGTCATAAAAGAAAATGATCTAATCTTAATCATGGATTTTCATCAATACATTGATAATCCATGATTTTTAGACGTTCATCGACCAAAAATAAAAATAAAAAAAGAGATGAAACATTAGAGTAGATGGATCAAGATATAATGAGAATGAAATTAATGAAGAAAAGCACAAAATTAAACAAAAGATTAATAATAAAATGCTAAGAACCATTATTAAGAATTTTTTTAAAAAAATATAACATAAAATGTGAATACGAATTGGAATCATGTGGGTTAGGAAAACCCATCATCCCTTTGGAGAAAAAAAAGCAGTGGAAAAAAAACAGGCCATTAAGCCCATGACCCACACATAACAATAACCCCCAAAGAACAAAACGAAGCAGTGGGATTCTCCTCCTAAAACATTGTTAGCCATTGTTGCAGTGAGAATAGGATATCAATTATTAATTAATTTGAATCGCATCTTTAGTTCACAACTGGTCTTTAATTTATCCGAAGGAAAGGTCAAAGAAAGGAAAAACCTAATTTTGCATCGTAAACAATGCAAGGAGAGATCTAGGTAAGGGGTTGGTTAAGCTTAGGGAAGGTATTAACACCCTAGACTTCTGTAGTACTCTACAGAAACCTTTTGTTTAAAGTTTACTATTTTGATTGATTATCTGCTATAGGGTATATGTTAAGGGTTAGAGGTGACAGAGAGACCTAAGGGTTAGTCCTAAGTTTACTCGCCAAGACTCGCATCTTGTGCCTACGTATCCGAGGTAGGGGATGAAATCAGGGTAATCGTAGTTCCCCTTAAAAGGGAGGTTAGAAACTTCTTAACTGTGGTCAAGGTTTCAATGGGGAATAAGCGTTCTTAAGGAAGCGCTTACATGGGGTACGGCGACTCCTATTTCTACGTTGAAAATAGTTAATTGAAATTAGGGTTAACTAGGTATTGCACGCTGGAAAACCCTAAAATGGAGTGCGGCGACTCCTTGACCTAATGCTAAGGTGAAGGGTATTTCGGTCCACGGCGAGACGCCTATGCAATTAGGGTTTTGAAATATTCAAAGGTTAAGGCTATTGACTCGGCAGTCAAACTGTTAGACCTAATCCTTCGGATGGGCGTTAACGGTAAATGATGCAAATGAAAAATTATTATACGGCAGAATTTGAAATATAGGAAAGTGCGAAACAGTAAAGAAAGGGCACCGCAACGATATACTCGCATAAGTTACAATCATGAAAAATGCAAAAATAATGACGGAATAAAAGCGAAGATAGCCTCGCATAGTTACAACCGAAATACGAAAAAAAATCACGGATTATTAAACAGAGACGAATAGGGATCAAATGATGGCCAGACGAAAATTGAAGCGGCCAGATTAGGAGTTCTTTATTTTTTTTGAATTTTTGTTTAAAAAAAGAATAATTTATTTTAATTTTGACTAAAAATAGATTTTTATTATGAGTCATTAATTTAATTTTAACAAAGGATTTAATTTTAATTTATTAAAAACAATTTTTTTAATTATAAATTATTAAAAATTAACTTAACTATAAATTATAAAATTTTGTTACTAACTATAAATTATAAAAAAAAATTACTAGCTATAAGTTATAAAAAAAATATTGGTTACTAATTCTAAATTACCAAAAAACATTACTAATTTAATTTGTTAAAACATTAATTATGAGTTAAAATATTAGTAATTATAAACTATAAAAAGGTTACTAATTAAAAATTATAAAACATTACTAATTTAATTTATTAAAACATTAATTATGAATTAAAATATAAATAAAAAAGAAAAAAAATAATAAATAAAGAAGGGAGGGGGGACACGTTTTGCTGAACGGTTCTTTTTAGGTTTTTTATTGAAACCTCTATTCTTCTTTCAAAGGGGTCGGTAGCCATTGTTGTTGTCTCCGAGCTTTTCCTTATTCCTCGCTTGCATGGCCCTTTTTTGCTTCTGTTTCTTCCCTTTTTCTCATCTGATTACTTTGATGATTCTGAAAAATAAAAAACAACACACAATATGGTTAATGGATTACTCACCCTTCTTACGGGTTGGAAGTAGTTCGTTTGCGACTATGACGGTGATGTTCGCAACACTTGATCCGATGATGGATGGTCGAACGATGATGATAGCGAATCAAACTCACATCTGAGTTCGATGTGGGTTTCTCGATGATAGAGTGTGGGTTGTTCTCACTGAGATGATGACGGATTCGGGGTCCCCTTCCTCTCTTTGACGGTGATCTGATGTGGGATGAACTGATCCTCGCCGTTGGGTTACTTTGAATCTCGGTGAAATTCTGGGTTTTTCTTACTTCCTATTTTCTGATGATAATGTGCTTATAATATTCTTTTCTTGATGATGATTTAGGCCTGGATCTACTGAGTTTCAGGAAATAAAGTTTCACAGTTTTGTTACGTGTTGATGATTTTTAGGAATTTGTGGGTCGGATTTGATCTGCTGTTACGAAATCCATGATGGATTTGCAAAAATGTTGGCTACTTCTCATATGTGTTGTTGCGCTTTGTTTGAATGAGTTTGTTGGATTGTTTGTTGGAACTTGACTTTGTGTGTTTTCCTGTTTGATCCATGAGCTGCGTAAACTTTGGAGAATTCTTGTTAAGGGCTTGTTTGGCAGAACTCATTTTCATGAAAAATTGCTTTTATAAAAAGTACTTTTTTCAAACCCACTTTTCCTGAAAATCACTTTTAAAAAATAATTTTTCTCTCTCTGGATGGAATTAGAACAGGTTCTGCCGGTCTTGTGCCGAAGTCGGAAAATAAGTTGGGAGTTGACGGCGAAATATTCGGTTGCCTTCCCGACGCACCCAATGATGATCTTATTGCTGAGGGTGTCGAATCAAAACAAATTAACTTTAATCAGCTCTATTATTTTCAAATGTCGTTGAAGTTTCAGGTACGAAGAAAAAGTCACAGGTCGAGAATCGAAGATCAGACTCGCAGATAGTTTTAGGACAAAAATAGGACTTTTTGATAATTATCATCATTTTCTTATAATATGTAATATTGTAATAAAACAAAAATTGAAATGAATAAAATCCAATTATTTTTCCAATTGCCTTTTACAATTTCGATTTTAATTCCCGATTAAAATCTTTGAATAAACTTAAACGAATAACCTCATATGAATAAATTCAACTTGTTTGATTAAATCCAAATGGCTAAACTCTTCATCCAAATAAAATTAAATTGATTAACTTTAACCATTATTTTTTTGCAATTACCTTTTCGATTAAATCTCTCGACATAATTCCTCCGATTAAATTTTCCAATTACAATCTCTGATTAAGATCTCCGAATAAACTCCTCAGATAACATAAACGAATAAAACTTAAACAAATAAACTTATTTAATTAAATTTATCCGACCAAATTTCTCCATATAAACTGAACCGATTAAATTCGCCCGACTGAGTTCATTAGATTAAACTCACTAGATAGTTTACCCTATTAAAATCACCCAATTAATTCATCTGCTTCAGTTGTCCAACTAAATCCACTTAACCAAATTCATTTGATTAGAAATTCATTCGATTAAAAGTCATCAGCTTGAATTCATCAATTAAATTCAGTTAATGAAAATTGTCCGATTAAACCGCGACGTTCCAACTCCGAATTTGACCATTAAACCCTCTTGTACGATTTAAACCTGACATAACCGCTGAGCTCAACAAACCTCTTGCAAATCAATTTGTATTTGTAAGTGCTCTTGATTGGCTGCATTTTATGGCATTATATTAGTGTATGTGTGAATGTCATGTATGTCGTTGGTACATTCATAATATGGACTGTGCAGGGTAAGTTAAATCAGCTAACTATAAGTTAAGTTGGATGTCATACTCAATGTTATGACATACGTCGTGTGACATCAAGCACAGGTTTGTTATTCTGGTAGATAGAACTCAGGAAACAAACCAGAAGCTCAAGTTGGAATGCAGGAGACATTTTAGAAGCCCTAGGGGATCTAATATGGACCTGATTAAAGTGGCAAATGTGCAGAATTCTGAAGAGAGGTTTTATTATGGATAAAACCTAATTTATGCACCAATGCCCAAAGGACTGCAGCTGCTATAAATAACAGAAGAAGCAACTCTGAATAGCAGCTCTTGACAGAAGATTAGAGAGTGCTAATTAGAGAGTCCTAGTAAGTGAAGAAGGCTAGTCTTCACGTGGAAAGTCTGTTTAGGAATACTTGTAATCCAAGTAATTGTCTGGTTGATAATTGCTTTGGTTAGGTAGATTATAGGTTGTGTCTCACTCAAAGCTGTGAAGCAAGAGTGTGTGAGTTCCTTGATCAAAGCTGTGAAGCAAGATCAAGGTTTGTATGAAGTGTCTCTTCATACTGGTTTATGCAATTGTTTAATATCATTGTTGTGTGATTGAGAGGGAGTGAGTGGGTATACTCAGGTCTAAAGTGTCTCTAGGTTGAAGTGTCATTGGGTAGAGATTAAGTGAGAAGTGAAAACTGGTGGTTTGACTTTGAGTTGATTCTGCTAATAGTGAAATTGCTCCCTGGCTTGGTAGCCCCCAGATGTAAGTGTTGTTGACATTGAACTGGGTGAACAATTGCTGTGTTATTTACTGCTTTCATTTATAGTCTAATTAATAAGTGCAGTAGTCAATGTCACAATGGATGGTATAACTTTGGTAATAACATCCATCGTGTGCCTGCCAGAATTTTCAATTGGCATCAGAGCTGGCACCCTGCCTGTTTACTCTGGGTGAGATCTAGGGAAAATAAATTCTGGTAATATGGATATAGGATTCACTAATAGACCTCCAATTCTGGATGGTTCTAATTATGATTATTGGAAGCCTAGGATGATGGCATTCCTAATATCCTTAGACAACAAGGCTTGGAGATCTGCAAACTCTGGCTGGGAACATCTTGTGAAGACTGACAAGGATGGAGCATCAGTTCTAATTTCTGAAGAGGAATGGAACAAAGAGCAAGAGGCATTAGCTCTTGGGAACTCTAAAGCATTGAATGCACTCTTCAATGGTATAGACAAAAACATCTTCAGAATGGTACACCACTGTGAACTAGCAAAGGATGTTTGGGACACTCTCAAAACTACTCATGAGGGAACTTCCAAGGTCAAAATGTCAAGACTTCAAATGCTGACCACCAAATTTGAAGGTCTGAGAATGAAGGAAGATGAGACCATTCATGAGTTTTACATGAATGTTCTTGAACTTGCAAATACCTCAGGAGCTTTGGGAGAAAAGATGACTGAAGAGAAGCTTGCAAGAAAGATTCTAAGGTCATTACCTAAAAGTTATTCTATAAAGGTAACAGCCATTGAAGAAGCTCAAGACATATGCAATATAAAGGTGGATGAACTCATAGGTTCTCTCCAAACCTTTGAGATAGGAATGTGTGATCAGACTGTAGAGAAAAAGAACAAAAGCATATCTCTTGTCTCAAACACTACAAATGAAGAAGATCATGAAAGCAAGGAGAAACTCTCAGAAGTTGTAGCTATGCTTGAGAGACAATTCAACAGACTCATGAAAAGAATGGAACAAAAGGGTAGCTCTAAGGACAAAAACATCCCATCTGACATTGACAGAAGAACTAAGTCTGATGAAAAATCCTACCAAGGCAAATGAGTTAAGTGTTATGAATGTGAGGGGTATGGGCACACTAAAACTGAATGTCCAACCTATCTCAAAAAGGAAAAGAAAGGACTTATGATCACCTGGTCTGATGGAGACTCTGAGAGTGGATCAGAAGAAGAATTTCCAAGGCATGTCACAGCTCTAACTGGCACATGTATGGCTGATAATGATTCTAGTAAAGATGAGCTTAATTTTGATGAACTGGCAGCCTTATATAAACCGTTGCATACCAGAAGTACTGAAGTACGCAAACTAGGGGAGAAGCATAAAGAAATCATCAAGAAGTTGGAGGCTGAGAAGAAGGAGAATCTTGAAATCATTGACTCACTTAACAGTGAGGTAAGCATGTTAAACTCCAAACTTGATCAGATGAAAAAATATGTCAAGATGTTTAACCATGGGACTGACACTCTAGAAGAATTCCTACAGAGTGGTTAGACATCAGGAAACAGGTCTGGACTGGGATTTGTTAGTAAACAAAAACCTATCTTGAATCTCAGGAGGCCAAAACCTGAAACTCAGAAGTCAAAGGGGACGTCACGACCAATGGCACAACATCAGAGAAACAGAAACTGGAACCAAGTCAAGAGTAAGTTCCAAGGGTATAGGTGTTACCACTGTGGGAAACTTGGACACATCAAATCTATTTGTTTCTGGATACATGGATTTCCTAGTCATCCTCATCAAGGCAAGTCCAAACAGGTTACTCATGTCAGGAAGTAGCATCAGGCTAAACCCAAGAAGGATGCTCCTAGCAAGAAAAGACAATGGGTTGCCAAGAATGTGGCTCTAATTGCTCACACTTCTCTAAGGATGCCTACCAATAAAGATTGGTATTTTGACAGTGGTTGCTCTAGGCATATGACTAGGATAAAGAATGGTTTGGTAAACATAAAACCTCATTCCTCAAGTCATGTAACATTTGGAGATGGAGCTAGAGGTGAAATCAAAGGTGCTGGAAAACTGGATTATCCTGGTGTTCCACAACTGGAGAATGTCATGGTGGTTAAAGGATTGACTGTCAATCTTATCAGTATCAGCCAATTATGTGATCAAGGTCTTTGTGTCAAATTTACCAAGGGTAAATGTGTTGTCACCAATGATGAAGGTGAGGAAGTAATTAGGGGATCCAGATCCAAGAACAACTGTTACTTATGGGAGTCCAGAGGTAACCTCAATGCCTTGATCAAGGAAGAAAAGGAGGATCAACTGTGGTTGGAGAAAGACAGACTTCTTCAAAGGACAAAGAAGACCATATCAAAGGGAGTTGTGAAGGGAATTCCTAATTTAACTCCAGAAGGAAGAAAAGTCTGTGGTGCCTATCAGACTGAAGGGCAAGCTCGGAGAGCTCATGCAAAAGGTAGACAGCTTAGAAAACTAGATAGGTTATACTGGAAGTTCAGGGAGTCCATGAAAATTGCCCAGCATAAAGAAAGCAATGTCACTCAGAAGGCTATGACATTATATTGTGACATTCAGAGTAACATCTACATAAACTCAATTTTGTCTAACAGAACCAGGAATAGTGGGAACGACGATCAGTTTGGAAAGGTTAGTGTGGAGCTTGAGGACTCTGACATACCAAGGGCTAACACTTTCACAAGATATCACAAGACTCCTCTAAGAGAAAATGAAAGATGCAATTTGGGAAGGTGGTGTAATAAGAGATTATAACAATTAATAGGGAGGTATATTTTGAAAATTAATCAGTTTCTGATTGGTCAAAATATCAAGCTCCCTCCTCTGTTGCAAGCAAACTTTTCTAGCCCCCGTACAATAGCATATTGGCTCTGTGAGTGCACATACCAATTCGTTTCATTGCATACCTCATACAACCACCACAGAAAACCCTTCCTTCTACAGCCAAAGTCACCAACAATGTCTCAACGAATTCCCATCTCTACCAAGCATGACTGTGATCAAAACAAGAGCATCTCCCTGGAGGATATCCTTGATGTCATTCCTCTTAGTATGGTCTTTGGAAGAGGTAGTG
The DNA here is from genome assembly GCA_963859935.3 of Lathyrus sativus. Lineage (NCBI taxonomy): Eukaryota > Viridiplantae > Streptophyta > Magnoliopsida > Fabales > Fabaceae > Lathyrus > Lathyrus sativus. The sequence continues at coordinate 38,618,835 of OZ012735.1, forward strand.
AAGCCCAAACATCAGCTCCTTCACATGCAGACCAAGAAGGTAAGAAAACTCTTAAACCTATGCCAGCTGCCTTTAGATAATATCTACCTTCATACTATTCACAGTGTGACGAAATGGAGATATGTATACCTAAGGAGGACAACCCTTGAGAGAGAATTGGGGAAGGATAGCTTGGAGATCAAGGAGGCACAACAAGGAGTTCATGAAGGTATTTGTCAGAGGAAAGTGTGTGCAGTTATCTTCAGCTGTGATCAACAGATACTTGGGGAGAGTAAATGGTGGTGAGAAGGAATTGGTTGCTTCAGACAACCAGGGTTGCAGAATCATCACTGCAAGTCAAGTCAACACCTGGTCATCCAAAGGGAAGCTGTCTGCAGCACAGCTCAGTGTAAAGTATGCCATTATTCATAGAATTGGAGCTACAAATTGGGTGCCTACCAACCATACGTCCCCCATTGATGTTGGACTGGGAAAGATCATTCATGCAATAGGTGCAAATTCTGATGAATGTGACAAGGATATCCCAACCAATGTCAATAACATTGGTTCCAGTTCTTCCTCTCAGGAAGTAGTTTGATGTGGTGATAACCTGTTGTGAGGCTCAGACTGCTGGGTGTTGAGCTGATAAGGAAGATGTGCTACTGTGTTGAAGTCTTATTTTGTAATGTACCCCAAACAGGTGTAATGTTACTTATTATGATCTTTGCTATGTTATTAGTGTTGATCTTAATTTGTGGCTAAAAAGGGGGAGAGATGTTAGAATTATAGCAGGAATTACAACAGTTATAGCAACAGCAGTAGCTTAGAGATGATACAGCTGCAAGAGATGGCTGAAGTGCTGTTACAAGGATGTTGCAGGGGTGTTACAAGTGTTGCTGCTGATTAGGAGTGTGTGTATGTTAGCAGATTGTATGATCTAGCTGCTAGTATTGTATGCATCTGCATGTGATTACATAATGTGTGTGCATCTCTTCAGGGGAAGTAGCACAGGATGGTCCACAGAGAATGTAACATCTGTAGTCGAGGACAACAGGTGATAAAGTGTTACTATGGAGCAGAGAGTGTAACATTTGGATGTCATCCTGAATGTCTTGACTTCCAGGAAAGCTGGATAAGTTGTGTGTGACTTCAGAATGGTAATATAGAGAACAACAGGTGAAAGAATAGGTGGATAGCTTGAAGACTTGCCAGAACATATCCAGAACATATGTACCATTATGCATATGATGATGATATGTGTGATAACAGCTTCTAGTGCTGTTAGTGATGTGATGTTATATGTGTGAATTCCTAGCTTGAGTAGGAATGTTTGTTAAAACTAGGAGCTCTGTGCTGAAGTAGTTGGGAGCTAACCTTGTGTGTGGCTTCAGAATGTCATTCTGAATGTCTGGACATCCACAGGCTGGATGTGAGTATGTGTGACTGCAGGGTGTGTAGGTAAAATGGTCAGTTGATGGGTTGCATCAGTTGAGGGGGAGTAACTCTATGTGTTACTCACTCAGCAGAGAGTGACATCTGAATTGAGAACTATCAGATGGTTAACAAGGTGAGTGTTAACAGGGCTGAAAGCCAACTGTGATGACTCTGAGAGCTTGAGTAGCAAGTGACTTACCTGCATGACAGCTCACGTGATTAAGCCTTCTGTTGTGTGTAAATCTCTGGTGTAAGTACAGAGTGTTTTAGCCAAAAAAATTCCAAAGGGGGAGTTTGTAAGTGCTCTTGATTGGCTGCATTTTATGGCATTATATTAGTGTATGTATGAATGTCATGTATGATGTTGGTACATTCATAATATGGACTGTGCAGGGTAAGTTAAATCAGCTAACTATAAGTTAAGTTGGATGTCATACTCAATGTTATGACATAGGTCGTGTGACATCAAGCACAGGTTTGTTATTCTGGTAGCTAGAACTCAGGAAACAAACTAGAAGCTCAAGCTGGAATGCAGGATACATTTTAGAAGCCCTATGGGATCTAATATGGACCTGATTAAAGTGGCAAACGTGCAAAATTCTTAAGAGAGGTTTTATTATGGATAAAACCTAATTTATGCACCAAGGCCCAAAGGACTGCAGCTGCTATAAATAACAGAAGAAGCAACTCTGAATAGCAGCTCTTGACAGAAGATTAGAGAGTGCTAATTAGAGAGTCCTAGTAAGTGAAGAAGGCTAGTCTTCACGTGAAAAAGTCTGTTTAGGAATACTTGTAATCCAAGTAATTGTCTGGTTGATAATTGCTTTGGTTAGGTAGATTATAAGTTGTGTCTCACTCAAAGCTGTGAAGCAAGAGTGTGTGAGTTCCTTGATCAAAGTTGTGAAGCAAGATCAAGGTTTGTATGAAGTGTCTCTTCATACTGATTTCTGCAATTGTTTAATATCACTATTGTGTGATTGAGGGGGAGTGAGTAGGTATACTCAGGTCTAGAGTTTCTCTAGGTTGAAGTTTCATTGGGTAGAGATTAAGTGAGAAGTGCAAACTGGTGGTTTGACTTTGAATTGATTATGCTAATAGTGAAATTCCTCCCTGGCTTGGTAGCCCCCAGATGTAAGTGTTGTTGACACTGAATTGGGTGAACAATTGTTGTGTTATTTACTGCTTTCATTTACAGTCTAATTAATAAGTGCAGTAGTCAATGTCACAGTGGATGGTATAACTTTGGTAATAACATCCATCGTGTGTCTGCCAGAGTTTTCAATATCCGATATTAACGGTGAATATGGCCTTAAACAGATAAGTAGAGAAACTCAGTTAAACAGCAAATGAGCTGCCTTCCGTATTGAAAATTCAAATCACATCTCGACTATTTTAACTCGGTAAACTGAACCAGCTCGACTAACAGTCATGACCAAAACAACAAATGTTCATTATAAATCTCACACTCACCAAAATTCCACTTTTCCTTTAAAATCAACTATTGATTGGCAAAAAGCGGGAAAACATGCGTCTGTCATATTAAATTCCTTAAAGCACATTCTCACACCGATTTAACCCGAACCCACTGATATCTTAATGCATTCATCTCCATATATTTCTGGAATCAAACGATATCTCTGAAATCCGTTTGAAGACTAAATCTCTGCTCTGTAATAAAATGTATTGTGGGGCAAGAAATCTTATGTCAATACCGTTATAAAATTCAGCTCACTCTCAACTAAGCCACATGATCGGATATGGGAACCCTAATTGTTTGATGTATTCCTGATGACCCCCTGCTTCATCAATCGTCAGCAAACTGCAAATTAATGACCATTTTTCCCTTCACCAATTAAATTGCACACAATGTAACTTTTCCTGCAAAAATAATGGACTGAGCAAACCGGTTAGCGATTAGTTATAAAGCAATGCAAAATGATATGAAAATATGAAATGAAACGACTAATCTAAGGGTAAAATTTGGGGTATTACAATTGCCCCTATTTAAATAGCTTCATCGGATGATTGAGCGACGAAGGCTCGAGAAATCACGGTGAAAGGGATTTAAATACAGATAACCGAAAATTTTGCCCTTAGATGCAGTGAGATGCAATGCTATGGACAAAGCGAAATGAAATATAATGTTATAAATGTTATAAATCTAATATGATGCGTATGATGGGAATGACAAATGCAAAGGTGCAGACGACACAACAACGTGTGAGACAGACGCGACGAACCACTGGGGAATACGACGCACTGGGGAAACAGCACGCCACTGGGGGATTCTAAAGTGATGGCCAACTGGTGTGAGCACGACCAATTGTCACTTTAGGAGGAACGGTAAAAAAGTACCCTCAATGGAGATAGCATCGGTGAGACGGCCGCCACTAGGGAATATCTAAGATTAATTGCTCAACAGGTTCAGGCGTGACCGGCTGATACTCTAGGATAAAAGGTAAAACTGGATCCGCACGGCTGTAGGATCAAGTAAACAGAATGCTGGAGCATTGAGCAAAGAATAACATCCGAGCTTCTGGAAACTTTCCTCGTGACGGGATCGAATGGAATTTTCGGGAATCCGTAGAAAATATACAGGGTAAAACCGGTTGCATGCCAAAATAAATGGACTTTAATGGGAAATGCCCTGATAAGCTTCTCGGGAGAGAGAACTGTCACTTATCGTTGGAAGGGACTTATATGCCAAAATGGATAAGCTCTCAAATAAAAATATTGTTGCTTATCAGCAAATAATAGATGAAATGATTAATTGATAAGCTCCACTGGAGGGACTGCCGCTCATCTGATAAAAATAAGATTCCATGAGCAAAACATGATTCAACTTCTTCTTTTACTAAAGGGTAAAATAAACTTCTTCATACTTCAAGGTCTATGCTCCCCTGAATATGATTCAGTTCCTTCTTTTACTAAAGGGTAAAAAAAACTTCTTCATACATCAAGATATGTGCTCTCCTGAATATGATTCAGTCCCTTCTTTTACTAAAGGGTAAAATAAACTTCTTCATACTTCAAGATCTATGATCCCCTGAATATGATTCAGTTCATTTTTTTACTAAAGGGTAAAATAAACTTCTTCATACTTCAAGGTTTGTGCTCCTCTGAATATGACTCAGTTCCTTCTTTTACTAAAGGGTAAAATAAACTTCTTCATACTTCAAGGTCTGTGCTCCCCTGAATATGATTCAGTTCCTTCTTTTACTAAAGAGTAAAATAAAATTCTTCATACTTCAAGATTTGTGCTCCCTAGAATATGATTCAGTTCCTTCTTTTACTAAAGGGTAAAATAAACTTCTTCATACTTCAAGGTTTGTGCTCCCCTGAATATGATTCAGTTCTTTCTTTTTCTAAAGGGTAAAATAAACTTCTTCATACTTCAAGGTATGTGCTCCCTTGAATATGATTCAGTTCCTTCTTTTTCTAAAGGGTAAAATAAAATTCTTCATACTTCAAGGTCTGTGCTCCCCTAAATATGATTCAGTTCCTTCTTTTACTAAAGGGTAAAATAAACTTCTTCATACTTCAAGATTTGTGCTCTCCTGAATATGATTCAGTTCCTTCTTTTACTAAAGGGCAAAATAAACTTCTTCATACTTCAAGATTTATGCTCTCCTGAATATGATTCAGTTCCTTCTCTTACTAAAGGGTAAAATAAACTTCTTCATACTTCAAGATTTGTACTCTCCTGAATATGATTCAATTCCTTCTTTTAATAAAGGGTAAAATAAATTTCTTCATACTTCAAAATTTGTGCTCTTCTGAATATGATTCAGTTCCTTCTTTTACTAAAGGGCAAAATAAACTTCTTCATACTTCAATGACTATGCTCCCCTGAATATGATTCCGTTTAAACCTCCCTCACTCTTCAAGATGAAATGGAAATGGAAACCAGCTTCTCGAGGAGATGGCCACTTTCTGCTACTCATGAGGAAGATAGGATAAGCTTCTCAGGCAAGAAATACTGCTTATTTGCAAGAGTAGCAAGGATAAGCTTTTTGGATGAGAACTACTTGTAGACATTGTAAAACATAATGTAAATTATAATGAAGGTTGTAATGAAATGATAAGCTTCTTGTACGAGAGCTGTCGTTGATCGATTGTAAAGCATGATGTAATATTGTAAGGTGATATAATGATAGGCTTCTCAGGTGAGAACAGTCGCATACCGCTATTGAAAGATGTAATGATGGGCTCCTCAGGCGAGAACTGTCGCGCATCTGCGAAGGATTGTAAAGGATTTCCTTGAGAGATAGTGCAAAATAAATGCACGTCCAGGTAGGTTCGGCGGCCGACGGGATCAAAGTTCGATCTAGAATTGGTCTAGAAAGAACTGTCAAACAAGACTCCATTGAGGAAATGAACTCGAATGGGGATTGTCTTATCCTGGTGCGGAAAAACAATAGAAATAGCCATCGTCCACGAGGGTCGAGCTCCGTGGGGAAACTAGAAACAAATAAGTATTTTGTGCTTAGGGCTGGAGATCTACTTGGAAAGAGCGGATAAACCCAGTTACTCGGCAGTAATGACAAAGGATGATGACAAATAGAAAACATGAAAATGCTAATGCGTATGTTAACTTGCGTATGCAAATGAAATGAGTACGTAATGCTTATGCTAACACTCATGCATATGCTGACAAAACAGATGAGAGAGGAAACACAAGATGAAATAAACATCTCGACGGGGATACCCTGGCGACCTCTGCAACATTACATCCATCACGGGATAGGAAAAGTTGATGGTAGAACCAAATCTTGCTTCGAAGTTCTAACTTCTCTAGGGAGAAAATAATCCACTTGGGGATACAGTATCATGACTTCCACATGAGGATACAATCCGACCTCACTGAAGAATACGACATTATGACTTCACTGGAGAGATTGATATCATGAATCATAATCAACCGAAGAAAATCTTTGGATTAGAGACTTCTGGGGATAAACTAAATATCTGCTTCGTGGGGAAGATATGGAGCTAGGCAGCTTCATGGAGATAGTGTAGGAACTTCCTAGGAGCAGTACCTCAACTTCCTGGGAGAAAGGTACATCCAACTAGGGATAAAATATATCAAACTTCCCTGGGGAGAATTTATCAGACTTACTGAGGAGAACTCAACATACATTCCTAAGGAAAGCATCCTGACTTCTTGGGGAGAACAACGGTCTCCTGGGGAGTACTTCCTGAGGAAAGTAAGGCTATTCCATTGAAGTGTAGATGATTCCCTGAGATTTAGTTTTCAAGAACATATGTATCACTTGGAGGATACATGGGAGACCTCTGTAGTCTTGAGTCCCTAGAGATTTATCGGATCGATTCAACGTGTTGTCAGCTTAAAGTCTCACAGGGGACTGTGTCAGCTTAACGTCTCGCTGGGGATTGTGTCAGCTTAACATCTCGTTGGGGACTACGCTAAGGCAATGGTTTAGAAGTGTTTCTGCAACAATGAGATTTACTGGGGAATAAAGACCGCCGAGAGTAAAATTCATCGGGTGCATGAAGAATATTGTGAAAACACAGTAGTAAGGATCTTAATGGACTTCGGGATTGTCGCCATTTTGAAATCGATCATGCCCTAGAGTACCTGCGTTGTGAGGAAGAGTCATCTCAAGAGGATTTTACAGATAAAATGGAGTCTAATTGCCCCATTTTTCAAACTCGTGGAGAGATTTATCGGATCTCGACATAACTGGCTCAAATTGACGTTGTCATAACTGAGTCTTCCAGAAATAACAGTCAGACTTGCATCAGTAAATGACTTGGAAACCAACTACCCCTGTTTAGCAGGATCTTCGAGTTCTATTGACGATATCTATATGTAAATTTCTAAGATATCAAGCAAAATCAACACGCATGAAATTCTAATCTTGACACTATCAATGCAACATATGTATTTGTCTTGAAATTATGTTTTTGTTTTAAAAAAAGATATCGCAGTACCTTGTGATCGAAATCACTAGTTAGGATATGAATTTAATTTATAATGCAAATATTAAATTAAGCATAGCTCATAGGAGTCAAGAAACGTTATCTCGTCGAGTATGCTTTCAAAAGAAATCCTACTTCAATTAGGTCTTTTAATGGTTGTATCGTGGCTTGGTGCACGATTTTAAGAAACAAAAGATAAAGGCTCAAAGTTATTTGTACCCACCCATTCTTTGTGATATTCTCCAATCCTGATTCAGTTAACCGGCTACGAGCACTCATATCTCAATATGGTTGAGAACTTATCAATGGCTTTGGATATGACAGTCACTCACCTATTTGCTTTTATCTATTGGTCACACGACTTTGTTATTTATCAGGGATTCTTTAATGCAATCCTTTATTATTCTTTTATTCCCTAACTTTTGCCTGGACGACGTTTTTTGATTTGACATTTGAGTCCAGTGGGATGCCTTAGTTTTGCCTAAGTCTCCTTCATAGGTTTTGACTTAGTGGGTTATATGTTTTTTGAACGAGTCGTGTGACCCTTTTGAAAGCTTGCGACTGCCCCACTCTGTAGGTAGTAGAGGGATGGTCATTGCATTTTTGACTTCTAGCTTCCTAATATGATAGGGATTGATAAGACGGGTTCTCGAGTGTATGCTCCTCCTTTTTGAAAGTCTGAGGTTAAGATGAGGGTTTTTATTTGGAAAAAGAGAAAACTTCTACTTCAAGGCTCAAAGGGGTTAAAGAGGGATTATCATCCTTATATCTCCAGTGTTTGGGATTTGAAACAATGCCTTATATCATCAACAGGTTTCAACCGAAAGCATACGACAAGAGATCTGACGTTTTCGGTTCATCCTCCTCCTACCAATTCTCTATCGAAGCAAGAGATTGGGTAAAGTTGGCATTTATAGTTTATGAAAAAAAAATATTTTTTGTGAGTGAAACAACTGGATTGCTTCAAGACAAACATGCATTGCATTAATTAATCAAAATAGACCAAGTTCGTACATGCTAATTATGCTTAATCAAAGAAACAAAATACATAAACAAAATGAACTGTCTAAAGGGGTTTATGAAGTTTTCGTATTCAAGACTGGCATGGTGATAATGGTTTCCTCTGGCGGAGCCTCACTGGAACGGGGAGTGTAGATACGCTCACTGTGAGTCGTCTCGCTTGCCCCAACTATATTTGTCACTGCTTCATTATCAGTCTTCAAATCTTCCTTCAAAATAACTTTCCCAGATGCTTGGTCGATCATGGTCATATCATCTAGAGGATCACTGATATGAAGTGGACTTGGCTTCTAGACCATTACCGGCTTCGGATGATTCGCTGTAGGAGTAAGCATGTTGAAAACAGGCTTAGATATGTTGAAAACAGGCTTAGATATATTGAAAACGGCCTTTGCGGAGCTTGAACTTGGAAGATGGGAAACCCTGAAAGAAGTCCTGATCTTCGGATGAGGATCATCGAAAGACAGAATCCTCTTTTCCATCAATTCTTTGATAATGGATTTGAGAGCATAACAGTCTTCTAAATCATGTCCAAGTGCACCATCATAAAATAAACAATGAGCGGCGACGTTGTAATTGGCAGGCAAAGGATTACAAGGTGGACCCAAAGCTCTTGTGGTAATCAGACCTTGTTGCACTAATGAGGGGTACAACTCGGTAAAAGTCATCGGAATCGGAGGACAAGGCTTGTATTGTCTCCTATTCGGACTGTTCTGACGAGGTGTCGGCTCCTCTGATGGTTGGCTAGCGGGAGTGTTGGGCACTCATTTACAGTTGACAGGAGTTTGTGTAGGCTGATAACCAGGAGGTTGTTGATATATAGGGTGTTGATAGACCGGCGCCGATTGCACAGGCTGGTAGGTAGGAAACTGTTGAATGAAGGGAGGTGCAACAGCCGCTACATAGGGTTGTTGAGCATACTGAACCAGATAACCTTGAACATAACTAGGCGGACATCGCCAAGATTGATGAGCGACCATTATACGGTTACACCTGCTCGAGAGACTCCTCAGGCGTGTAGCTCTTTTAGGATGGTCAAAGCTCAGAGTTTTGAACTCTGGAGGACCAGCTTGCTGAACTGGTTGAGTAATAAGAGGCACCAAACTGGGTGGAAGACCATGAGGAGGTACGTTCGCAACCGTAACAGCTGATTGAGGACCTACAGATGTATTGGCAATCTTAGAGACAACAGCGGGCTAAGTATCCATCTTTGCATTAAAAGCTTGTAGCATCTCCATAATCTGCCTCACACTTCCTCGAAGATCTTCGAGTTCATGGCTAACACGATCGATCTCTTGAATATGCTCTTCCATCCTCTTCCGAGCTTGGGATCTAGTGTTGTACTGATGCGGAGGACCTAGGGTGACAGAATTGGAAGGCGAGAGAACCGAGAATGAGAAACTGGGAGACACATGTAATGCAAAATATGATGCAAAAATGAAAAATGCAAATGGAATGATTTCATGGAATTCAAATATTTACGAATATCGCAGAATACCAAAGAAATTTTCTTTATTAATTTGAAAATGGATTACAAATAAATATTCTTAAAAGAAAGTCTTAACAAAATAGCTAAATAAAAGCTAATAAAGCCCTAAGGAAGTGTTGTCCACAACTTCAAAGATAGGCGGAGAGTCGAAGGAAAATAAATCCTCGTAGATTCTTCTCTTATTATAGGAAAGTACCTCTTTATTCTTCGACTAAAGCTGCTTTTGAAGTTCGGAATTCTCACTGACGATAACCTGATATTTATTCTTCCATGTTTCTGCTTCATGTTGTGCTTTCTTCAAAGTGATCTTCAATGTTTCAGCTTCGGGCATGAACACTAGAATAGGTTCCCTTCTTGGAGGTAATGGATCTTGGCGAGGATAAGGCATCTTCAACTTGATGGCTCGTTCTCGGACCCAACGAAGGTATGGTTCCATGGACACACAATTAGGCCTTCCCAGACTTTCTCTACCTTTCCTATGCAAGTGACACCAGGAAGATACAATCTGATCTTGAAGTTCTTTATTGTCTTTGAAGAAGATTTTCTCCACATGAACACACTTAGGTGGCTCTTTCAACGGATATCCTAACTGTCGGCGAGCTAGAACTAGATTGTAGATGATTCCTTCATTAAAACCAAGAAAAGGTATGTTAGAGAAGTCTCCACAACCATCAATGATTAATGTCCCATCATATACACGGTTATACCAATCAATGCCCGAATAAGTTAGAGCCATAACCCTTTGTGACCATCGTTCTTTAGTGAGATCCCAAAAAGGACCAGACTTAGGCAAGTGCGAAATAAACCACTTGTACAATAAAGATACACAACAGGTGATCATCCCTCTACCATGAGAGCTTCGGAGATGCACGGAGTGATAAGTGTTACCCAATAAAGTCGGTATTGGATTACTCATCATGAAGATTTTGATGGCATTAAGATCAACGAATCCTTCAAAACTAGGGAAAAGCAGCACTCCATAAATAAGCAAGGCGAGGATTGCCTCAAATGTAGGCATGCTCATATGATCGGCATAATATTGGGTTTCTTAATTAAGAACTTTGTAGGTAATCCAAAAGTCTCACCTTTACTAGTCATGTTGTCCTTGATGTCGGATACCTTCAAGCATATGGATTTAGCAATGTCTTGCTCCTTGGGGTCCTTCTCCAAGAAAGGGAACGGACACCCATCCAAAATAGGTAACCCCACCAATTGAGAGTACTCCTCTAGGGTAGGCAATAACTGATAATCGAGGAATGTGAAGCAATGATAATCCGGATCGTAGAACTATAGCAAAACAGAAAGAAGTATGTCGTCCACTTGAAATCCCAACAAAGATAACAACCTTCTATATTTGTTTCAGAATCCTTCTTGAGCTTGAACCAAAGCTCCTAACTTCCTTAGGTCATCCAACTTAAGACTCTTAAAATAATATTTCAAAGTGTTTTTCCTATTGTAATCCATGGTATCCTGAAATATTCATAAATAAAGTTTGAATTCCATGAAACTTAATGCAATGAGATGCTTTATGAATGCAATGCATAGGTACACACAAAGTCCTAGGTTAAAGGAACAATGAGTGGAGTTAAGGTCTACGCATCCCCATAAGGTGTGTACTAAGGTTAGTTGTACCTGCAGAATAAGGGTTCTATAGAAGTGCCCAAAGTCATCAGTCCATTCTTCGGATATTATCAATTTTCTGACTGACTCGGTGGTTAATAATATTCTCAAGAGAACCTCTTTTGAGTGGAGCATCGCGTAGCAACTATTTTGGGAATACTCTCTCATAGTCCTCGCACTACGTCCTAGGTAAGGCCAAGGTGGTGTTAAGGTACTACGGTCCCCAATATCATGAACTCCTAGCCAAAAATAGTAAGGGTTTTCACGACTGTACTCGTTCAACCGAACTATTTTGCGGGAGGGCCTCAATTGAGCGGTGATTCTCAAGTTAGCTTGGTCGGGACTCACTCCCTATAAGCCTCGTCGAATAAATCACCTTCCTATAATAATGTAACTCAAGTCCGGGTGTAGGACTTATCTCACAACGAAGATACCCCAAGCAAGGTACAACGAATATATACATACAAACAAGCAAATAATGAAGCAAATAGTAAAAATAAGCAAAGTAGGGGTAACCCTTAAAAGTTAGGCGTGTCCCCAGTGAAGTTGTCATTTCCTATTGCGGTGAGAATAGGATATCAAATTATTAATTAATTTGAATCGCATCTTTAGTTCACAACCGGTCTTTAATTTATCCGAAGGAAAGGTCAAAGAAAGGAAAACCCTAATTTTGCATCATAAACAATGCGGGGAGAGATCTAGGTAAGGGGTTGGTTAAGCTTAGGAAATGTATTAACACCATCAAATTTTGTAGTACTCTACAGGAACCTTTTGTTTAAAGTTTACTATTTTGCTTGATTATCTACTTGAGGCTATATGCTAAGGGTTAGAGGTGATAGAGAGACCTAAGGGTTAGTCCTAAGTTTACTCGCCAAGAATCACATCTTGTGCCTACGTATCCAAGGTAGGGGATGGAATCAGAGTAATCGTAGTTCCCCTCGAAAAGGAGGTTAGAAACTTCTTGACTATGGTCAAGGTCTCAATGGAGAATAAGTGTTCTTAAGGAAGCGCTTACGTGGAGTGCAGAGACTCTTATTTCTACATTGAAAATAGTTAATTGAAATTAGGGTTAACTAGGTATTCCACGGCGGGAAACCCTAAAATGGAGTGCGGTGACTCCTTGACCTAATGCTAGGGTAAAGGGTATTTCGGTCTATAGTAGGTGTTGCGGTGAAAATCGGATGTCAAGCTATTGAGTTAACTCGAATCTTAATTCTTTTACAACCGAACTTTAATTTATCTAAAGGAAAGGTCTAAAGAAAGAAAAACCCTTTTCGCGATGTAACAACAATGCTAAGAGATTCGGGGATCGGGGGTTGGTTATGCCTAGGATAGGTATCTCACATCCTAGACATCTGTAGTATTCTACAGGAACCTTTTGTTTAATTACATGCTAAGTTTGTTAAATGTTGGCTAAAGTTGGAATTGGGTAAAGAGTGTAGATTGATAGATGAAGACCTAAGATTGTTTCTAAGTTTGCTCGCAAAGATGTCGCGTCCTCTGCCTACGTATCCTAACTAGGATAGAATCAGAGCAATCGTAGTTCACCTCACAAGGGTTAAAGACCACTTGATTGTGATCAAGGTTCATTGGGGAGCAAACATAACAATGTTTGTATAGAGTTTGACAAAACTCTCTAGACCTATATTATAACACTCAAAGGGAAATAAGCAATCATTACTATGATTCTTATATAGAGTTTACAAACTCTATCCTAGGGTTCTAGTTGAAGATCACTCCTAGTAGAGGTGGGTCTTTTAGACTTAAGCAAAGTCTAGGGTTTTGTGAGCTAGGGTTGAAGGATGACTAAAAAAGTCAAAAGAGTAATGAGCTTTCCATGACACAAGGGTCAATGGAGAGACTTTTCCTTTGGAAGGAGAGAGGGGAGGCAACTTGGATGAGAACTAGAGAGTTCCATCACTTGGGGAATAAATACTTAACAAAGCATAGATATTCAAGTATGAGGAATATAGAAGACAATGACTATAATCAAGGACTAACCAACACATTACAATGGCAAGTATTTTAGGTAGGATGAATGGTTACAACCAAGCATATTACAATAAGCATGTCTTGACAAAGATGTAGGTATATTTTGACAAAGATTGAAAGCATGATGAAGGTAACAACCATATAAACAAATGACAATTTGAAAGTAATAACTATGCCTAGATAACAATCTCACACAATTAAATAAATTAGTTTAACCTCATAATTTAGGAGGAATGAATGAGACAAGATCAAAACAAGTAAACATGTAAATTACAATGGGCATGTACTTTAAGTAATATCAATCCAATAGTCAATCATCTTAACAAAGATTTGAGCAACAATCATAAAAATAAGTCACAACTTAGAAGGATCATTTTATAAATTCAAAGTAAATTAAAGATAACAACATTTAGGCAACTGATGACAATTAAGTACGCAAGCAATGATCACAACAGTTAAGCTTAAGGACTATGGGAAGGGAACAGTAAGTTATGACGTTAACCAACAAGAGATAACATATCAATATGTTAACAAACACAAAGAAATTAAATACTCACAAGTCTCACAAGATAGAGTAATCATGGCATAAGGGGAAATTAATCGAGACGTAAGGTGACGATCTAAGAGTGAATCTATTAACAAGTATACAAAAGCGTTATTAAAATAATTAATCATGAGATTTCAATCCACCAAACAAAACTAGACATTAAAATGAAGCGTTTGCAAAAAGAATGAGTTAAAAAAAATGAAAGATGAACAAGCTACGAATATTTGAAATTTGATTGATAAAATAAATAAACAAACCAATAAAAAGAATGGGCATGGGTGGGGATTGAACCCACGCCCTTGTGCTTACAAATAATGACAAGCTAACCACCAGGCTACAACACGCACATGTGTTAGAAGAATAGAGAGAATGAAGGAAATGATTTACCAATGAAAATTGAAAAATAAAAACAAAAGGGTTCGACCTCCACCCGGATCGAACCCTTGTCATGCAGGTGAAAGGCGAAGTTAAGAGTAAGTTGCTTACCACTGGGGTGGATGTACATCCAAGTACAAAGCCACCCCTAAAAATACATAAGGCGTGTTTTCTTGAGAAATCTGGGGCAAACATGAAGGCCAAGAACCAAGTTCAAACATAAACACGTTTTGATTCTTACCTCAAACAAGACTCAATGAAATTTAGCAAAGTTTTAATTGGAACTGATTAACTTTTTATGAGGAATTCAAAGGCACGGCTTATTCCCTGAAATGACATCCACAACTCTCAAAACGATTGTTCATGCAAATTAAGTTTTGGAATGTGTTTTGAAAATTCAAAACCAGGACAGATGCAGATTAAGATGGTGGTGGTAGTTTTTGAAAATCACTTTCCTATTGAAAAACCCGATAGGGGCTATGTTATGCCTCAAAATTTTCAATTTGACATGAACACACTTATACAGTCACATTAAATCCACACAAAGCACACATACACTTTAGTCAAATGATATTTAAGCAAACAAGAACATTTTCATGGCCAGAATTCATAGACTGTGGAAAATCAAACTTAAGTTGCAAATGATCAAAAACAAACATGCATGACAGTAGGGGTTTTTGAGTTCCATGGCAATGCAGACCAAAGTAAACTTGTAAACATATTCCAAACATGATTTTAAGTGTGTGTATGTGAAAAATTTAGAACTGGAACAAGTGTGTGGAAGTGTGGTATTCAAAGTGCTTTTTGTGTGTGTTGTGTGCATGTGATGGTACAGGTTGGTGTTCATGAGATATTCAATGGTTTGGTTCATACAAACATGTCAAAAATGACCATATTAAACTGTTGTAACACAAAACTTGCAAGGAAAATCATTAATTCAAAATCTGGTATGTGATATGCTAGCATATGAGAGGAAGAGTATCTCATGAGTGACATTATGGTACAGTGTGTTTCTAAGCAAAGCAAGGGTTCCAACATCACATATATATTTAATACAAAGTGTGTGCAAGGTGCTTTTCTTGAAAAACAAGGTATTGCCAAAAGTGGCTAGGTGTGTGGAGGTGTGATGACATTCTTGCATTTTGAAAGTGAATTTCTATAATTGAGGGATTTTTGATGAAATGATTGTGCAAGCATGTTTCAAATGACTAAAGTGAGGTGTGGTGCAGTAGTTTGAATGAAAAACAATTTGGTGCAAAATATAGCATTTGAGTTGCATGAGTGAGTGTGTGACAAGTAGTGTTGAAGTATGAAATTCAACACACTGTTTTCAATGCAGAATGATGACATTAACCTTCTTCAAATGATCAAAATGAAATGCTTCAATGATTATTTTAATGAAATCTAACTGTATGCAAAAAGTGGCTCATGAGGGCTTTTTGTAGTTTTTCAAATTCATGCCAAAGTGTGAAATGGAATTCTATGTGCAGACAAGGCAAGGCAGATACATAAGCATGCTTCAACTGCATAGTTAGACATGTCTAGATGCTAAAATCCAGGTTTTACTACCCTATGCAAAAAGGATGTCTCAGCTGTTATGGTATGTTCCTGCTAAAAACTTTGGTGCTAATGCTGTATCAAAAGTGTAATTAAGGTAAAGTCAAGCCATGAGCATATTGTAAATACCTATTCTAGGGATTTTGCATGTCAAGTTCAGTCTAGAATGGCTCAAATCCAAATCTGGCATTCAAATGCATTATTGATTTTAAGGAGATGCAACAGAACTTATAACAAGGATAAAGCATTCATAGGTTTGTAGCATAGACTGATTTTAAGAGGGAGACTTGAGGAACCAACTAGCAGGTCAAGAAAATGGCACAATCATGAGCAATGATTCAGTTACAATCCAAACACAAAAAGTTTAATCCAAACAGAATTTCTAAGAGCCAAGTATGGATGAGTTCAGTTTTGAGTATTTGGTGGCAACATGTGATATTTGATTCTATGCACACAACAACAAAGTAAAGTACATAGGCATATTTAAAATGTATGTTTAGACATGTCTAGATGCCACAATCAAGGTTTTGATGTCTTATATAAAAAGTGATGCTTCCACTGTAATGGTTTTGGTTTGGCAGCATTAGTACATTAGAGAGATCACTATAAATTGACAGTTTAAGCAACATGACAAAATAATGGACATTCACCATAGTATGAACAGGGTATGAACAAGCCATTAATAGATCAAAAACATAGCATACACATCAAGCATCAATGAGCATTCCAGCAGAATCAAGAATTTCTAACAAAATGAATCAAAGCAAACAGCATTAACTTCAAACAAACTTGAGTTCTAACATAACAGCAAAATTTAACCATTCTTCCAAAACTGTTTTGACAGCATATTAGCCAAGCTCAACATATCATAATCAACATTTAACAAGAACAAGTTAATGCTCACAACAAGCCAAAAACAAATCATCACATACCAAACATCATGAAAGATCAACAATTGTTCATAAATTCAAAATATACCATAATGTTTAATAATGCCAATTCATAAAGAATGATGCTAGGGTTAATGAGGACTGATTACATACCTGTTGAAGGTCCTTTTAAGCAAGCTAACCTTGTTGAGAAAACCAGAGATCTTGAATTCAACTCTTTGCTTTTGCACCTTGCTTCAAACTTAAGAAACCACCACTTATGATGCCAAAATGAGAATCATGAATCTCCAATGATTGCTAAGGGTCTTGATAGGTGAGATAAGTTATATGTGAGGTGTCTAAGTGGTCACGACCTCAAGGAAAGGCTTGGAACTCAGTTTGGTGTTTTTTGTAGCTTTTGATCAAAGTAAGCCAAGTATGATGTTGACTTTTTGATTTCTTGAGATTTTTGGTGTTTCAAAGGATCATACACCTTCTATATATTATTTAGAAGATGTGTGGATGGTTGTGGGAGTGTTGGAAATCTTAAAAATGAAAATGGTGTGAAAGTTGTAAAATGCCCATTTTTGGTGTTTTTGAGCTTTTCCTCACTTACAAGCAAAGAGAGAAAGAGAAGGAGAGCTGTAATGCTTGGATATTGTGAGTAGCTCTGGTGTGTAAAACAAATGAGGATGAGGTCTCTATTTATAGGAGAAAGAAGGATGAGGGCAGCTTTGTATTTTCCATTTTGGAGGGAGTTTCATGAAGTTTCTTTGAGAAATCTTGCAAGATCTTCTCATATCCACTCCATGGTTCAAGGGAGATCAGAAAACTCAAGTGGATATGGGCATGAAATGACTGAAGTGAGCTTAGAGTGTGTAGAATCCCTGCTGCAACAGTAGGAAATGAAAAAGTTTCTCTCTCATTCTTACACACTTGAATATTTTAATCCATCCATTGCCACTTGCATCCCTCTCTCCTCAATCTCTCTTTTTTCTGCATTTTCTTTACTCTACACATCTGAATATCACATTGAGTCATGATCCAAGGGTTGAGAGTGGTTAGAGATGAAAAATTCTGATTTTGAGAAGTTGGATCAAGTGTATTTTTAGTGTGACAGACCCAACTTTGAGGCACCATATCTTCCAGCTCACAACTCCTCTTGGGGAGTTCTTGTACTTTTTGGAAAGCCCTCATATAGCTCTTCAACATTCATGTTTGTCAAAAGTTCCAAATCTATGTGCATCTTGGTTGAAAAGTCCCTTAAAGTTAGCAAAAAACAAGTTTTGATGCAGCCAGATTTTAAGAAATTCACCAAGTGTTTTGTACTAAAAAATGACTTTGATGATAACTCCAATTCCATGCATTTTCTGAGTGTGGACTAGTATAGTACTTTTGTAGGACTTGTTAAGAGATTTCCAATGAGCTTTGAACCACTTCAATCGGGTGTGTGGTTAGGGAGTTAGGGTTTAGCCTCTTTCGAAACCCTAATTTCCCGATTTTTCGATTACTCTTACGTCCTTGATCCGATGATCATGAAAATTGATATGTAGGTCCCCCATGACATAAGGAACAACTTTGCTTCACAACTTGAAGTCCAATTCCTAAAATTTGAGGGGTTGACTTTTCGGTCAACCGTACGATCGATCGGCGCTTACCGGACCGTTCGTTCATATTTCGGAGCTTCCAAGACTTTGAAACTCTTTGAGGGGACTTCACTAAGCCATATGAACTTTTTAAAACATACTTTTATCCTTGAATTACTTCCCAAATTTAAAGTCAAACTACAGTTGACTTTTTCAACCCGAAAAACCCTAATCGGGTGTCTTGAACTGCACTGCATCTCATCTGTAAGTGATTACCTCCAATTGAACTCATACATGGCCCAATATGGTACTCTTGATCTCATTTCATAAATGATTCAACCCAAAACATTGGTTGACCAATCCTCGAAACTTCGATTTTATCAGTACGGAGCCCCGTTTCATCTGTACCTTGACAAAAACACACTTCGAAACTTGTTAAGGTTAGATGAATAAATGCATATGATATGAAGAGGATATAAGGGGTCAAAATTTGGGGTGCAACAGTTGCCCCTATTTAAATGTCTTCACCCGATGGTAATGAGAGATGACAATCCTCATAGAATCGTGGTGAAAGATATTTAAATATAATAAACCAGAAATTTTGTCCCTTAGATCCGATGGCATGCAAAAGGACAAATGCAGAAATGTTATGATCTCTTCATGATGCTTTATGATGTTTGAATGTAAGACCAACGCAAACACGCGAGTAAAAGAAAAGAGTGGCTAAACCATGAGTAACTACTCACGAGGGACCCGATAACCTGGGGGAACTCTCACTGGGGAACAATCCCAGCAGAGAAGCAAAATCTTCACCGGGGAATGACGGAATAGAGACACGGACCTCACTGGGGATAACCAGATGAGAAATTTTCCTATAACGAAGAGTTCGAACGGGATCTTCAGGAAAAGATTAGAAACAAGACCAGATGTACTGGGGAGGCTAGCATCCACTAACTCCTCAAGACATCGACTAGGGAAAGCAAAAGGCTTCAACGGGGATACTGGTGACGGCCAGAGTAAACAAATGTTTCCAAAAGTACTAGTTACCACCAGACTTCCTGGGGAGATGATGATAACCAAATCAAAGTTCCAATTACAATTGGTTGCTAGTAACTACTAGATTCTAGCTGGGGAGATTGGTTACAACCGAATCAAAGGGTACCAATAACTATTGGATTTTCAAAGCGTTTGGTGACAACCAAGTTGGGAAGCGAAGGTCATAGTTGAATTTGGGTAATGCCAATAAATGGTCTTTAGGGATTTACTGGTGACGACCAGATCAAGAAGTACCAATCACGGTCGGATTTTTTTTTAATGCCAGCAACCTACTGGGATTTTTCTCGACGATTGGTGACGACCGAATCAAAGGAATGCGCCAATAATGATTGGATTCAAGCAACGCCAGTAATTACTAGACTTTTGTGTGAACATTGGTGACTACCGAGATTGATGATACCAATAACAATTGGATTTAAAGGATGCCAGTAACCACTGGGCCTTGGGGTGATAATTGGTAAGGACCAAATTGAAGGGTACCAATAACGATTGTATTTTCAAAGTGATGCTAGTAACTACTAGACTCTTCAAAGATTATTGGTTACAACCACGTCGTCGGTAACTATTAGTAACAACTAATCTTTCTTGGCGAATCAGATATTGCTAAACATAAATAACTCTCTCAAGCGGGAAACTGGTAATCCTCAAATTATCAACAAGAAGAGATGACAAACCCAATAAGTGACAACCTAGGGCAAAGAGAATGGTAAAGACCAAAGGATCTCAAAGCAAACAGCCAATCGGACAGGGATTGAAACCAAATGCAAACAAATGCGTATGCTAATGTGATGTTATATGCAAAATGCAGACCGACCCACCAGGGAGAAAGAAACAAGATAAAAGAAAATGGGAGAAGACTCGTCACGCTGAGTCTCACTGCTTCCAAATTAACTACTGCTTCCTCTTGAGGTAGATGACGATCTTCCAAAATAATCGATACTCTTACACAGCTGCAGCAAAGAAACCCTGGTTTACAAGCGGGGACTGCTATTAAATTCCATTTGGTAGGCGATAGCAGACTCTTAAGGTTCAGAGAATCGTATAATACTGTCAAATTACTCATAAAGTTTTTCAATATGCTTAGTCAAATCAAATCTTTTTTTCTTTTGAACAACAATTTCGAATTTTCAAAATACTTTGCTTTTTAGAAAGAATCTTTATTTAACAAATAAGTGAGTTTGCATAACAAAAGCAAAAGATCGTGACAATGATTGGCTAAAATTCTAATTTTATTAATGGATGAGCACTTTACAAAGGGCAAAGCCTCGGGAACAAAATATATTCGGAAAAATGGCTAACAGAAGGGGTTACAGAATCCCATAATGAATCAGTCCTACTAACTAGCAGTCCATTGGTCCTTGTTGCTTCTGACGAGACTGATTTAGTTCCTTGCGTTGGCGCTTCGCCTTTGTGGCTCGTTCTCTTAAATCTTGAGCTTGTGCTTGGCTAGGCATAATACTTCTTTACTGCATCTGAGTTGACTGGGTACTTAAGTTGTTCCCCATCCATGGTCTCAAGGATTAACGAACCTCCAGAGAAAACAGTTTTCACCACAAACGGGCCATCGTAGTTGGGCATCCATTTGCCGCGTATGTCTTTTTGTGTTGGTAGGATTTTCCGGAGTACCAGTTCCCCTTCCCTGTAATCTTTGGGTCGTATTTTCTTGTTGAACGCCCTTACCATCTTTTGCTGGTAGATCTGGCTGTGGCACATAGCCGTCATTCTCTTTTCGTCGATGAGGTTCAAAGAGTCAAATCTTTCTTTTATCCGTTCGTCTTCGTCGAGATCGGCCTCCTTTAAAATCTTTAAGGAAGGTATCCTGACTTCGATGGGTAATATGGCATCCGTTCCGTATACCAATGAAAAAGGAGTTGCCCCTGTCGAGGTTCGCATGGTTGTACGGTACCCATGTAGAGCAAAAGGCAACATCTCATGCCAATCCTTGTAAGTCACGACCATCTTTTGTATTATCTTTTTGATATTCTTGTTGGCGGCTTCGACTGCGCCATTCATCTTTGGTCTGTACGGAGACGAGTTGTGATGTTTGATTTTGAAGTCAGCGCAAAGCTCCTTCATCGTCTTGTTGTTCAAATTTGACCCATTGTCTGTAATGATCTGGTCGGGGATGCCATAGCGGCAGATGATTTCTTTCTTAATGAAGCGGGCGACCACTTGTCATGTTACGTTTGCATAGGATGCTGCTTCTACCCATTTGGTGAAGTAGTCAATGGCGACAAGGATGAACCGATGCCCATTCGAAGCTTTTGGTTCTATTGCTCCAATCATGTCTATTCCCCACATTGCAAATGGCCATGGTGATGTCATTACATTGAGTGGATGTGGAGGAATATGTACTTTGTCCGCATAGACCTGACATTTGTGACACTTTCGAGCGAAGAGAATGCAGTCAGCTTCTAGAGTCAACCAAAAGTATCCTGCTCTTAAAATCTTTTTAGCCATGGTGTGACCACCGGCGTGAGTACCAAACGTTCCTTCATGTACCTCAGTCATTATGAGGCTTGCTTATTTTTCATCAACGCATCGGAGTAAAACCATGTCGTGATTTCTTTTGTACAAAACGCCGTTGCTGATGAAGAATTTAGATGACAATCTTCGTATTTCCCTTTTATCGATTCTGGATGCATTAGCGGGGTACTCCTGGTGGCAAAGGAAGTTTCTGATATCATGAAACCACGGTTTTTCATCGGATTCCTCCTCTATTGTCATTACGTATGCGGGAACAGTCCTTCTTTCGATGCGGATCAGAGGTGCCTCATTAACAAACTGGACCTTCCACATGGATGCCATCATGGCTAGAGCGTCGGCGATATGATTTTCTGCTCTTGGTACATGCTTGAAAGTGATTTCATCGAAGTATTTGGCCATCTCGAGGATGTGCTCCTTGTAAGGAATCAACTTTTCATCACGAGTTTCCCATTCTTCCTTGAGTTAATAGATTACTAAAGCGGAATCGCCAATTACCTCCAAGATTTTGATGCGAAGATCGATGGCAGCTTCCAATCCCAAGATACATGCTTCATACTCGGCTATGTTATTAGTACAAGAAAAACAGAGTCGTGTCATGACGGCGGTGTACCCTCCAGTTAGATTTTTCAAAACAGCTCTGATGCCATGCCCATTCTTGTTTGATGCCCCATCGAACATCATTTCCCAACGAGATCCGGGCTCAGGACCCTCATCTGGGCCAATTTCAGGTTTTGTTCTTTGAATATACATCACATCTTCATCAGGGAAATCAAAGTTGAGCGGCTGATAGTCTTCCATAGGGTGTTCAGCGAGGTGCTCTGACAAGATGCTTCCCTTGATAGATTTTTGAGCGACATACTGAATATCATACTCTGACAAGAGCATGTGCCATCTGGCCAGTCTTCCCGTCTGAGCTGGTTTTTCAAAAATGTACTTTATTGGATCCATTTTTGAAATTAGCATTGTTGTATGACAAATCATGTATTGCCTTAGGCGTTTGGCAGCCCATGCTAAGGCACAACATGCTTTCTCTAGCGGGGAGTAGCGACTCTCGCAGTCTGTGAACTTCTTGCTCAAATAATAGATTGCGTGCTCCTTTTTGCCCGACTCGTCAGTTTGGCCTAAAACGCACCCCATTGAATCTTCTAGTACTGTCATATACATGAACAAAGGCCTGCCGGGTACCGGAGGAATTAGCACTGGAGGTTCTTGTAAGTACTGTTTGATTTTCTCGAATGCCGATTGACATTTATCATTCCAGACTACCGGATGATCCTTTCGCAACAACTTAAAGATTGGTGTGCAAGTAGGGGTTAGATTGTAGATGAATCTAGAGATGTAATTTAGTCTCCCAAGAAACCCTCTGACTTGCTTCTCTGTTCTAGGGGCAGGCATTTCTTGAATTGCTCTGACTTTATCAGGATCTACTTCAATTCCTCGCTGACTGACGATGAATCCAAGTAATTTCCCCGATTGAACCCCAAAAGTACATTTAGCTGGGTTCAGCCTCAGTTGATATTTTCGAAGTCTCTTGAACAGCTTTAGCAGATTATCCAGATGATCTTTCTCGTTTAGGGATTTTGCGATCATATCGTCTACGTACACTTCAATCTCTTTATGCATCATATCATGAAAAAGTGTGACCATATCCCTCTGATATGTTGCCCCTGCATTTTTCAATCCAAATGGCATGACCTTATAACAATAAGTGCCCCACGGTGTGATGAATTTCGTCTTCTCCATGTCGGCTGGATCCATTTTTATTTGGTTATAACCAGAAAACCCATCCATGAATGAGAATACAGCGAAACTTGCAGTGTTGTCCACCAGTGTGTCAATATGTGGAAGAGGGAAATCGTCTTTTGGACTTGCTTTATTCAGATCCCTGTAATCAACGCACATTCTGACCTTGCCGTCCTTTTTTGGTACTGGTACTATATTGGCCACCCATTCTGGATATTTAGCTACAGCTAAAAAACCTGCGTCAATTTGTTTCTTGACCTCATCCCTGATTTTGAGAGCCATATCTGGTCTTGTCCTGCGAAGTTTTTGCTTGATGGGAGGACATTCTGGTTTTAAAGGGAGTTTGTGCATAACGATGTCAGTATCCAACCCAGGCATATCTTGATAAGACCAAGCGAATATGTCGACATATTCTTTGAGGAGCACTATCAACCCGTCCTTGACTTCTTGTCCTAACAATGCCCCAATCTTGACCTCTCTTCTTTCAAATTCAGATCCCAAATTGGCGACTTCTGTCGGCTCTTTGTATGGTTGAAGACATGCATCTTCGTATTCAGTCATCCTTTTCAATTCTTCGGGAACTTCTAGGTCTTCATCACTCTCTTCTTCAGCTTGAAAGACGGATGAACTGCTAGTAGATGGAACTGAATGATCACAGGATTCTGTGGGTGATGGAGGTGTTCTGCATGTTTTTTCATATTTTGGGAATATCAGGCACACACACATAGACATGCAGATGAAGGGTAGTTTTTTTTTTTTTTTTTTTACAAAAAATAACCATTTTTCCTTTTCAAAAACGTGGAATGACGAGTCAATAAATAAACAAGAATTTTAACAAAAACACTTCTTCATTCATAGATCTTTCAAATCACAAAGTGGCCCATACAAAATTATTCACAGGTTTTGGGCAAAAACCTGGAATTTTTCAAAAGAAAAAACAAAAAAGAAACTTAACAAAGCAAATGCATTACTCTAAGGGTAAAAAGACAGGTATTTCCACGGTCTCCCAATTGCTCAGAGTTGCTCCTCCTCGGATGATTAGGCCATCAAGGTCGCTATCTTCCTCTTTAGTAATGATAGCATTAATCTGTAGCCCTCCGCTGACGAAAGTCTCTTTCAAAGATTTCTTCTTCATGGTGTCTTCTTCTGGTTCTTCTTCTGGAGTTGGTTTGTAACCCAACCCTCGTCGGTCGCTTTTAGCACGAGCATCCACTTGAATGATTTCTCCCCATCCTAGCGGGAGTCCAGTTTTTATTGCTGCTTTGATACTTTGAACCGAGGCGAAGGATGGCCCACAAGTTATTTCTGATTCATCCACCAGAGTAGCATGTGCTATTTCCAGAGCTTGGAAGGCTGTTTCAAGAGAGTCTTCATCTGCTTTGATATATCGGAAAGAGGACAGGTTACTCACCATGAGCTCTTCTTCTCCGTGGACAATCACCAGTTGATCATTAACGATGAACTTCATTTTCTGATGTAGGGTGGAGGTCACAGCTCCTGCAGCATGGATCCAAGGTCTACCCAACAGACAGCTGTAGACTGGATTGATGTCCATTATCTGGAAAGTAACTTCAAAGACCTGCGGTCCTATAATGATAGGTAGGTCCACCTCTCCAATCACAGTTCTTCGAGATCCGTCAAAAGCTTTGACCACTAAAGACGTGGGTCTCATGGCAGCGCCTTGATAAGCTAATTTGGCTAGCGTCCTTTTTGGCATTACGTTTAAGGCTGATCCGGTGTCGACAAGCACCCTGGACAGTGTATCTTCCTCACATTTGATTGATACATGCAAAGCACGGTTGTGTTTGCGTTTTTCCGCTGTTAGATCATTGTCGTCGAAGCTTAAAGTATTACATGCAGTGATGTTGGCTACCACTGAGTCAAATTGTCCCACAGTAATGTCTTTAGTCACATGTGCTTGAGTCAAAATCTTCAGAAGAGCTTGGCGATGCACCGGGGAGCTCAATAGCAGTGACATGACAGATATCTTTGATGGAGTCTGGTTTAATTGATCAATTACTCGATAATCACTTTTACGAATGATTCTCAGGAACTCTTCATCATCATTTTTGAGCGAGTCCTTCTCTTTGCTGACCGGTGCTTCAGTAATGGTCTCTTTCGACACTGGCTCTTTGGTTGCAGCTTTCTTGAGAGTAGGTTCTTTGGCCACAAAAACCTTAGGGGTATGAAATTTTGGTGGAGGAACAGCGTTGTTCGACTTTGGCTGGTATATTCGTCCACTTCGCGTCATTTTACTGCTACCAACAATATTAGCTACACCATCTTGTTTCCTTCCTTTGATGATGCCTTCGTACCTCGTGTAATCCTCCTTTCGTGCCGCGGCCATGGGATGGAGTTCAGGCCCTTTTGTTGGATCAAATTTGGGCTGGCTTCTTCCAAACCTGGGTATCATTTCTTCGTGGAACACAGGTCGAACACTCCTGTTTCGACCCATACTATTACTGTCAGAGTATAGGAATACAACCCTCCCCCTTGGTTCTTCCGGCATGTTGAACACTGGTTCGATCACAGCTATATCTTCTTTCTTTCTGCTACTGATCTCTATCATCCCTTGGTCGAGCAGAGCCCTGATATCTTTTTGTACAAGATCGCAACCTTGTGGAATTGATTTGCATTGTTCGCAATCCTTGTGAGATGTTTTGAGTGCCCAAGCTTGGGCGAGGCGCTTATGCAGCTCTGCTAAGGGCACCTTAATCTCTCCGACGGTAGTGACAGCCTTGTTTTCTGAACCTTCCCCTTCTTCAGTGATAGCATTTACCCTAGCATGATTTGGTAAGGGATTATCTTTCACATTTGGAGGATTGTCTTCGAAGGATAGGATTCCTTGTTCGATCAGTTCACGGACGAGGTGTTGTAGCGCAAAGCAGTCCTCTAGGTCATGTCCCGGCGCATTTTCATGAAAAGCGCAGTGAGCATTAGCATTGTAGTAGTAAGGCAATGGATTAGGCGGAGGACCTAATTTTCTTGTTTTGATAAGGCCCCTTTTTATCAGACCAGGGAATAATTCCGTGTAACTCATGGGTATAGGCTGGATTTTAGGCCTATTTCCTGGATAATTTGCTCTTGGAGCCCTTGCTTGAGGCTGTTGATTCTGATAATGAGGCCGTTGATTTTGTGCGGGTGCCACCTGCTGAGAACCCTGCTGATTTTGCTGTTGAAAGACTGGCGTCACTGCCGCTACATAAGATGGTCGGTAATACTGTTGACGGTTTGTTGAGTTTTGGGCTCCTTTTCCGTGCGTCACAGCGCTTACCTCAACCTCTTTTTTCTTATGGAAACTGTTGATCGGTTTCTTAGATGTACCGGTGTTGGAACTAGTACTTGATGCTGTTACTTTTCTGTTTTTCAAACCCGCTTCTACCTTGACTCCTACGGCCACAATGTCAGAGAAATTTGAAGTAACACTACTGATTAATCTCTCGTAGAATTCTGGTCTGACAGTGTCGACAAACCAGTCCGCCAGCTCTTTTTCAGTAATAGGTGGTTCCACTTGAGCTGCTACTCCACGCCACCTTTGCGCGTATTCTTTGAAGGACTCTGTATTTTTCTGCGTCATACTGAGCAGCTGACGACGATCCGGTGCTAAATCCATATTATATTTGTATTGCTGGACAAAGGCGTCTGACAAATCCTGGAAGTTGTGAATCTTTGCCTGATCAAGACCAAGGTACCATTTTGCTGAAGCCCCTTTGAGGCTATCTTGGAAACAATGGACTAGTAATTTGTCATTTTCGATGTGAGGGGCCATCCGCCGGCAATACATTATTAAATGGACTTTAGGACATGTGGTTCCGTCATATTTGTCAAAGATTGGCATTTTGAACTTGGGCGGGAATACCAAGTCGGAAACCAGACAGAGATCTTTGGCATCAGACCCAAAGACATTGTTCCCTTCGAAAGCTCTCATCTTCTTGGCCATAATGTCCATCTCTACTCTTAACTTTTCGTGCTTTTCATCTTCAATCTCAGAATCGTCGGGGATATCAAAGATCGGTGGTTGATTACGAAAGACAGGGCGAACTGTAGTTGGTCCACCTGCTTGAGTAAAGATCGGATTCTGGGTTGTCGGATCAAATAACGGCTGGAAACCAGAGGATTGTGCGTTGTTGACGGTCGGCACAAAGCCTGGGGGCATGCCATATGGAAATTCTGCAGTAGTTACTGGAGCAGCTGTGACGTGAGCTGTTGCCGTGGTAATTTCAGAAATCGCAGTAGGCTGAGTGTCCATCTTGGCTCTGATTATGTTGAGAGCTTCCAAGATTTGACTGACGTCTCCCTTGATCCCCTCGATGTCATTGTCCATCTGTTCGATTCTTTGATCGTTGTCAGCCATCCTCTCTTGAGCTTTTGATCTGGTATTGTACTTGTGAGACCTCAGTGTGACTTCCTTCCCTTTCCTGGAGACGAAAACTCATGAGTTGTGGACCTCCTAACGCGGAACCAATGCAGAATGAAATGTGAATGCAAAATGCTAATGCAAAAATGCGTTAACCATTCAAGGAAAGACAATATTTGTTTACAAACAAAAATAATTTTGAGCAACATGTAACGACGTGTTTTCCAAAAAACATCTTTCATTGATAGTTTAAACTTCATTACAATGGATGGCTCTTGCTAACAAACAAGACCTTTTTGTTACAACAGAAACAAAGTGCGACAAAAGTACATAACACAGGATTTTGATCCTTTTTAGGGAAAACAGGAAAAAGCAACGTATTTGATCATTCTAATTAGACGATCCTTCTCCTTCTTGGGTATCCCTGCGAGCACGGTCTTGACGGATGATTTCCCATAGGTCTTCGTTCTCGCGCTGGGCTTTGACGAGTTCGTACTTTAATTCTTCTCTGCTCATGAGAGGGTCAGGTTCCATTACTATCTCATAGTCACGGGTGTAGAACATTGTTAATGCTATCTCCTTAGACCAGAGTAGATAAGCTTTTGTGGTTAGGCAGCTGATTCCTTCTACTGCAGTCATCCCATGCACATTAGGGTGCCTAGAAGCATAGTCAAATCGTGCTTCCAATTCTCGGTTACTTTCTGTTTCGCAGAAGTAAGGTCGCAGCAGTTCTGGCTCAGGCTCGGGTCCTGTTGAGTATCCATATTGGCGCTGAGCCATTACCGGATTGTAAGTGATGATTCCCTTGGTTCCAACGAGAGGGACATTGGAAAAGTTTCCAAAGCTGGGAATCATGGGTATGCCACTGAGGTTGGGGTCATACCAAGTGATATCATGATGCTGAAGAGCGGCAAGTCTCGCAATCCACGCATTTTTGTTGTGACAGTTCCAGAAAACATGAGTCCTGGGCAGATGTGATGTGAACCATTTGCTGAGTAATGCAAGGCAACATGAAAATTGCCCAATGTCAAACAGTTTGTGACAGTGAATGACCACATATGTATCCGCCAGAATAGCATACACAGGGTTCTTGGTGAGGAAAAGACAGATTGCCTCTTCGCTGATGAACTCGTAGTTACTTGGGAAAAGATACAACCCATAAATCAACAAGGCTAGAATGGCTTCAAATATGCCTAAATTCCTGTTTTCATAGTGATATTCAGCCATCACCATTAATTGCCTTATTTCCATTCCGTAATAACCTCCTTTTGCTTTCATGGTGGGCAACTCTTCAGGCCTAAGCTGTAATGCTCTTGCCAAGTCTCCTCTTTTTAACTTTCCTTGTCGAGGCGAGACGGTCAATGGAATCTTCAGGTAGCTTGTGTACTCCTCTATGGTAGGGAGTAACTGGAAATCTGGAAAGACGAAACAATGATACCCAGGGTGGTAGAATTCCACAAGAGCTTGTAACATGTTTTCATCAACCGGAGTGGTTAACAGAGATAAGAGATCCCCATACTTTGCAACGAATGTCTCGGAGTCTTTGACAAGACTTGCTAGAATTTGAAGGTCACCCAACCTTAAATCAGGGCAGGGAAGTGCATCTCGCCATGCCATGTTGTGTCTGCAAAAATAAAAATCGAATTTCCTTGAATGGTTAGAAAATGCGAATGATGTGAATGTGTAACAATATCATGGAACCCAGGTTTTTTGCAAACATCAAAAAGTCTTCATAGACCAAATTTCATTACTTTTAAAAGTGAATTACAATCAGTTGGTACTTCTTACAAAAGTCCTAATCCTCGACATAAGATAAAATAAAGTCTTCTCTTGCTTTGAGCTTCTTCATCTCCTTCTCTATCTGTGGTTTCTCAAGAATGAGCTTGTCCACCATGAGCTTCCAAGGGTTGGACTGTGAGGAAGACGGATCTTCTTAAGTCTTTCTTTTCTTATAAGAGAGTACCTCTTCGTTCTTCAACTGCAATTGCTTCTGAAGTTCTTCATTTTCTTCAACAGCTACCTGATATTTGTTTCTCCATGCATCCTCAGTTTGTCGTGACTTGTTCAGAGCAATCTTCAATTTTTTCTCTTTAGACATGAAAATCAGAGTGGGCTCTTCTTTGAAGACCATGGGCCTTTGCCGAGGGTAAGGCATCTTCAGTGTGATGGCTCTCTTTCGGACCCACTGCAGGTATGGCTCCAAGGAGACACAACTAGGCTTTCCTAAATCTTTCTTTCCTTTTTTGTGCAGATGACCCCAAGCATTTAAAATTTCCCTTTTCATCTCCGGATCACTATTTTCTTCCTTGAAGAAGATGCTTTCCACATGAGCACTATGGGGTTTGTCTTTCAATGGGTACCCCATTTGTCGACGAGCAAGGACTGGATTGTAGCTAATCCCTCCATTGGTGCTAAGAAGAGGCACATTGCCAAATTCTCCACAGCTGTCAATAATCAGTATTCCGTCGTAGTCTCGACTGTACCAATCAATGTCGGAATGAGTAAGGGCCATGACTTTTTGGGACCACCATCCTTTCTTTGGACTACAGAAGGCATGAGCTTTGGGTAGGTGAGACATAAACCACTTATATAGCAATGGAACACAGCAGGTGATCATTCCTCCCTTGTGATAGTTTCTCATATGAATAGAGTGATATGCATCTGCTAGCAGAGTAGGTACAGGGTTCTTTTTCAAGAAGATTTTGATGGCATTGAGGTCCACAAAACCTTCGAAGCTCGGAAACAGGAAGACACCATAGAAGAGTAAGGCAAGAATAGCCTCAAACGCATCCATACTCAAATGGTCAGCATAGTATTGAGCTTTTTCAATCAAGAACTTTGTAGTTAAACCAAAGACTCCTCCTTTCGTAGTCATGTTCTTTTGGATATCGACTAACCCCAAGTGTGTTGTTTTAGCAATATCCTGTTCTTTGGGATCTGCCTCCATGATCGGAAAAGGAGATTCTTCTAGAATGGGCAACCCGAGTATACAAGAATATTCTTCTAGTGTGGGCACCAACTGGTAGTCGGGGAATGTGAAACAGTGATAGACAGGGTCATAAAACTGGAGGAGTGTAGTGAAAAGCCCTTCATCCATCCTATTCTTCATCCTCAAAAGTGACAATAGATTCCCATATTTGCTTTGGAATTCTTCTGGATCGGTTACCAAGGCACTCAACCTTTTAAGCTCTCCCAAGTTAAGACCCTTGTAAGTGTACTTTACAGTTTTCCTTCTTCCACTGTCCATGATGACCTTGATGTTTACAAACAAAAAGAATCTGAGTTTCATGATATTGAATGATATGATGTTTATGAATGCAAAGATGCACAAACACACATAAGCACATATACACATATAGGCAAACATTAGACAAGGCTTGGGTTATGAAGCATGGAGTCAAGGTTTACCCATCCCAAAGGTTTATACTACGAGGTGATTTGTACCTGCCGGACGGGTTCTAACACAGTTCTCAGAGTCAGCAACCCATCTTTCGGATATTACCAATTTCCCAAATGACTCGGTAATTGGTAATATTCTCAAGAGAGTCTCGTCTAAGTGTAGTATCACGTATCAACTATTTCGGGATTACTCCCTCATAGCCATCGCACTACGTCCTAGTAAGGCCAAAGTGTGGGAAAGAGGTAATCTAAAGGTCCACAGTGTCAACGGCTCCTTTATTGAGGGTAGTAATGTTTTCATGAATACTCAATCAACATCACTAATCCTCATAAGGGCCTACACTGAGCGGTGGTTTCTCAAGTTAGCTTGGTCGGGAATCAACTCCCTATAAGCCTTCTTGAATATACCATCATCCTATCATAAGTGCACTCGAATACGGGTATAGTACTGTCTCACCACTCAAAGTTCCCAACACAAGCATTTATATTGACAAATATACATGTTAAGCAAATATTCACAAACATAGCAATGTAATCAAGCAAACTAGGCTAAACCCTCAAGTTTAAAGCTTCCCCAGTGAAGTCGCCATCTCTGTTGCGGTGAAAATCGGATGTCAAGCTATTGAGTTAACTCGAATCTTAATTCTTTTACAACCGAACTTTAATTTATCTAAAGGAAAGGTCTAAAGAAAGAAAAACCCTTTTCGCGATGTAACAACAACGCTAAGAGATTCGGGGATCGGGGGTTGGTTATGCCTAGGGTAGGTATCTCACATCCTAGACATCTGTAGTATTCTACAGGAACCTTTTGTTTAATTACATGCTAAGTTTGTTAAATGTTGGCTAAAGTTGGAATTGGGTAAAGAGTGTAGATTGATAGATGAAGACCTAAGATTGTTTCTAAGTTTGCTCGCAAAGACGTCGCGTCCTCTGCCTACGTATCCTAACTAGGATAGAATCAGAGCAATCGTAGTTCACCTCACAAGGGTTAAAGACCACTTGATTGTGATCAAGGTTCAATGGGGAGCAAACATAACAATGTTTGTATAGAGTTTGACAAAACTCTCTAGACCTATATTATAACACTCAAAGGGAAATAAGCAATCATTACTATGATTCTTATATAGAGTTTACAAACTCTATCCTAGGGTTCTAGTTGAAGATCACTCCTAGTAGAGGTGGGTCTTTTAGACTTAAGCAAAGTCTAGGGTTTTGTGAGCTAGGGTTGAAGGATGACTAAAAAAGTCAAAAGAGTAATGAGCTTTCCATGACACAAGGGTCAATGGAGAGACTTTTCCTTTGGAAGGAAAGAGGGGAGGCAACTTGGATGAGAACTAGAGAGTTCCATCACTTGGGGAATAAATACTTAACAAAGCATAGATATTCAAGTATGAGGAATATAGAAGACAATGACTATAATCAAGGACTAACCAACACATTACAATGGCAAGTATTTTAGGTAGGATGAATGGTTACAACCAAGCATATTACAATAAGCATGTCTTGACAAAGATGTAGGTATATTTTGACAAAGATTGAAAGCATGATGAAGGTAACAACCATATAAACAAATGACAATTTGAAAGTAATAACTATGCCTAGATAACAATCTCACACAATTAAATAAATTAGTTTAACCTCATAATTTAGGAGGAATGAATGAGACAAGATCAAAACAAGTAAACATGTAAATTACAATGGGCATGTACTTTAAGTAATATCAATCCAATAGTCAATCATCTTAACAAAGATTTGAGCAACAATCATACAAATAAGTCACAACTTAGAAGGATCATTTTATAAATTCAAAGTAAATCAAAGATAACAACATTTAGGCAACTGATGACAATTAAGTACGCAAGCAATGATCGCAACAGTTAAGCTTAAGGACTATGGGAAGGGAACAGTAAGTTATGACGTTAACCAACAAGAGATAACATATCAATATGTTAACAAACACAAAGAAATTAAATACTCACAAGTCTCACAAGATAGAGTAATCATGGCATAAGGGGAAATTAATCAAGACGTAAGGTGACGATCTAAGAGTGAATCTATTAACAAGTATACAAAAGCGTTGTTAAAATAATTAATCATGATATTTCAATCCACCAAACAAAACTAGACATTACAATGAAGCGTTTGCAAAAAGAATGAGTTAAAAAAAATGAAAGATGAACAAGCTACGAATATTTGAAATTTGATTGATAAAATAAATAAACAAACCAATAAAAAGAATGGGCATGGGTGGGGATTGAACCCACGCCCTTGTGCTTACAAATAATGACAAGCTAACCACCAGGCCACAACACGCGCATGTGTTAGAAGAATAGAGAGAATGAAGGAAATGATTTACCAATGAAAATTGAAAAATAAAAACAAAAGGGTTCGACCTCCACCCGGATCGAACCCTTGTCATGCAGGTGAAAGGCGAAGTTAAGAGTAAGTTGCTTACCACTGGGGTGGCTGTACATCCAAGTACAAAGCCACCCCTAAAAATACATAAGGCGTGTTTTCTTGAGAAATCTGTGGCAAACATGAAGGCCAAGAACCAAGTTCAAACATAAACACGTTTTGATTCTTACCTCAAACAAGACTCAATGAAATTTAGCAAAGTTTTAATTGGAACTGATTAACTTTTTATGAGGAATTCAAAGGCACGGCTTATTCCTTGAAATGACATCCACAACTCTCAAAACGATTGTTCATGCAAATTAAGTTTTGGAATGTGTTTTGAAAATTCAAAACTAGGACAGATGCAGATTAAGATGGTGGTGGTAGTTTTTGAAAATCACTTTCCTATTGAAAAACCCGATAGGGGCTATGTTATGCCTCAAAATTTGCAATTTGACATGAACACACTTATACAGTCACATTAAATCCACACAAAGCACACATACACTTTAGTCAAATGATATTTAAGCAAACAAGAACATTTTCATGGCCAGAATTCATAGACTGTGGAAAATCAAACTTAAGTTGCAAATGATCAAAAACAAACATGCATGACAGTAGGGGTTTTTGAGTTCCATGGCAATGCAGACCAAAGTAAACTTGTAAACATATTCCAAACATGATTTTAAGTGTGTGTATGTGAAAAATTTAGAAGTGGAACAAGTGTGTGGAAGTGTGGTATTCAAAGTGCTTTTTGTGTGTGTTGTGTGCATGTGATGGTACAGGTTGGTGTTCATGAGATATTCAATGGTTTGGTTCATACAAACATGTCAAAAATGACCATATTAAACTGTTGTAACACAAAACTTGCAAGGAAAATCATTAATTCAAAATCTGGTATGTGATATGCTAGCATATGAGAGGAAGAGTATCTCATGAGTGACATTATGGTACAGTGTGTTTCTAAGCAAAGCAAGGGTTCCAACATCACATATATATTTAATACAAAGTGTGTGCAAGGTGCTTTTCTTGAAAAACAAGGTATTGCCAAAAGTGGCTAGGTGTGTGGAGGTGTGATGACATTCTTGCATTTTGAAAGTGAATTTCTATAATTGAGGGATTTTTGATGAAATGATTGTGCAAGCATGTTTCAAATGACTAAAGTGAGGTGTGGTGCAGTAGTTTGAATGAAAAACAATTTGGTGCAAAATATAGCATTTGAGTTGCATGAGTGAGTGTGTGACAAGTAGTGTTGAAGTATGAAATTCAACACACTGTTTTCAATGCAGAATGATGACATTAACCTTCTTCAAATGATCAAAATGAAATGCTTCAATGATTATTTTAATGAAATCTAACTGTATGCAAAAAGTGGCTCATGAGGGCTTTTTGTAGTTTTTCAAATTCATGCCAAAGTGTGAAATGGAATTCTATGTGCAGACAAGGCAAGGCAGATACATAAGCATGCTTCAACTGCATAGTTAGACATGTCTAGATGCTAAAATCCAGGTTTTACTACCCTATGCAAAAAGGATGTCTCAGCTGTTATGGTATGTTCCTGCTAAAAACTTTGGTGCTAATGCTGTATCAAAAGTGTAATTAAGGTAAAGTCAAGCCATGAGCATATTGTAAATACCTATTCTAGGGATTTTGCATGTCAAGTTCAGTCTAGAATGGCTCAAATCCAAATCTGGCATTCAAATGCATTATTGATTTTAAGGAGATGCAACAGAACTTATAACAAGGATAAAGCATTCATAGGTGTTGCACCCCAAAAATTTGCTGAAGCTTAATTCATGATTTCACTACATTCATTCATCAACTAGTATGTGCATCACATTGAGATGGGTGCAAAGGGCAAAGGGTATGAGTATCTTTTGAGCCAAAGAAGGGTTTGAGAACCTCATGAGTGATGTTATTGAAGATTATGAGGAATAATGTCACCTCAGATAAAGAGAAAGTTCACCAGAGATAGGTTTGTTTGCCACAAGAAAGGCCTCCTAACTTGAGAATCACTGAAGCTATCCAGATGAATCTGAAGCTACAAATTTGTTCTTGAAGCCTTGTTAGAGCTCTTATGATGTCTTGAGAGTCATTATAAAGCTTGAGCAAGTCATTGATTGAAGATTGAAAAGTTATACCATGAGTGGTAGAATTAGGGTTTGACTGGTCAACCCTAAGTCAACAGATGAATTTGAGGAAGGTTGAGACCTCTCCCCAATGCCATGAGATCTTGAATTGATACTTTGAGATGCCTAGAGGATGAATCCAAGGCTATTTGATCATGATTACCAAGTTTGAGAAGTTTGAAGGCTAGGGTTGCTGAGCTTGAGAGCCTAAAATCCCCTAGTTTGATGATATTTGCCAAGAAAGATAAGTGAAAATGCAAGCCTCATCTCACCTTTTGATGGTCATGAGACTTGTAGAGGATGTTGTTAGCTTTAATTTGAGTGGTGGAAGTCATTGAGATGATTTACAGAACTCAAGTTATGGCCCTCACAAGTTACAGGTCATCTGAGGACATTGAATTTTGTCTGAAAAAGTTGTCTGTCTTCCAACTAACTTTTGACCCTCAAGACTATTTCAAATGAGTTTGGACCCCAAATAGGAGTTATTCATCATAGTCTCCCCTTTCCAAAAAGGTATGGTATGACTTGATCTGATCATCAGAGCTCAACTTATAGTCAGTGCAAGGCAGGGGTATTTTGGTCATTTGGTCATTATAGGTCCTTTTAAGCACAAGACTATATCTCCTATTTCCAAGCTTCAAATGAAAAAGTTTACAACATGAAAGTTGCTCAAAATGAGATTTTGAGTCAAGATAAGAGGTCATGAATTGTTGGAAATGCTTATAACATGGAATGACAAAGTTTGGTAGAAAATGAACTAAAAAGTGGCATATAAGTTAATTCAAGTGAAATGGAATAATGGTTTGGATGACCTAGAAATCCAAAATATGACTTCCAATATACCATTTTGAGTGGAATCATCATTTTGAGAACTTTGGTTTAGGTAGATTTTCCATTTGAGTCCTTAAAATGAGGGTTACTTTGGAAAATTGAAGCTTGCATAATAAGTCAACATGGGAAAACCTTACACAAGCCAAACCAAGGGCTGATTCCCACTCATACAATCTTAATATCTCACCTAAGGAGATTTTGACACAAAAGAGATAACTCAAGGCATGAGATATAGCCATTTCAAGTTCTCATGTCATGACTTTTTCCACACTTTTCCACATCATTCTAGATGATTCTACAAACTTCCAACCATCCTTATATAAAGAGTACATTGCAATGAGTTCAGGGTTGGTGATAGAGAGAGATTTCAGAAGAGAGAAAGAGAGATACATTCCATTAAAGCTCTTGCTTCAAGTTCAAGCAACATTGGATTTCTTCCACCACAAGGTTTCTCATTGAAGATCACTGCATACAGAAGTCAAGACATCACAAGAGGATCATTGTGGAAGAGATTCAAGCCCTCAATCGTGTTCCACATCACTTCACCATTGAATCTTGACAGGTTCTTTCTCAACCTTGTATCTCTTTAATTATTAGGTTTTAGTTAGTTTTATAGGTGTAGAATGGTTAAGCTAGGGTAGTAGACTGAATACTGAAAGTTATAGCACGATTCATGATGATCCATGACAGGTCCATTAAACTTTAATTTGCAAGAACTGAGTGAATATGGCGTTTTAATGTTCAAGAAATGGTTTAGAATCCTTAGTTAAGCATGTAGAACATCTGTTAGTCACTAAATCGAAGCTTAGTGATGGTTGATTACAGTTGGTTTTGAGAGAATTTCAATTGTACCAAGACCTTCAACCTCTCTGTTAGGCTAACCTAGGAAGATTCATGAAAATCCAGTCGTACCATCTTATTCCCCTTGATGAATACTACAAGTTTGATGTTTGGATCGAAGAAAAATATTGAGAGATGAGTGAGATATGATGACTGGAAGTATCGTGCATGGAATCGTATTTCTGAACCTAGGGTTTGCTAGTTGGAGAAGACGCAATCTGGGCCGTTCATTCGTTTTAAAATGTTGGACTTATTACTCACGATCCACGGCCACGATTCAAATCAGAAAATGGTGGGAAAATTTGAAGGGATGAAACGCTGTAGTTTCATTAATTGATCCATGTGGGCCTTAGTCCAATTGCTATCAACACCACCATAATCAAGCCCAAGGAAAATGCACGCTGATTCTCTACTTCCTACACCTCTCCCTGCGTTTTTTATTCTTGGTTATTGCTGATTTAAAATGGGCCTAGGTTTAAGTTGCTATCCCCAACCCCCATTTCAGCCCAAGACGAAATACCACATGGGAATCCCACTAATCTCACCTCCCCAGGTTTTTTTTACATTTTGATTTTCTGAGTTTTAATGGGCTTGCGCTAACTTGCTATATGCGCCTCACCCTGTAGCCCATTAACTCAAATGCACTAGGGCGAGTTGCTGATCACACCCCTTCCCCATTAATTCTAGTTATTTTGATTTCATTTTTCTTTAATGTTTTCTGTTTTGTTTAATTCATAAGTAATTCATAAAAAATGATTTTCCATTTCTTCTTTTTGATTTAGTTAGATAAAAATGTGTAGAAAAATATGAAAATAAATTTGAGCATTTATTTTTAGTTTTAGTATTTTTAATTCATTTTGCATTTAATGGCATTTTTAATATAGTTAGTTGTATACATCAACTTGTAGAATTTCCATAGGATGACTCCTTTAGAATTTTAGGTTGATTCTTTTTGCATTAGTTAGATAATTAGATGTAGTTTCCCCCTGAATTTTGTATTGATTTTTAGGATTAAAAATGTAGACAATTAGGTGGATGAACTTTAAACATGTGAATTAGGGTTTTTAGGTAGATACCTTGAACCTTAACATTTTCTTTTTGAGTTTTTAAGACTAGTTAAGACCTATGGGACATATAGGGACTAAGGGTAGTTAGATAATTCCCCCTAGAACTAATATTAGGATTTAATATAGCACTATTATATTTTTAATTGATTTTTGAAATATATGAGTATTGTATGTGCATTGGTGAACTTTTGCATTGGTTGTTCTTCTTCTCCCCCCCTTTCTTGAGTGTGTGAGATTGAAGTGAAGACCCTTTTGAAGACTTGAAAGCAACTTGGAAGCTTGGGAGCTTTGGAGTTT
This sequence comes from Lathyrus sativus, assembly GCA_963859935.3. NCBI lineage: Eukaryota > Viridiplantae > Streptophyta > Magnoliopsida > Fabales > Fabaceae > Lathyrus > Lathyrus sativus. The sequence continues at coordinate 38,657,846 of OZ012735.1, forward strand.
TAGTTTAGCTTTTGTTTTATTTTGATTAAGGAATTAGGGTTAGGATAGAGCTTAGATAGATGAAAATTCTTTCAATAAACATGGGAGGTATCATTCACCTCCATTCCTCCCCATGATTCAAGGTCCTCCCATGGTACTCACCTCTCTCCTTTGGAGAGATTAGTGATTGTGCCTAGGAAGTAGAACCTTTGAGGGAACATTTCCTTGATGTTGAATTCTTAGAGGTCACCCTTGGTGAACTATGAGCAATCCAATATCCTCCCTCTTATCCAATTGGTATTGTTCTTTTCCTGGAGCATTGTGGATTCGTTCAGAAGATAGAAGATGAAGAAAAGCCATTGAAGAAGCTTTGAGAAGCTTTGTATGAAGACCTTGCCTTGAAGAAGAAGATGATTGAAGCCTGTTTGAAGGCTGCTTAAGCATGAAGATCAAGAGCTGAAGCTCTGAAAGATGAAGATTTTTGAATGTGATTCAAAGTGAAGTTGAAGATTTGTATAGCCTTGGGAGGTGGAAGATCGCGAGAGATATTTGCACTAGACTTTTAAAGCCTGAAGAAGCAAGTTGAGACTTGCTATTGAAGATGGAGCCTGAAGGTGAAATCTACAGTTGAAGATAGCTTGGAGCTGCAAGGAGCAGATTCTCCCGGGAGCTTTTCTTTTCTGTATTGTTTGGTTTGCTCGTAAGCAATTCCCTAGGCTTGAGTGGAAGCTAGCCTTCCCTTGCCTCTCTTGTGTTGTGCATGCATCATTATTGATCTACTGTCATTGCTATCTGTTTGTTTATAACTGTTATGTTCCCTAGGATCTCACTCTTCCCTGGATTGGGAAAGTGATGATTAAACCTTAGGCTGAAGCCTTAGTTTTCCGCTAGGAGTGCTTAGTCCTCAACTTTAGGATGAGTCCTTAGTTGCGCTCTCTTCTCACCTACAAACAACAGTAAAACACAGTAAATGGAATTACGAACACTGTAAAAGATACTTCTTGCGTAAGGAGCGAAAACAGACTGAAAATCATTTTCCCTGAAGGGCAATCAAATTAATCAAGACTTTTCTGAAGAAAAGGGTGTTGTTAAGCTTCAGTGCCACCGCAAACAGGCTTTGTCCCTAACTGCTGGAACTGTTGTTTAACCCTACTCGGTAAAAAAATGCCTGAACAACCCGTGTTCCGTTTTTTCCCGAACTACGTAAGCTCTGATTTTCTCTGATGAGAAATACGTAGGCACAAGATGCGACGTCTTGGCGAGCCACCTTCTACCATCCACCCGTAGTTAGCCGAACTACGTCGACTCTGATTTTCTCATGCCAGATGAGAATACGTAGGCCCAAAGCGCGATGCTTTGTCGAGTCCTTTTTCTTTCTCTTTAGATTAGGTTTAAACCAGCCAGTAAGTAGTGTAGATTTAGCAATTCACCCAGACATCAAACAAGCGTGGATCCCATCGAATACGATGGACGTGAGGGGTGCTAATACCTTCCCCTTGCGTAACCGACTCCCGAACCCTAGATTTGGTTGCGATGACCGGTCTTGTCCCGTTTTCGCGAGGTTTTTCCTGTTCGTTTCCTTTCCCGCTCGAGGGATAAATAACGAAAGGTGGCGACTCTTGTTGTGCCGGCACCGATTTTCGCAGTAGCGACAGCTGGCGACTCTGCTGGGGATCCAACATCCCCGGTTTGCTAAGGACCACGCTAGTACCTTATGCATTTGGGATCCAACGTCCCTTAAGAGAGTCAATCCTAGCGTTTGTTTGCCCGTCTGGGGTTTTGTATGGATTTACAGTTATTTCTTTTACAGTTACTTCCTTTATGTTCCCGCACTTTATGTTTCAGCATTTATATTATGATCATTATTGCTGTGTTGCTGTGGGAGGGGATCTGATTGAGAGATAAGCCGGACCTGGGCTTGAGAGCACCTAGATTTAGAGTAGAGATTAGTGGGGGTGTGCATGCTTTGCATGTACTAGCTTCCCGCGAAATCTACGCTCGGACGAGGTTCTTCTGGTTGACTTCCGGTTCCACCCTTTGGGTGGAGTGGGATGTTGGTTAGTTGGATTGTCGACTCCGGGGACCGATCATTTGGAAGTTGGCTAAGTGAGGCCTCTTCAGGATTGATGATGCCACACCTTCTGGGTATCGTATCATCGGTCCTGAAAGTCTGTGACGCCAACGACCGCATAGGATGCCGTACCTTGCTATCCGTGATAGGTTATCCTACCTGTGAGAGGGATGGGAATATGCAGGTAACCCAGCTTTCAGACCACCGGTTTTCTGGATTGAGATCCTGTGATATTTGTTTATTGGCAGACAGTGTTACCAGGCCTATTGAGGGCCAAATTTGGAGCATTGTTATTGGGTTGATGAGACTTGATCATGAGCAGTGTTGATGGGTTTATCTGAGGCAGTTGTTAGAGATTCAGCTCTTGGTCCCTGCCGCACAGTTGCATCATTTGCATATTGCATTATTTGCATGATCATGAAGCATACCATTGACGTGTGTCTGTGTTGCAGGTGCATTTCATACCCTCGATTCTAGTGCCCGGATTTCTATCTACTATCGGCTATGATGAAGAAAACTGTGGCCTACAAATTACCTACTCCTGATGTGGCTCCGTTATTAGGTTTGATTGCCTTGGCTGGGGATGATGTGAGGAGTAGCTTCCAGAAGAGTTATGGGAGATTATTGAGACTAGTCTGTAAGCCAACTGGGCATGAGCTGAGTGGATTGTATACACTGATGCAGTTTTACGATCCTCCCTTGAGATGTTTTGTATTCCCGGACTTCATCCTGGCTCCGACCGTGGAGGAGTACGCCTCGATACTAGGGTTGACCATTCGGAACAGGGTACCATTTATTCATATGGGTGCCAAGCCCAAGATAGAGGATTTGGCTGTTGCTTTACACATAGATCCTTCAGAGTTGTTGTTGACTTCATGGAACGGAGTTCCTGGGTTTTCTCTCAAGTTCTTGGTAGCAAAAGCTCAGGAATACGCAAAGAATGGTTGCTGGGTGGTGTTCAATGCTATTCTGGCGTTGTGCATCTATGGTATCATTTTATTCCCGAATATGCCGGACTTCATTGATTTGGATGCCTTTCATCTGTTTGCGTCAGGCAATCCAGTGCCAACTTTGATAGGGGATTTCTACCATTCACTACACTACAAGAACGAGAATCGGCGAGGAAAAATCGTCTCTTGTTGTGTGCCATTATTGTACATGTGGTTTGATAGCCACATGCCCAAGAAGGGTAGCTTTGTTGAATCAGTGGATACAGTTGGATGGCCTCAACGGGTGATGGGCCTTTCTGCAGAGGAGATTGTCTGGTTTGATAGAGCTTTATTGGGATCGGAGATCATTTACAGTTGCGCTGGATTTCCTAATGTTCCTGTGATTGGAAGAAAGGGTTGCATCAACTATAATCCTTCGTTATTGGTCCGCCAGTTTGGTTACGCTTTGAGAAGCCCACCTAAGGATGAAGAAATACAGGAATCTCTGTATTTCACCGGCAATTTGAATGGAGATCTGTTAGCCAAGCTCCAGCACGCTTGGAACCACGTCTGCAAAAGAGGAAAGTCGTTGCTAGGCAAGAATGATAGTCGGGCCTACGCACCTTACAGGATCTGGATGCAAGATAAGGCAAAGCAGGCGCTGATGCCTTTTCCTGCAGTGTTACCTTCTACGCCCCTCATGAGTGAGGAGCCCACTACCGTTCCGGTCGAGAGGTACGAGCAAGTGTTAAAGGAGAAGGAAGATCTGATCAAAGCCAACGAGGAGTTGGAAGAGTAGCTGATGCTACTCAAATACGAGAAGGACGAAGCGGTATTCTCTCTTGAACAGCAAAAGGAGCTGGTGAGCCAGCTACGCTTGGATTTGGCAGAACAGGTAAGGAAGCGTGAACGCTTAGGGGTGGATTTCAAAAGCTCCCACGATATGCTGGAATCAAAAAAGAAGGCCCTTGAGAGAGCCTATTCAGAGATTTCTACTTTCAACAAGACTTGGAATGCTACACTGACTAATAACAAAGAAAGAGAGGACAAGCTGAAGCTGAAGATCTCCGAGTTAGAAGGTCGGTTGAAGGATAGCGCCAAGGAGGTTGAAGCGGAAGTGATGCGTAGCTCTTCCATTCAAGCGTCGCTGAACAAGGTTGTCAAGCGCCAGAAAGAGTCCGCTACTCTGAAGAGAAAGCTGGATGAGTGCTTCGGAGAGGGCACTTGGGAAGAATCCATCGAAGAGCTGCAAAGTACTATCAAGCAAAGAGATGTCCTCATCAAAGGATTGCTTTCCCACCCGGATCACCCCAAGACTCAGAGACTGTTGAAGGAGTATAGGGCGGGTAGTAGTACTTGATTACTGTTTGTACCGTTGTATGCTGACCATCACCAGACTTGTTGGTTGAGGTCATGCTTTCGTTTGTAACCAGTGATGATGTAACTTCGCCTTGATAGGCATATTTTCAGCAATATATGAGATATTTCTTCCATGATTGGATCCGAGCTTCTTATTCTTGCACTGTTATCAGTATTGGCACTAGAATTGGGGATGATTTCCCTAATACGCGGACACACACTGCATTTGCATAAAACATTTTGCATAATAAGTACTCTGGACTTTTCCCCTAACTCTTTCTTTGACAGGTGTTCTTTTGACAGAATTGATCAAAGACCAGCTCACCGCTATTCCACGAGAGCCAACAAACTGAGAATCATGGAACAAGTTCAGACTGACGTCCAGGAGCTCAAGGATAGGATGGCTCATTTCATGGACATGATGCAGGTGATTGTTAACAGTCAAGACCAACTGAAGAATCTGGTTCAGCCCTTGATTGCGAGGCTGGACGCTGAAGGAGCATTCAATACTGGTGAACATGTTCAAACCCAGGTGGGGGCGAATGGAGACTCTGTACCTGTAACAATTACTCCTACCGGTGTAGTGAACGGCAACACTGGTGTAGGTGCTGGCCCAGCTGGGGTCGCTAACGGAACGACTGGTGCTGCAGTCATAAATCAGGGAGGCACTAGCGCCAATGGAAATCACAACGCTAACTTTCAGGCCGGAGGTCCTGTTGGTAATGGTCCACAGCTTTGGACGCCGGAGCGTCCGGATGATATGCTCTCCTTGGGAGGAGGAGAGGCTGAATTGAACGCTGAAGCCAAGATGAGGTTCAAGGCTTTAGAAGACAAAGTGAGAAGTATCGAGAATGCAAGTTCCCTTGGACTCGATATGGCTGGCATGGGGCTGATCCCCAATCTGAAGATCCCGCAAAAGTTCAAGGTGCCTGACTTTGAGAAGTACAAAGGCACGACCTGTCCAAAAATGCACCTGAGATCATATTATCGTAAGATGTCCGCTTACTCGGATGACGAGAAGCTGCTGATGCACTTCTTCCAAGATAGTTTGTCCGGACCATCTTTGGAATGGTATATGGGTTTGGAACCCAGCATTGTTCACAACTGGAAGGAACTCGCTGAGGCGTTTGTCCGTCACTACCAGTACAACAGTGACCTGGCCCCCAACCGCATCCATTTGCAGAATTTGTCTCAGAAAAGTGGAGAGGGTTTTAAAGAATACGCACAGAGATGGCGTGCGGTAGCTGCAAGAGTTCAACCTCCGATGGTGGAGCGAGAGCTTGTGGATTTGTTTGTATCGACTCTTCCTGGTATATACTACGAGAAGCTCGTCAGCGGGATGTCTGGCAGTTTTTCAGATCTCATTATCACGGGCGAACGTGTAGAGAATGGGATCAAAATTGGTAAAATTCAGGGCGAAGAAACTTCCTCAGCTGGAGGCAGAAGAAACCTGAACAACCGGAAAAGAGAAGGAGAGACCAATTCGGTAGCTAGCTCCCGAGGCAGAGGGAGGGGTCAAAGCCGGGGCACCCAGCGCCCACAAATAGCCAGTATCACTATACCTGCTGGTCCTTCGCAGCAGCAGGCCGTTCAGCAGAATCAGCAGCGCCAGCAGGGGACTCAGAGGTTTCAGAACAGAAGTTTGAGTAATCGGCACTTTGAAGCGCTACCTACAACCTACGCTGACCTGCTCTAGACGTTGTTGGCTCTGAACATGGTACAAAAGAGGACGATGCCTCCTATCACAGGTCAGTTACCGCCGGGGTACGATGCCAATGCTAAATGTGAATTCCATTCTGGAGGAGCCGGACACAACATTGAGAATTGCAAAGGCTTCAAGCACAAGGTCCAGGATCTGCTTGACGCCAAATTGATCAATTTCTCCAATGAAATCCCCAATGTCTTAGACAACCCGATGCCCGCGCATGGGCAGCCTCGTGTCAACGCCATCATCAAAGCGGTAGATGATGTGGAAACGATAAGCAGAGTGAGTGATCTGAAGACGCCACTAGGTTTCATCAAAGCCAAGCTGTTGAAGAAAGGAGTCTTTCCGGGCTGTGGACAGTATTGCATGGGCTGTGCAGAAAGGTCAGATGGCTGTGAGCAGTTATCGGCAGGGGTCCAAAGTTTGATTGATGAGGGTCTGTTGCAATTTAGTCGGGCTGTTGATACGGAGGTTGGCGAAGTTCTGCTGAAACAGAAAGACGAAGTGGCAACCGTCAATATCCCGTGCAAGCCAGTCACTATCACAGGTAGAAGGCCTACCATCACGATTGCAAAGGCTGGTCCGATTCCGTATGAAAGCTCGAAAGCTGTGCCTTGGCAGTACGGATTAGAAGTTTATTGTAACGGGAAGAAATTAGATGTGGGAACTCCTGCACCGTCGGTAGATAACGTCGTGGGTACTGGTGGAATAACCCGGAGTGGTCGAGTATTCGCAGCACCTGAGCCAGTGGCTGATGCCCCTGAGAAAACTGACAAAGGAAAGGGTAAGGCAGTTGAGGAAACCTCGCGGGAGGTGGAAAAGGACCTGCTTGTTAAGGATGCCGAAGAGTTTATGAGGCTGATCAAAAAGAGCGATTACAAGATTATTGATCACCTTCAGCAGACGCCGTCCAAAATATCCATCCTGAACCTGTTGCTCAGTTCGGAAGCGCACCGCAACGTGCTCTTGAAAGTATTGAACGCCGCATACGTTCCCCAGGAGATATCTGTGAACCAACTTGAGGGTGTGGTGTCACACGTAAATGCGGGGAATGGCTTAGGATTCACTGACATGGATCTAACTCCCAAGGGTCGGGACCACAACAATGCTCTCCATATCACTTTAGACTGCAGAGGGACGACGATGTCTCACGTGCTAGTCGATACTGGCTCTTCTCTAAATGTCTTACCAAAGAAAGCGCTGATGAGACTGAATGTTCAGGGGATCCGGTGTACTCCCAGTGACCTGGTAGTTAAAGCTTTCGACGGTACTCGTCGATCTGTATTTGGAGAAATCACTTTGCCCATTCAGGTAGGGCCGGAGGTTTTCGACGCAATTTTCTACATCATGGACATCATGCCGGCTTACAGCTGTTTGCTAGGCCGACCGTGGATTCACTCAGCAGGAGCGGTGACTTCCACCCTCCATCAGAAGTTGAAATACGCTGTTGGGGATAGTATTGTGACAGTGTGCGGGGAGGAAGACATAATGGTGAGCCATTTGTCATCATTCAAGTACATTGAAGTGGATGGCGAGATCCACGAAACTTTATGCCAGGCTTTTGAAACTGTGAAGAGGAAAGATGAGTCTTCCGCTGCAGCGCCTACACCGGTATTAGCCTTGTCATCGTTCAGAGAGGCGCAGGCAGTAGTTCAAAATGGTTCAGCTCCGGGTTGGGGCCACGTACTGGATATTCCTCATCAGCAGGGCAGATGTGGATTGGGTTACTCTCCAGGTGCTTCATCTTCTCAGAACACGCAGAGTCGGCGAGGACCTGTGGTATTCACGAAGGGGGGAGTAGCATTTGAAAGCATCAACTCTCTATCTGAGGATGAAGGGGATAGCGATTGTGACTTCGACGCTTGGATCCGGCCAAGCATTCCAGGGCAATCCCTCAGCAACTGGACCAGTCGGGAAAACATTCAAGTGACGAGTCCAGAGTAATACTTTGCTTTTACAATCATTGTACAACCCTATGTCTTACCCGAGGCATAGTGGTTCTTTGTTAGGGCCTTACTTGTTTATGTACATATATTTTGTTAAATAAATCGCAAGGCGTTTTTTGCATCCAAAACTTTGTGTTCCCTGTTATTCATATTTTTGTTTTTCCCTTTTTTCTTATTTTGAAAACCGAAAAACATCAAAATGGCAATGTAGGTTTAAGAGCTAACCATGTGCATATTTTAAGCATGTAACCATGTTTTCTGCAGGACTCTTATCACAGATGACACCCCAGTACTCCCTATGACTCTCTTTGACTTCGATCATCCGGTGTATCAAGCTGAAGACGAGACTGGTGAAGATGACGAAGATCTGCCAGAGGAGTTGGTTCGCCTGTTGAAACAGGAAGAGAAAGTCATTCTGCCCAACGAAGAAGCAATTGAGATTGTCAACCTCGGTTCTGAAGAACTCGTCAGGGAAGTTCGTATTGGGGCAGCATTGCAGGAAGATGTCAAGCAGAGACTGATTGATATGCTCAGAGAATACAGTGACATCTTCGCATGGTCATATGAAGACATGCCGGGATTGGATACTGATATCGTGGTTCATCACCTGCCTTTGAAAGAAGATTGTCCTCCTGTCAAGCAGAAGCTCAGAAGGACACGACCAGATATGGCCGTCAAAATCAAGGAAGAGGTCCAGAAGCAGTTGGACGCGGGATTTTTGGCTGTGGCCAGTTACCCTCCGTGGGTTGCAAACATTGTGCCCGTACCAAAGAAGGATGGTAAGGTACGAATGTGCGTCGATTATCGGGATCTGAATAGGGCGAGCCCTAAGGACGATTTCCCATTACCCCACATTGACGTGTTAGTGGATAACACGGCTCAATTTTCAGTGTTTTCATTCATGGACGGTTTCTCCGGTTATAACCAGATTAAGATGGCGCCGGAAGACATGGAGAAAACTACTTTCATCACACCATGGGGTACATTTTGCTATAAGGTCATGCCCTTCGGTCTGAAGAACGCAGGGGCAACTTACCAACGAGCTATGGTAACGTTGTTTCACGACATGATCCACCACGAGATTGAAGTCTACGTGGATGATATGATAGCAAAATCGCAAACGGAGGAAGGACACCTGGTCAATCTGCAGAAGCTGTTTGATAGGTTGAGGAAATTCAGGCTGAGGCTGAATCCGAACAAGTGCACTTTCGGGGTGCGATCCGGTAAGCTACTGGGATTTATTGTAAGTGAGAAAGGCATTGAGGTTGATCCTGCCAAAATAAAAGCGATTCAAGATATGCCAGCGCCGCATACAGAAAAAGAAGTGCGTGGTTTCCTGGGTAGAATAAACTACATTGCAAGGTTTATTTCTCAACTCACGGCCACGTGTGAACCGATGTTCAAGCTTTTGAAGAAAAATCAAGCGGTGGTATGGAATGAAGATTGCCAGAGGGCTTTCGACAAAATAAAGAAATATTTGCAGGAACCTCCAATATTGATTCCCCCAGTTGCCGGACGGCCTTTGATTATGTATTTGACAGTGCTCGAGAATAGCATGGGTTGCGTGCTCGGTCAGCACGACGAGACTGGCAGAAAGGAACATGCCATATACTACTTGAGTAAGAAGTTCACGGACTGTGAATCCCGATACTCGATGCTGGAGAAGACGTGTTGTGCACTGGCATGGGCTGCCAAGCGTCTCCGCCAGTACATGTTGAATCATACAACCCTGCTAATCTCGAAGATGGATCCGATTAAGTATGTCTTTGAGAAGCAAGCTCTTTCCGGACGAATTGCCAGGTGGCAGATGGTTTTGACGGAATACGACATTCAATACGTATCCCAGAAAGCAATCAAAGGGAGCGTGTTGTCTGAACATCTTGCTGAGTTGCCTATCGAAGACTACCAGCCTATGAAGTTTGAGTTCCCTGATGAGGACGTGATGTTCCTGAAAATGAAGGATCGAGATGAGCCTTTGCCCGATGAGGGGCCGGAGTTGGGTTCCCAGTGGAAGTTGATTTTCGATGGTGCGGTTAACTCTTACGGTAGTGGAATTGGGGCGATAATTACAACTCCCCATGGAACGCATATCCCGTTCACTGCCCGGCTGACATTCCCGTGCACCAACAACGAGGCTGAATACGAAGCGTGTATAATGGGTTTAGAAGAAGCTATTGATCTAAGGATCAAGAATCTTGATGTGTATGGCGATTCAGCGCTTGTTGTAAATCAAATCAAAGGAGAGTGGGAAACTCGACAGCCGCATTTGATCCCGTATATGAACTACGCCAGAAGGTTGTTACCTTTCTTTGATCGTGTAGAGCTTCACCATGTGCCGAGGGCTGAAAATCAGATGGCTGATGCCTTAGCTACCTTGTCGTCGATGTACAAGGTCAACTTTTGGAATGAAGCTCCGAAGATTGTGATTTCACGCCTTGAGAGGCCTGCTCACATTTTTGCCGTTGAGACGGCGCCTGATGGTAAACCGTGGTTCTACGATATCCAGAATTTCCTTATGAATAAGGAATATCCAGTGGGCGCGTCAACCCAGGATAAGAAGACTCTGAGGAGGCTTTCTGGAAACTTTTATCTTAACCCTGACGGTGTTTTGTATAAACGGAATCATGACCTCGTGCTACTGAGATGTGTAGATGAGAAAGAAGCTGGCTTCCTGATGGAAGAAGTTCATGAAGGTACATTCGGTACGCACGCCGGAGGGCATGCAATGACAAGAAAGATCCTGCGGGCAGGGTATTATTGGCTGACCATGGAATCGGACTGTTTCAAGTTCGCGAAGAAGTGTCATAAATGCCAAGTTTATGCTGACAAGATCAACGTACCGCCGAATCCGTTGAATGTTATGTCTTCCCCATGGCCGTTCTCCATGTGGGGCATTGATATGATCGGGAAGATCGAGCCGACGGCGTCCAACGGACATCGCTTTATCCTGGTTGCAATTGATTACTTTACGAAGTGGGTTGAGGTCGCGTCGTATGCGAACGTCACCAAGCAGGTAGTTGCCAGGTTCATAAAGAGAGACATCATCTGCAGATATGGTATCCCGGAGCGGATTATCACGGACAATGGTTCGAATCTCAACAACAAGATGATGAAGGAGTTGTGTCAGAACTTCAAAATCGAACATCACAATTCATCGCCTTACCGGCCGAAGATGAATGGTGCTGTTGAGGCAGCCAACAAGAACATCAAGAAGATCGTACAGAAAATGGTTGTTACCTACAAAGACTGGCACGAGATGTTGCCATTTGCTCTTCACGGCTATCGCACGACAGTGCGTACTTCAACCGGGGCAACGCCTTTCTCTTTGGTGTACGGAATGGAAGCTGTGTTACCGTTGGAGGTCGAGATTCCTTCTCTACGGGTTCTGCGAGACGTCAAGCTTGACGAGTCAGAATGGGTGACGAACAGATTGAACCAGCTCAGCCTGGTGGATGAGAAAAGATTGGCTTCTATCGCTTATGGTCGGATATACCAGAGCAGGATGAAGAAGGCGTATGACAAGAAGGTTCGTCATCGTAGTTTCCAGGCGGGTGATCTCGTCTTGAAGAAGATACTCCCACCGCACTCCGATCACAGGGGCAAGTGGACGCCGAATTATGAAGGACCGTACGTTGTCAGCAAGGTCTTCTCGGGAGGAGCTGTGCTATTATCCACGATGGATGGAGAGGATTTTCCATCTCCGGTGAACGCGGACGCGGTTAAAAAATACTTTGCTTAATAAAGGACCCGCTGGACATAAAAAGAGAGCCCAGGCAAAAATTAGGGCATCCCGGCGAACCAAGAAAAATGAAAAAGGTTCGGGCAAAAATTAGGGATATAAATGAAAAGAATGTAAACCCGCAAAGTCGAAAACCTGAAGGGGCGACTTTGGCAAAAATGGGTATCCCGGTGAATCGAAAACCCTAACGGGCGATTCAGGCAAAAGTTAGGGATTTAAAAGCAAACGACCGCGCTCTGTGTATTCTTCCTTGCTCTGTGATTTGGGAGTACCTGAAGGTTGTCCATCTGAGTCAGTCTCTTCCGAAGATGAATCAACGGAAAGTATTGGAGTCAAGAGAATCATAGGGATGTCCACTTCACGGTGTTCGTCTACACCACATTGCCGACATTTGTACATAGCATTTGTACATAACTGTTGTATATTTTGTATTTGTTTTGCAGCTTCCTCATTTCAGGAGCTTGCGTCCTTGTAAAACACTTTGCCTATTTACAGGCCATTTCATCAATAAACATACAGTTCGCTGAACTGATCATCTACATGTTTATTTCTGCAGTTTCGTTTGCGAAAAATGCCTAGTGTTTTTGATAAAATACAGGTGCATAAACTTGCGGGCTCCGGCCAATGACTGTTAAAGCTTTGAATTGCCTGAATGACTTCACAAATGATAACCTGACGGTCCCTTTGAGGAGGGCATGGTGTTTGTTTGTTTTGCAGGATTGATATCCTCCGCGGTCAAAGTGAATCCTTGGTAGGATCAGTCATTCCCCCCCAGAGACCGCCAGAGCAGTTCTTTGATAGGTTCGGCATCTTCTCCAGACGGGTCGCAAAGAAGTTGAGATCAGTTTCCCCGGAAGTCGCCAGAGCGGAAGCAGCATCTTCCCCAGCTGAGTAAACAAGGATTGAGATCCCCAACAGTGTTGAAGCGCTAGCATTCCCCACAGTGGTCCCTAGCAAGGTTTGGTCTCCAAGAGGCGCATGCATGAAGTCGTCCTCAGCAGATCGAGATCATTATCCCCGGCGATGCGGAAGCACTTTTATTCCCCTGCAGTAGTCTCAACAGGTCGAGATTATTATCCCATAGCAGAGCATAGCCCTTCCCCCAGCAGGCGGAGGATGTGTCCACAAGCAGATCCTGAAGGACTGACCAGCAAATTGAAGTTTGTCTCTCCAAGAGTTTGAGAACTCGGCGACATAAGTGTCAGGAAGCCTGAAGGCTATATTCCCCAGGAGAGTCGTTTCCCAGAGAATTGTTCGTAGCACATACCCTGTTCTCCCCGCAGGTCCTGAAGGACTGTTCAACAAGCTGAAGTTTGTTCCCCGGTAGAGCAGATGACAATATGTGAATCAGTCTGAAGACTGTACTTCCCCTTGAGAATGGTAGCTCAGAAGGTCGTTCAGGACGTTCACCGTGTTCCCCAGCCAGAGTCCAGTTGAGATTGGTACAGGTTGCGGGACAGCTCTATTCCTCAGCAGAGTGGTTACTCTCCCAAGAGAGGATGATTCCTCTTTCCAGCATTTATTTTGCTGGAGCATCGCATTGCATAACATCGCATAGCATTTCGTCTCCATTTTGCATGAAGCGTCATACTCATGCATTTCCCCAGCAGAGACGATTCATTCATGAACGTCCCCGGCAGAAGCATCTCATTCATGCATTCCCCCGGCAGGGACACGCGAAACGTGAACCGGGTGGTTACCTTGTTCTCCAGCAGAAGTACTTGCTCTCCAGTTCGCGGGAAACGTTTGAGTGAACTCTCTCGTCTTTCCCCCAGCACGGCATACAAGGTAGTTTGAATGAATCCTCCTCCTTGTCCCCCAGTAAGGTCTCCGGGATTGGTCGGGTGAACTCTTCCATCCTCTCTCTCCAGCAGAGTTTGCTTTTATTTAGCAAAGGCTCGACAAAGATGTCAAAAGAATAGCAACGTAATATGATTGCTCTGACGACGATGTCAGATATTGAATTGACTTCAGCACCTGAAGGTGTCGGCAGAAAAGTACCTGCGGATTCAGGTTCTCTCCATTGATGACTCAGTGTTTTTGTCCGAGGACAATATCAGAAATTCGCAGATGCAGCTTTTTGTGATCCTAGTTGGTCTGAAGGCCAAGTCAGTTATCCTGAAGGTTTCTGATTGGGATCAAGGAGCTAGTGGTCTTTCCCGACTGAGGTCGAGGCCTGAGGGCTATGGTACAACCCAACTAGTATGTCTTCTGACTGAAGTCGAAGATTTTCTCCAGCTGAGGCGGAGTTTGCCTGAAGGCAAAGTATTATATCCTCACAGAGTCACGAATGGCTCAGAATACCATTTCTCTGACTGAAGTCATTGATCTCCTTAGCTGAAGCGAGGCGCATGAAGGCGAGGTTATTCCTTTTAAGTCATGAGTGGCTTAAGATTTCTCTTTGGACTGAAGTTCGAAGTATTTCCCTGACTGAGGTCACGGATTCTCTAGCAGCGACGGAATTGCCTGAAGGCAAGTTCATTCTTTATACTGAAGTTGAAGATAGTCCCCGCAGAGTTGCCTGGAGGCAAACATTTGAAGATAGTCCCCGCAGAGTTGCCTGGAGGCAAACATTTGAAGATAGTCCCCGCAGAGTTGCCTGGAGGCAAACATTTGAAGATAGTCCCCGCAGAGTTGCCTGGAGGCAAACATTTGAAGATAGTCCCCGCAGAGTTGCCTGGAGGCAAACATTTGAGGATTCCCGCAGAGTCATGAGTGACCAAGGATTCTCCGTTCGGACTGAAGGCCGAAGCATTTCTTTGACAGAGGTCAAAATTTCTCTCCAGCAAGACGGAATTGCCTGAAGGCAAGTCTCCCATTCTTCAGAAGTACTTGAAGATTTTCTCCAGCGGATCTGGAGCGGCCAGGGGCCACGGTTTCATCTATCCTTGAAGGCCAAGGATGCTTATCTTCCGACTGAAGTCGAAGACTCTCTCCAGCGGATCTGGAGCGGCCGAGGGCCAAAATTTCACATATCTTTGATTCTGCAATAGTTCAATGTTCAGCAGTATTTGAATATTCGTTATGGTTTTCTGCGGGTGAACCCCAGATTAGAGAGCGCTCGGATAAGCCTCTCACCCACAGCGGAGTTGATTCAGATATCCAGTTACGTACGTCATCCCCAGCGGAGTGCCGCGGGTATTTATTAACGAAAAGAAAGAAATGGAAATTTGCCTCTGTGTGTGGACAAATTTTCGGGCTTATTTGGTATTCAACCGCCTTCCGCCGTGCTTGTTTGAGAACTCGCCAGGCCAAAGCCGTTCGAATAGGGGCAGCTGTTGCACCCCAAAAATTTGCTGAAGCTTAATTCATGATTTCACTACATTCATTCATCAACTAGTATGTGCATCACATTGAGATGGGTGCAAAGGGCAAAGGGTATGAGTATCTTTTGAGCCAAAGAAGGGTTTGAGAACCTCATGAGTGATGTTATTGAAGATTATGAGGAATAATGTCACCTCAGATAAAGAGAAAGTTCACCAGAGATAGGTTTGTTTGCCACAAGAAAGGCCTCCTAACTTGAGAATCACTGAAGCTATCCAGATGAATCTGAAGCTACAAATTTGTTCTTGAAGCCTTGTTAGAGCTCTTATGATGTCTTGAGAGTCATTATAAAGCTTGAGCAAGTCATTGATTGAAGATTGAAAAGTTATACCATGAGTGGTAGAATTAGGGTTTGACTGGTCAACCCTAAGTCAACAGATGAATTTGAGGAAGGTTGAGACCTCTCCCCAATGCCATGAGATCTTGAATTGATACTTTGAGATGCCTAGAGGATGAATCCAAGGCTATTTGATCATGATTACCAAGTTTGAGAAGTTTGAAGGCTAGGGTTGCTGAGCTTGAGAGCCTAAAATCCCCTAGTTTGATGATATTTGCCAAGAAAGATAAGTGAAAATGCAAGCCTCATCTCACCTTTTGATGGTCATGAGACTTGTAGAGGATGTTGTTAGCTTTAATTTGAGTGGTGGAAGTCATTGAGATGATTTACAGAACTCAAGTTATGGCCCTCACAAGTTACAGGTCATCTGAGGACATTGAATTTTGTCTGAAAAAGTTGTCTGTCTTCCAACTAACTTTTGACCCTCAAGACTATTTCAAATGAGTTTGGACCCCAAATAGGAGTTATTCATCATAGTCTCCCCTTTCCAAAAAGGTATGGTATGACTTGATCTGATCATCAGAGCTCAACTTATAGTCAGTGCAAGGCAGGGGTATTTTGGTCATTTGGTCATTATAGGTCCTTTTAAGCACAAGACTATATCTCCTATTTCCAAGCTTCAAATGAAAAAGTTTACAACATGAAAGTTGCTCAAAATGAGATTTTGAGTCAAGATAAGAGGTCATGAATTGTTGGAAATGCTTATAACATGGAATGACAAAGTTTGGTAGAAAATGAACTAAAAAGTGGCATATAAGTTAATTCAAGTGAAATGGAATAATGGTTTGGATGACCTAGAAATCCAAAATATGACTTCCAATATACCATTTTGAGTGGAATCATCATTTTGAGAACTTTGGTTTAGGTAGATTTTCCATTTGAGTCCTTAAAATGAGGGTTACTTTGGAAAATTGAAGCTTGCATAATAAGTCAACATGGGAAAACCTTACACAAGCCAAACCAAGGGCTGATTCCCACTCATACAATCTTAATATCTCACCTAAGGAGATTTTGACACAAAAGAGATAACTCAAGGCATGAGATATAGCCATTTCAAGTTCTCATGTCATGACTTTTTCCACACTTTTCCACATCATTCTAGATGATTCTACAAACTTCCAACCATCCTTATATAAAGAGTACATTGCAATGAGTTCAGGGTTGGTGATAGAGAGAGATTTCAGAAGAGAGAAAGAGAGATACATTCCATTAAAGCTCTTGCTTCAAGTTCAAGCAACATTGGATTTCTTCCACCACAAGGTTTCTCATTGAAGATCACTGCATACAGAAGTCAAGACATCACAAGAGGATCATTGTGGAAGAGATTCAAGCCCTCAATCGTGTTCCACATCACTTCACCATTGAATCTTGACAGGTTCTTTCTCAACCTTGTATCTCTTTAATTATTAGGTTTTAGTTAGTTTTATAGGTGTAGAATGGTTAAGCTAGGGTAGTAGACTGAATACTGAAAGTTATAGCACGATTCATGATGATCCATGACAGGTCCATTAAACTTTAATTTGCAAGAACTGAGTGAATATGGCGTTTTAATGTTCAAGAAATGGTTTAGAATCCTTAGTTAAGCATGTAGAACATCTGTTAGTCACTAAATCGAAGCTTAGTGATGGTTGATTACAGTTGGTTTTGAGAGAATTTCAATTGTACCAAGACCTTCAACCTCTCTGTTAGGCTAACCTAGGAAGATTCATGAAAATCCAGTCGTACCATCTTATTCCCCTTGATGAATACTACAAGTTTGATGTTTGGATCGAAGAAAAATATTGAGAGATGAGTGAGATATGATGACTGGAAGTATCGTGCATGGAATCGTATTTCTGAACCTAGGGTTTGCTAGTTGGAGAAGACGCAATCTGGGCCGTTCATTCGTTTTAAAATGTTGGACTTATTACTCACGATCCACGGCCACGATTCAAATCAGAAAATGGTGGGAAAATTTGAAGGGATGAAACGCTGTAGTTTCATTAATTGATCCATGTGGGCCTTAGTCCAATTGCTATCAACACCACCATAATCAAGCCCAAGGAAAATGCACGCTGATTCTCTACTTCCTACACCTCTCCCTGCGTTTTTTATTCTTGGTTATTGCTGATTTAAAATGGGCCTAGGTTTAAGTTGCTATCCCCAACCCCCATTTCAGCCCAAGACGAAATACCACATGGGAATCCCACTAATCTCACCTCCCCAGGTTTTTTTTACATTTTGATTTTCTGAGTTTTAATGGGCCTGCGCTAACTTGCTATATGCGCCTCACCCTGTAGCCCATTAACTCAAATGCACTAGGGCGAGTTGCTGATCACACCCCTTCCCCATTAATTCTAGTTATTTTGATTTCATTTTTCTTTAATGTTTTCTGTTTTGTTTAATTCATAAGTAATTCATAAAAAATGATTTTCCATTTCTTCTTTTTGATTTAGTTAGATAAAAATGTGTAGAAAAATATGAAAATAAATTTGAGCATTTATTTTTAGTTTTAGTATTTTTAATTCATTTTGCATTTAATGGCATTTTTAATATAGTTAGTTGTATACATCAACTTGTAGAATTTCCATAGGATGACTCCTTTAGAATTTTAGGTTGATTCTTTTTGCATTAGTTAGATAATTAGATGTAGTTTCCCCCTGAATTTTGTATTGATTTTTAGGATTAAAAATGTAGACAATTAGGTGGATGAACTTTAAACATGTGAATTAGGGTTTTTAGGTAGATACCTTGAACCTTAACATTTTCTTTTTGAGTTTTTAAGACTAGTTAAGACCTATGGGACATATAGGGACTAAGGGTAGTTAGATAATTCCCCCTAGAACTAATATTAGGATTTAATATAGCACTATTATATTTTTCCTTGATTTTTGAAATATATGAGTATTGTATGTGCATTGGTGAACTTTTGCATTGGTTGTTCTTCTTCTCCCCCCCTTTCTTGAGTGTGTGAGATTGAAGTGAAGACCCTTTTGAAGACTTGAAAGCAACTTGGAAGCTTGGGAGCTTTGGAGTTTTAGTTTAGCTTTTGTTTTATTTTGATTAAGGAATTAGGGTTAGGATAGAGCTTAGATAGATGAAAATTCTTTCAATAAACATGGGAGGTATCATTCACCTCCATTCCTCCCCATGATTCAAGGTCCTCCCATGGTACTCACCTCTCTCCTTTGGAGAGATTAGTGATTGTGCCTAGGAAGTAGAACCTTTGAGGGAACATTTCCTTGATGTTGAATTCTTAGAGGTCACCCTTGGTGAACTATGAGCAATCCAATATCCTCCCTCTTATCCAATTGGTATTGTTCTTTTCCTGGAGCATTGTGGATTCGTTCAGAAGATAGAAGATGAAGAAAAGCCATTGAAGAAGCTTTGAGAAGCTTTGTATGAAGACCTTGCCTTGAAGAAGAAGATGATTGAAGCCTGTTTGAAGGCTGCTTAAGCATGAAGATCAAGAGCTGAAGCTCTGAAAGATGAAGATTTTTGAATGTGATTCAAAGTGAAGTTGAAGATTTGTATAGCCTTGGGAGGTGGAAGATCGCGAGAGATATTTGCACTAGACTTTTAAAGCCTGAAGAAGCAAGTTGAGACTTGCTATTGAAGATGGAGCCTGAAGGTGAAATCTACAGTTGAAGATAGCTTGGAGCTGCAAGGAGCAGATTCTCCCGGGAGCTTTTCTTTTCTGTATTGTTTGGTTTGCTCGTAAGCAATTCCCTAGGCTTGAGTGGAAGCTAGCCTTCCCTTGCCTCTCTTGTGTTGTGCATGCATCATTATTGATCTACTGTCATTGCTATCTGTTTGTTTATAACTGTTATGTTCCCTAGGATCTCACTCTTCCCTGGATTGGGAAAGTGATGATTAAACCTTAGGCTGAAGCCTTAGTTTTCCGCTAGGAGTGCTTAGTCCTCAACTTTAGGATGAGTCCTTAGTTGCGCTCTCTTCTCACCTACAAACAACAGTAAAACACAGTAAATGGAATTACGAACACTGTAAAAGATACTTCTTGCGTAAGGAGCGAAAACAGACTGAAAATCATTTTCCCTGAAGGGCAATCAAATTAATCAAGACTTTTCTGAAGAAAAGGGTGTTGTTAAGCTTCAGTGCCACCGCAAACAGGCTTTGTCCCTAACTGCTGGAACTGTTGTTTAACCCTACTCGGTAAAAAAATGCCTGAACAACCCGTGTTCCGTTTTTTCCCGAACTACGTAAGCTCTGATTTTCTCTGATGAGAAATACGTAGGCACAAGATGCGACGTCTTGGCGAGCCACCTTCTACCATCCACCCGTAGTTAGCCGAACTACGTCGACTCTGATTTTCTCATGCCAGATGAGAATATGTAGGCCCAAAGCGCGATGCTTTGTCGAGTCCTTTTTCTTTCTCTTTAGATTAGGTTTAAACCAGCCAGTAAGTAGTGTAGATTTAGCAATTCACCCAGACATCAAACAAGCGTGGATCCCATCGAATACGATGGACGTGAGGGGTGCTAATACCTTCCCCTTGCGTAACCGACTCCCGAACCCTAGATTTGGTTGCGATGACCGGTCTTGTCCCGTTTTCGCGAGGTTTTTCCTGTTCGTTTCCTTTCCCGCTCGAGGGATAAATAACGAAAGGTGGCGACTCTTGTTGTGCCGGCACCGATTTTCGCAGTAGCGACAGCTGGCGACTCTGCTGGGGATCCAACATCCCCGGTTTGCTAAGGACCACGCTAGTACCTTATGCATTTGGGATCCAACGTCCCTTAAGAGAGTCAATCCTAGCGTTTGTTTGCCCGTCTGGGGTTTTGTATGGATTTACAGTTATTTCTTTTACAGTTACTTCCTTTATGTTCCCGCACTTTATGTTTCAGCATTTATATTATGATCATTATTGCTGTGTTGCTGTGGGAGGGGATCTGATTGAGAGATAAGCCGGACCTGGGCTTGAGAGCACCTAGATTTAGAGTAGAGATTAGTGGGGGTGTGCATGCTTTGCATGTACTAGCTTCCCGCGAAATCTACGCTCGGACGAGGTTCTTCTGGTTGACTTCCGGTTCCACCCTTTGGGTGGAGTGGGATGTTGGTTAGTTGGATTGTCGACTCCGGGGACCGATCATTTGGAAGTTGGCTAAGTGAGGCCTCTTCAGGATTGATGATGCCACACCTTCTGGGTATCGTATCATCGGTCCTGAAAGTCTGTGACGCCAACGACCGCATAGGATGCCGTACCTTGCTATCCGTGATAGGTTATCCTACCTGTGAAAGGGATGGGAATATGCAGGTAACCCAGCTTTCAGACCACCGGTTTTCTGGATTGAGATCCTGTGATATTTGTTTATTGGCAGACAGTGTTACCAGGCCTATTGAGGGCCAAATTTGGAGCATTGTTATTGGGTTGATGAGACTTGATCATGAGCAGTGTTGATGGGTTTATCTGAGGCAGTTGTTAGAGATTCAGCTCTTGGTCCCTGCCGCACAGTTGCATCATTTGCATATTGCATTATTTGCATGATCATGAAGCATACCATTGACGTGTGTCTGTGTTGCAGGTGCATTTCATACCCTCGATTCTAGTGCCCGGATTTCTATCTACTATCGGCTATGATGAAGAAAACTGTGGCCTACAAATTACCTACTCCTGATGTGGCTCCGTTATTAGGTTTGATTGCCTTGGCTGGGGATGATGTGAGGAGTAGCTTCCAGAAGAGTTATGGGAGATTATTGAGACTAGTCTGTAAGCCAACTGGGCATGAGCTGAGTGGATTGTATACACTGATGCAGTTTTACGATCCTCCCTTGAGATGTTTTGTATTCCCGGACTTCATCCTGGCTCCGACCGTGGAGGAGTACGCCTCGATACTAGGGTTGACCATTCGGAACAGGGTACCATTTATTCATATGGGTGCCAAGCCCAAGATAGAGGATTTGGCTGTTGCTTTACACATAGATCCTTCAGAGTTGTTGTTGACTTCATGGAACGGAGTTCCTGGGTTTTCTCTCAAGTTCTTGGTAGCAAAAGCTCAGGAATACGCAAAGAATGGTTGCTGGGTGGTGTTCAATGCTATTCTGGCGTTGTGCATCTATGGTATCATTTTATTCCCGAATATGCCGGACTTCATTGATTTGGATGCCTTTCATCTGTTTGCGTCAGGCAATCCAGTGCCAACTTTGATAGGGGATTTCTACCATTCACTACACTACAAGAACGAGAATCGGCGAGGAAAAATCGTCTCTTGTTGTGTGCCATTATTGTACATGTGGTTTGATAGCCACATGCCCAAGAAGGGTAGCTTTGTTGAATCAGTGGATACAGTTGGATGGCCTCAACGGGTGATGGGCCTTTCTGCAGAGGAGATTGTCTGGTTTGATAGAGCTTTATTGGGATCGGAGATCATTTACAGTTGCGCTGGATTTCCTAATGTTCCTGTGATTGGAAGAAAGGGTTGCATCAACTATAATCCTTCGTTATTGGTCCGCCAGTTTGGTTACGCTTTGAGAAGCCCACCTAAGGATGAAGAAATACAGGAATCTCTGTATTTCACCGGCAATTTGAATGGAGATCTGTTAGCCAAGCTCCAGCACGCTTGGAACCACGTCTGCAAAAGAGGAAAGTCGTTGCTAGGCAAGAATGATAGTCGGGCCTACGCACCTTACAGGATCTGGATGCAAGATAAGGCAAAGCAGGCGCTGATGCCTTTTCCTGCAGTGTTACCTTCTACGCCCCTCATGAGTGAGGAGCCCACTACCGTTCCGGTCGAGAGGTACGAGCAAGTGTTAAAGGAGAAGGAAGATCTGATCAAAGCCAACGAGGAGTTGCAACAGAACTTATAACAAGGATAAAGCATTCATAGGTTTGTAGCATAGACTGATTTTAAGAGGGAGACTTGAGGAACCAACTAGCAGGTCAAGAAAATGGCACAATCATGAGCAATGATTCAGTTACAATCCAAACACAAAAAGTTTAATCCAAACAGAATTTCTAAGAGCCAAGTATGGATGAGTTCAGTTTTGAGTATTTGGTGGCAACATGTGATATTTGATTCTATGCACACAACAACAAAGTAAAGTACATAGGCATATTTAAAATGTATGTTTAGACATGTCTAGATGCCACAATCAAGGTTTTGATGTCTTATATAAAAAGTGATGCTTCCACTGTAATGGTTTTGGTTTGGCAGCATTAGTACATTAGAGAGATCACTATAAATTGACAGTTTAAGCAACATGACAAAATAATGGACATTCACCATAGTATGAACAGGGTATGAACAAGCCATTAATAGATCAAAAACATAGCATACACATCAAGCATCAATGAGCATTCCAGCAGAATCAAGAATTTCTAACAAAATGAATCAAAGCAAACAGCATTAACTTCAAACAAACTTGAGTTCTAACATAACAGCAAAATTTAACCATTCTTCCAAAACTGTTTTGACAGCATATTAGCCAAGCTCAACATATCATAATCAACATTTAACAAGAACAAGTTAATGCTCACAACAAGCCAAAAACAAATCATCACATACCAAACATCATGAAAGATCAACAATTGTTCATAAATTCAAAATATACCATAATGTTTAATAATGCCGATTCATAAAGAATGATGCAAGGGTTAATGAGGACTGATTACATACCTGTTGAAGGTCCTTTTAAGCAAGCTAACCTTGTTGAGAAAACCAGAGATCTTGAATTCAACTCTTTGCTTTTGCACCTTGCTTCAAACTTAAGAAACCACCACTTATGATGCCAAAATGAGAATCATGAATCTCCAATGATTGCTAAGGGTCTTGATAGGTGAGATAAGTTATATGTGAGGTGTCTAAGTGGTCACGACCTCAAGGAAAGGCTTGGAACTCAGTTTGGTGTTTTTTGTAGCTTTTGATCAAAGTAAGCCAAGTATGATGTTGACTTTTTGATTTCTTGAGATTTTTGGTGTTTCAAAGGATCATACACCTTCTATATATTATTTAGAAGATGTGTGGATGGTTTTGGGAGTGTTGGAAATCTTAAAAATGAAAATGGTGTGAAAGTTGTAAAATGCCCATTTTTGGTGTTTTTGAGCTTTTCTTCACTTACAAGCAAAGAGAGAAAGAGAAGGAGAGCTGTAATGCTTGGATATTGTGAGTAGCTCTGGTGTGTAAAAAAAATGAGGATGAGGTCTCTATTTATAGGAGAAAGAAGGATGAGGGCAGCTTTGTATTTTCCATTTTGGAGGGAGTTTCATGAAGTTTCTTTGAGAAATCTTGCAAGATCTTCTCATATCCACTCCATGGTTCAAGGGAGATCAGAAAACTCAAGTGGATATGGGCATGAAATGACTGAAGTGAGCTTAGAGTGTGTAGAATCCCTGCTGCAACAGTAGGAAATGAAAAAGTTTCTCTCTCATTCTTACACACTTGAATATTTTAATCCATCCATTGCCACTTGCATCCCTCTCTCCTCAATCTCTCTTTTTTCTGCATTTTCTTTACTCTACACATCTGAATATCACATTGAGTCATGATCCAAGGGTTGAGAGTGGTTAGAGATGAAAAATTCTGATTTTGAGAAGTTGGATCAAGTGTATTTTTAGTGTGACAGACCCAACTTTGAGGCACCATATCTTCCAGCTCACAACTCCTCTTGGGGAGTTCTTGTACTTTTTGGAAAGCCCTCATATAGATCTTCAACATTCATGTTTGTCAAAAGTTCCAAATCTATGTGCATCTTGGTTGAAAAGTCCCTTAAAGTTAGCAAAAAACAAGTTTTGATGCAGCCAGATTTTAAGAAATTCACCAAGTGTTTTGTACTAAAAAATGACTTTGATGATAACTCCAATTCCATGCATTTTCTGAGTGTGGACTAGTATAGGACTTTTGTAGGACTTGTTAAGATATTTCCAATGAGCTTTGAACCACTTCAATCGGGTGTGTGGTTAGGGAGTTAGGGTTTAGCCCCTTTCGAAACCCTAATTTCCCGATTTTTCGATTACTCTTACGTCCTTGATCCGATGATCATGAAAATTGATATGTAGGTCCCCCATGACATAAGGAACAACTTTGCTTCACAACTTGAAGTCCAATTCCTAAAATTTGAGGGGTTGACTTTTCGGTCAACCGTACGATCGATCGGCGCTTACCGGACCGTTCGTTCATATTTCGGAGCTTCCAAGACTTTGAAAATATTTGAGGGGACTTCACTAAGCCATATGAACTTTTTAAACCATACTTTTATCCTTGAATTACTTCCCAAATTTAAAGTCAAACTACAGTTGACTTTTTCAACCCGAAAAACCCTAATCGGGTGTCTTGAACTGCACTGCATCTCATCTGTAAGTGATTACTTCAAATTGAACTCATACATGGCCCAATATGGTACTCTTGATCTCATTTCATAAATGATTCAACCCAAAACATTGGTTGACCAATCCTCGAAACTTCGATTTTATCAGTACGGAGCCCCGTTTCATCTGTACCTTGACAAAAACACACTTCGAAACTTGTTAAGGTTAGATGAATAAATGCATATGATATGAAGAGGATATAAGGGGTCAAAATTTGGGGTGCAACAGTTGCCCCTATTTAAATGTCTTCACCCGATGGTAATGAGAGATGACAATCCTCATAGAATCGTGGTGAAAGATATTTAAATATAATAAACCAGAAATTTTGTCCCTTAGATCCGATGGCATGCAAAAGGACAAATGCAGAAATGTTATGATCTCTTCATGATGCTTTATGATGTTTGAATGTAAGACCAACGCAAACACGCGAGTAAAAGAAAAGAGTGGCTAAACCATGAGTAACTACTCACGAGGGACCCGATAACCTGGGGGAACTCTCACTGGGGAACAATCCCAGCAGAGAAGCAAAATCTTCACCGGGGAATGACGGAATAGAGACACGGACCTCACTGGGGATAACCAGATGAGAAATTTTCCTATAACGAAGAGTTCGAACGGGATCTTCAGGAAAAGATTAGAAACAAGACCAGATGTACTGGGGAGGCTAGCATCCACTAACTCCTCAAGACATCGACTAGGGAAAGCAAAAGGCTTCAACGGGGATACTGGTGACGGCCAGAGTAAACAAATGTTTCCAAAAGTACTAGTTACCACCAGACTTCCTGGGGAGATGATGATAACCAAATCAAAGTTCCAATTACAATTGGTTGCTAGTAACTACTAGATTCTAGCTGGGGAGATTGGTTACAACCGAATCAAAGGGTACCAATAACTATTGGATTTTCAAAGCGTTTGGTGACAACCAAGTTGGGAAGCGAAGGTCATAGTTGAATTTGGGTAATGCCAATAAATGGTCTTTAGGGATTTACTGGTGACGACCAGATCAAGAAGTACCAATCACGGTCGGATTTTTTTTTAATGCCAGCAACCTACTGGGATTTTTCTCGACGATTGGTGACGACCGAATCAAAGGAATGCGCCAATAATGATTGGATTCAAGCAACGCCAGTAATTACTAGACTTTTGTGTGAACATTGGTGACTACCGAGATTGATGATACCAATAACAATTGGATTTAAAGGATGCCAGTAACCACTGGGCCTTGGGGTGATAATTGGTAAGGACCAAATTGAAGGGTACCAATAACGATTGGATTTTCAAAGTGATGCTAGTAACTACTAGACTCTTCAAAGATTATTGGTTACAACCACGTCGTCGGTAACTATTAGTAACAACTAATCTTTCTTGGCGAATCAGATATTGCTAAACATAAATAACTCTCTCAAGCGGGAAACTGGTAATCCTCAAATTATCAACAAGAAGAGATGACAAACCCAATAAGTGACAACCTAGGGCAAAGAGAATGATAAAGACCAAAGGATCTCAAAGCAAACAGCCAATCGGACAGGGATTGAAACCAAATGCAAACAAATGCGTATGCTAATGTGATGCTATATGCAAAATGCAGACCGACCCACCAGGGAGAAAGAAACAAGATAAAAGAAAATGGGAGAAGACTCGTCACGCTGAGTCTCACTGCTTCCAAATTAACTACTGCTTCCTCTTGAGGTAGATGACGATCTTCCAAAATAATCGATACTCTTACACAGCTGCAGCAAAGAAACCCTGGTTTACAAGCGGGGACTGCTATTAAATTCCATTTGGTAGGCGATAGCAGACTCTTAAGGTTCAGAGAATCGTATAATACTGTCAAATTACTCATAAAGTTTTTCAATATGCTTAGTCAAATCAAATCTTTTTTTCTTTTGAACAACAATTTCGAATTTTCAAAATACTTTGCTTTTTAGAAAGAATCTTTATTTAACAAATAAGTGAGTTTGCATAACAAAAGCAAAAGATCGTGACAATGATTGGCCAAAATTCTAATTTTATTAATGGATGAGCACTTTACAAAGGGCAAAGCCTCGGGAACAAAATATATTCGGAAAAATGGCTAACAGAAGGGGTTACAGAATCCCATAATGAATCAGTCCTACTAACTAGCAGTCCATTGGTCCTTGTTGCTTCTGACGAGACTGATTTAGTTCCTTGCGTTGGCGCTTCGCCTTTGTGGCTCGTTCTCTTAAATCTTGAGCTTGTGCTTGGCTAGGCATAATACTTCTTTACTGCATCTGAGTTGACTGGGTACTTAAGTTGTTCCCCATCCATGGTCTCAAGGATTAACGAACCTCCAGAGAAAACAGTTTTCACCACAAACGGGCCATCGTAGTTGGGCATCCATTTGCCGCGTATGTCTTTTTGTGTTGGTAGGATTTTCCGGAGTACCAGTTCCCCTTCCCTGTACTCTTTGGGTCGTATTTTCTTGTTGAACGCCCTTACCATCTTTTGCTGGTAGATCTGGCTGTGGCACATAGCCGTCATTCTCTTTTCGTCGATGAGGTTCAAAGAGTCAAATCTTTCTTTTATCCATTCGTCTTCGTCGAGATCGGCCTCCTTTAAAATCTTTAAGGAAGGTATCCTGACTTCGATGGGTAATATGGCATCCGTTCCGTATACCAATGAAAAAGGAGTTGCCCCTGTCGAGGTTCGCATGGTTGTACGGTACCCATGTAGAGCAAAAGGCAACATCTCATGCCAATCCTTGTAAGTCACGACCATCTTTTGTATTATCTTTTTGATATTCTTGTTGGCGGCTTCGACTGCGCCATTCATCTTTGGTCTGTACGGAGACGAGTTGTGATGTTTGATTTTGAAGTCAGCGCAAAGCTCCTTCATCGTCTTGTTGTTCAAATTTGACCCATTGTCTGTAATGATCTGGTCGGGGATGCCATAGCGGCAGATGATTTCTTTCTTAATGAAGCGGGCGACCACTTGTCATGTTACGTTTGCATAGGATGCTGCTTCTACCCATTTGTTGAAGTAGTCAATGGCGACAAGGATGAACCGATGCCCATTCGAAGCTTTTGGTTCTATTGCTCCAATCATGTCTATTCCCCACATTGCAAATGGCCATGGTGATGTCATTACATTGAGTGGATGTGGAGGAATATGTACTTTGTCCGCATAGACCTGACATTTGTGACACTTTCGAGCGAAGAGAAT
Source organism: Lathyrus sativus (assembly GCA_963859935.3). Classification (NCBI taxonomy): domain Eukaryota; kingdom Viridiplantae; phylum Streptophyta; class Magnoliopsida; order Fabales; family Fabaceae; genus Lathyrus; species Lathyrus sativus. The sequence goes on from OZ012735.1 coordinate 38,685,716, forward strand.
GCAGTCAGCTTCTAGAGTCAACCAAAAGTATCCTGCTCTTAAAATCTTTTTAGCCATGGTGTGACCACCGGCGTGAGTACCAAACGTTCCTTCATGTACCTCAGTCATTATGAGGCTTGCTTATTTTTCATCAACGCATCGGAGTAAAACCATGTCGTGATTTCTTTTGTACAAAACGCCGTTGCTGATGAAGAATTTAGATGACAATCTTCGTATTTCCCTTTTATCGATTCTGGATGCATTGGCGGGGTACTCCTGGTGGCAAAGGAAGTTTCTGATATCATGAAACCACGGTTTTTCATCGGATTCCTCCTCTATTGTCATTACGTATGCGGGAACAATCCTTCTTTCGATGCGGATCAGTGGTGCCTCATTAACAAACTGGACCTTCCACATGGATGCCATCATGGCTAGAGCGTCGGCGATATGATTTTCTGCTCTTGGTACATGCTTGAAAGTGATTTCATCGAAGTATTTGTCCATCTCGAGGATGTGCTCCTTGTAAGGAATCAACTTTTCATCACGAGTTTCCCATTCTTCCTTGAGTTGATAGATTACTAAAGCGGAATCGCCAATTACCTCCAAGATTTTGATGCGAAGATCGATGGCAGCTTCCAATCCCAAGATACATGCTTCATACTCGGCTATGTTATTAGTACAAGAGAAACAGAGTCGTGTCGTGACGGCGGTGTACCCTCCAGTTGGATTTTTCAAAACATCTCCGATGCCATGCCCATTCTTGTTTGATGCCCCATCGAACATCATTTCCCAACGAGATCCGGGCTCAGGACCCTCATCTAGGCCAATTTCAGGTTTTGTTCTTTGAATATACATCACATCTTCATCAGGGAAATCAAAGTTGAGCGGCTGATAGTCTTCCATAGGGTGTTCAGCGAGGTGCTCTGACAAGATGCTTCCCTTGATAGATTTTTGAGCGACATACTGAATATCATACTCTGACAAGAGCATGTGCCATCTGGCCAGTCTTCCCGTCTGAGCTGGTTTTTCAAAAATGTACTTTATTGGATCCATTTTTGAAATTAGCATTGTTGTATGACAAATCATGTATTGCCTTAGGCGTTTGGCAGCCCATGCTAAGGCACAACATGCTTTCTCTAGCGGGGAGTAGCGACTCTCGCAGTCTGTGAACTTCTTGCTCAAATAATAGATTGCGTGCTCCTTTTTGCCCGACTCGTCAGTTTGGCCTAAAACGCACCCCATTGAATCTTCTAGTACTGTCATATACATGAACAAAGGCCTGCCGGGTACCGGAGGAATTAGCACTGGAGGTTCTTGTAAGTACTGTTTGATTTTCCGAATGCCGATTGACATTTATCATTCCAGACTACCGGTTGATCCTTTCGCAACAACTTAAAGATTGGTGTGCAAGTAGGGGTTAGATTGGAGATGAATCTAGAGATGTAATTTAGTCTCCCAAGAAACCCTCTGACTTGCTTCTCTGTTCTAGGGGAAGGCATTTCTTGAATTGCTCTGACTTTGTCAGGATCTACTTCAATTCCTCGCTGACTGACGATGAATCCAAGTAATTTCCCTGATTGAACCCCAAAAGTACATTTAGCTGGGTTCAGCCTCAGTTGATATTTTCGAAGTCTCTTGAACAGCTTTAGCAGATTATCCAGATGATCTTTCTCGTTTAAGGATTTTGCGATCATATCGTCTACGTACACTTCAATCTCTTTATGCATCATATCATGAAAAAGTGTGACCATAGCCCTCTGATATGTTGCCCCTGCATTTTTCAATCCAAATGGCATGACCTTATAACAATAAGTGCCCCACGGTGTGATGAATGTCGTCTTCTCCATGTCGGCTGGATCCATTTTTATTTGGTTATAACCAGAAAACCCATCCATGAATGAGAATACAGCGAAACTTGCAGTGTTGTCCACCAGTGTGTCAATATGTGGAAGAGGGAAATCGTCTTTTGGACTTGCTTTATTCAGATCCCTGTAATCAACGCACATTCTGACCTTGCCGTCCTTTTTTGGTACTGGTACTATATTGGCCACCCATTCTGGATATTTAGCTACAGCTAAAAAACCTGCGTCAATTTGTTTCTTGACCTCATCCCTGATTTTGAGAGCCATATCTGGTCTTGTCCTGCGAAGTTTTTGCTTGATGGGAGGACATTCTGGTTTTAAAGGGAGTTTGTGCATAACGATGTCAGTATCCAACCCAGGCATATCTTGATAAGACCAAGCGAATATGTCGACATATTCTTTGAGGAGCACTATCAACCCGTCCTTGACTTCTTGTCCTAACAATGCCCCAATCTTGACCTCTCTTCTTTCAAATTCAGATCCCAAATTGACGACTTCTGTCGGCTCTTTGTATGGTTGAAGACATGCATCTTCGTATTCAGTCATCCTTTTCAATTCTTCGGGAACTTCTAGGTCTTCATCACTCTCTTCTTCAGCTTGAAAGACGGATGAACTGCTAGTAGATGGAACTGAATGATCACAGGATTCTGTGGGTGATGGAGGTGTTCTGCATGTTTTTTCATATTTTGGGAATATCAAGCACACACACATAGACATGCAGATGAAGGGTAGTTTTTTTTTTTTTTTTTTACAAAAAATAACCATTTTTCCTTTTCAAAAACGTGGAATGACGAGTCAATAAATAAACAAGAATTTTAACAAAAACACTTCTTCATTCATAGATCTTTCAAATCACAAAGTGGCCCATACAAAATTATTCACAGGTTTTGGGCAAAAACCTGGAATTTTTCAAAAGAAAAAACAAAAAAGAAACTTAACAAAGCAAATGCATTACTCTAAGGGTAAAAAGACAGGTATTTCCACGGTCTCCCAATTGCTCAGAGTTGCTCCTCCTCGGATGATTAGGCCATCAAGGTCGCTATCTTCCTCTTTAGTAATGATAGCATTAATCTGTAGCCCTCCGCTGACGAAAGTCTCTTTCAAAGATTTCTTCTTCATGGTGTCTTCTTCTGGTTCTTCTTCTGGAGTTGGTTTGTAACCCAACCCTCGTCGGTCGCTTTTAGCACGAGCATCCACTTGAATGATTTCTCCCCATCCTAGCGGGAGTCCAGTTTTTATTGCTGCTTTGATACTTTGAACCGAGGCGAAGGATGGCCCACAAGTTATTTCTGATTCATCCACCAGAGTAGCATGTGCTATTTCCAGAGCTTGGAAGGCTGTTTCAAGAGAGTTTTCATCTGCTTCGATATATCGGAAAGAGGACAGGTTGCTCACCATGAGCTCTTCTTCTCCGTGGACAATCACCAGTTGATCATTAACGATGAACTTCATTTTCTGATGTAGGGTGGAGGTCACAGCTCCTGCAGCATGGATCCAAGGTCTACCCAACAGACAGCTATAGACTGGATTGATGTCCATTATCTGGAAAGTAACTTCAAAGACCTGCGGTCCTATAATGATAGGTAGGTCCACCTCTCCAATCACAGTTCTTCGAGATCCGTCAAAAGCTTTGACCACTAAAGACGTGGGTCTCATGGCAGCGCCTTGATAAGCTAATTTGGCTAGCGTCCTTTTTGGCATTACGTTTAAGGCTGATCCGGTGTCGACAAGCACCCTGGACAGTGTATCTTCCTCACATTTGATTGATACATGCAAAGCACGGTTGTGTTTGCGTTTTTCCGCTGTTAGATCATTGTCGTCGAAGCTTAAAGTATTACATGCAGTGATGTTGGCTACCACTGAGTCAAATTGTCCCACAGTAATGTCTTTAGTCACATGTGCTTGAGTCAAAATCTTCAGAAGAGCTTGGCGATGCACCGGGGAGCTCAATAGCAGTGACATGACAGATATCTTTGATGGAGTCTGGTTTAATTGATCAATTACTCGATAATCACTTTTACGAATGATTCTCAGGAACTCTTCATCATCATTTTTGAGCGAGTCCTTCTCTTTGCTGACCGGTGCTTCAGTAATGGTCTCTTTCGACACTGGCTCTTTGGTTGCAGCTTTCTTGAGAGTAGGTTCTTTGGCCACAAAAACCTTAGGGGTATGAAATTTTGGTGGAGGAACAGCGTTGTTCGACTTTGGCTGGTATATTCGTCCACTTCGCGTCATTTTACTGCTACCAACAATATTAGCTACACCATCTTGTTTCCTTCCTTTGATGATGCCTTCGTACCTCGTGTAATCCTCCTTTCGTGCCGCGGCCATGGGATGGAGTTCAGGCCCTTTTGTTGGATCAAATTTGGGCTGGCTTCTTCCAAACCTGGGTATCATTTCTTCGTGGAACACAGGTCGAACACTCCTGTTTCGACCCATACTATTACTGTCAGAGTATAGGAATACAACCCTCCCCCTTGGTTCTTCCGGCATGTTGAACACTGGTTCGATCACAGCTATATCTTCTTTCTTTCTGCTACTGATCTCTATCATCCCTTGGTCGAGCAGAGCCCTGATATCTTTTTGTACAAGATCGCAACCTTGTGGAATTGATTTGCATTGTTCGCAATCCTTGTGAGATGTTTTGAGTGCCCAAGCTTGGGCGAGGCGCTTATGCAGCTCTGCTAAGGGCACCTTAATCTCTCCGACGGTAGTGACAGCCTTGTTTTCTGAACCTTCCCCTTCTTCAGTGATAGCATTTACCCTAGCATGATTTGGTAAGGGATTATCTTTCACATTTGGAGGATTGTCTTCGAAGGATAGGATTCCTTGTTCGATCAGTTCACGGACGAGGTGTTGTAGCGCAAAGCAGTCCTCTAGGTCATGTCCCGGCGCATTTTCATGAAAAGCGCAGTGAGCATTAGCATTGTATTAGTAAGGCAATGGATTAGGCGGAGGACCTAATTTTCTTGTTTTGATAAGGCCCCTTTTTATCAGACCAGGGAATAATTCCGTGTAACTCATGGGTATAGGCTGGATTTTAGGCCTATTTCCTGGATAATTTGCTCTTGGAGCCCTCGCTTGAGGCTGTTGATTCTGATAATGAGGCCGTTGATTTTGTGCGGGTGCCACCTGCTGAGAACCGTGCTGATTTTGCTGTTGAAAGACTGGCGTCACTGCCGCTACATAAGATGGTCGGTAATACTGCTGACGGTTTGTTGAGTTTTGGGCTCCTTTTCCGTGCGTCACAGCGCTTACCTCAACCTTTTTTTTCTTATGGAAACTTTTGATCGGTTTCTTAGATGTACCGGTGTTGGAACTAGTACTTGATGCTGTTACTTTTCTGTTTTTCAAACCCGCTTCTACCTTGACTCCTACGGCCACAATGTCAGAGAAATTTGAAGTAACACTACTGATTAATCTCTCGTAGAATTCTGGTCTGACAGTGTCGACAAACCAGTCCGCCAGCTCTTTTTCAGTAATAGGTGGTTCCACTTGAGCTGCTACTCCACGCCACCTTTGCGCGTATTCTTTGAAGGACTCTGTATTTTTCTGCGTCATACTGAGCAGCTGACGACGATCCGGTGCTAAATCCATATTATATTTGTATTGCTGGACAAAGGCGTTTGACAAATCCTGGAAGTTGTGAATCTTTGCCTGATCAAGACCAAGGTACCATTTTGCTGAAGCCCCTTTGAGGCTATCTTGGAAACAATGGACTAGTAATTTGTCATTTTCGATGTGAGGGGCCATCCGCCGGCAATACATTATTAAATGGACTTTAGGACATGTGGTTCCGTCATATTTGTCAAAGATTGGCATTTTGAACTTGGGCGGGAATACCAAGCCGGAAACCAGACAGAGATCTTTGGCATCAGACCCAAAGACATTGTTCCCTTCGAAAGCTCTCATCTTCTTGGCCATAATGTCCATCTCTACTCTTAACTTTTCGTGCTTTTCATCTTCAATCTCAGAATCGTCGGGGATATCAAAGATCGGTGGTTGATTACTAAAGACAGGGCGAACTGTAGTTGGTCCACCTGCTTGAGTAAAGATCGGATTCTGGGTTGTCGGATCAAATAACGGCTGGAAACCAGAGGATTGTGCGTTGTTGACGGTCGGCACAAAGCCTGGGGGCATGCCATATGGAAATTCTGCAGTAGTTACTGGAGCAGCTGTGACGTGAGCTGTTGCCGTGGTAATTTCAGAAATCGCAGTAGGCTGAGTGTCCATCTTGGCTCTGATTATGTTGAGAGCTTCCAAGATTTGACTGACGTCTCCCTTGATCCCCTCGATGTCATTGTCCATCTGTTCGATTCTTTGATCGTTGTCAGCCATCCTCTCTTGAGCTTTTGATCTGGTATTGTACTTGTGAGACCTCAGTGTGACTTCCTTCCCTTTCCTGGAGACGAAAACTCATGAGTTGTGGACCTCCTAACGCGGAACCAATGCAGAATGAAATGTGAATGCAAAATGCTAATGCAAAAATGCGTTAACCATTCAAGGAAAGACAATATTTGTTTACAAACAAAAATAATTTTGAGCAACATGTAACGACGTGTTTTCCAAAAAACATCTTTCATTGATAGTTTAAACTTCATTACAATGGATGGCTCTTGCTAACAAACAAGACCTTTTTGTTACAACAGAAACAAAGTGCGACAAAAGTACATAACACAGGATTTTGATCCTTTTTAGGGAAAACAGGAAAAAGCAACGTATTTGATCATTCTAATTAGACGATCCTTCTCCTTCTTGGGTATCCCTGCGAGCACGGTCTTGACGGATGATTTCCCATAGGTCTTCGTTCTCGCGCTGGGCTTTGACGAGTTCGTACTTTAATTCTTCTCTGCTCATGAGAGGGTCAGGTTCCATTACTATCTCATAGTCACGGGTGTAGAACATTGTTAATGCTATCTCCTTAGACCAGAGTAGATAAGCTTTTGTGGTTAGGCAGCTGATTCCTTCTACTGCAGTCATCCCATGCACATTAGGGTGCCTAGAAGCATAGTCAAATCGTGCTTCCAATTCTCGGTTACTTTCTGTTTCGCAGAAGTAAGGTCGCAGCAGTTCTGGCTCAGGCTCGGGTCCTGTTGAGTATCCATATTGGCGCTGAGCCATTACCGGATTGTAAGTGATGATTCCCTTGGTTCCAACGAGAGGGACATTGGAAAAGTTTCCAAAGCTGGGAATCATGGGTATGCCACTGAGGTTGGGGTCATACCAAGTGATATCATGATGCTGAAGAGCGGCAAGTCTCGCAATCCACGCATTTTTGCTGTGACAGTTCCAGAAAACATGAGTCCTGGGCAGATGTGATGTGAACCATTTGCTGAGTAATGCAAGGCAACATGAAAATTGCCCAATGTCAAACAGTTTGTGACAGTGAATGACCACATATGTATCCGCCAGAATAGCATACACAGGGTTCTTGGTGAGGAAAAGACGGATTGCCTCTTCGCTGATGAACTCGTAGTTACTTGGGAAAAGATACAACCCATAAATCAACAAGGCTAGAATGGCTTCAAATATGCCTAAATTCCTGTTTTCATAGTGATATTCAGCCATCACCATTAATTGCCTTATTTCCATTTCGTAATAACCTCCTTTTGCTTTCATGGTGGGCAACTCTTCAGGCCTAAGCTGTAATGCTCTTGCCAAGTCTCCTTTTTTTAACTTTCCTTGTCGAGGCAAGACGGTCAATGGAATCTTCAGGTAGCTTGTGTACTCCTCTATGGTAGGGAGTAACTGGAAATCTGGAAAGACGAAACAATGATACCCAGGGTGGTAGAATTCCACAAGAGCTTGTAACATGTTTTCATCAACCGGAGTGGTTAACAGAGATAAGAGATCCCCATACTTTGCAACGAATGTCTCGTAGTCTTTGACAAGACTTGCTAGAATTTGAAGGTCACCCAACCTTAAATCAGGGCAGGGAAGTGCATCTCGCCATGCCATGTTGTGTCTGCAAAAATAAAAATCGAATTTCCTTGAATGGTTAGAAAATGCGAATGATGTGAATGTGTAACAATATCATGGAACCCAGGTTTTTTGCAAACATCAAAAAGTCTTCATAGACCAAATTTCATTACTTTTAAAAGTGAATTACAATCAGTTGGTACTTCTTACAAAAGTCCTAATCCTCGACATAAGATAAAATAAAGTCTTCTCTTGCTTTGAGCTTCTTCATCTCCTTCTCTATCTGTGCTTTCTCAAGAATGAGCTTGTCCACCATGAGCTTCCAAGGGTTGGACTGTGAGGAAGACGGATCTTCTTGAGTCTTTCTTTTCTTATAAGAGAGTACCTCTTCGTTCTTCAACTGCAATTGCTTCTGAAGTTCTTCATTTTCTTCAACAGCTACCTGATATTTGTTTCTCCATGCATCCTCAGTTTGTCGTGACTTGTTCAGAGCAATCTTCAATTTTTCCTCTTTAGACATGAAAATCAGAGTGGGCTCTTCTTTGAAGACCATGGGCCTTTGCCGAGGGTAAGGCATCTTCAGTGTGATGGCTCTCTTTCGGACCCACTGCAGGTATGGCTCCAAGGAGACACAACTAGGCTTTCCTAAATCTTTCTTTCCTTTTTTGTGCAGATGACCCCAAGCATTTAAAATTTCCCTTTTCATCTCCGGATCACTATTTTCTTCCTTGAAGAAGATGCTTTCCACATGAGCACTATGGGGTTTGTCTTTCAATGGGTACCCCATTTGTCGACGAGCAAGGACTGGATTGTAGCTAATCCCTCCATTGGTGCTAAGAAGAGGCACATTGCCAAATTCTCCACAGCTGTCAATAATCAGTATTCCGTCGTAGTCTCGACTGTACCAATCAATGTCGGAATGAGTAAGGGCCATGACTTTTTGGGACCACCATCCTTTCTTTGGACTACAGAAGGCATGAGCTTTGGGTAGGTGAGACATAAACCACTTATATAGCAATGGAACACAGCAGGTGATCATTCCTCCCTTGTGATAGTTTCTCATATGAATAGAGTGATATGCATCTGCTAGCAGAGTAGGTACAGGGTTCTTTTTCAAGAAGATTTTGATGGCATTGAGGTCCACAAAACCTTCGAAGCTCGGAAACAGGAAGACACCATAGAAGAGTAAGGCAAGAATAGCCTCAAACGCATCCATACTCAAATGGTCAGCATAGTATTGAGCTTTTTCAATCAAGAACTTTGTAGTTAAACCAAAGACTCCTCCTTTCGTAGTCATGTTCTTTTGGATATCGACTAACCCCAAGTGTGTTGTTTTAGCAATATCCTGTTCTTTGGGATCTGCCTCCATGATCGGAAAAGGAGATTCTTCTAGAATGGGCAACCCGAGTATACAAGAATATTCTTCTAGTGTGGGCACCAACTGGTAGTCGGGGAATGTGAAACAGTGATAGACAGGGTCATAAAACTAGAGGAGTGTAGTGAGAAGCCCTTCATCCATCCTATTCTTCATCCTCAAAAGTGACAATAGATTCCCATATTTGCTTTGGAATTCTTCTGGATCGGTTACCAAGGCACTCAACCTTTTAAGCTCTCCCAAGTTAAGACCCTTGTAAGTGTACTTTACAGTTTTCCTTCTTCCACTGTCCATGATGACCTTGATGTTTACAAACAAAAAGAATCTGAGTTTCATGATATTGAATGATATGATGTTTATGAATGCAAAGATGCACAAACACACATAAGCACATATACACATATAGGCAAACATTAGACAAGGCTTGGGTTATGAAGCATGGAGTCAAGGTTTACCCATCCCAAAGGTTTATACTACGAGGTGATTTGTACCTGCCGAACGGGTTCTAACACAGTTCTCAGAGTCAGCAACCCATCTTTCGGATATTACCAATTTCCCAAATGACTCGGTAATTGGTAATATTCTCAAGAGAGTCTCGTCTAAGTGTAGTATCGTGTATCAACTATTTCGGAATTACTCCCTCATAGCCATCGCACTACGTCCTAGTAAGGCCAAAGTGTGGGAAAGAGGTAATCTAAAGGTCCACAGTGTCAACGGCTCCTTTATTGAGGGTAGTAATGTTTTCATGAATACTCAATCAAAATCACTAATCCTCATAAGGGCCTACACTGAGCGGTGGTTTCTCAAGTTAGCTTGGTCGGGAATCAACTCCCTATAAGCCTTCTTGAATATACCACCATCCTATCATAAGTGCACTCGAATACGGGTATAGTACTGTCTCACCACTCAAAGTTCCCAACACAAGCATTTATATTGACAAATATACATGTTAAGCAAATATTCACAAACATAGCAATGTAATCAAGCAAACTAGGCTAAACCCTCAAGTTTAAAGCTTCCCCAGTGAAGTCGCCATCTCTGTTGCGGTGAAAATCGGATGTCAAGCTATTGAGTTAACTCGAATCTTAATTCTTTTACAACCGAACTTTAATTTATCTAAAGGAAAGGTCTAAAGAAAGAAAAACCCTTTTCGCGATGTAACAACAACGCTAAGAGATTCGGGGATCGGGGGTTGGTTATGCCTAGGGTAGGTATCTCACATCCTAGACATCTGTAGTATTCTACAGGAACCTTTTGTTTAATTACATGCTAAGTTTGTTAAATGTTGGCTAAAGTTGGAATTGGGTAAAGAGTGTAGATTGATAGATGAAGACCTAAGATTGTTTCTAAGTTTGCTCGCAAAGACGTCGCGTCCTCTGCCTACGTATCCTAACTAGGATAGAATCAGAGCAATCGTAGTTCACCTCACAAGGGTTAAAGAACACTTGATTGTGATCAAGGTTCAATGGGGAGAAAACATAAAAATGTTTGTATAGAGTTTGACAAAACTCTCTAGACCTATATTATAACACTCAAAGGGAAATAAGCAATCATTACTATGATTCTTATATAGAGTTTACAAACTCTATCCTAGGGTTCTAGTTGAAGATCACTCCTAGTAGAGGTGGGTCTTTTAGACTTAAGCAAAGTCTAGGGTTTTGTGAGCTAGGGTTGAAGGATGACTAAAAAAGTCAAAAGAGTAATGAGCTTTCCATGACACAAGGGTCAATGGAGAGACTTTTCCTTTGGAAGGAGAGAGGGGAGGCAACTTGGATGAGAACTAGAGAGTTCCATCACTTGGGGAATAAATACTTAACAAAGCATAGATATTCAAGTATGAGGAATATAGAAGACAATGACTATAATCAAGGACTAACCAACACATTACAATGGCAAGTATTTTAGTTAGGATGAATGGTTACAACCAAGCATATTACAATAAGCATGTCTTGACAAAGATGTAGGTATATTTTGACAAAGATTGAAAGCATGATGAAGGTAACAACCATATAAACAAATGACAATTTGAAAGTAATAACTATGCCTAGATAACAATCTCACACAATTAAATAAATTAGTTTAACCTCATAATTTAGGAGGAATGAATGAGACAAGATCAAAACAAGTAAACATGTAAATTACAATGGGCATGTACTTTAAGTAATATCAATCCAATAGTCAATCATCTTAACAAATATTTGAGCAACAATCATACAAATAAGTCACAACTTAGAAGGATCATTTTATAAATTCAAAGTAAATCAAAGATAACAACATTTAGGCAACTGATGACAATTAAGTACGCAAGCAATGATCGCAACAGTTAAGCTTAAGGACTATGGGAAGGGAACAGTAAGTTATGAAGTTAACCAACAAGAGATAACATATCAATATGTTAACAAACACAAAGAAATTAAATACTCACAAGTCTCACAAGATAGAGTAATCATGGCATAAGGGGAAATTAATCGAGACGTAAGGTGACGATCTAAGAGTGAATCTATTAACAAGTATACAAAAGCGTTGTTAAAATAATTAATCATGAGATTTCAATCCACCAAACAAAACTAGACATTACAATGAAGCGTTTGCAAAAAGAATGAGTTAAAAAAATGAAAGATGAACAAGCTACGAATATTTGAAATTTGATTGATAAAATAAATAAACAAACCAATAAAAAGAATGGGCATGGGTGGGGATTGAACCCACGCCCTTGTGCTTACAAATAATGACAAGCTAACCACCAGGCCACAACACGCGCATGTGTTAGAAGAATAGAGAGAATGAAGGAAATGATTTACCAATGAAAATTGAAAAATAAAAACAAAAGGGTTCGACCTCCACCCGGATCGAACCCTTGTCATGCAGGTGAAAGGCGAAGTTAAGAGTAAGTTGCTTACCACTGGGGTGGCTGTACATCCAAGTACAAAGCCACCCCTAAAAATACATAAGGCGTGTTTTCTTGAGAAATCTGGGGCAAACATGAAGGCCAAGAACCAAGTTCAAACATAAACACGTTTTGATTCTTACCTCAAACAAGACTCAATGAAATTTAGCAAAGTTTTAATTGGAACTGATTAACTTTTTATGAGGAATTCAAAGGCACGGCTTATTCCTTGAAATGACATCCACAACTCTCAAAACGATTGTTCATGCAAATTAAGTTTTGGAATGTGTTTTGAAAATTCAAAACCAGGACAGATGCAGATTAAGATGGTGGTGGTAGTTTTTGAAAATCACTTTCCTATTGAAAAACCCGATAGGGGCTATGTTATGCCTCAAAATTTGCAATTTGACATGAACACACTTATACAGTCACATTAAATCCACACAAAGCACACATACACTTTAGTCAAATGATATTTAAGCAAACAAGAACATTTTCATGGCCAGAATTCATAGACTGTGGAAAATCAAACTTAAGTTGCAAATTATCAAAAACAAACATGCATGACAGTAGGGGTTTTTGAGTTCCATGGCAATGCAGACCAAAGTAAACTTGTAAACATATTCCAAACATGATTTTAAGTGTGTGTATGTGAAAAATTTAGAAGTGGAACAAGTGTGTGGAAGTGTGGTATTCAAAGTGCTTTTTGTGTGTGTTGTGTGCATGTGATGGTACAGGTTGGTGTTCATGAGATATTCAATGGTTTGGTTCATACAAACATGTCAAAAATGACCATATTAAACTGTTGTAACACAAAACTTGCAAGGAAAATCATTAATTCAAAATCTGGTATGTGATATGCTAGCATATGAGAGGAAGAGTATCTCATGAGTGACATTATGGTACAGTGTGTTTCTAAGCAAAGCAAGGGTTCCAACATCACATATATATTTAATACAAAGTGTGTGCAAGGTGCTTTTCTTGAAAAACAAGGTATTGCCAAAAGTGGCTAGGTGTGTGGAGGTGTGATGACATTCTTGCATTTTGAAAGTGAATTTCTATAATTGAGGGATTTTTGATGAAATGATTGTGCAAGCATGTTTCAAATGACTAAAGTGAGGTGTGGTGCAGTAGTTTGAATGAAAAACAATTTGGTGCAAAATATAGCATTTGAGTTGCATGAGTGAGTGTGTGACAAGTAGTGTTGAAGTATGAAATTCAACACACTGTTTTCAATGCAGAATGATGACATTAACCTTCTTCAAATGATCAAAATGAAATGCTCCAATGATTGTTTTAATGAAATCTAACTGTATGCAAAAAGTGGCTCATGAGGGCTTTTTGTAGTTTTTCAAATTCATGCCAAAGTGTGAAATGGAATTCTATGTGCAGACAAGGCAAGGCAGATACATAAGCATGCTTCAACTGCATAGTTAGACATGTCTAGATGCTAAAATCCAGGTTTTACTACCCTATGCAAAAAGGATGTCTCAGAAAATGGCACAATCTTGAGCAATGATTCAGTTACAATCCAAACACAAAAAGTTTAATCCAAACAGAATTTCTAAGAGCCAAGTATGGATGAGTTCAGTTTTGAGTATTTGGTGGCAACATGTGATATTTGATTCTATGCACACAACAACAAAGTAAAGTACATAGGCATATTTATAATGTATGTTTAGACATGTCTAGATGCCACAATCAAGGTTTTGATGTCTTATATAAAAAGTGATGCTTCCACTGTAATGGTTTTGGTTTGGCAGCATTAGTACATTAGAGAGATCACTATAAATTGACAGTTTAAGCAACATGACAAAATAATGGACATCCACCATAGTATGAACAGGGTATGAACAAGCCATTAATAGATCAAAAACATAGCATACACATCAAGCATCAATGAGCATTCCAGCAGAATCAAGAATTTTTAACAAAATGAATCAAAGCAAACAGCATTAACTTCAAACAAACTTGAGTTCTAACATAACAGCAAAATTTAACCATTCTTCCAAAACTGTTTTGACAGCATATTAGCCAAGCTCAACATATCATAATCAACATTTAACAAGAACAAGTTAATGCTCACAACAAGCCAAAAACAAATCATCACATACCAAACATCATGAAAGATCAACAATTGTTCATAAATTCAAAATATACCATAATGTTTAATAATGCCAATTCATAAAGAATGATGCAAGGGTTAATGAGGACTGATTACATACCTGTTGAAGGTCCTTTTAAGCAAGCTAACCTTGTTGAGAAAACCAGAGATCTTGAATTCAACTCTTTGCTTTTGCACCTTGCTTCAAACTTAAGAAACCACCACTTATGATGCCAAAATGAGAATCATGAATCTCCAATGATTGCTAAGGGTCTTGATAGGTGAGATAAGTTATATGTGAGGTGTCTAAGTGGTCACGACCTCAAGGAAAGGCTTGGAACTCAGTTTGGTGTTTTTTGTAGCTTTTGATCAAAGTAAGCCAAGTATGATGTTGACTTTTTGATTTCTTGAGATTTTTGGTGTTTCAAAGGATCATACACCTTCTATATATTATTTAGAAGATGTGTGGATGGTTGTGGGAGTGTTGGAAATCTTAAAAATGAAAATGGTGTGAAAGTTGTAAAATGCCCATTTTTGGTGTTTTTGAGCTTTTCTTCACTTACAAGCAAAGAGAGAAAGAGAAGGAGAGCTGTAATGCTTGGATATTGTGAGTAGCTCTGGTGTGTAAAACAAATGAGGATGAGGTCTCTATTTATAGGAGAAAGAAGGATGAGGGCAGCTTTGTATTTTCCATTTTGGAGGGAGTTTCATGAAGTTTCTTTGAGAAATCTTGCAAGATCTTCTCATATCCACTCCATGGTTCAAGGGAGATCAGAAAACTCAAGTGGATATGGGCATGAAATGACTGAAGTGAGCTTAGAGTGTGTAGAATCCCTGCTGCAACAGTAGGAAATGAAAAAGTTTCTCTCTCATTCTTACACACTTGAATATTTTAATCCATTCATTGCCACTTGCATCCCTCTCTCCTCAATCTCTCTTTTTTCTGCATTTTCTTTACTCTACACATCTGAATATCACATTGAGTCATGATCCAAGGGTTGAGAATGGTTAGAGATGAAAAATTCTGATTTTGAGAAGTTGGATCAAGTGTATTTTTAGTGACAGACCCAACTTTGAGGCACCATATCTTCCAGCTCACAACTCCTCTTGGGGAGTTCTTGTACTTTTTGGAAAGCCCTCATATAGCTCTTCAACATTCATGTTTGTCAAAAGTTCCAAATCTATGTGCATCTTGGTTGAAAAGTCCCTTAAAGTTAGCAAAAAACAAGTTTTGATGCAGCCAGATTTTAAGAAATTCACCAAGTGTTTTGTACTAAAAAATGACTTTGATGATAACTCCAATTCCATGCATTTTCTGAGTGTGGACTAGTATAGGACTTTTGTAGAACTTGTTAAGAGCTTTCCAATGAGCTTTGAACCACTTCAATCGGGTGTGTGGTTAGGGAGTTAGGGTTTAGCCCCTTTCGAAACCCTAATTTCCCGATTTTTCGATTACTCTTACGTCCTTGATCCGATGATCATGAAAATTGATATGTAGGTCCCCCATGACATAAGGAACAACTTTGCTTCACAACTTTAAGTCCAATTCCTAAAATTTGAGGGGTTGACTTTTCGTCAACCGTACGATCGATTGGCGCTTACCGGACCGTTCGTTCATATTTCGGAGCTTCCAAGACTTTGAAACTCTTTGAGGGGACTTCACTAAGCCATATGAACTTTTTAAACCATACTTTTATCCTTGAATTACTTCCCAAATTTAAAGTCAAACTACAGTTGACTTTTTCAACCCGAAAAACCCTAATCGGGTGTCTTGAACTGCACTGCATCTCATCTGTAAGTGATTACCTCAAATTGAACTCATACATGGCCCAATATGGTACTCTTGATCTCATTTCATAAATGATTCAACCCAAAACATTGGTTGACCAATCCTCGAAACTTCGATTTTATCAGTACGGAGCCCCGTTTCATCTGTACCTTGACAAAAACACACTTCGAAACTTGTTAAGGTTAGATGAATAAATGCATATGATATGAAGAGGATATAAGGGGTCAAAATTTGGGGTGCAACAGTAGGACGCCTATGCAATTAGGGTTTTAAAATATTCAAAGGTTAAGGCTATTGACTCGGCGGTCAAACTGTTAGTGCTAATCCTTCGGAAGGGCGTTAACGGTAAATGATGCAAACGACAAATTATTATATGGAAAATTTTGAAATATAGGGAAGTGCGAAACAGTAAAGGAAATGCACCGCAACGATATACTTGCATAAGTTACAATCATGAAAAATGCAAAAATAATGACGGAATAAAAGCGACGATAGCCTCACATAATTACAACCAAAACACTAAAATACGAAGAAAAAAAGCATGGATTATTAAACAGAGACGAATAGGGATCAAATGATGGCCAGACGAAAATTGAAGCGGCCAAAGTAGGAGTTCTTTATTTTTTTGAATTTTTGTTTAAAAAAAATAATTTATTTTAATTTTGACTAAAAATGAATTTTTATTATGAGTCATTAATTTAATTTTAACAAAGAATTTAATTTGTAGTTATTAAAAAAAAAATTTTAATTATAAATTATTAAAAATTAACTTAACTATAAATTATAAAATTTTGTTACTAACTATAAATTATAAAAAAAGAATTACTAGATATAAGTTATAAAAAAAATTGGTTACTAATTCTAAATTACCAAAAAAACATTACTAATTTAATTTGTTAAAACATTAATTATGAGTTAAAATATTAGTAATTATAAACTATAAAAAGGTTACTAATTAAAAATTATAAAACATTACTAATTTAATTTATTAAAACATTAATTATGAATTAAAATATAAATAAAAAAGAAAAAAAAAGTAATAAATAAAGAAGTGGGGGGACACGTTTTGCTGAACGGTTCTTTTTAGGTTTTTCATTGAAACCTCTTTTCTTCTTTCAAAGGGGTCGGCGGCCATTATTGTTGTCTCCGAGCTTTTCCTTATTCTTCGGTTGCATGGCCTTTTTTTTGCTTCACTTTCTTTCCTTTTTCTCATCTAATTGCTTTGATGATTCTGAAAAACAACAAACAACACACAACATGGTTAATGGATTACTCACCCTTTTTACGGGTTGGAAGTGGTCTGTTTGTGACTATGACGGTGGTGTTCGCAACACTTGATCCGATGATGGACGGTCGAACGATGATGATAGTGAGTCAAACTTACATCTGAGTCAAACTTTGTGTGTTTTGTTGTTTGATCCATGAGTTGCGTAAACTTTGGAGAATTCTTGTTAAGGGCTTGTTTGGCAGAACTCATTTTCATGAAAAAAATGCTTTATAAAAAGCACTTTTTTCAAAACCACTTTTCTTGAAAATCACTTTTAAAAAAATCACTTTTCTCTCTCTGACTGGAATTAGAACAGGTTCTGCCGGTCTTGTGCCGAAGTCGGAAAATAAGTCGGGAGCTGGCAGCGGAATATTTTGTTGTCCTCCCGACGCACCCAATGATGATCTTATTGCTGAGGGTGTCGGATCAAAACAAATTAACTTTAATTAGCTCTATTATTTTCAAATGTTATTGATGTTTCAGGTTCGAAGAAAAAGTCGCAGGTCGAGAATCGAAGATCGGACTCATAGATAGTTTTAGGACAAAAATAGGACTTTTTGATAATTATCATCATTTTCTTGTAATATTGTAATAAAACAAAAATTGAAATGAATAAAATCCAATTATTTTTCCAATTGCCTTTTACAATTTCCGATTTCAATTCCCGATTAAAATCTCCAAATAACCTCATCTGAATAAATTCAACTTGTTTGATTAAATCCAAATGGCTAAACTCTTCATCCAAATAAAATCAAATTGATTAACTTTAAGCATTATTTTCTTACAATTACCTTTTCGATTAAATTTCCTGACATAATTCCTCCGATTAAATTTTCCAATTACAATATCTGATTAAGATCTCCGAATAAACTCCTCAGATAACTTAAACGAATAAACTTATTTAATTAAATTTATCCGACCAAATTTCTCCGTATAAACTCAACCGATTAAATTCGCCCGACTGAGTTCATTAGATTAAATTCACCAGATAACTTACCCGGTTAAAATCATCCAATTAATTCATCTGCTTCAGTTGTCCAACTAAATCCACTTAACCAAATTCATCTGATTAGAAATTCATTCGGTTAAAAGTCATCTGCTTGAATTCATCAAGTAAATTCAGTTAATGAAAATTGTCTGATTAAACCGCGGCGTTCCAACTCCGAATTTGACCATTAAACCCTCTTGTACGATTTAAACCTGATATAATCGCTGAGCTCAACAAACCTCTTGAAAATAAATTTGTATCCGATATTAACAGTGAATATGGCCTTAAACAGATAAGCAGAGAAACTCAGTTAAAAGACAAACGAGTTGCCTTCCGTATTGAAAATTCAAATCACATCTCGACTATTTTAACTCAGTAAACTGAATCAGCTCGACTAACAATCATGACCAAAACAACAAATGTTCATTACAAATCCCACGCTCACCAAAATTCCATTGTTCCTTTAAAATCAACTGTTGATTGGCAGAAGCGGGAAAACGTGTGTCTGTCACAATAAATTCCTCAAAGCCCATTCTCACGCCGATTTAACCCGAACCAACTGATATCTCAATGCATTCAGCTCCATATATTTTCGGAATCAAACAGTATCTCTGAAATCCGTCTGACGACTAAATCTCTGCTCTGGAATAAAATGTACTGTGGCGCAAGAAATCTGACGTCAATACTGTCATAAAATTCAGCTCACTCTCAACTAAGCCATATGATCGGATATGGGAACCCTAATTATTTGATGTATTCCTGATGACACTCTCTTCATCAATCGTCAGCAAACTGCAAATTAATGACCATTTTACCCTTCACCAATTAAATTGTGCACAATGTGATTTTTCCTGCAAAAGCAATGGACTGAGCAAACCGGTTAGCGATTAGTTATAATACAATGCAAAATGAGATGAAAATGCGAAATGAAACGACTAATCTAAGGGTAAAATCTGGGGTATTACAACCATTCACCAATAAAGCCAAAAGGGAAAGTTACGCTTAGGAAATTTACTCTTCATCATGTTCAAAACAAAAAACAGAAAATGAAACAACTAAAAAAATCAACGAACGAACACCAAAATCAACGCGACACAGCCTTTTTCAAATGCTCGCCTCTTTCACTCTTTCCTCACGGTTCAAGTTCGAATCGCTCAGGTTTGTGTGATTTGTTCATGATTTTAGGTTTGTATAGCTTGTGTTCGTATTCCTCAACTCAATACCTCCTTCTCATTCTCAATCTTTCTGGCTTTGATTCGTGTTTATGGTGATGTGGTTTGATTGAAGGGTATTTGTGGGTCTGTGGGTTTATGGTTGTTTTGTGGATTGGTAGTTTGTTTGAATTGTTGTTGATTGAAGTTTTGAGGAAAATTCAGTGAGATTGTGAAAGTTGCATAGTTTTGTGAAGGGTTTGGTGTTTATTTTGCAAGTTCCAGGAAGTTGAAAATGGGAGTCGAATGGTGGTTTTGAGGAACAAATTCTACATCGTTTCGTTGGCTGTTTTTTTGCTTTTTTTATTTCCAATATGAAAAATGAAGGTCCAATTTATAGCTGATATGAAAGGTATTTGTGGAAGAAATATGATGAAATTGTTGTGAATTCGCATTTTCGTTATCCTCCCATGAGAGTCCCAAGTCTTACATTCTGAAAATTATTGTGTGGAGCTGCGTGTTATGCTGCAAGGAGTGTACAGGTTGTGAGTGAGGTAATGTGTGGGACCTCTTGCTTACTTAATTTCTTTGTGACCTATTTTTGTGTGGCTTGGTTGCATGAAGGTGATGGTTTATGTTGGCTTGTCAAGAAAGAACAGAGGGTGGGTCGCGACTGCATTTTTGAGAGAGAGAAGCTCCCATGATCTCATTCATTTTCGTATTTTTTTTTCTTTAGCAATTTTTTTGCTGTAATGAATCTTGGGCCCTGTATTATTATATGGGCTTTTAAAATGCAATATATCAAGTGGACTCTTATTATTGTGGAGTTTGATTTTTTTTGGAAATTCTTGTAATGGGCTTGTCTCCTTATATGCTACTTGAACCATCCCAATTTTACTTGAGTAGTGAAATGGTTTTTTCAAGGATAATGATTCAATGCACTTTATGGAATATCCTGATAAATTAGAAAAATGGTGGATCTTCAAAATTTGCATCCTTGGACCTTAAGAAAATTGTGCTTCTGATTTTGTAACTTGTTTGGAATGATGACGATGAACAAAGAACACCAAATTGACTTTGAACCACGAGGCCAAATGCAACAAACCTGGATACTCTATAGCTTAATTCCGCCACATAAATCTGAACTGAACAGCGAACTTGACTTATCCAAGATTTTCAAAAAAAGTATATAAAAAGGGGTTGGACGGAGAAATTCGAGTCCGTCCCAAATAATTTTCAGGTTGGTGAAGTAGACAAAAAGGGTGCGATCACCTTGTTTAATTGAATATAATTCTTTAAGCAAAAATGAGAAACAAAAATGGTTACCTTTCATGTAGTGATCTTGCAAATCAAACCATTATTTTGCAACATTGTTAAAGTAAGTTGCGCTTTGGGAAATTTGGGGATTTAAAGTTCGAGTTATCCATGGTAACACCATATTACTGCAATGATCTTACTATTAAAATTCACATCTACTAGTGTTGGTTGAGCGAGATAACCATTGGAGCTTTTTCTTGGATGTCAGAACGCACGTCATTGATTTAAGGGATTGCGAGGGTTGCATAATAGATCTTGGGTGGTGAAATTTTCGAAGATCTTGCTAGAGAAATCATAATCGTTGTTGTCCTTCATAACTCATTATGGAAAGTGCGACAAGAACGAGAAAGAAAAGAGTTGTGGAAAAAAGAAGGAGAATATGTTTATCCCTGTAAAACTGACTTGTAAGATGAAATGTGTCACTCTTTATAAACTCTTTTTATATTTTATGTCTAACAATGTGAAACTTGTTTTTTTTCTCCATATACATCCCATATAGTTCATCACTATTGGACTAAGTGTTTGGATATCAACAAAGGGTGTTCATTGGTGTGGGTCAACTCGCGAACCCGAAGACCCAAACCGAACCAGCTTATAAATCACCTGAATACGTTCATTAATAGGTATATCTAACTCAACCCGCAACAACTCGTATAATTTTGATCGGGTATCGGGTTTGAGTATCTCACCCCGTGGACCCGTTGACCTAACTTGTTGATGTGAAACTAGTGTTTTCTTACTGTTTTTATTATTTTAAATGAAAATATAAAACTAATATATAATTAAAAATCATAATTTTGCTAAAAAAATTATTCACCACCAATATTAATCCTAAACCAACGAGTTCACGTAATTTTGAACTATGTGTTATTTTTATTTATCATTTTAACTTATTTTATAGAATAATGTGTTTTGTAGATTTATATTTTTACTATTATTAAGTATTATGGTATATGGATGAATTTTAATAGAAATTATATAGTTTGTTTTATCCAATTTAATTGTTGAAAATGGGCATAATTATATTGAATTGTGTTATATATTTTTTTATAATTAAAAAAAAAAATTATCAAAAAAATATTTTTTATTTGAACAAAACTCACGAACTCCGTCCATGACTAGGCCGATTGGGTCGATTTTGACGAAAAAATGCAGGTTAGACGATGAACCTAACTTATTGAAATCTAAATGGATTGAGTAATAGACTAGGACAAGTCTAATCCTACCTAATCCTTATACACACCTAGATATCAACGATGAGTAGTTTGAATTGTCAATACGTTAGACTTGATTTTTTTTAGTATGCCCTTATACTCTCAATATTATTAAGCTTTGTGCTTGAAATAAATAATGGAAATGATTCGATTGATAAACTCTGATAATATATTCCCTCTTGATCGAGAGACGGTGACAAATCGGAAAGTAAAAGAGAATGAAAATGAATTCATTCATATGAAATAGAATTACAAAATAATACTAAAGTTAGGTGACTTATGTACAACTTTGACCATATAATGGAAAGGAAGATAACAACCTAACCGAGCTAACCTTAAAACAGAAATTAACAAATGACAATAGCTTAATCTAATCTAGTAATCACATTTATTATGTTTATGACAAATGACAATAGCTTAATGTAGTCTATAGTAATCTCATTTATTATCTTATGTTTATGAGATGAGCGAACGACCAGTATTAAAATACGCTTTACACAATTACACAAACACGAGCCTTGTAACCTTTATTTTTCCAACTTCCATGTTCCACCTCTTTGCTATGTCTGTTTGAAAATCTTTTCATTACCTGAATGGCTTCAAACACGACAAACAACGAGGTACGAGGTTCACATCAAAGGTTACAAACATTGCTTCATCATCTCCAATCATCTTCCAATTCCAATTCCAATTCCACGTCCACCAATTCATTCCAAAATATTTCAATTTCAAATTCCAAACCCAACAAAATAGCAGCGGTTCTGATTTGTTTGTTCGAAGGCCAAGATGGGAATCTGAGAGTCATTCTGACGCAGCGTGCTTCTTCTCTATCAACCCACGCCGGTTAGTTTGGTGAATCCTTTTCCATATTTACCCTTTTTCTGGTAACACTAATTGGTTTAGCTTTTGGTTGCAGGTGAGGTTGCTTTGCCAGGTGGAAAGAGAGATGAATGTGATGCTGATGATGTTCAAACTGCGTTGAGAGAAGCTAAAGAGGAGATTGGATTAGACCCTTCTCTTGTTACTGTCATTACTCTTCTTGAACCCTTTCATACTAAGGTACTCACTCTTTATCATCAACTTCCATATAGATAGCCTTTCAGAGCGTGTAAGAAAGACTACCGCACAGAATCCAAAATTTGACATACTGTGACTTAAATGGGCCTCGTAAACTATTTGTCAAGTTAAACCAGGACAAAATAGGGTTTTTATTTGATTTGCCACGCTTAAATCGTATTTAATCTACACAGTGCCTCCGAAATCTTAAGACAATCCTATCTACCACAAATCTGTTATTCTCAGTTTTTAAATTTTTGATTCATTCTAAAGGGATGATGTTGGACCTTGTTATAACTTATGTCATCTAAGTGTGAAGGTTTTTAGAATTTTAGGTGATCTGGTTACTGGTTACTAGTCCATTTCTGCTATCGGATTTTCCAACAAGTAGTATCAGAACTTAGGTAGTAATTGTTAATGGCGGTTAAAGTGTAGTAATATGCAAGTATATTGACACGAACGAGGGAGTCTTCGATATATTAAGGTTACATAGGGTACAAATACCAGTATCATACTAAGTTCCCTCATGATCACTGGCCATTGGGATAGGACGGAAACATCGATCTTGTTGATAAAACTTCCCCGTGCATGATCCCTTACTGAGTTATTTTAATTGCAGTACGGCATCACAATAATACCGGTGGTCGGAATACTGTCAAACAAGGATGCATTTTCTCCAGTTTTAGATTCAGCTGAAGTTGAAGCCATATTTGATGTCCCCTTGGAGATGTTCCTCAAGGTTCTTATCTCATTTAAAATTTTACACTCTAATGTTGTTTGGTTTTATATGTATTTAGTCTTCGGCATGATCAAATGCAAAGGAACTTAATTTCATATATTGTTTGAATGCAGAATGATAATAGAAGAGCTGAGGAAAGAGAATGCATGGGAGAGAAGTATCTTGTACATTATTTTGATTACGAGGTAGACAGCAAAAAGTATGTGATATGGGCCATAACTGCTTCCATCTTAATTAGAGCTGCTACCCTTTTACTTCGGCGGCCGCCAGATTTTCTAGAGCAGAGACCTAAATTCTGGGGAGGAGTTACCGAAAATGACACGATGATACTACAGAGGAGTAGTTCACAATTGTAATTTTATTTCTATCTCTTTAACTTCGAATAAAATTTTCCAGATGAAATTGTACTGCATTTATATATGAAGCTATGCTTCATGAACACCTAATATTGTTACTCATGTTTGTTATGTTAAGTGTTTTATTCAATGCTGATGGCATCTGGCAGCTTTCTCTTGGCCTCCTACCATCATCATAAGAAGATAGATTTTCTCTTTTTTGTTAAGATGGGTGTAGTTCGAAAACACATCAGGGTGTATTTAGTAAGAGAAATGCTAGTCATACACTTAATGTTGACACTTACGCATTATTTTTATAAGGTTTTGTTTTTTATCATATTTAATAAGAGAAATGATACTTTGACACTATATTAAATGTTTTAAAAACCAGATCGAAGATGGAACTGATGACCACTTACGGTTTAAGGTTTAATTAGTTAAATCGCTTAAACTTATGCTCAAATTTTTTATTAAATAAAATGATGATATAAAACTAAATTTTATAGATATGTCACATTGTTATATGTTATCAATTTAATAAAATAAATATTTCAAAAATTAATTACAAATATAATACAACAATATCAATAATACATAATATTACATAGTTTTACATTTCATTTCAACAATCATTTAAGAATATTTTAACCAAACTAAAGAATTACAATAAAATAAATTAAACTAATTCAAATCAAATATAATAACTAAAATAAAATTTAAATAATTAAAAATACCTGAATTAAATAAAATATAAATAATATAATATACTTCATTAAACAACAAAAAATCGAATTTGAGTTGAATTACGACAAACAAGTCTTAATTGACAACAAATACTAATGACTTGAACGACAATCAATAGAGTTAGATATCAAGACTGTTCTGGACTGGGCCTCGGCTGGGTCGGCCAGGCCCAATCGCATCTCCCCTCGAAGGCCCAAAGACATTCTAGTCGGGCACGCATCTTCGTCGGGCACGTATCACGCGCTTGGTGCGGGGGGTCCTACCGGGCACGCACCACAAGTCAGGCACGAGTCTATAAGCTGGGGCGCGAACCACCTACCGGGCACGTGTTCATCTGACCACGAAATCCGCCACGGGCAGAATCTCCCCTACCGAGCAGGACAGACGTGGCCCTCACACGTCCTCCACGTGCTCCCCTCCGCGAGGACACGTCACACCCCAACTGCCCACCTCCGAAAGACCAGGCGCACTTTCCGGAAGTCATGGAGCAGTTGAACTAGGGCGAAGACCACGTTCTGGTCTTCTCTATGCCACATAAGCCCTAGCAGTCCTTTGGGTTGGGTCTGGCCATCCAGCCCAAACGACCGTTGGCCCAGCGCTGGGGTCTATAAATACCCTCTTCCACAAGAGGGTCAGGTATTCACTTCTTACCCTCTGTATTTGCAACTGCTCTGCCCAAATATCTTACTTTGGCATCGGAGTTCCTTGCAGGTACACCCCCCACCTTTCCTTCTCAGCACCGGTGGACAGGTACCAGTCCAACAGGACGTGGCCAGGCCGTGACCTCCCTTCTGATCAGGTCAGATCAGTGGCGCCGTCTGTGGGAAACTGAAACTTCCCTGTTACTCTGAGCAGATAACCAAAGTTTCGCCATCACTTACGGTCATGTCTAGTCCGCCCCACGGTGGTACGGTCCTCGAATTGGCCCACGCTCCCGGCACGAACGGTCGCAAGCAGACGGAGGTGTCCCAACATCCCGAAACTGATGAGAGGGACGGCCATACTGCCTCCTTTTCTCCCGACGAGACTGCCCACCAGACTGTTCGCAGGCCGAGGAGCCCGCCGACGTTCCAGCTCATTCCTATCCCGGCTGGAGCGGATCCGACGACAGCTGCGCTCTTTGCGGCCATCAACCAAACCAATCAACTGTTTTTCCAATAAAGCACTCGCATCGGCGCGCTGGAACGAGGAGCGCTGCAACGGTCCCCCTCGCGGGAAGACCAAAACGGCAACTCAAGGAGTCCATCTCCTCAACCCAGGAATCACCGACCAAGGTTGGAGAGACCCCAACACGCAGTAGCGCGGGAACGAAGCAGATCCCCAAGGAGACGAACCCGAGAACGACGCCAAACCAGAGGGGAACCTCCGGCCAGGCAGCACAGGGTAGACCCTCCAGCCAGACATCAAAGGTCAAGGAATCAGGCTATCCCGTCGCCGCGGTCACCTCCTCAGTCTCCGATTCTCAGCGACGAGGACGATTACCAGACCCTCTTGTCCCACAAAATCATGGCAGCCCCCATCCCTCACGGAATGGAAAAGCCTCTGACGCTCTCGACCTACGACGGTACCACCGACCCCGACGACCATTTGGAGGATATCGAGGCCATGCTCGAGTACCGCAACGTCTAAGGAGCCCATCAAGTGCAGACTTTTCCCAACAACGTTGAGAAAGGGTGCCATGACGTGGTATAAAAGTCTGGAACCAGAATCGATCACGACGTGGAGAGTCCTGAGAGATCTCTTCTCGAGGCACTTCACGGTGTCCCGACGCCATCCGAAAATCGAGGCCACACTAGGCGCCATAATACAGGGCCCTGATGAGCCTCTCCGAAAGTACATTGAAAGGTTTGCCCGGGAAGCTGTCCAAGTAACCACGTCAGACGAGATGAAGTGTTACCTCATGGAGCAGGGCCTACGACGGGAATCCAAATTTTACGAGGCCGTGACTATACACCGACCAGCCTCATTGCAAGATTTCCTCGACAGAGCCACTCATCACATCCGCTTCGAGGAAACCCAGGCAGCCAATTCCGCCCGCGAGACGCGAGACCAAGAAACCTCCTGGGAATCCCGAGAAGACGGGGCCTCCAACCACCGAAGAGGAGGAGACCGAAGAAGGGAAGACCGCCCTCGCGAATCCCGCGAGCAGCGCCACCCGACTGGTCGATTTACGGAATACACAGTCCTAACCGCTCCCCGCGAGCGGATACTGGCCGAATGCGCCAAAACAGAATTCGCCTAGGGTCGCGTCCATTTTCCCAAACAAACGGCCCTGAAACCTAACGTGGACAAATCAAAGTACTGTCGATTCCACAGGTGTCACGGCCATGTTACCGAGGAATGCATCCATATGAAAGACGCGATCGAGATACTAATCAAAGACGGACACCTAAAACGCTATACTCGGGGAGGAGAGCCTCAGCAGCAAAAAGAGGCCCTCGAAACAAAAAGGGCAGACAACCTACCTACTCCCGACGACGTCAATGGCCTTCAGGTCGCCCTCAACATCAATCGACCAGAGGACTGGTTCGCTCTCAGCAGATTTGATCCCCCCTTCAAACTCGACCTCCCCGAAGAGCCGATACGTCCAAATAGCCGATGGGAATACTTCCCAAAAGCGATGTTCATCTCAGGAGGGCCCCCGACCAAAATATTCGTAGGATCGGTGAAACGCAAATTCGAAGAGCTCATTACAAATAGCTCCAGCAAAATGAGCAGCCTGGAGAAATTTCGAGGACGGTCCAACCCGATCACATTTTACCTCGAGGAACTCCCCGGTGGTGCTCCCAATGTTGACATCCCCCTCCTGATACGGGCACGGATGGCGAATTTCGACGTTCGTCGCATCCTGGTCGATGGAGGAAGTTCAGTGGATATCATGTACACACACCTTTTCTCCACTCTCCAGCTCGACGAGACCAACCTATCCCCGTACTTGGGCTCCGACCTTCAAGGCTTCAATGGTGCGACAACAAGACCGTGGGGATACGTAGAACTGAAAGTCATCTTCGGCGAAAAGGAGACGGCCCGAGAAATCAACGTCTGTTTCTTGGTCGTAGACTGCCCGTCCATATACAACTGCATCCTGGGCAGAACAACGGTAGCCGAGCTCACCGCGGTGCCCTCCACGACTCATTTGAAGATGAAATACTATACCAGACGATGAGTCGTCGTCACCCTCAACGGAGACATCGACGCTGCATGCCGATGCTTCGAGGCAGCTCTGAAGGGGTCGAGTACCATCGGCGCACCGGCCAAGAAAGCAGCACTTCCCAACGGGTCAGAAGCCAAACCAAAGAGCCAGGTCGGATCGGTGGACCTCGACAGCCGCTTCAGCGAGGAGGTAGAACACGATGACAGCATCAACGACACGCTCCCAACAGCCAACGGGCAACCCACCTACCCAATACGCCCCATCCCAGATGGAGACTTCGAGATAGTCACCCTGACCGACGACGCCTCGAAGACTGTGAAGATAGGAGTTGGCCTACCCGCACTGGCGAGGAAACAACTGAAAGCTTGCCTCCGGGAAAACGCTGACCTCTTCGCCTGGAGCGCCGCTGAGATGCCCGGACTTGACCCCGAAGTCGCGTGCCACCAACTTTCCATCAACCCCGCCGCCAAGGCCGTAGCACAACGTAGGCATAAACAATCCCCCGAGAAATCGGAAGCTGCCGAGAAAGCTGTAAAAGACCTCCTAGAGGAAAATTTCATTTCGGAAGCCCGATATTCAACCTGGCTGTCCAACGTTGTACTTGTTAAAAAGAATAATGGAAAATGGAGCATGTGCGTTGACTACACAGATCTCAACCGGGCATGTTCTAAGGACGCCTACCCCCTTCCTAACATCGACAAGCTCGTCGACAACTCGGCGGGCTTCAAATTATTATCCTTTATGGATGCGTACTCGGGATACAATCAAATCCCTATGGCTGACCACGATAAATAGAGCACGGCCTTCATGACCGAATCAGGCAACTATTACTACAATGTAATGCTTTTCAGCCTGAAGTACGTCGGCGCCACATACCAGCGAATGATGAACAGCGTCTTCCGAAAAGAGATTGGAGACATGCTCGAGGTGTACATGGACGATATGATAGTCAAATTATACACCAAGGACGACCACACGACCCACCTCAAGAAGGTCTTCGAAACCGCGAGGAGCTGCAAAATGCGCTTCAATCCAGAAAAATGCACCTTCAGGGTTCGAGCAGGAAAATTCCTCGGGTTTTATCTAACCGAGCGGGGAATCGAAGCCAACCCCGACAAGTGTCGCGCTTTCACGGAGATCACTACACCTAACTCGAAGAATTCCATACAATCCCTCAACGGCGTGCTCGCATCACTGTCTCGTTTCATCGCCAAGTCAGCACAACACGCCCTTCCTTTCTTCAAACTGCTTAGGAAGGAAGCCGCGTTCGAGTGGACCGAGGAATGCGAGCAAGCCCTCCACCATCTCAAACGCTTCTTATCGGAGCCGCCAGTACTATCGAGACCGCGGATCAGGGAAACCTTATACCTCTACCTGGCCGTTCCAAACGAGGTCGTCAGTGCCGTGTTGATCAGGGAAACCACCGAGGGGCGAAAACTGATATACTTTACGAGAAAGGCCCTCCACGGCCCCAAAGTAAGGTATCAGCAGATCGAAAAAGTCGCATTGGCCCTCATCACCTCTGCTCGAAGCCTCTGGTATTATTTCTTGGCTCACACCATCGTAGTCCGCACCGAGCAGCCAGTCAAACAACTTCTCGGACGACCAGACATGGCTGGTCGAATGCTGAAGTGGTAGCTGGAACTATCCGAGTTCGACATCACCTATGAAGGAAGGCAAGCTCTAAAGGCACAGGTCCTGGCCGACTTCTTCGCCGAAATGACCCCCGCACCAGAACCTACCCCAAGAAGTCATGGATGGACCATCTTTGTCGACGGTTCCTCCAATTCCTCGGGCAGCGGTGCGGGCATCCTTTTAGAGGACGAAGAAGGCACAGTAGTAGAAGTATCTCTAACCTTGGCCTTCCCCACGACCAACAACCAGGCCGAATACGAGGCATTTTTGGCCGGTCTTCGACTCGCAGCGGACCTCAGGGCAAGAGAAATAAGAATCTACATGGATTCACAGTTGGTCGCTTCGCATGTACGAGGAGAATACCAGGCGAAAAACGACAACCTGGCAGAATATCTAGCCCTCATAACACAGAAAATGCAAGGTTTCGATTCCATGGAAGTCCAACACGTGCCACACGAACAAAACATACGAGCAGACATCCTCTCCAAACTCGCCAGCACCAAGAGGAAGGGAGGACACAAGTCAGTCATTCAAGAAATCCTCGCGAATCCGAGCACGGACAAAACCAAGACACTGCTCAACGTCAATGCCATCGGGGATACCAACTGCTGGATGATGCCCGTCCATGCATACCTGAGTACGGGAAGCCTCCCAGCCGATGAAAAAGAGACCAGCACAATTAAAAGGCGCTCCTGCTCGTATGTCCTCCTCGAGGATAAATTATATCGACGGGGATTCGCGGTCCCCCTCCTAAAATGCGTCGACGGAACCCAGGCCACCGCCATCTTGGAAGAAATCCACAAGGGCATCAACGCCCAGCACCTCGGGGGGCGATCCCTGGCGAGGAAAGCCCTTCGAGCAGGATATTACTGACCGTCGATGCAAGAGGATGCCAAAGAGCACATCAAAAGATGCGACAAGTGCCAACGACACGGAGACATGCACCTTGCCCCGCCTAACGAGCTCAAATCGCTGTCCTCCCCGTGGCCATTCTCTTGGTGGGGAATGGACATCCTCGGCCCATTCACACTGGGCTCGTACCAGAACAAATACTTAATCGTGGGCGTGGACTAGTTCACCAAGTGGATCGAGGCCGAAGCCCTAGCCAAAATCACGGCCCACAACATACTGCGATTTTACAAAAGAAACATCCTCGCAAGATTCGGAGTCCCCCTCGCCATCGTCACCGACAACGGCACGCAGTTCACCGACAAAAATTTCCACGACTTCGTCACCAAGCTCGGAACCAAGCACCACTACACCTCGGTCGAGCACCCCTAAACGAACGGCCAGGCCGAGTCCGCCAACAGAGTAATCCTCAGAAGACTGAAACGCAGACTCGGCGACGCCAAGAGGGCTTGGGTCGAGGAACTCCACAGCGTGATGTGGGCATATCGGACCACGCCTCACTCGACCACGGGAGAAACACCATTCCGCCTCACATACGGAATCGAGGAAGTAATCCCGGTCGAGATCAGGGAGCCGTCCAGACGGACTGAGACGCCCCTCGCATCCGAGCCCAACGATGAAGCCTTGCGGGAAGAGCTCGACCTGGTCGAGGAGATACGGACAGGAGCGGCCCTTCGCGAGGCCAGACTCAAATAAAAAATAGCAATCCGATACGACAGCAAAGTCCTAAAACGAGAGTTTCAGGTCGGCGACCTCATCCTCCACCGAAACCAAAAAGACTCTCACGAAGGCAAACTAGCCGCGAACTGGGAAGGCCCATACCGCGTCCTCGACAAGACAGAACATGGAGCCTACTACCTCGAAAACCTAAACGGGGAAAAATTAGCTCGACCGTGGAACGCTCAGAAGCTAAAACGATACTACAGTTGAGCAATGATCACGGTGCCCAGCCACCGTGAACAGGGAGGCGACATGGTACCTTCGCACTTCCTTGCGTCTCCCAGAGACCAACAACAGCAAGCCCTGCCTCTTGTATGCACGGGCAGCCGGCATGCTCGATGGGGACCATCTCAACCGAGACCCCCGTCGTCATACCCAAATCGGCAGGACACCCAGCTCGCGATGGGACGTCCACACCACGGGGATAAAACTACCCCCGAACATACCGGAAACCAACCTGGACAGCCGGGCAGTTCTCTTCACTGTCGGCCACAATTCTCGTCGAGTTATTCCCCCCCCCCCCTAACGGACATACAATTCAAAACAAATATATATTTCGAGCATACAACACATGCAAATTCGAGCATAAACATCATGCAAAAACAAAAACGGAGCGCACACTTAAAAACAAAAGTAATAGATTAAGGGCACCAACCCAGTAATTCGAGTACAAAAAGGCACACAGGCCCAAAACAAATTACAAAAAATACAAAGTGTTTGGCACACAGGCCCAGAAATCACCGAGCACGCAGGCCCGGAACAAATTATCCCTCCTCCTCGTGCTCTTCAGGCACCACAGTGTTGTCAGCTTCCTCAGCATTAGGGTCGACAACCCGACCATCAACGACGTCGAAGAAAGGAATGATACCCTCGTCGACCAGAACCACGTCAGGGTTAACCGCCTTAAGCTGAGCAACTGTGTAACGCCTCAGATTCTGAATTCCCTTTATTTTGTTGAGTCTTTTTATTTAATTGATTGAAATTGTTTTAATTGTGACATTTATGTGTTAATGTGTTATGTTATGCTATTTTTGCTGATTCGGAGAGTTTCCGGGAAAATAGAGTAGAGGGTATTTTTGAGAATTAGTATTAAGTGTTAAGTGGTTTTATTGTGAGAAGTGTTTGGAAAGAATTGTAGAGGAAAGAAAAATAGAACATGAGATAAGAGAGAAAAAGAGAAGGAAAGAAACATAAGAGAAAAACAAGAGAAAGAAAGTGGAGAGAAGAGAAAGAGGAGAAAGAAGAAGGAAAACCTAGAACCGCCAAGAAATCATCATTCAAGCTTTCGATTGATCGGGTAAGGGTGTGAAACTCTATTATACTGTTAATGTGTACGATTATATGTGTTTCGGTCGGTTAGATTTCGGATTAAGGGGAGTTTTGCCCGTTTCCATTCTAGGGCAATAGTAGGATTTCATCGGTAGGGGATGTTTCGCTCGGTTAGAATCGAGTTTTGGACAGAGTAGTATAGTCGGGGGTCTTTGGGTTGAGTCGCTGGATCGTTCGGTTTGAATCGGTCGTGTGTGGAGGTTAGGGCTTCTTGGACAGCCTTGAGAGTGCTGAGTTCGCAGATTCGCCAGGCGAATGGCAGCGAAGCTTCGCCGGGCAAAGCCTAGCGAGCTGCAGCGAAGCAAGTCAGAACCAATCACCCTGTGTTCGCTGGCGAGTTCGCCAGGCGAGTGAGGTTGGCGAAGGTTCGCCAGGCGAATACCCCAGCGAATGTTAGCGAGTAATTACAGAATTAATCCCAGTGGACTTCGCTGGCAAGTTCTCCAGGCGAATGCTCAGCGAAGGTTCGCCAGGGACTTCACCAGGCGAAGGCTGGCGAATGTAGCAGTATTTTCTGTTTTCTGTATTTTTCTTGTCTGTGAGATTTGTTTGGCTTGGTTATGTTTAATTCTTATTAAATTGACTAGTTTTATATGCCATGAATATTGTTATGCTGTGGGTAGCCGTAAGGCGTGAATCCTAGAATGTGGAGTTTCGGTTTGAATGTATGTGTTCTTGTAGAAAGTATGTTCTTGTGTTGAGAAGTATGTGCATGTGTGTTGTGAATATGTATGCATGTAGAGGATGTCATGAGTCATTTTATATGAAAAGCATCATGTCAGCATTCAGTCGTGTCTGATCCCGCGTAGGATCTGCAGAAATCGTCGTGTGCCCTTGTGGGGTGTGAGCGACGGTTTGGTTACTTTGATCCCGTGTAGGATCTGCAGAACCTCGTGTGCCCTTGTGGGGTGTGAGTGATGGTTATTTTGATCCCGTGTAGGATCTGCAGAACCTCGCTTAATGCGATGGTTATAAATTGATTCCGCGTAGAATCTGCAGAACGGTTGTGTGCCCTTGTGGGGTGTGAGCAATCCATAAACATCGTGTGCCCATGTGGGGTGTGAGCGATGGGTGAACATCGTAGGCCCGACGGGGAGTTACTTCGGTAACGAGCGATGATTCCTTTGGTTCTTCAATTGAACCTGCTGAACGAGTCGGTACCGCATTTGCATCTGCATAGAGTCGTGAGTCGGTCTCTATGAGTTGCATTTCCATCTTCATACGATGTATTAGTAGAATGAACATAATTGTGAATGTTTATGTGGTAAAGATGTATATGTGTGTAAGCATGATCGGTGGATATGTTTAGCTATGTAATGTTCCTTATGATGTAAATGATGTGTAGCGGTGAGAACGTGAATTATGTAATCTGCGTGAATGTATAATTTTATGCTTTGACTGTTATGATATTGTTTCTCACCCTTCTGCTGTTTTATAATGCTCTTTGAGGCATTGCAGAGTAGGTTGCTGGAGTTCCTTTTTGTGAAGCGAGTCTTCATTTCTTTTGGTCAGATGGCTCTGATATGTAACACGGGGTAGTTAGGGGTCGTTTGTTTTCTTTTTGCGATACGTAGGTGTATGTATCTACTGATGTATGATTGTAAATATGAGATTTGACTCTAAACTGGCACCGTAATCGAATGTATACTTGAATTAAATGATTTCAATGTTTAGATGTTTCCGCTTTCAATCTAAATGTTGAGTGGTGGGTTTTAGAACTAAGTTTTCTTTGTTATGACTAGCCCATTGTTGCATATCTATTTGAGCAGGTGTTGTATGTGTTAAATTTCATAGATAATGTATCACCGCCTCTTTTATACCATGTACTATCTAAACTCTGATGAAAATTTTACTACTTGCTTAAATGATTTTATTTAATTATTTGGGGTATAGAGAGGGGTGTTACATTAAGTGGTATCAGAGCCAGTGTTGAGTCAGTTGCGTCTGTCTTGTTGTTGCGTTGGTCGAACGGTTGTTTAACCTTGTTGTTATTTTGGGAATCCTCAGAATATGGCTGGTCGTAACGACACTGCTATGGCGGCAGCATTGGAGGCTATGGCTCGTGCGGTGCAAAGTGCACCGAACGCGAATGCGAATGATGAGTTTAGAAAGAACCAACCACCGGTATTCAAAGGGAGGTTTGATCCGGACGGTGCTCAGATTTGGTTGAAGGAAGTTGAGAGAATCTTCCGAGTTATGGATTATGCTGAAGGGAACAAAGTGAGATTAGGAACTCACATGTTGAGAGAAGAGGCCGACGACTGGTGGGTTGGTATGAGGCAAGCTCTTGAAGTGGATGACGAGGAAATTTCTTGGGATTTATTTCGCACTGAATTTTTGAGAAAGTATTATCCGGAGAGTGTAAAAGGGAAAAAGGAAATGGAATTTCTAGAATTGAAGCAAGGTAACATGTCTGTGGTGGACTACACAGCTAAGTTCGTTGAATTAGTCCAGTTTCATCCTCATTATGCGGCGGTTACGGCGGAATTTTCCAGATGCATTAAGTATGAGAACGGCTTGCGTCCTGAGATCAAGCAAGCGGTGGGTTATCAGAGGATAAGAAGGTTTTCGGACTTAACCGAATGCTGTAGGATTTATGAAGAAGACAGTAGGGCTCGTTCTTCTCATTATAAGAGTTTAAGCGAGAAGAAAGGCAAGCAGCCAGTGAAGAGTAGTCCTTATGCGACGCCTGCTGATAAGGGTAAGTATGAGGGAAACTTTGATAGGAGGATTG
The DNA here is from genome assembly GCA_963859935.3 of Lathyrus sativus. Classification (NCBI taxonomy): domain Eukaryota; kingdom Viridiplantae; phylum Streptophyta; class Magnoliopsida; order Fabales; family Fabaceae; genus Lathyrus; species Lathyrus sativus. Next base: position 38,720,923 of record OZ012735.1, read on the forward strand.
GAGGAGGTTCTGGTTCCATTAAGTGCTTTAAGTGCGGCGAGATGGGGCACAAGTCTTTTGATTGTGGAAAACCTGTGGCTAAGTGTGCTAATTGTGGAGGAATTGGTCATGCCACTCCCGATTGTAGGAGAAATGTGATCAAGTGTTACAATTGTGGGGAGGTGGGCCATATTAGCACCAAGTGTACCAAACCAAAGCAAGCTCAGTCGGGTGGTAAGGTATTTGCATTAGCCGGTGCAGACACGACTAATGTGGATCGTCTGATTAAAGGTACATGCTTTATTAAGAATATGCCTTTAGTTGCTATTATTGATGCTGGGGCGACTCATTCGTTCATTTCTCTTGAGTGTGCTAAACGGTTGGGTTTATGCATGGTTTCTTTGGAGGGTGATATGGTTATTGAGACTCCCGCTTCGGGGTCAGTAACTACTTCCTTGGTGTGTGTTAATTGTCCTTTGACAGTGTATGGTAGAGACTTCGCTATGGATTTAGTGTGTTTGCCGTTGGAAGGTTTGGATGTGATTTTGGGTATGAATTGGTTACAATTTAATAGAGTTCATCTGGATTGCTATCACAAGTTGGTAAGATTTCCTTGTTTAGAAGATGATGGGAGTGAGAACTTTCTGTCCACTAAAGAGTTGAATAAGCTTTTAGCGGAAGAAGCTCAGTTGTTTGGGTTGTTTGCATCTCGGTCGGTTGAGAACAAAGTGGAATTGGATATGTTTCCTGTAGTGCGAGAATTTCCAGAAGTGTTTCCGGAAGACATTACGGATGTGCCACCGGAAAGAGAAATTGAGTTTTCTATCGATATAGTTCCGGGTACTATACCGATTTCGATGGCACCGTATCGTATGTCGGCATCGGAGTTGATAGAATTGAAGAGGAAATTGAATGACTTGTTGGACAAGAGATTTATAAGACCAAGTGTTTCTCCTTGGGGTGCGCCAGTATTGTTAGTGAAAAAGAAAGATGGAAGTATGCGGTTGTGTATTGATTATCGGCAGTTGAATAAGGTGACGATTAAAAATAAGTATCCTCTTCCAAGAATAGACGATTTGATGGATCAATTGGTGGGAGCTAGTGTTTTTAGCAAGATTGATTTGAGGTCAGGTTATCACCAGATTCGGGTAAAAGGGGAAGACATTTCCAAGACGGCCTTTAGAACACGATATGGCCACTATGAGTATACGGTGATGCCATTCGGAGTTTCTAACGCGCCGGGTGTGTTCATGGAATATATGAATCGTATTTTTCATGAGCAGTTGGATAGTTTTGTGGTGGTGTTCATCGACGACATCTTGATTTATTCTAAGTCTCAAGAAGAGCACGAAAAGCATTTGAAGATTGTGTTGTGAATTTTGAAAGAGAAGAGATTGTATGCCAAGTTATCGAAGTGCGAGTTTTGGTTATCGGAGGTGAGTTTCCTTGGGCATATTATTTCTGGTAATGGTATTAGTGTTGACCCATCTAAGATTGATGCGGTAATGCAGTGGGAGACTCCGAGATTAGTTATGGAAATTCGAAGTTTCTTAGGCTTGGCCGGTTATTATAGAAGGTTTATAGAAGGATTTTCAAAGTTGGCACTTCCTTTGACACAGCTGACTTGTAAAGGGAAAGCTTTCATATGGGATACCGATTGTGAAAAGGGTTTCATGGAGTTAAAGAGAAAATTGACGACGACGCCGATTTTGATTTTGCCAAATTCTACGGAGCCGTTTGTGGTGTATTGTGATGCTTCTTTGTCAGGTTTGGGTGGTGTTTTAATGCAAGGCGGGAAGGTTGTAGCTTATGCGTCTAGGCAATTGAGAGTGCACGAAAAGAATTATCTTACTCATGATTTGGAATTAGCGGCAGTGGTATTTGTTTTGAAAATTTGGAGGCACTATCTTTATGGTGCGAGATTCGAAGTTTTTAGCGACCATAAGAGTTTGAGGTATTTGTTCGACCAAAAGGAACTGAACATGAGGCAAAGGAGATGGCTAGAACTTTTGAAGGACTATGACTTTGGTTTGAATTATCATCCGGGTAAGGCGAATGTGGTAGCCGATGCCTTAAGTCGAAAGTCTTTGCACATGTCTACGTTGATGGTAAAAGAGTGGGAACTGTTGGGAGACTTTAGAGATTTGAGTTTGGTGTGTGAAATAACGCCGAGGAGTGTGAGACTTGGTATGCTTCATATCACGAATGATTTTCTTGCGACTGTGTGCGGAAAAAAAAAGTTGGATTTAAAGTTTGTTGATTTGATGGGGAATGAGAATGAAGATTTCAAGGTTGACACTTTTGGAGTTTTGAGATTTCGTAGTCGAATTTGTGTTCCCGATGATGCGGAATTAAAGAAGATGATATTGGAAGAAGAACATCGGAGTAACTTGAGTATTCACCCGGGAGCGAATAAGATGTATCAGGATTTGAAGAAGATCTTTTGGTGGTCTGGATTGAAAAGAGACGTGGCTCGTTTTGTGTATTCGTGTTTGACTTGTCAGAAGTCGAAGGTAGAGCATCAGAGGCCTAGTGGATTGATGCAACCGTTGGATATTCCAGAATGGAAATGGGATAGCATATCGATGGATTTCATTACAGGTTTGCCTAATACACTAAGAGGCCATAATGCTATTTGGGTGATTGTTGATAGACTTACTAAATCTGCTCACTTCATTCCGATTGATATTAGTTATCCTTTGGAAAAGTTGGCCGAGATTTATGTTCGTGTGATTGTGAAGTTGCATGGAGTTCCCAAGAGTATCGTATCGGATAGAGATCCAAGATTTACTTCGAGATTCTGGGAAGGTTTGCAAAGTGCCTTGGGTTCTAAATTGAGATTAAGTTCGGCATACCATCCGCAGACTGATGGTCAAACCGAAAGGACGATTCAATCGTTGGAAGATTTGTTACGTGCTTGTGTGCTTGAGCAAGGTGGAGCATGGGACAGTTATTTGGCGTTGATTTAGTTCACCTATAATAATAGTTTTCATTCAAGCATTGGTATGGCGCCATTCGAGGCTCTATATGCCCGGAAGTGTCGGACACCTTTATGTTGGCACGAGACAGGTGAGAGATCAGTTGTTGGACCGGAAATGGTACAACAGACGACGGAGAAGATAAGGTTCATTCGGGAGAAGATGAGAGCTTCTCAGAATAGACAGAAGAGTTACCACGATAGAAGGAGGAAAGACCTCGAGTTTCTGGAGGGCGATCACGTCTTTTTTAGAGTTACACCGGTTGCGGACGTGGGTCGTGCCTTGAAGTCGAAAAAGTTAACTTCTCATTTCATCGGTCCGTATCAGATTGTTGCACGTGTGGGTGCTTGGCTTATCGGGTGGCGTTGCCTCCGAACCTTTCGAATTTGCACGATGTGTTCCATGTCTCGCAACTTCGGAAGTATGTTCCGGATCCATCACATGTGATCCCTATGGATGAGGTCGAAGTAAGAGATAATCTGTCGGTTGAAGTTTTACCGGTTAGGATTTTGGATCGTGAGGTTAAGAAGCTCAGAGGCAAAGATATTGCGCTTGTGAAGGTAGCCTGGGGAGGTGCCGCGGAAGGCAATATAACTTGGGAATTGGAGAGCAAGATGCGAGAATCGCATCCTGAGTTGTTTGGATCAGGTATTATTTTCGAGGACAAAAATTTCTAAAGTGGGGGAGAGTTGTAACGCCCCAGATTCTGAATTCCCTTTATTTTGTTGAATCTTTTTATTTAATTGATTGACATTGTTTTAATTGTGACATTTATGTGTTAATGTGTTATGTTATGCTATTTTTGCTGATTCGGAGAGTTTCCGGGAAAATAGAGTAGAGGGTATTTTTGAGAATTAGTATTAAGTGTTAAGTGGTTTTATTGTGAGAAGTGTTTGGAAAGAATTGTAGAGGAAAGAAAAATAGAACATGAGATAAGAGAGAAAAAGAGAAGGAAAGAAACATAAGAGAAAAACAAGAGAAAGAAAGTGGAGAGAAGAGAAAGAGGAGAAAGAAGAAGGAAAACCTAGAACCGCCAAGAAATCATCATTCAAGCTTTCGATTGATCGGGTAAGGGTGTGAAACTCTATTATACTGTTAATGTGTACGATTATATGTGTTTCGGTCGGTTAGATTTCGGATTAAGGGGAGTTTTGCCCGTTTCCATTCTAGGGCAATAGTAGGATTTCATCGGTAGGGGATGTTTCGCTCGGTTAGAATCGAGTTTTGGACAGAGTAGTATAGTCGGGGGTCTTTGGGTTGAGTCGCTGGATCGTTCGGTTTGAATCGGTCGTGTGTGGAGGTTAGGGCTTCTTGGACAGCCTTCAGAGTGCTGAGTTCGCAGGTTCGCCAGGCGAATGGCAGCGAAGCTTCGCCGGGCGAAGCCTAGCGAGCTGCAGCGAAGCAAGTCAGAACCAATCACCCTGTGTTCGCTGGCGAGTTCGCCAGGCGAGTGAGGTTGGCGAAGGTTCGCCAGGCGAATACCCCAGCGAATGTTAGCGAGTAATTACAGAATTAATCCCAGTGGACTTCGCTGGCAAGTTCTCCAGGCGAATGCTCAGCGAAGGTTCGCCAGGGACTTCACCAGGCGAAGGCTGGCGAATGTAGCAGTATTTTCTGTTTTCTGTATTTTTCTTGTCTGTGAGATTTGTTTGGCTCGGTTATGTTTAATTCTTATTAAATTGACTAGTTTTATATGCCGTGAATATTGTTATGCTGTGGGTAGCCGTAAGGTGTGAATCCTAGAATGTGGAGTTTCGGTTATGAATGTATGTGTTCTTGTAGAAAGTATGTTCTTGTGTTGAGAAGTATGTGCATGTGTGTTGTGAATATGTATGCATGTAGAGGATGTCATGAGTCATTTTATATGAGAAGCATCATGTCAGCATTCAGTCGTGTCTGATCCCGCGTAGGATCTGCAGAAATCGTCGTGTGCCCTTGTGGGGTATGAGCAACGGTTTGGTTACTTTGATCCCGTGTAGGATCTGCAGAACCTCGTGTGCCCTTGTGGGGTGTGAGCAATGGTTATTTTGATCCCGTGTAGAATCTGCAGAACCTCGCTTAATGCGATGGTTATAAATTGATTCCGCGTAGAATCTGCAGAACGGTTGTGTGCCCTTGTGTGGTGTGAGCAATCCATAAACATCGTGTGCCCATGTGGGGTGTGAGCGATGGGTGAACATCGTAGGCCCGACGAGGAGTTACTTCGGTAACGAGCGATGATTCCTTTGGTTCTTCAATTGAACCTGCTGAACGAGTCGGTACCGCATTTGCATCTGCATAGAGTCGTGAGTCGGTCTCTATGAGTTGCATTTCCATCTTCATACGATGTATTAGTAGAATGAACATAATTGTGAATGTTTATGTGGTAAAGATGTATATGTGTGTAAGCATGATCGGTGGATATGTTTAGCTATGTAATGTTCCTTATGATGTAAATGATGTGTAGCGGTGAGAACGTGAATTATGTAATCTGCGTGAATGTATAATTTTATGCTTTGACTGTTATGATATTGTTTCTCACCCTTCTGCTGTTTTATAATGCTCTTTGAGGCATTGCAGAGTAGGTTGCTGGAGTTCCTTTTTGTGAAGCGAGTCTTCATTTCTTTTGGTCAGATGGCTCTGATATGTAACACGGGGTAGTTAAGGGTAGTTTGTTTTCTTTTTGCGATACGTAGGTGTATGTATCTACTGATGTATGATTGTAAATATGAATTATGATTTGACTCTAAACTGGCACCGTAATCGAATGTATACTTGAATTAAATGATTTCAATGTTTAGATGTTTCCGCTTTCAATCTAAATGTTGAGTGGTGGGTTTTAGAACTAAGTTTTCTTTGTTATGACTAGCCCATTGTTGCATATCTATTTGAGTAGGTGTTGTATGTGTTAAATTTCATAGATAATGTATCACCGCCTCTTTTATACCATGTACTATCTAAACTCTGATGAAAATTTTACTACTTGCTTAAATGATTTTATTTAATTATTTGGGGTATAGAGAGGGGTGTTACAAACGGCGCCCTTAAAACCAACCGCCATAGCTTCGAGGCAATCACCCTCCAACGTCCTAATCCTGGCCACCAGGTCTCCCCGGGTAACCAGCTCCCTCTCATCCTTGACCTCATCTTCAGCCGGTCAAAGTGCCATTTCCGCTTCCTCGAGACGGGTCCTCAACAATCGAATCTCCTGCTCAGCAGCCGCCCGTCCTTCCTCCGTGACATTTTCCCGCTGACGCTGCTCCTCGACCTCTTTCTTACTCTGATCCAGATCTTCCGCCACCTTGTTCAGACGAGATTGGGCGAAGGCGAGATCCCCCTACAGCTTCGATAGTTCAGTAGCAGAGCAACTCTCGTCGCTCAGAACCAACGCCTTGGTAAAGACGCGCATCAAGGCAGACAAGTCTTCCATCAGTTCTTGCTGACGAGCAGCACAATCCGCGCCCATAACCATCTTGGCCTCCCCGGCAGAAACAGTGGGTGACCTCACCCCGTGGAAGTAACCGGGCTGCTGAAGGCAAGGAGGCAACACGTACCCCTCCTCGACCACGCCACCCGTTAGATCCACCAAGGCCTCGGGCTAATGAACTCTTTGTCTCTTCGCACCCGATTGAGACGGGGAAGATTGGCTATCTCGGCTAACTGAGGGAGAACCCCTGCCACCTTGTTCTTCGGAAGTCTGGCCAGCCACCTTCGCAACCCTAGTCTTCAGAGGAGCGCCATTGGATCGAGTTGCTTCAACCTCTCCTCAACGGAAGACATGCTTCCTGCAAAACAAAAGATAAAGGTTAGCGGCAGAAAAAATCAACAAGGCAAAGAAAGGAAAAAACGACCACCACCTAGCAGAGCTATCGCGTCGAGCTCCGAGTCACACTCGAGCAGGGCTTTTGTATTTATCATCCTCTTTTTTGTCTTGATGTTCCCGTCGCCGTCCAGAACGTATCTGCCATTGGGCCTCACGACCTTATACGGGGGGAGACTCTTGACGTACTTGACCACCTTCAAATAGGCGGCAGTGTCCTCGGCGTCTAGCGTCCCCGCCCGAAAAATATACTGGTCGGTTCCCCGGAGATAGTGCTCGGCGGACCATTTCAGATGCACCCTCGACAACATAACGGTCTCCAGCTGGCCGTCCACTACCCGCTCTCCTTCAGAGTATAAAGAATTAACCGCGGTGTGGGTTATCGGGCTAACGACGAAGTAGCGCCCCTTAAAGTCCCGGACTGAATCCATATACGTCTTAAAAAGCTTGCCCGACTGCTTGAACGATACCCAACCGTGTTTCCCCTGAATGGTCTGTCGTTGAAGATGGAAGAGGTGAAAGAATAGCGGCAACGTGGCCCCGATTTCGAGAAAGTTACACACGATCTCGAAGGCCCGAATAAAGGCCAAGGCGTTCGGGTGCAACTGGGAAGGCGCCAGCCGCAGGTGGTCGAAGATGGCCAAGTGAAAGTCCGAGAACGACAGTCTCAACCTTGCCTCTTTAAAATAAAACTCATACATCAGAAATCGCATTTGCCCGAACTTCGAGCAAATACGCTGACGTTCCTTTGGATGGTAGACCTGCCAGTTCTGGGGTTGGGCCTCTTCCCTGTCCTCCACGGTAGCATATACTCCATCCGTGTCTGCAGCAAAGACGGACGGCGTGGAGAGGGGCTCCTCGGCCACCCAATCGATGATTGGACGAGTCCTACCATCAAAAACGGGCACGTCCGGCTCATCATCACCGACCATTGTCCCCGGGATATACGGCGGCATGAACACCTGAAAAGCAGAAGGTAACGGTGAATTCGATGGCCAAGATCAAATTCACCCTTCCACCACTAATCAAGTGAAAGGGCGACGGGGACAACCCGATCAATGTCCTCGGGAGACAACCCTCAACTAAAAATTTTCGGTTCACCCCGAGAGAACGCACTTAAACGCACTCATTTTGTCCCAGGGGCGTCCACCTAATCTAGGAGTTTCTCCTCGGGGCGTTCATCTAATCTAGGCATTCGTCCCCGGGACGTTCATCTAATCTAGGAGTTTCTCCTCGGGGCGTTCATCTAACCTAGGCGTCTGTCCCCGGGGCATTCATCGAATTAGGGATTTGTCCTCGGGGTATTCATCGGAACTACCTTCCGTCCCCGGGACATTCATCTAAAAGGCCTCAAAACCTCTGCCCGCTACGGCGGAGGGCCACACCCCTCGTCGGGGCATTCAAACAAACCACAAGAAAAACAAGAGGAAAGGGCAAAGGCTTACTTGATTGAAGATAATGGAGAGATTCGCGGCGAAATGCACGACGGTGACGGCGGCGGCGAAATTGAAGAGAAGACGAACGGCAGTCCTCGGATGAGAATGAAAGCAAAGCGAAAAGTAAAAATGAATGGGGAACCCGTCTTTTATACCCTAACTCGGAACTCGAAGCGTCGCTAGGCACTCAAGTACCCTAGGGTAGCCGCCCTACGGACCATCCACCACGCGACACGTGGCGAAGGCTGACAGTCGCGTCCCTTCATCTCTCCCCAATGACGCGTGTCCCCCGCGCCGCCGACATCGTTGCGACCATGCACTTTTACCACAAAAATCCGGAACGATACGACCTTTCCTCGCATCGGTTTTCCCTTTTCGGCTCAACGACTTCAAGTCCTCACTCCTCCCTACGGAGCTACGACTTGGGGGCTCCTGTTCTGGACTGGGCCTCGGCTGGGTCGGCCAGGCCCAATTGCATCTCCCCTCGAAGGCCCAAAGACATTCTAGTCGGGCACGCATCTTCGTCGGGCACATATCACGCGCTTGGTGCGGGAGGTCCTACCTGACACGCACCACAAGTCGGGCACGAGTCTATAAGCCGGGGCGCGAACCACCTACCGGGCACGCGCACAGACCGGGCACGTGTTCATCTGACCACGAAATCTGGCACGGGCAGAATCTCCCCTACCGAGCAGGACAGACGTGGCCCTCACACGTCCTCCACGTGCTCCCCTCCGCGGGGACACGTCACACCCCAACTGCCCACCTCCGAAAGACCAGGCGCACTTTCCGGAAGTCATGGAGCAGTTGAACTAGGGAGAAGACCACGTTCTGGTCTTCTCTATGCCACATAAGCCCTAATAGTCCTTTGGGTTGGGCCTGGCCGTCCAGCCCAAACGACCGTTGGCCCAACGCTGAGGTCTATAAATACCCTCTTCCACAAGAGGGTCAGGTATTCACTTCTTACCCTCTGTATTTGCAACTGCTCTGCCCAAATATCTTACTTTGGCATCGGAGTTCCTTGCAGGTACACCCCCCACCTTTCCTTCTCAGCATCGGTGGACAGGTACCAGCCCAACAGGACGTGGCTAGGCCGTGACCTCCCTTCTGATCAGGTCAGATCAATGACTATGTCCGAAAGAAACGACATGGTGATGAATGAGTGTTGTTTAAAAAAACTATAATAAAGTGACAAAACATAGAAATTTGTATGATTGTAAAAGATATACGAAATTCTTTTTTGTAATTAAGAAATGTATGTTAAGTTTTGATATTAACATATCAAAATTATAAAAAAAATATTAAAATAGTTAATTAGATGAATTTTTTTAAATATGATGGTTTTATAAAATCGACTCTGATTCTTTAGTTTAAATGATTTTGAACGATTCAATCTGATTTTTCTAATTTAACTCCGGTTTTAATTCACCAACAGTTTTAAAAGGTTAGACCCTTCGAATTCATCTCTAGTTCTCAATCCAACCAGTTCAATCCGATTTTTATAATACTGCTATATTATACACATAAACCATACTTTCTACCATGAATCTGTATATATTATCTTTTTAACAATTTTTTATTTTGATATCCATGCAAAGTTAGAACAAATGTACGGTGTAGAAAATGAGTGTCATTTTAATATAATTTATTAAATTATTTTATTTTATTTTTTCCTGACACAAACAAAAACAAAGACATAAATTATACCGTGTAATCTACGGTGTTTGGTTTTTTATGTCAAAATAGCAATACTCATTTAATAATTAAGCATTGGACCAAAGAAAATTGCAAATTAAGAAGAAATTTATGGGATGCGTCTCCTACCGTAGAAAAAATTAAAGAGAATTTCTTATTATCTCAGATATGTTTCTTAAATAATATGCAGATTTTTTATATTACTATTAATTTTTGAGAATATATTTTCGAACACATTTATTTTAGATGATGTTTCATATAATTGTTAAAGATTTATTTCGTAGATATGTCCTCATTAGTGCTCTCATTCTTCAAATATACACAAATAAGAGCCTATTTGTTTTGACTTTTTATAAAAATGATTTTTATAGTTTAATTTGTTTTGGTATAAAAAAGATTTACAAAAAAAAGTTTATAAAAATTTTAAATAAAAATTTAGTTTGAATAGTTATTTTTAGAATGTTATTTTATATATTTTATCATTTTATTGAAATGTTTTTCGGATATCAAAAATTCAAAAAATCACTTAATTTTAAAGCTATTTCAAATAATTCTTTTATAAAAACTATTTTTGAGATACAATTTTTTTTTAAAAATTGTGATTTTGACTATGTTTTGATCTTCGATAATGTATATTTATGATATATTTTGTCTATCTTTTAATTTATAAAAAATAAATTTTAGAAAAACTTATAATATTTTAAAATTATAAAAAAAATTAAAAGATAAAATAAACTGGCCCTAATTATTCCATCATAAAGCCTAAGTTATGAATAGAAAACCAAAAGCATTTCATAAATAGACTTTGGGAGATAAACTTTCAGATGAGAAATAAATCATAAAGTTTCACTTGACAAAATATACATGTGGATTAGTTATGACCACTATTTAGAAACATATCCAATTTGTACTGAATAACGCCGCTATTTGAAAACACAATGATAAATACAAATTTTTACGCTACGCATTAAATAATGTCCCTCTTTGAAAACACTAAGATAAATAGTTAATCAGTGTTATCAATGTCAGACAATAGAGAGCTAAAACTTTTTAATATTATCTATGGCAGACAACATAGAGCTAAAACTTTTTAATAAATTGAGGTATGACAGCGGCGTTATGTCTATGGCAGGGAGAAGTATATGTGTTAGGTTGAAATTTTTAGTATCAACTAGTTAATTTTAAATTTATGAAATTTTTTAAAACATATCGGAAAATTTGAAATTTCCGATATCTAGAAATTTCAAATACACTGGAAATTTGGACTAATTTTTAGTCAGGAGAAATTTTGAGAATATAAAAGTATGGGGTGCCAAATATAATTTGGGGGTGGCAAGTTAAAATCTCGACACGTAACAAGATTACATGTTTGAACAAATATAGTTGTGAAGAAGATGTAGATGATTACTAGAAAATTCGAAACTATGTATATCTGTTAAATTCTTCACCACTCATAACTACTTTACGCCCTTCATTTGATGAAGGTTGAGGTTCAGGGTGAGACACTATATTAGCGAAGCGAGAATTAGCTTATGCATGAAGACAACGGTTTCGGTAGTGACCAAATACGACCACGACCCCCACGCCCTGTTCTACCTCCATTAGAAAACCACCATAACCTCAAATTGCACCACGACCACCACGCCTTATTCTACCTCCATTAGAAAACCACCATAACCTTCAAATTGCACAGCTAAAGCTGAGCAGTCAGAGGAGTCATTGTCTGTAGTAGTAGTAGTAGAAGTAGTAGTAGTAGGGTGTGCTTCCATAAAGGATGATAACATAACCCGAGAGAAAACATTAGTAAGGTTATCAACCTGCTTACCGGATAAAATTTCGGATCGCACGCCCAAGGCTATAAGTTTTCTTTGTTGAGTTAACATCTCTTCGACAGATTTTCATGCTAGATGAGAAGTCAACTCCTTGGTATATTTCTTAAACTCCAAAAAATAATCCATCAAATTACGCTTATTCTGTTTGGGCGGAAAATCTCCTACAAGAGAGCATAAATGTGATTTAGATTATCAGATTTACCAACAAAAAAAATTCAAAAAAATCTGACAACTCTTTCACAGTCTTGCAGTGAGTAGTAATCAATTGAACTCATCTATCAACAAAATTCATAAGGAAAGCCAAAATATGTTTATCCTCTATATTCCAAACTGTCGTTGTCTTTGTTTCCTTTGGACATACTTATGTTAAATGTCCATCCATTCCCATTCCTCCGAGAATAAATCCAACTAAATATTTCCACTCCATATAGTTCACACCATCCCCATAAAGCTTGATGTCAGTAAGTTTTATGGCAGTAACAAACTCAGTAATAGGCTTCTTAGAAATATCTTCGACGTTATTTTCAATTTTCGTCAACATTGTTTAACCAACAACATAACAACATACACAATTTTAACTCGAAGTCGCCCAAAAATACATTATGTTAATGTAGAACGCCACCAAAACACCACAAATAACTGCTAAATCTACCAAGCTTCTATCAACTCTAAAAAAGCACCTTTATTTGTCCCAAAATCATAACCCATATACTTCTGAGAACGCACTGTGAGTGCAAAGTTTCTCATACTTAGCTATACTTATTTTAATGATGTCAAAATATACATAGTTAGAAAAATGTACTTTGGACGATATCATCGAGTCGCATATGCATATTTATCTCTCTTGCGTCAAATATTGGTCAAAACATGCCTAAGTACATATAGAAAAAGCACCATATGTGTTCCATAAGTTTGATCATGTTGGTCAAGTTAGAGATGCATTAGGATCTCTTAAAAATAGCTAAATATATGAAAAACTGCATTTTTGCAAGTTCTGAGTCTTTGAGTCGACTCATGGCTTACTTAGGTCGACTCATACAGAAGTCATTTTTCATGTGTTGCTCTTAGGAGAGCTCGCGTCGACCCTCCGGTCGACTCATACAATGTGCATTTGTGATTGTCTAAATTGGAGTCCTTTGCATCGACGCATGGACCTGTTCTAGTCGATGCAAAGTGTTGTTTTATGCATAATCCTAAAATCGGGAGAGCTCAGGTCGACCCTTACGTATTGTAGGTCGAACGCTCACGCTTTTTTCACATGATTTTTATTATGTGTAACATTTAAAGTGTATGTTATGTTGGTTAAATTATTTCAACCTTGCATATATATTGAGTTAGTTCACTCTACACAAAACACAACAAGAAAAGTGAAAATATACACTGATTTGAAGAACGAGGGGCTCTATTTGTTTAGTAGCGTTAACCAGAGGATTGTGGTAGGAAGGTTTGGGTTCGAATCGTTGGTGTTTGAGATTAGCCGGTAAATATTTGAAGTCTAAAGGGTTGTCCAAAGGTGGTTTTGTAATTGGAGGTTTACTCATCACGTTCGAAGGACTTGATTCATCTTGAATCAAGGGAAGAGAAGGCATAGGCTCTGCATCAACAATTGGGTTTGGTTGTTTGAATTCGACTGTTTCTCTTGTAAATCAAATTTTCAACAGGTTATATATACAGGTCACAATTCTATTTTTATAATTGAGGGCAGACGTACCCCGAGCGAGGATGACGGGGGAACTGCCTCAACAAATCGATGTTCTCTCTTTTTACTATTTTCGTTGCTGAATTTTGAGTTTGTGTGCAAACAAATTAGTTTATTAAAGTTCTAGTGTGTGTTAGTGCTGAAACATTTTTAGAAACCTCATTACAATCTTTTGATTGTAATTGAAGAACATGGCACTTCATTCACATATTGAAATTTACTTGAGGTGCTTTGCACACCAAGTGTTCGACTAATTTCGTGAACACAAATACTTGTGCTATTTTTTAATTGGTTTATATTTCACACACATTGAAAACTGTCCAACTTTAAGTGAACAAAATCTGGTTGATGTTTGTTCAAATTATTGATTCTAAATCTCGTCTTTATCGTATTCTATATAGGCTTTGTGTATATCTGATCTTTTCGGTAAAGGTTCGTTTAGACGAATATAGTTTCTCGGCCGCTTCCGCTTAAAACTTTTTAAAAACCAAATATTAATAAGCGTCGACTCTGTTTTTAATAAGTGATCTATTCAACCCCCTTCTAGATCAGTGTCGTTGTCTAACAAGTGGTATCAAGATCACCATTTCATTTTGTGCTTCGCATATAACTTCTTAAAATATGGAAAACGAACCAAAAAGGGCTTACAATAGAGCACCTGTTTTCAACGGTGAGAACTATAGTTACCGCAAAGATTATATGCACGTTCATATAAATTCCATTGACAAAAAGGTATGGAATGTTATATTGAACGGTCCTATGGAAATTACCATGATAGATGAAAATAATGTTATTGTGCCTAAGCCTGAAGCACAATGGAATGATGAAGATGAGAAAAAGTACAATTACGATTGGAAGGCTAGAAATATTATGATCTCCTCCTTAGGAGTTGATGAATATTATAGAGTTCCACACTGTATGACTGCTAAAGCTATATGGGACTCGTTGCAAGTCGCCCATGAGGGAACTAATGATGTCAAACTAGCTAGAATCAACACTTTAACTCAAGAGTTTGATCTCTTTCACATGAAGCAATGGGAAACCATTACTGACATGCAAGCGATATTTTCTCATTTAATCAATAGACTAAAGTCACTTGGTAGACCAATTTCAAATGATGTTGCTACTAACAAATTCTTAAGATGTCTTATCAGGGAGTGGCAACCAAAGGTCACGGCCATAAAGGAAGTAAATGATCTTATGAATTTGGACCTTACAACTCTTTTTGGAAAGCTCCAAGAACATGAGCAAGTGCTTCTTAGTCTCGAGCAATTTGAGAAAAAGGAAAAGAAGGAAAAAGACCAAAATTATGGAAAAGAATTCTATAGCTCTAAAAGCTTCTTGTTCAAAGTTCTCAGTAAAAGAGCTAAGTGATTACGACTCGAGTGATGACAATAATGAAGAAACGAACAAGGATATGGGGTTGTTCGTGAAACGATACAATTGCTACATAAAGAAGAATGGTATCCAGCATTCCAAAAAGAATCTCGTTAATTTTAGAAGACAATCAAGGTCTTCCAAGAATGAAGGCAATAAGGGGAGTAAAGCAAGAGGGTCGTGCTTTAATTGTGGAAAAGTCGGACACTATAAGTCAGATTGTCCATTGATGAAGAGGGACAAAGGAAAGGAAAGTAATCGTTCACAAAAGAAACAAAGTAAGCCTAGAAGAGGTTACATCGCTTGGAAAAGCGATAGTGAGTCATCACCGGATGATAGTTCTAGTGACGAAGAAGAACCCATCAACCTCTGTATCTCCGTTCATCAAAAGAAGAAAAACAAAAAGGTACGACATGCTAAATAGGAAAACTCTACTAGATTGTCTCATTCTGAATTACAACTTGCCTTTGATACCTTACACCATGAAGCCAAGGAAGCCTTTAAATGGTTGGCCTCAAACATACAAATTTTTACTCATTTGGAGCAAAAGATATCTGATTCTGAAAGGGAATTGGAGGCTCTAAAGGCATCCATGGTGGAAGTAACAAAGGTAGATGTTAAGGAAGAAAGAAGTATATGGGTAAACTTTGGGTGTGATACTTGTCATATTTGACAAAAAGAGGTTAGAACTCTTAAAGCCAAACTTGACAAGGCTCTAGAACCAAAGATCACGTTTTCTATTGATAGATCACATTTTAGAAAAATCATGATTAATCCTTATCAAAAATATACATATGTGATCAAAAATCAAGGTAACAAAAGTGATACAAAGGTTAACATCACTTGCTTGTATTGTTGCAAAAGGGGTCACACCATTGCTAAATGTTGCTTTAGGAGATTTTTAGTTCCTAAAGGGGTTTATCAATGGTTGCCTAAATGCAACCAAGGACCCAATAAACAATTGGGTACCTATTTTTGTTGATTATTTTTATAGGTACAAAGTCTTGAGCCTATGGAGAGAAGATGGGTTCTCGACAGTGGATGCTCAAGACATATGACAGGAGACATATCTCTCTTCATTGACCTTTTGGAAAAGAAGAAGGGATTTGTAACTTATGGAGACAACAAAAGGGGAGAAATACTTGGAAAAGGTAGTGTAGGTAATCCCTCGTCTATTATCATCTCTGATGTATTCCTAGTTGAGGGCCTTAAACACAATCTCATAAGCATTAGTCACTTATGTGACAAGGGATACAAAGTATCTTTTTAAAAAGATTGTTGCATGATTGAAAATAATGATAAAAAGGGGTATGTGTTTAATGGCTTGAGAGTAAATAATGTTTATATGTTGGATTTGATTGAAGTAGTATTGAGTAGCGACAAATGTCTTATAACTATGAGTGAGGACTCGTGGTTGTGGCGTAGACGTTTGTAGCATGTCAATTTTGACTTGCTAAACAAGATAGTTTTAAAGGACCTAGTTATTGTCTTACCCAAAATTAAGTTTTCAAAGGATCACTTATGTGATGTGTGCCAAATGGGGAAGCAAACAAGGATCTCGTTTAAATCTAAAAACATTGTGTCAACTACGAGACCTCTTGAACTTCTTCATATGGACCTCTTTGGACCATCTAGAATTAAGAGTATAGGTGGTAACTACTATGGTTTTGTTATAGTTGATGATTTCTCTAGGTTTTGTTGGACTATCTTCTTGGCTAGCAAGAGAGATACTTTCTCCGCCTTTGAAAAATTTGCTAAACTTTCTCAAAACAAGTTGAACATAAACAATTAGAAGTGCTCATGAAGGTGAGTTTGAAAATCATCTTTTTAAAGAATATTATGGTAGACACGGAATTGATCATAACTTTTCCGCTCCACATACTCCTCAACAAAACGAGGTCGTGGAATGTAAAAATCAAATTTTGGAAGAGTTAGGAAGAATTATGATCAATGAAAGTGGACTTCCTAAATATTTTTGGGTCGATGTCATTAGTACGGCTTGTTATGTTTTGAATAGGGTGTTCACCCGTCCTATTCTTAACAAGACTCTGTATGAACTTTTGAAAGGGAGGAAGCCAAATGTGTCTCAGCTTCATGTTTTTGGTTGTAAGTGTTTTGTGTTAAAAAAATGGTAAGGAGAGTCTAGGTAAATTTGACTCCAAGGCAGATGAAGGTATCTTTCTCGAATACTCTCAATTAAGTAAAGCATATAGAATATACAATAAGAGGTTATTTATAGTTGAAGAATTTGTTCATGTCACTTTTGATGAAACTTATTCGAAAAGTGTCGGAAAAGGTATTTAATTTCATGGTACAGATGTATCTTCTGAAGACATACTCAAAGACACTGAGAAAGAAATTATTCAACCTGAATTAGTGAAAGTTGAGGGGAAAAAGATCACCATCATGAGGAGATTGGGGAGGTTCATCTGACTAACATCGATGGCATTCCTCCAGCTTGGAAGTATTCTAAAGACCATCATATCGACAACATTCTCGGTGATATTTCAAAGGGAGTGATAACTCGATCTAAGCTAAGTAACTTCTATTATCACTTTGCTTTCGTCTCTCAAGTTGAGGCTAAAAACCCTAAAGAGGCATTACTCGATGAACATTGGTTCTTATCAATGCAAGAGGAATTGAATCAGTTTAAAAGAAATGAGGTTTGGGACTTTGTCCCTCCTCCGCGAGACTATCGAGTAATTGGCACCCGATGGGTGTTTAGGAATAAACTGGACGAAAGGAGTTATAACACGTAACAAGACGCGATTAGTCGCGTAAGGGTATAACCAAGAGGAGGGAATCGACTATGAGGAAACTTATGCGTCGGTTGACCGACTCGAGGCTATATGCCTTCTGCTTGCTTTCGCTTGTGTGAAAGATTTCAAATTATTTCAGATGGATGTAAAAAGTGTTTTCGTCAACGGATATATAAATGAAGAGGTTTATGTAGCCCAACCTCCTGAATATGAATCCCATGAGTATCTTGGTCATGTCTACAAGTTAAAACGAGCTTTGTACGGACTCAAACAAGCCCCTAGGGCTAGGTATGACCGTCTTAGCAAATTTCTTCTTGATCAAAGATACTCAAGAGGAAAGGTTGGCATAACTCTCTTCATTAAACTTCAAGGAAAACACTTAATCTTGGTACAAATATATTATGATGATATCATTTTTGGATCAACTAACATGAATATGGTCAAGGAGTTTTCTAGATTAATGCAGGGCGAGTTCGAGATGAGCATGATGGGGGAGCTCAACTATTTCCTCGGATTAAAAATCAAACAACTCAAAGAAGGTACATTTGTGATCCAAAAAAAATATTGCCTTGAGCTTATCAAGCGTTTTGACATGGTTAACTCCAAGACGATTGACACTTTGATGCCTACATGTGCAAATCTCAACCGAGACGAAAATGGTTAGGATGTGTAGGTGAAAAAGTATAGAGGTATGATTGGCTCTCTCCTCTATCTTACTGCATCTCGACCCGACATAATGTTTAGTGTTTGCATGTGTGAAAGGTACCAATCATGTCCCAAGGAATCTCACCTGAAATCCGTAAAGCGCATACTTAAATACCTCTCTGGTACTCTAAAGTATGGGCTTTAGTATTTCAAGGGTAATGATTGCTCCTTGGTTGGCTTTTCTGATTCCGACTTTGCTGGTTGCAAATTGGATAGGAAAAGCACAAGTGGCATGTGTCATCTGTTCTCAAATTCTTTGATGAGTTGGCATAGCAAAAATCAAGTTTCCGTTGCTTTATCAACAGCTGAAGCGGAATACGTTGCGACCGATAGTTGTTGCACTCAAGTCTTATGGCTTAAGCAACAATTGCTCGAATTTAATCTAAAACTTGAACATGTTTCGATCTTTTGTGATAACACCAATGCCATTAACCTAACCAAGAACCCCGTATTACATTCACGCACCAAGCATATTGAAATACGCCATCATTTCCTTAGGGATCATATGGAGAAGGGTGATGTGGTATTTGAGCACGTTGATACTAAGAATCAACTTGCAAATATTTTTACAAAACCACTCGCTACAGAGCCTTTCTTTCACATCCGTAGAGAACTCGGTGTTCTCGACATCTCGGATCGTGTTTAGGAGGTCATTATCGCATACTTCATTATATGTGGACGTTTGTTGATGACTAACTTGTTACAAATTTGTTAAATTTGCTTATCTCTTTAACATTGACCTCTATCTTCTTTCTTTTTGGTGTTGTCAAAAGGGGAGAAGAACATCAAGCAAAAACGAATCACTTTTATAAGACTCGTGTAGATCGCGTCTATATAAATACATGGAGTAAGGGGGAGGATGATACAACGTATTGTACTCAACCAAGTTCTACTCTATTTTGTCATCATAAAAAAGGGGGAGTATGTGAGGGAAAAGTTCCTCATACTTAACTATATTTATTTTAATGATGTCAAAACATACATAGTTAGAAAAATGTACTTTGGACGGTATCATCGAGTCGCATATGCATACTTTATATCTCTTGCGTCAAACATTGGTCAAAACATGTCTAAGTACATATAGAAAAAGCACCATGTGTGTTCCGTATAAGTTTGATCATGTTGGTCAAGTTAGAGATGCATTAGGATCTCTTAAAAATAGCTAAATATATGAAAAACTGCATTTTTGCAAGTTCTGAGTCTTTGAGTCGAATCATGGCTTGCTTAGATTGACTCATACATAAGTCATTTTTTATGTGTTGCTCTCAAGAGAGCTCGTGCCGACCCTCTGGCCTACCCATACTGTGTGCATTTGTGATTGTCTAAATTGGGGTCCTTTGCATCGACGCACGGACCTATTCTGATCGATGCAAAATGTTGTTTTCTGCATAATCTTGAAATCGGGAGAGCTCAGGTCGACCCTCCCTTGTTGTAGATCGACCGCTCACGCGTTTTCATAGAATTTTTATTATGTGTAACATTCAAAGTGTATGTTATGTTGGTTAATTAATTTCAACCTTGCATATATATTGAGTTAGTTCATTCTACACAAAATACAACAAGAAAAATGATAATATACACTGATTTGGTTTTCATCATCTTCATCCTCTTTATTGCATTTTCTCAACAACTACACATAATCATTTTTGTTGTGTATTCTGTATCATCGAGGTGATAACGTCCAAACTTAGGATTGGTGTATCGGGTTTGGGTTGAGAAATCATTGGGTTTTTCTTGAATAGAACCTTGAGGGTTTTGTCCTCCAAGAATATTGAATTTTAGGGGTTTTGCACAAATCGTTCCTTCACAGATTCAGCTGAGCAAAGGTAATTGAAGAACGAGAGGTTATGTCAGTTTAGTAGCGTTAACCAGAGGATTATGGTAGGAAGGTTTAGGTTCGAATCATTGGTGTTTGAAATCATCCGAACAATATTTGAAGACCAGAGGGTTGTTCAAAGGTGGTGCCGTAATCAGAGGTTTACTCATCACGTTCGAAGGACTTGATTCATCTTGAATCAAGGGAATAGAAGGCATAGGCTCTGCATCAACAATTGGGTTTGATTGTTTGAATTGTAATTTTTCTCTTGTAAAAAAATTTTGCAACAAGTTATATATACAAGTTTCAATTCTATTTTTAGAATTGAGGACAGACGTACCCCGAGAGAGGACGACGGGAGAACTGCCTCAACAAATTGGTGTTCTCTCTTTTTACTATTTTCATTGCTAAATTTTGAGTTTGTGTGCAAACATATTAGTTGATTAAAATTCTAGTGTGTGTTATTGCTGAAACATTTTTAGAAACCTCATTACAATCTTTTGATTGTAATTGAAGAACATAGCACTTCATTCACATATTGAAATTTACTTGAGGTGCTTCGCACACCAAGTGTTCGACTCATTTTGTGAACACAAACATTTGTGCTATTTTTCAATTGGTTTATATTTCACACACATTGAAAACTGTCCAACTTTAAGTGAACAAAATCTGGTTGATGTGTGTTCAAATTATTGATTCTAAATCTCGTCTTTATCATATTCCATATAGGCTTTGCGTATATCTGATCTTTTCGGTAAAGGTTCGTTTAGACGAATATAGTTCCTCTGCCGTTTCCGCTTAAAACTTTTTAAAAACCAAATATTAATAAGCGTCGACTCTGTTTTTAATAAGTGATCTATTCAACCGCCCATCTAGATCAATGTCGTCGTGTAACACGCACGATTCAGATGCACACGAAAGAAAATGTTTTAAAAAACCATTGATTTCGCTACCAATTTCTTTTACCCGCCGAGCCTGCAAAACCAATCTTCTCTGATGCCACCGAAATTAATAGCTTTAATTAAGTTTGGCTTAATTGCAACTATTGTCCCCCTATTTTGTATTTTTTTGAGTTTTGGTCTCCCTATTTTAAAAACCACGATTTTGGTCCCTTTTTTAAGTTTTGAGTTTGATTTTAGTTTTGGTCATTTTTAAAATATTAATTTAAGACTTTTTTTATTGCCTAGGATAATTAAATTATTAATATTATTTTAATTAATTAATTAATTAATGATTAATATTTTATTATTAATTTTTATAATTAATTAATTAATCAAAATTTTAAATGAAACTCTTTTGGCCTTTAGTTATTGGCCCATGTCTTTTGTCCATCTTTCTAACCCACAATTGAATTGTTGTGTTTGTTTCAGTTTTATAAAAACTTTTATGTCTTATATAAAAATTAATGTGGGACTTTTAAAAGACCTTTTATATTATAACATTATCTCATTCTTCTTCATTGTAGTAACTTCTCCTTCTTCTCAAACTTGTGTCCATTGTAACAACTTATGCTTCTTCTCCATACTGCAAATCTACTACACAAAAATGGCAGTAGTTATCATGTCAACCTGATATTATAATATTAGTAAAATTCAAGTAGACTACATCGTATTACTTTTAGAGAGATAAACTTTTTATAGAGCTTTCATTTCAGGTACACTAATTATAGATATCTGAAGGATTATGGTTATTGGATTATGACAGGGATTGATGTTGCAAAGTTTGGTCATAGTCCTGTTCATAAGGCTGTAATTCTGAAGGATTATAGTGAGCTTAAGAGATACTTGGGGGTTTACCTAAGCTGTGTAATATGGCGGAGATTCGATCCGAGGTTGTTTCGAATTTAGAGGAAGAGAAGGCGGATGTGATTGATAGGCGGGATGTTCCGAATCGTGATACACCTCTTCACTTGGCTGTGAAACTAGGGGATGAAGTGACGGCAGAAATGCTTATGGTTGTTGGTGCAGATTGGAGTTTGCAGAATGAACAAGGGTGGAGTGCTCTACAAGAAGCTATTTGCAGCCGGGAAGAGCGCATTGCTAAGATTATTATTAAGCATTATTAGCCTCTGGCATGGGCGAAATGGTGTAGAAGGTTGCCTCGTTTGGTAGCGACCATGCGAAGGATGAGAGACTTTTATATGGAGATTACGTTCAATCTCGAGAGTTCTGTTATTCCTTTCATTTCAAGGATTGCACCTTCGGACACGTACAAGATTTGGAAAAGAGGTGCGAATCTAAGGGTTGACATGACTTTGGCAGGTTTTTACGGTTTTAGAATTCAGAGATCAGATCAAAGTGTTCTTTTTCTTGGTGATGGTTCGGAGGATGGGAAAGTCCTGCCTGGATCACTCTGCATGATCTCGCACAAGGAAAGAGAGGTACTGAATGCTCTAGACGATGCGGCCTTTGCGGCAAACGATGAAGAAGTTCAGCAGGAAGTGGCTGCAACGTCTAAAACAAATATATTTAGGCCCGGGATTGATGTTACTCAAGCAGTTCTTCTGCCTCAATTGACTTAGAGGCGGCAGGAGAAAACAGAAATGGTAGGACCTTGGAAAGCTAAGGTGTACGATATGCACAATGTTGTTGTCAGTATAAAATCTAGAGGAGTTCCAGGAGCTATGACAGACGACGAGTTATTCTCGACTTGCAATGGAAATGAAACCGAGAATGAAGAACTTAATGATATTTTGACTGAAGATGAAAGAAGACAGTTGGAGGATGCACTTAAATTGGATTCATCAGAACAGAACAATGATAGTGATGAGGTGATCATTCCATATCGTCAAAGCTTTAGGGATATTCCTATTGAAGACGAGAGCGACAGCACTAGCGGAGAAAATAAAAAGGAAAAGAAAGGATGGTTTGGTGGATGGAGAAAAAAAGATTCTAAACAAGAAAGGATGGTTTGACAGAGAATTCAGCGGGTTTATCATGATAAGATTTATTTCTGTTTTATGTATTTCTCGTTGGATCTGTAAAAAAATTGTGATGATTGCTATTTGCAATTCACTCTATACTAAAGTTTCCTTATATATATATATATATATATATATATATATATATATATATATATATATATATATATATATATATATATATGTTTGCATCTAGCTTCGGCAAGCTCTCATGCTTTCACGTTAATGCTCTCTAAGGTAGAAATGGCAAATTCCATATGCCAAAATTTAATGGCACTTGTGGTTTCAAATTTTACCATGAAACATAGTTATTACAATGGACACAAGTTTGAGAAGAATGAGATAATGTTGTAGTATAAAATGTCTTTTAGAAGTCCCACATTGATTTCAATTCAATTGTGGATTAGAAAGATGGATCAATAACTAAAGGCTCAAAGAATTTCATTTAAAATTTTGATTAATTAATTAATTATAAAAATTAATAATAAAATATTAATCATTATTTAATTGATTAAAATAATATTAATAAGTTAATTATCCTACTCAATAAAAAAAGTCTTAAATTAATATTTTAAAAATAACCTGGGAGACACATCATCTTAGATAGTGTCACATCATTACACATCATCTTAGATAGTGTCACATCATTAAAAAAAATTAAAATTAGAGAGGAGACTAAAATCAGACTAAAATCAAACTCAAAACATAAAAAAAGGACCAATCGTAAAAATACAAAATAAGAAGATCATAGTTACAATTAAGCCATTAGTATTTTTTTAGAAATCAACTCATTAAAATTAAAAAATTTCCGCATATTGAGCTTTATAAACACATTCTATTATATTGCTTACTCAATAACCATGTCTTATTCTTGTTACATATGCATTTAACAGCATATATCTTAGTTGCTGAAAATGCAATAGCCATGGAGAAGGTGCAATTGTTCCGCAAACAACAACATATATCTTGGTTGCAGCAAATGTTATTGCTCATCACTGAAATATATCAATTGTTCTTCACTTAGTTGTTTGCCATTAGGGCTGGAAATGAGTCGAGTCGAGTCGAACTCACCTCAGCTCAGCTCAACTCGTTAAGAATTGGTCGAATTCGAGTTCGAGTTCAACACGAACTCCTTTTTAAGCTCAAACTCGACTCGTTAGAAGTTCACGAACAGTTCGGCTCAACTCGTTAGGTTCATCTCATTAGGTTCAGCTCACATGATTCACGGACTTAAAAACTATTTTTTTAAATATATATATTTTTTAGTATATTTTGCATTTTAAATAAATATATATTTTAAAAATAAAATATTAAAATAAAATAAAAGCTATCATATTGAAATTTAACTTTATCTTCGAAACCTACTAATTCAAAACCTACACAACTTTCAAGAGATACATTTGAGAGTCTAATTCAAAAACTACTAAATTGAAGATTAAATTTGTCTAAGATTTGGAATAAATATTTAAACCTAATCTTAAAGACAGTATAATTCTTCTCATATGTAATCGAGTTGACTCATGAACCTAACGAGTCGAACTATGTATAGTTCAAGTTCAGCTCATTTAGTTAACGAACTTAATTTTTCGCTCATACTCAACTCATTTGGTTCATGAACCTAGTTCAACGATTTAATTGTCGAATCGAGTTACGAACTATTTTCGAGTTGGTTTGGTTCATTGTCAGCCCTACTTGCCATGGAATAGAATTTGTTTGTTATATTGTATTAGAAAAAAAAAAACAAATACTCATTATATTTATTAAAAAAAAACAATTAAAATACAAAATGATATCATAAAGCCATAAAAGTGCATTAAACCTCTATTGCCTTTGGAATGAACGGGAATATAACATTAGCTGTCCATGTTAAAATGTCTTCATGAAAACAAAATCACATGGTTTTTGGCTTGTTACTGTTAAATCTACTCTCAACCATATTTCTTGTTCTAGTTATTATAGATTGCCCTTGGTATTTGCCACTGTACAGGGAAAGCATCGACATACCTGCATTGGCAGCCATCGTAAACAGAGCTTTTATAAGCCCATCTTGCACTTCATTGGCGACCTTTGTTATCAAAGCAACAAGCAAATGTTGCAGCAAAGACTATACATTATTTAATTCATAGTTTATTGGCTGGTTAATAAGTAAATATTGCAGCAAAGACCATAAGCAACATGTGGAAATGAAACTTAAAACAAAATAATAATAATAATAATAGAGACAATATCAGCAAGCACCAAAAACATTTCTTAAAAGTAAGTGCAAGGTTTAGCCAAAGCCTGTATGTACATCTCAACTTAACTTATAAGCAGTGGTTAATTCTTAAATTTGTTAGATAAACTATTTATAGTCTCCCAAGCCGCTGGCCCTTCAGGATGAGCATTCACAAAGTGTTCTAGAAACCGTTTCTCAGTAGTTGAAATTATGGTACTCAAGGATAACTCACAATTTATTGCACTCCTCTTCTTCAACCACTCATACATTGCAAATCTTGCAAAAATTTTATCCAAATCATGCAAAAAATATGTTGGATATTCCGCAAGACTTTCTATTGGGTAACCTAATGAGTTTTTTAAGAAATCAATCTTTTTTTGCATTACAGTTTTACTACTGTTTAGAATTCCAGGAAGTCGCTTTACCATTCCAACTACGGTGTTATATTCCAAACCAGCTTCAACCAAGCAATCAAATCTTTCTAGTAACTTAGTACCATTCCCTTTAAACATCTTCATAGCTATTTCCATCTCCTCGGAGTTATCGGTATACCCCAGATTCCGCAAGAAAGTTCTTTTCTCCATATGCTTCCGCGGGTCATAGTAGAATTCATTTACATCTCTCTTCTGTTTCGGTTTTAAAGCCAAACTAAAAAATTGTAATGGATCATCATGTATCATTTGACATAAATTATCCGTTCCCACTCGTAACTCTCTAGACATAGCTTTATGACCTTTTATCAAATGTTTGCTAAGGAGATGCATGTAGTTATACAAAACATGAGCAATAGCATCTTCATCCATTCGAATATGATACATAAAAGAAATCACAGTCGACAAATTTTCCATACGCGGAAATGACAATACATCAGGATGCTCTTTGAAACAAGAACAAACCTCATTCACGTCAAGACCCGACTTAATCAACCGACCTATAACCGAATATGTCTTCTTTCCTAAACCCTCCAACAATATAGGATTCGCCTTAAACAAATCATACATTTCTTTCTCAGAAAATCCCCCTTGATGAAAAAACTCTATAGTATCAATAATCGTTTTCCATATATATGTTCTTGAAGGACACATACAACTCACAAACCATTCGCTTTCAATCCCACTTCTTTTCAACCAATCGAGAACAACAACAAATTGAGGATCAACGTCGTCGCCGAGTAAAAGCAACGGACAACAAACAAACAGCTTGACAAGAGATGATTTACTCAAACCCAAATTCTCATACTTTTCAAATTTCTTCAACAAAACTCCACTCTCATACCCAAAAACCTCTCTTGCTTCTTTATAAATTTTCCCCATTCTATTCCTCGGAACCCCGAGGTTAAACAAAACATGAAAATTATCAACCAAAACACTATCATCACTCAGAAAAATCAAGTCTTCAGGCAAAAATAACTTCAATTCACGGTGTTTAATCCCTATACTCTCTAAAAACGGTTCAAATTCATTAATAGGGTTATACATAAGGTACCTTTCGAGATCCCGAGAAAAATCATCGTCACTGTTGTTGAATGTGACTCCGGTGATAAGTTCACGGATGAAATGTGGAGAGTTTTTTGCGATGAAATCTGCGTCGATGAAAGTGTAAGATCGAGTGTAGTAAAGGTAATCGCGTAGGGCAAGTTGCGCTTCGATTTTTGTGCGGTGACTGGTGCGAATGGGAGGATACGGAGAAGGAGCGGGAACATTAGCGGAATTTGAACAGCGGAGAATTGAAGGTTTGAAAGAGAGTGAAGAAATAGGGTTTTGGTGGGAGAAAATAGGGTTTTGGTGGGAGAAAGGGTTGATGAGGTTTAGATTATGCAGAAGCGAAACGGTTACCATTGGGGATAAAACCTTAGGACAAAAACGAGATGAGGATCTCTGTTTTTGTTATCAGGGTTTAGTAAAGAGAGACTCAAATGTGGGGTTTTGGTTACTTTTCGTTGTTTTTTCTTTCTAGAATTTTAAATTTTTTTTAATAACATAACTAATAACTAATGTGTCATAACTAATAACTAATGTGTCCATTTATAATAATAGAATTATTTTTGTATATAAAAAAATTGAATTAAAATTAAAATTATGCCCGTTTATAATAATATAATTTTTTTTTATATAAAAATATATGAATCAAAATTATAGTTATTTCCGTTTATAATAGTAGTATTTTATCTTGTATAAAAAAAATTTGAATCAAAATTAAAATTGTGTTCATTTATAACAATAGTATTTTTTTCGTATATAAAAAAATTTGAATAAAAATTAATAACAATAGTATTTTTTTCGTATATAAATAAATTTAAATCAAAATTAAAGTTGTGCCCGTTTATAACAATAGTATTTTTTTCGTATATAAAAAAATTTGAATTAATATTAAAGTTGTATCCGTTTATAACAATAGTATTTTTTTCGTATATTAAAAATATCTGAATCAAAATTATAGTTGTCCCTGTTTATAACAATAATATTTTATCTTATATAAAAAAAATTGAATCAAAATTAAAATTTTGCCCGTTTATAACAATAGTATTTTTTTCGTATATAACAAAATTTGAATCAAAATTAAAGTTGTGTTGTTTATAACAATAGTATTTTTTTCGTAAATCAAAAATTTTGAATAAAAAATAAAGGTGTGTCCATTTATAAGAATAGTAATTTTTTCGTATATAAAATAATTTGAATTAAGATTATAGTTGTGCCCAGTTATAATAATACTATTTTTTTCGTATATAAAATAATTTGAATCAAAATTAAAGTTGTGATCGTTTATAACAATAGTATTTTATTTTTTTTGTATATAACAAAATTTGAATCAAACTTAAGTTGTGTCTGTTTATAACAATAGTATTTTTTTTTGTATATTAAAAAATTTGAATTAAAAATAAAGGTGTATCCGTTTATAACAATAATATTTTTGTAGTGACCTTACTGTTCAAA
Organism: Lathyrus sativus; assembly: GCA_963859935.3. Lineage (NCBI taxonomy): Eukaryota > Viridiplantae > Streptophyta > Magnoliopsida > Fabales > Fabaceae > Lathyrus > Lathyrus sativus. The sequence continues at coordinate 38,749,066 of OZ012735.1, forward strand.
AGACATCTAAGACTTGTTTAAACTTGGTATTCATAAAACTTGTTTTTCTTTTGTTTGTATATTGTGGTCGTAAGACACGAATGGCATTGTTTTTCCCACCTTATGTTATATTCGCTATAAAATCTAAATAGTGAGCTACATACTGTTAGAACAACATAAAAACATAAAATCAGAATTTTGAAGGTAGTAACAATGGTGAAAAGAAACTTAGAAAGAAGATGAATTGAGAGAAGAGAGAATAGGGAAGAGAGTAATATTGGATGAATCACTAAATTGACATTAACTGTGAATTGGGATTACAACAATGTATATATACACATGAGAGAATAGCACAACTAATACAATATACAACTAAAGTGTCATGCTGTTAAATTCTGTTATTTTTGGAAAAAAAACAACTCACAACACACCACCTCACTTTAGTTGCTCCAAATTCATCATGCTCAAGTTCTTCAACAGTCTCTTAAACACCTCATTTGTCACACCCTTGGTCAACAAATCCGCAACTTGGTCCTCGCTTTGGCAATAGCTCAATCTAAGTTTTCCATCACCGACCAATTCTCTCAAGTAATGAAACTGCATCTCAATATGCTTGCTTCTTCCGTGTGCAATCGGATTCTTCGCAAGATTTATCGCGGAAACATTATCCACAAACAGTGTGGTGGCATCTTCATCACCATATCCCAATTCCTTCATGAGATTCACTAACCACATAGCTTGGCAAGCACTCAATGGTGCCGCAATGTACTCGGCCTCACAAGAAGAGAGTGCTACAACTGGTTCCTTCTTCGAACACCATGAGATTGGTGTACTACCGAACATAAAGATGTAACCCGCCGTAGATTTCTGATCATCTTTATCTCTGCACCAATTAGAATCGGTGTAGCCAAGTAAAGTACATTTGCGACCCATATCCGATGTGGGAAACAAAATACCACAACCAAGAGTACCTTTCACATATCTAAGGATTCTCTTGACCGCCGCCAAATGAGACACCTTAGGTCTCTCCATGAATCTACTCGCAATACCGACACTAAAAACCAAGTCCGGTCGAGTATTGCACAAATACCGTAATGATCCAATCAAACTCTAGTAAAGTGTTGGATACACATCATCCTCATCATCACTTTTGGACAGCTAAACTCTAGCCTCACAAGGTGTATTAGAAGCATTACAATGCTCCATTTCACACTTTTTCAAGATATCTAGAGTATACCTTCTTTGATGCATAAGCAACCCCACTTTTGACTTGTGGAACTCTATGCCAAGAAAGTATCTCATGACACCAAGGTCTGTCATCTCAAACTCACTCATAAGCTCCACTTTGAACTTTGAAATACTCTTGTCATTGCTGCCCGTAATCAAGAGATCATCAACATACAAGCATAGTATGATAATACCATCAATAGTATCCGACCTGACATAAACACCATGTTCGGATACATACCGTTTAAAACCAATGTCAATAAGAAAGCCGTCTATGCGTTTTTTCCAAGCTCTTGGAGCTTGTTTCAAACCGTACAACGCTTTGTGTAGCTTGTATTACCTCCTCTCTTGATTTTTTATCACGAAACCGAGTGGCTGCCCCACATAAACCTCCTCATCAAGAGGACCATTCAAAAACACAGATTTTTCACATCCATTTGATATATCACCCAATTGTTGTTATGCACAATCCCAACAACCAAACAAATAGTCTCCAATCTAGCCACCGGTGCAAATACCTCCTCATAGTCTATACCTTCATGTTGCAAGAACCCTTTCGCCACTAATCTAGCTTTGTGCTTGATTATTTCACCTTTAGGATTTGCTTTGACTTGATAGACCCATCGCACACCAATCGGTTTCTTTTCATGTGGTAAATCGACCAACTCCCAAGTACCATTTTTCTCAATAGTTTCCAGCTCCTCTTTCATTGCACATATCCATTTAGGATCACTTAAGGCTTCCTCCTCATTTACCGGTTCAGATTCGGTCATAAGTGCAAAATGAATAAGATCACCATCACTATTCACTTCGTTATCTTGGAACCTCTCACAATCTCACAATCTATGAGGCAAGGATCTTTGCCTCACTAGTCTACCATTATTCACAACATCATTGTCAACTACTGTAGGTACAGGAACAGCAGTATCGGAACTCTTCGGATCAAACAAATCAACAAACTGCTGTTGTTTAGCAGGCTGTAATCAGTTAGCAGCATTGGCGTAATCGATTACACCTGTTGTTTCAGCAGTTTTTATTTCATCAAACTGCACATCCCGGGTTATCACGATTTTCCGACTCCTCTCATCAAATAGCTTGTAACCTTCAGTAGAGTGATATCCAACAAATATCAACTTTTCACCTTTATCGTCTAACTTTTTTCTAAGTTGATTTGGTACATGACGATATGAAATCGATCCAAAAATGCGCAAGTAATTCACACTTGGTTTGAAACCACTCGAAACCTCTTCTGGTGTAATCTTCTTCAGCTTCTTAGTAGAACACCTATTCAACAAGTAGGTGGCTGTAGACACGGCCTCACCCCACAACTCTTTAGGTAACTTCTTCCCACAAAGAATAATATGCACCATGTTCATTATTGTACGATTTCTCCTCTCGGCAGCCCCATTTTGTTGAGGCGTATATGGAGGCACTACCTCACGCACAATACCCTCAAGATCACAAAACTTGCCAAACTCACTATAAGTATATTCACCTCCACCATCCGTTTTGAGAATTTTGAGCTTCCGACCGCTTTGACGCTCCACCATGGATTTGAAACTCTTGAACACTCCGAATACCTCATCCTTTCTCTTGATAAGATATGTGTCGTGGTGAAATTTAGATATCAAGATATTGATTAACTTGAATCTTTATTCATTTGCAACCGGTCTTTGATTTGTCCAAAGGAATGGATAAAGATCGAAATTCCCACAATGCAATGCAAATGCAAGGTTTAGAGAGTTTAGGTTCGGGGGTCGGTTAAACTTAGGGAAGATACTAGCATCCTAAGTTTCTGTAGTACTCTACAGGAACCTCTTGTTTTATGTTGTTTATTGCCAAGTTATCTGCTTAAGGGTAATGTTAAGGGTTAAAGGTAAAATAGAAAGACCTAAGGGATTAGTCCTAAGTATACTCGCCAAGACGTCGCATCTTGTGCCTACATATCCTGACGGGAATGGAATCAGAGTATCTGTAGTTCTCCTCAAAAGGGAGGTTAGAGACTTCTTGAATGTGGTCAAGGTCTCAATAGGAATAAACGCATCTTAAGGGCACGCTTACGTGGAGTCCTAAACTCCGATCTCTACATTGAAATAGTTGATTGAATTAGGGTTAAATTAAGGATTCCACGGCGGGCAACCCTAAAAATGGAGTGCGGCAACTCCTTGACCTAATGCTAGGGTAAAAGGGTAATTTTGTCCACGGCGAGACATTTATGAAAATTAGGGTTGAAAAGGTGAAAGGGTTGAAGGTGAGGACTATTGACACGGCGGTCAAACGGCTAGACCTAATTCTTTCGGAGGAGTGAAATTATCGGTAAAGATGCGAGGAAATTAAATAAACATACAATGGCAGAACATAAAGTGCGGAAAGATAAATGCGACAATTGTCTCGCAAAAATTACATCCCATGAACAGATACAAATATAATAATCAAAATTAAGCTTAATCCGCGGAAAAAATGGAGAACATTAGTAGAAGTTAGACAGAAATATGATCAATGATGAAAACAGTTAATATTGAAAGACAAAATGCAATTGGAATATTTATCAGTGATTTTGAAAAGGGACCTTAATTTAATTTTAGTATTTAAAAAAACTTTAATTTTAATCTTTGAAAAATGTTTTTAGTCTTAATTTTAAAAAAAATTGTTTTAGTCTTAATTTTTAAAAAAAACTGTTTTAATTTTAATGTTAAAAAAAGATTAATTTTAATTTTAAAAAAAAAGAGTTTAATTTTTAATTAACAAAAAGTTTAATTTTATTATTTTAAAAAAATTTATTTCTTAATTAAAAAAGAAAAAGAAAATGAAATTTAGAGTTATTATTTTTTTTTAAAACAGAAAAAACAATCAGCTAACTATATAAAATCAAATAATATAAAACATAAAAAAAATTGGGTCGGGCTGGCCATTAACCCAGACCCGGCCCGGTAGGCCCCATATAAAAGATTTAGAAAAAAATTAGGGTTTAGAAACCCTCTAGTTTCCGCGGCGGCTTTGCATGTTATGCCCAGATCCTCTCTTCTCTTTCCTTCGTTTACCCAGGACTCTTCTTCTTTTTCGTAACTATGACGACTTCATCTCTTTCTTTCGTATCTTGATCTGGAAAAAAAACTAAACATTGTGAGAGTACAAACTCAATGGCTTACGTTCTGCTTAATGGTTCGTGATCGCTTTTTCTTCGCTGAATGGCCAATGATGTGAAGAAACTGAGGCTAGAGCTCGATTGTTGTCCGCCGTTCTGAGTGAACGATGTTGATGGCGATCGAACGCTTTGAGTTCGCGATTTTTACTGATGATCTTGACGAAACTGGGTTGAGTATATTATCTGGTGAGTTTGTTCCGCATTGTACTGAGATCACCGTCGTTTTGGTGTTTTTATGTTTATGTTATTTTGGCCGTTTTTTCTTAGGGTTCTTTTGATGCTTCTTCCCTTTATATCATCTCTTTCGGCTGGGCCTGGACCAATGTTTTACGTTACTTTTCGATTTGGATTTGATTATTTCCGATACAGTTTGAATTCATTTTTTTGCTGATATGGATTCTTTTCCTTTTTCAGATTCGGATTTGATTTGGTTTATTGAGACGCTGGTGTTGGATTCGTTCTCGGATTCGGTTTGGATTGAAAACAGCTTTTGCAGGATTTACCATCTGGATTTGATTTTTTTCTGATATATCTGGATATCTGTTTCCGTTTCTGTGATATGGATTGCCTTATGTAGATTTTCTATCTGATATGGTTTATGATGCGATTCTGATTATGATATTTATCTGATTTTGGTTCCATTTCATTTCTGTTCTCGTTTCTGATGTGGGCAGACTTTTTGCAGAGGTTGGAACTGGTTTTGGTTGGATATCCGCATTCGGTTGCGGATTTGGATTTCCGAAATATTTACTTGATAGAGCAGATTCGGATTACAAACCGTTTGGTTTTAAAATCATTTTCGGCAAATCTCTTTTTCGGCATAACTTCTTTTTATCTCTCTTTCTCGGTTGTCCCAAAAATAAGAACAGATACTATCAGTCTAATGCCGATGTCGCGGATTGGAAATGGGAGTTCGGTTTCGACAATTGTCGTGCCCTCCCGACACCCGGTGATGAACTTTATTCTGAGGGTGTCAAAACTTTTAACATTCTTTTTCTGTTTGTTTGTTTCGCTTGGTTTGTGCAGGTACTCGGAGAAACATCGGGTAAATGAACATGAAGAACCTTAGAATTTTAGGACTTTTTAGGATGAGAATGTAAATTCTCTTTGTAATTTGTAAACAAAATATTATGAAATAAATTCAATATATTTTTTCTCCATCCAAATCACTTTCTAGTTCGTTTTCTATAGTTGAATTTGTTGCAGCCGAATAAACCATAAAATCTCCGATTAAATCCAAATTAATTAAGTATCTCTGAATAAATCCCCATGATTAAGAATTTATCAATTAAGCTTTCCGAACGAGTTAACACCATTATTCAAATCAACTCACGTCTTGAACACGTTACTCCAACTTAAGCTGTCACATTATTCAACCTCAACCGGACATCTTCCAAACTAGACCGGTCTTGCTGATAGAACGATAAAAAGCCTTTTGAATAAATCAGAAACAACGGAGAAACAGAGATATCTCATTAGCAGTGAAAACAACAACCTAACTCCGTACCGACAAATAATCCAATTATTCTCCAATGACTGAGCCCCAAAAAGTCCTGCATTGAATTGGCCAAAAAGTCATGGTTTAATCCTGCACACCAACTCCGACTCGAATCGAACAAAGAATTCCACTGTTTCTTTTTATTTTGAAGGTTTAAGTAACAGGAAGCAAGAGAAGCATCGAAAAATGCTTGTTACGATAAAATTCCACAGAAAAGATTCTTGTATTGACTTAAACGAACCAAATTTGATGTCCCAACATAAACAAATCCGCGTGACAAAATAAATGCCTCGGAAATCCCCTGACGACCGAGTCTCATCCCACTGAATTAATTTCCACATCTTGAAAACTCCGATGCCCAGAATTTGTCCTAAAAAATAAAGAATTCAGAGACGGAGGTTTTAATTATTCTGAAGAACCCTGGCGAAAAACTCATCTTCATAAACCGTCAGTGCACAAATTACCATTTTACCCCTTTCACAGTTAAAGTGCCCCTGATGTAATTCCTGCAAAATAAACAGACTACGTAGCCCGTTAATGGTTAGTTGATGCAAAAAATGAGATGCTATGCGATATGAATCGACTAAATATAAGGGTAAAATTTGGGGTATTACTTGAACAATAGTGGTTTCAATAGCAAGGAGGTGGGATCTTAAGGTCAAAAATTAGGGTGCAACAGATGCCCCTATTTAAGTTACTTCTATTCGAAGATATGGAGATTGAAATCTTCGTCTCGATGAGATAGGAGGGACTTAAATACAAACATTGCACAAAATTTTGTTTTGGCCATAAGAAGCCACCGAATGCAATGTTATGAAATGCAAGACAAAGAGGGTCCTGTGGATTAATGGCGCCACAGGGGAGAAAACTAGACACAGCATGTGAGAAACAAATGAGTAACAGACTCAACGAGGCGGGACTCCACGGGGACAGGATACAACCGCCAATGGGAAATCTCCAAAGTATAATAGTAGTACATACGCCAAGAATATGGTGTTTTAACAACAGGTGAGAAACTTGTAATCGAATGATAACTTATTATCACCACGGAGCAATCCAGATGACAGTAATATCCAAAGTGAATTCTCTGATCGAATCAATAATTCAGTTTTGTTTTGTTTTCTCTTTTCTTCTTTTCTCACCATTTTTTTATATATATATTTTTCTTTTCTTTTGAAATCCAACTGGAAATGGTACAATGTATAACCTCCCCGAGCGTCATGGTCTGGGTGCCATGAGCTGGTCTCAGTCTCTTGATGTAGAACCTCCCCGAGCGTCATAGTCTGGATGCTATGAGCTGGTCTCAGTCTCTTGATGTAGAACCTCCCCGAGCGTCATAGTCTGGATGCTATGAGCTGGTCTCAGTCTCTTGATGTAGAACCTCCCCGAGCGTCATAGTCTGGATGCTATGAGCTGGTCTTAGTTCTGGAAATAACCTCCCCACGCCTCATGGTCTGGATGCCATGAACGGGTCTCAGTTCTGGAAATAACTTCCCCCCGCCTCATGGTCTAGATGCCATGAACGGGTCTCAGTTCTGGAAATAACTTCCCCGAGCCTCATGGTCTGGATGCCATGAACGGGTCTCAGTTCTGGAAATAACTTCCCCACGCCTCATGGTCTGGATGCCATGAATGGGTCTCAGTTCTGGAAATAACCTCCCCATGCCTCATGGTCTGGATGCCATGAACGGGTCTCAGTTCTGGAAATAACCTCCCCACGCCTCATGGTCTGGATGCCATGAACGGGTCTCAGTTTCCTACCCGAAACGATGAAAACTCGCGAGAGCATCTTCACATGGGATTGTAGATTTTGTAGATTATAGATGTCATTGTAGGTTGTAGATGTCATTTGTAGGTTGTAGATGCCATTTGTAGATTGTAGATGTCATTGTAGGTTGTAGATGTCATTTGTAGGTTGTAGAACTTCGATTGTAAGCCATAATGTACTGGAGGTTGCAAAACTTCACCGGGGATCTTCAGGAGAGATGTGGGCCGGTTAATTTGCAAAATACGTCCTCTTAAATAAAGAGAGATGTCTTGTAGTGTCTTTGGCAAACTTCTCTGATGGATTTACGGAGAGATGCCATTTAGACTTGTGTAACGAACTCACTGGGGGAATACATTCCTGTGGAGTGTCCTTGTTGTAGTTGTAAAATATTCTATGAATTCTGAAATAAAGAGAAGTATCTGTAATGTCCTCGACAAACTTCTCTGGTGGATTTCCGGAGAGATGTCATTTAATAATCTTGATAAACCCACTGGGGATGGACAAACTGTCTTGAGGAGACTGCCATTTGTCATCTTTCATAGAAAACCTGATCAAAACAAGTTACTCAAATAAAGAGATTGCTTGTAGTCTAGGTATAAATTGCCGGGAAGATCTTGTGATACTGCTGGAGAAAGTATCTTATCTTTGACGATGATCTCCATAAAATTCTTCTTTAGGAGCAAAAGTGCAAAATAAATGCACGCTTAATCCATATTCGAAAGTTGGAGGTGTCCACAGTGTGATTGTCAAGGACTGAAGTTCAATTCAGGAAGTAGCCGAAGAGAAACTGTCAAGCAAAACTCGACCATTGAGGTATGAACTCAAATGGGATTTAACTAAAGCAATCGTCTTCCACGAGGATCGAACTCTGTGGGGAAATAGAAATATTGTGCTTTTTCTGCTTAGGGATGACAATTCTACTTGGAAGGAGAAGACACAATCCAGTCTTTGGGGATAAACGCGACCAAAGTGACAGAACAAACAGACATAAAGATGCAAAATACATATGCCATGCTATCTATTTATATGTTATGCGTATGCTATATGCTGACGTTGACACAACAAATGGAATGAGGAAACCAGAGATGAAATAAACATCTCAGAACAAACATCTGACCAATCTTCAAAGATAGGAGCGCCGTTGGGGATATGTGGAGAACCAAATACGGGATCACAGTCCTACTTCAGATTTTTAAAATTCCTTTAGGGGATAGAAAACATTCCACTTGGGGTGTAATATCCTTTTTTTTATTGACGGGTTCATCAAGATGGATCTCATTTTAGAAGAAACTTCGTAGATAAGATACATATCCTGCTTCGCTAGAGGGATTCCTACTGGAGTTGTAGATGGAGATACTCGAACTGAGGTCTCATAGGGGATAAAATAAATGTCCACTTCAATGGGGAACCCTGGGTTAATAAAACTGTTGAATATGTCAGAGTCGAAACTTTGATGGGGATGAAATAAACATCCGCTTCGCTGGGGAAAACTAGCGTTATGAAAGACCCACTAAGGAGGGAACTAACGTTCACTTCATTCGGGAAGGTGAAGTTGAGCAAATCACTGGAGAAACAAATAGGTCACCCACATTTATCATCACTGCTTAAAATAGAGATCCATCGAAGGAATAATGGCCATTTGAAGTAAAATTCACCAGGGACATGAAGAATGTTGTGAAAACCAAGTAGTTTTGTAATAGTCGCCATTTTGGACAATAGGTGTTGTGAGTGGATGACGTGCTCTTCATTTCTCAAATGCCCCAGAGTACATGCTTTATGAAGAAAAAAAAGGTCGTTCCAAGAGGATTTTACAGAGAACAGGGAGTTCAATTGCCCCACTATTTTCAAACTCTTGGAGAGATTGTCGAATCTCGACGTAACTGGCCCGGATTGACGGTGTTATGTATAGCTGAGTCTTCGAAACTTACTTCTGAGAAAGTCAGACTTGCATTAGTAGACAACTTGGAAACTACTTCCCCATGTTCAACATAATCTTCAAGTTTCATCATCGATGTCATATGTAAACTTTCTAAGATATCATGCAAAATCAACACGCATGAAATGTTAATCCTGAAACTGTTAACGTAACATATATGTTTGTCTTGAAGTTTTTTTTCTTCTCTTTTTTTTTAAAAAGATATCACGATAACTTGTGACCGAATCAGTAGTTAGGATACAAATTTAATTTATAAAGCCAACATCAAATTGAGCATAGCTCATAGGAGTCAGGAAACGTCATCTCATCGAGTATCAAAATAAACCCTACTTCAATTAGGTCTTTTAAAGGTTGTATCGTGGCTCGGTTCACGGTTTAAGAAACAAAGGATAAAGGCTCAAAGTTTATTTGTACCCACCCCTTCTTCGTGATGTTCTTCAGTCCTACATTCAGCTAAACTTGATACGAGCACGCATCTCTCAAGAGGATTTTGATATGGTCGAGAATTCAATCGAGGCTTTGGACATGGCAGTCACTCACCTATTTTCTTTTGGTGTTTGATCACACGACTTTGTTCTTTACTAAGGATATTTCTTTGTGATCCTTTTTTTTTTCTTTTCGCATTTTTCGTATTCCATAACTTTTTCCTGGACGAAGTCTTTTGAATTTGACTTTGAAGTCCAGCGGGATGTCTCTATTTTGCTTAAGTCTCCTTCACAGGTTTTGACTTGGCGGACTTTTCTTTTTTCATTATTTTTTATTTTTGAACAAGTCGTGTGACTCTAAGTCATTTTGACATTTTTGAAAGGATTGCGACTGCCCTGCTCTTTAGATAGTTGAGGGATATTCATTTGTGTCTTTTGACTTCTAGCCTCCTAGATAAAGTGGATTCTCGAATGTTCACTCCTCCTTCTTGAGAATCTGATTGCTTGATCAGCTTAACTAAAAAACTACCCTGCCCCAGGTTAAAATTGAGGATTTTTGTGAAAAAGAAAAAAAAACTCCTACTTCAAGGCTCAAAGGGGTTAAAAAGAGATTATCTTCCTTATATCTCCAGTGTTTAGGATTTGAAACAATGCCTTACATCATCAGCAGGGTTTCATTCAAAAGCACACGACAGGAAATTTTTTTACGTTTTTATTCGTCATCCTCCTCCCAATTCTCTGTCAAAGCAAGAGATTGGGTAAAATTGGCATTATAAATTATGAAAAATAATTTTATGAGTGAATACGAATGGATTTCTTCAAGACAAACATGTTTAATGCATTATCGTTCAAGAAAACAAGTTCCTACATGCTAATTACGCTTTTATAATCAAAGGAATAGAATACATATAAGCAAACAAGATGAACTGCATGACAATCCCTTCTAAAGGATTTTATCAACATAACAGTGTTTCATTCAAGACCGAGCTTCCTCTTCTGAAGGTCAACAATTTTTCGTCGATTATCTCTTGAACTTTTCTTTGGAAAACTTTTCATTCTTCAATCGAATGCCCCACTACTCCATCATGAGCTTCGCAGCTGGTGTTTGAGTCGATCCTCTTAATATGAATACTCTGAGGATGTGGTATACACCGTGGCAACTGGGATTTCTTTCATCAACTTGAACACACAGGTTATCTGGCACAGACTGACATTGTATAGGAGTACCCTTTTGTCATCAGAGAGAAAATCAAATATCAGATTAATCATTACCCTGAAATCGGTCATGGGATCCATATCTTTTGTTCTCTTTACTATCCTTCAATGATTGCTTCAAGTTTGGTCAGATGGTCAAGATGTCAAATGACAGATAAAGACAGAAGACTGGATGAACTTCAACAGAGGTACATGCATATGCAAATGCTAAATGAGGGATGCAAAAATGCAGAATGCAGAATATGGATGAAAGGTTTCATGGAATTCATGTATTTACAAACATCAAAGAAAATTCATTTATTATTTTTTGATATCGGATTATGTAGAAACATTCTTACAAGAGTCCTAACATAAAAGCTAATAAAGTCCTAAGGAAGTCCTTCATCGTGCTTGTTGATTTGTTCTCCCACTTGGATCTTCTTGAATATAAGTTGTCTGTAACAGCCCAAATTTCATTAAATAATTAATTGTAGTAATTAATTAATTTAGTGGGATTTTATTTAATGTTGGAATTAATTTTTATTAATTGGGATTAATAGAAGATTGAGAAGGAAATTGGAAGGAAAGAAAATAAAAGGAGAATATATAAGTGAGAAAGAAAAGAAAAGAAGTTGGAAACATTTGGAGAGAAAGAGGAAAGAAAGAAGAAAGAAGAGAAAGAGAGGAGAAGGAGAGGAAAGTGGAAAATCATCAAGAACCAACATCAAAGCTCCGATTAATCGAGGTAAGGGTGAGAAATGTTTCTATTTGATCATTGTATGATGTTATATATGTTGGGTTGGGGTTTTGGTGAAGTTTCTATCCTTTTCCATTTAGGGCAAAAGTTGGAATAATCGGTAGAACTGTGATTTAATCGGTTAAAATCTGAAATAGATGATGTAGAATAGTCTAAAAATGTTAGACTAAGAGTATTGGAGTTGGATTAGTGAGATTTGGAGTTTTTGGAGTTGGTTGAGTTGGATAACAGTAAGTGAAAAACAAAATACGCAGACATTCGCTAGAAGCTCGCTAGGCGAGAAGGTAGCGAATGCTCGCTAGGGGTTCGCTCGGTGAACATATAGCGAATGGTCCCAGACTTGGACAGAATGGATTTTGGTGTGTTCGCTGGTAGCAAAGGTGTAGCGAAGAGATAGCGAATGGTTCGCTGGGAAGCTCGCTGCAGCGAGCAGGTAGCGAAGCCTTCCAGTAGCTTATGTTGGGGTTCGCGAGCTTGTTCGCTAGGCGAACAGGTAGCGAGAGTTCGCCAGGTGCCCGCCTAGCGAGGTGGTGGCGAACATGACAGGATTTCGTTTTTCTGTGATTTCATTCTCTGTTGGGTTGCGGTTCGATCGGGTTCGATCCTTAATGGAATGAAATGTTTATACTGCATGTGTATGTGTTGTGGGTAGCCTTTGGGCGTGAATCCTAGAATTGTGGTTCGAATGTTAATTGCATCAAGTATAAATACATGTGAACATAATAAGTGATTATGTGTGTAGTATTTAATGAATTTGTGAATGCTTGATGTGTATACAATTATGTAATGAGTATGCATGAGAACATTTTGGATATGTGTGCATAACTTATAATTGTATGATTGGTATTGCGATGTGAATACCTTGATTGTTGTGATAATTAGAGATACATGGGAATACAATGATGAATGTATGTGTATTGTCTAATAAATTGTGAGTGCATATTTGTATGCGAATGTTGTGTGGATGCATGGGAACATATGGGATATGTGTGCATTGTGTTGAATATGATGATGATGATGGGTGAAATGAATACATTGATAAATGTTTGTTTTATGTTGTGTGTGCAATCATAATGAAATTCTCGAAGGGGTGAATTATTCGAATGCATGGGATTAAGACGCGGGAACGGTCTTAAGTGCATTTATTGTGATTGGTTGATTGTACATGCATCATTCAGTCAAGAGGCAATGTCTGTTAGTTTCGTGGAAACTAGTGGCTTGTCCCAAACCTAGAAGGGTGGGTTTGAAGCCTAGGGGACGGGCTTGGTTGTTATCGGTCTAGAAGGGTGGACCCGGTTTAAAGTTAAAACCGAAAAATGATAACGAGTTATCGGTCTAGAAGGGTGGGCCCGGTTTAGAGTAAAAACCGAAAAAAGATAACGAGAGTCGGTACCGCATAGCATTGAGTTGCATTGGATATGTTGAGTCACATTGCATAATATTGTTGTTGTATAAATGTGCTTGTGAATGAGTGTGGAATTAAGCATGAAGGGATGTGCTTGTGAATGTTCATAATGTTGATATATGTGAACATGTTATAATTATGATTATGAGAATGAAGTGTGGTGAGAAATGTGAATATGTGTTATATGATTACCTATATATATATATATATATATATATATATAATCTTATGCTTTGATTATTATGGTTATATTTCTCACCCTTCTGCTGTTTTATAATGCTCTATGAGGCATTGCAGATTAGGATGCTGGAGTCCTTTTGTGAAGAATAGTCTTCATTCTTTTGAGTCTGCTGCTCTGATATGTAACACCGAGTAGTTAGACTAGTATAGTCATTCTTTTGTGATACATTGTAATGTATCAGCTGATGTCGTTTTGTAATCTAAACGATTAAATGATTTTACCTTCCGCTTAAATCAAATGTTAAAATGTGATTTCTAACACTATGAAAATGTTACATATTTTATGGAGCAAATGTTAAAGTGTTTTATTGGTGAAATTGTGACATTCTTCCTTTATACGTTATTCTAAAACTTTTACTCTGATAAATTTGTATATGCTTAATTGTTCTATATGCATTTATTTGGGGTATAGAAGGGGGTGTTACAATAGTGGTATCAGAGCAGGTCGGTCCGTTCGGCCAAGTTGTTAGAGTGTTTTTCCCTGTGTGTTATTGATATGCGTGTGTTGCATTATCAATATTGGTTGTTCTTACGTGGTTCTGTTGTTGGAATTAGTAAGATGGTTGCAGGGAGGAACGATGAAGCAATTGCGGAGGCATTGACGAGATTGGCTGGGGCAATTGGGCAGAATCCTCAGACCAATGTGAATGTGAGGAACCATGCTGATGATGAATTCCGTGCTTTGGGGAAATTTCAAAGGAACAATCCTCCAGTTTTCAAGGGAACTCATGAGCCTGACAAAGCACAAATTTGGTTGAAAGTTGTGGAAAAGATTTTTCGAGTTATGAATTGCTCAGATGCACAGAAGGTGCAGTTTGGGACTCATATGCTCGAGGAAGAAGCTGAAGATTGGTGGGGTAATACTCGCCAAAGATTTGAGGAAGATGATATTGTGATCACGTGGGATCTGTTTAGAGAAATTTTTCTGGAGAAGTATTTTCCAGAGGATGTGCGAGGGAAGAAAGAGATCGAATTTCTTGAGCTGAAACAAGGTAATTTGACGGTTGCTGAGTATGCGGCGAAATTTGAGGAGTTGATCAAATTTTGTCCTCACTACAACACTGGTAATGCTGAGAGGTCTAAGTGCCTCAAGTTTGTGAACGGTTTGAGACCCGAGATTAGACAAGCTATTGGATATCAGGAAATCAGGCGGTTTTCTGAGTTGGTTAACAAGAGCAGAATTTATGACGAAGACAGTAGGGCTCGGTCTAGCCACTACAAGAGCCTAAGTGATAAGAAAGGAAAGGGACAATTCAGAGGAAAACCTTACGTAACTCCTGCTGATAAGGGGAAACAAAAGGTTGGTTTTGGCAAGAAGCCAAGTGGGGGAGTTTCTACCCCGGTTAGATGTTATAGGTGTGGTGAAGAGGGACACCGTGCTTCGGAATGCAAAAGTGTTGAGAAAGCGTGTTTTAAGTGTGGCAAGCCAGGCCACAAGGCTCTAGAGTGTAGAAGTGGTGCGGGTGTGACTTGCTACAATTGTGGCGAGCAAGGGCACATTAGTACCAAATGCGATAAGCCGAAGAAGAATCAAGGGAGCGGAAAAGTATTTGTTCTATCTGGATCTGAGACTGCTAGCGACGATCGATTGATTCGAGGTACGTGCTTCATTAATGGTACACCTTTGATCTCTATAATTGATACCGGAGCTACGCATTCTTTTATTTCTTTGGATTGTGTTAGAAGGTTGAATCTTGAGTTGTCTGTGATTGGTGGCGGTATGGTTATTGATACTCCTGCTATGGGTTCGGTAACTACACCGTATGTTTGCTTGAATTGTCCGTTGAGTATTTTCGGTAGAGATTTTGGGATTAATTTAGTGTGTCTTCATTTGGATCAACTGGATGTCATTCTTGGAATGAATTGGTTAAAATTCAATCGTGTTTATATTAACTGTTTTGACAAAACGGTTATTTTTCCCGATTCGGATGTTGAAAGGGATTTGTTTATGACGAGGAAACAAGTGAGGGAATCAGTGCGTGATGGGGCTAAGGTATTTATGCTTATGGCAACTTTGAGGACTGGTGGAAATGAAGAGATTGATACTTTACACATTGTTAGAGATTTTCCGGAAGTTTTTCCTGAAGAGATAAAGGATTTACCGCTGGAGCGAGAAGTGGAGTTTTCGATAGATTTGATTCCTGGAACTAGTCCGATATCGATGGCTCTTTATCGTATGTCGGCATCAGAATTGAAAGAGTTGAAGAGTCAACTTGAGGATTTACTTGAGAAGAGGTTTATTCGTCCGAGTGTGTCGCCGTGGGGTGCACCGGTGTTGTTGGTTAAGAAGAAAGAGGGTTCTATGAGGCTCTGTATGGATTACAGACAGTTGAATAAGGTGACTATTAAGAATAAGTATCCACTTCCGAGGATTGATGATCTGATGGATCAGTTAGTTGGTGCAAGTGTGTTCAGCAAGATTGATTTGAGATCTGGGTATCATCAGATTCGTGTGAAAGCTGAGGATATTCAGAAGACGGCCTTTAGGACGAGGTATGGACACTATGAGTATTCTGTGATGCCATTTGGTGTGACTAATGCACCAGGTGTATTTATGGAGTACATGAATAGGATTTTCCATCCTTATTTGGATAAGTTTGTGGTGGTGTTTATCGACGACATCTTGGTTTATTCGAAGAGCGAAGAAGAGCATGCCGATCATCTGAAGATTGTGTTATCTGTGTTGAGAGAGAAGCAGTTGTTCGCGAAGCTTTCTAAGTGTGAATTTTGGTTGAAGGAAGTTAGTTTCCTTGGTCATGTGATTTCTAGTAATGGTATTGCGGTTGATCCGTCGAAGGTTGAAGCGTGTCGCAGTGGGAGACTCCGAAGTCATTTTTTGAGATCAGAAGTTTTCTTGGTTTAGCCGGTTATTATCGGAAGTTTATTGAAGGATTTGCTAAGTTATCGTTGTCGTTGACGCAGTTGACTAGGAAGGGTCAAGCCTTTGTTTGGGATGCCAAGTGTGAAGCGAGTTTTCAAGAACTTAAGCGAAGGTTGACGACAGCTCCTGTTTTGATTTTGCCAAATCCGGAAGAACCATTCGTTGTGTATTGTGATGCTTCTTTGATGGGTTTAGGAGGTGTGTTGATGCAGAATAACCAAGTTGTAGCTGATGCTTCGAGGGAACTCAAAGTGCATGAGAAGAATTATCCGACGCATGACTTAGAGTTGGCCGCCGTCGTGTTCGTGTTGAAACTTTGGAGGCATTATTTGTTTGGCGCAAGATTTGAAGTGTTTAGCGACCACATGAGTTTGAGATATCTTTTTGATCAAAAGGAATTGAATGCAAGACAAAGAAGATGGCTTGAACTTTTGAAGGATTATGATTTTGGTTTGAATTACCATCTGGGAAAAGCGAATGTAGTAGCGGATGCATTGAGTCTGAAATCATTGCATATGTCGGCGTTGATGGTGAAAGAATTAGAATTGGTAGAGCAATTTCGAGATTTGAGTTTGGTATGTGAGAGAACTTCTTTTGGATTTAAGTTGGGCATGTTAAAGCTTACAAGTGGTATTTTGGATGAAATTCGAGAAGGACAGAAATCAGATTTGAGTTTAGTTGATCAGTTGACTTTAATCAACCAAGGCCAAGGTGGTGATTTTCGGATTGATGAGAATGGTATTATGAGATGTCGGGATCGAGTTTGTGTTCTGAATGTTGTTGAGTTGAAAAAGAGTATCCTTGAGGAAGGACATCGTAGCGGATTGAGTATTCATCCGGGTGCTACTAAGATGTATCAGGATTTGAGGAAAGTATTTTGGTGGCCTAGTATGAAGAAGGATATTGCGGAATTTGTGTATTCGTGTTTGACTTGCCAGAAGTCAAAGATTGAGCATCAGAAGCCATCAGGTTTAATGAAGCCATTGTTTATTCCTGAGTGGAAATGGGATAGTATCTCCATGGATTTTGTATCGGGTTTGCCGAGGACGCCGAGTAATTTTGAGGCTATTTGGGTTATCGTGGATAAGTTGACTAAATCTGCTCACTTTATCCCTATGCATGTGGATTACCCTTTGGAGAAGTTGGCTAAGTTGTATATTGAGAGGATTGTGTGTTTGCATGGTATTCCGTCAAGTATTGTTTCGGATAGAGATCCGCGGTTTACTTCGAGATTTTGGGAGAGCTTGCAGAGTGCTTTGGGTACTAAGTTGCATTTGAGTTCAGCTTATCATCCTCAGACAGATGGTCAGACAGAGAGGACGATTCAGTCGCTTGAAGATCTTTTGAGAGCTTGTGTATTGGAAAAAGGAGGAGCTTGGGATAGCTACTTGCCTTTGATTGAGTTTACCTACAACAATAGTTTTCATTCGAGTATCGGTATGGCACCATTTGAGGCGTTGTATGGTAGGCGGTGTAGGACACCATTGTGTTGGTTTGAGTCCGGAGAGAGTTATGTTGTTGGACCCGAGTTAGTTCAACAGACCACTGATAAGATCAAGATGATTCAAGAGAAGATGAGAGTTGCCCAGAGTCGTCAGAAGAGTTATTATGACAAGAGGAGGAAGGCACTTGAATTTCAAGAGGGAGATCATGTGTTTCTTCGAGTCACTCCGATGACAGGTGTTGGTAGGGCATTGAAGTCGCGCAAGTTGTCGCCGCGTTTCATTGGTCCTTATCAGATTTTGCAGAGGATAGGAGAAGTGGCCTATCGTGTGGCTTTACCACCGTCGCTTGCTAATCTTCATGACGTATTCCATGTATCTCAGTTGAGGAAATACATTGCGGATCCGTCTCATATAGTCCAATTAGATGATGTGCAGGTGAGAGATAACCTGACTGTTGAGACATCACCTATGCGGATTGAGGATCGGAAATTGAAGCAACTTCGAGGTAAAGAGATTGCTTTAGTGAAGGTCGCTTGGGGAGGACCGGCTGGTGGAAATGTTACGTGGGAGCTTGAGAGCCAGATGAGGGAGTCTTATCCAGAACTGTTTGAATCAGGTAACATTTTCGAGGACGAAAATTCCTAAAGTGGGGGAGGGTTGTAACAGCCCAAATTTCATTAAATAATTAATTGTAGTAATTAATTGATTTAGTGGGATTTTATTTAATGTTGGAATTAATTTTTATTAATTGGGATTAATAGAAGATTGAGAAGGAAATTGGAAGGAAAGAAAATAAAAGGAGAATATATAAGTGAGAAAGAAAAGAAAAGAAGTTGGAAACATTTGGAGAGAAAGAGGAAAGAAAGAAGAAAGAAGAGAAAGAGAGGAGAAGGAGAGGAAAGTGGAAAATCATCAAGAACCAACATCAAAGCTCCAATTAATCGAGGTAAGGGTGAGAAATGTTTCTATTTGATCATTGTATGATGTTATATATGTTGGGTTGGGGTTTTGGTGAAGTTTCCATCCTTTTCCATTTAGGGCAAAAGTTGGAATAATCGGTAGAACTGTGATTTAATCGGTTAAAATCTGAAATAGATGATGTAGAATAGTCTAGAAATGTTAGACTAAGAGTATTGGAGTTGGATTAGTGAGATTTGGAGTTTTTGGAGTTGGTTGAGTTGGATAACAGTAAGTGAAAAACAAAATACGCAGACATTCGCTAGAAGCTCGCTAGGCGAGAAGGTAGCAAATGCTTGCTAGGGGTTCGCTCGGCGAACATATAGCGAATGGTCCCAGACTTGGACAGAATGGATTTTAGTGTGTTCGCTGGTAGCGAAGGTGTAGCGAAGAGATAGCGAATGGTTCGCTGGGAAGCTCGCTGCAGCGAGCAGGTAGCGAAGCCTTCCATTAGCTTCTGTTGGGGTTCGCGAGCTTGTTCGCTAGGCGAACAGGTAGCGAGAGTTCGCCAGGTGCCCGCCTAGCGAGGTGGTGGCGAACATGGCAGGATTTCGTTTTTCTGTGATTTCATTCTCTGTTGGGTTGCGGTTCGATCGGGTTCGATCCTTAATGGAATGAAATGTTTATACTGCATGTGTATGTGCTGTGGGTAGCCTTTGGGCGTGAATCCTAGAATTGTGGTTCGAATGTTAATTGCATCAAGTATAAATACATGTGAACATAATAAGTGATTATGTGTGTAGTATTTAATGAATTTGTGAATGCTTGATGTGTATACAATTATGTAATGAGTATGCATGAGAACATTTTGGATATGTGTGCATAACTTATAATTGTATGATTGGTATTGCGATGTGAATACCTTGATTGTTGTGATAATTAGAGATACATGGGAATACAATGATGAATGTATGTGTATTGTCTAATAAATTGTGAGTGCATATTTGTATGCGAATGTTGTGTGGATGCATGGGAACATATGGGATATGTGTGCATTGTGTTGAATATGATGATGATGATGGGTGAAATGAATACATTGATAAATGTTTGTTATATGTTGTGTGTGCAATCATAATGAAATTCTCGAAGGGGTGAATTATTCGAATGCATGGGATTAAGACGCGGGAACGGTCTTAAGTGCATTTATTGTGATTGGTTGATTGTACATGCATCATTCAGTCAAGAGGCAATGTCTGTTAGTTTCGTGGAAACTAGTGGCTTGTCCCAAACCTAGAAGGGTGGGTTTGAAGCCTAGGGGATGGGCTTGGTTGTTATCGGTCTAGAAGGGTGGACCCGGTTTAAAGTAAAAACCGAAAAATGATAACGAGTTATCGGTCTAGAAGGGTGGGCCCGGTTTAGAGTGAAAACCGAAAAAAGATAACGAGAGTCGGTACCGCATAGCATTGAGTTGCATTGGATATGTTGAGTCACATTGCATAATATTGTTGTTGTATAAATGTGCTTGTGAATGAGTGTGGAATTAAGCATGAAGGGATGTGCTTGTGAATGTTCATAATGTTGATATATGTGAACATGTTATAATTATGATTATGAGAATGAAGTGTGGTGAGAAATGTGAATATGTGTTATATGATTACCTATATATATATATATATATAATCTTATGCTTTGATTATTATGGTTATATTTCTCACCCTTCTGCTGTTTTATAATGCTCTATGAGGCATTGCAGATTAGGATGCTGGAGTCCTTTTGTGAAGAATAGTCTTCATTCTTTTGAGTCTGCTGCTCTGATATGTAACACCGAGTAGTTAGACTAGTATAGTCATTCTTTTGTGATACATTGTAATGTATCAGCTGATGTGGTTTTGTAATCTAAACGATTAAATGATTTTACCTTCCGCTTAAATCAAATGTTAAAATATGATTTCTAACACTATGAAAATGTTACATATTTTATGGAGCAAATGTTAAAGTGTTTTATTGGTGAAATTGTGACATTCTTCCTTTATACCTTATTCTAAAACTTTTACTCTGATAAATTTGTATATGTTTAATTGTTCTATATGCATTTATTTGGGGTATAGAAGGGGGTGTTACATTGTCAATGATCAACGTCTAAAGATTAGTTTGATGGAGGAAAATAAATCCCCCATCTCTTCTTTTGTTCTTGTTGGAAGTAAGGGAGAATCCCTTGTTCATTTGGATCTTCAATGATAATGAGAGCCCTTTGAACTTCTAATGATCCTCCATGATACGGAAAGCCTCTTGTATTTGTCTTTTGAGTTTTCTTCAATCTGAGCTCCTACTTCCTTAGGACATCCACATTAGGGCTCTTAAGAGAATGTCTCAAAGTATCTTCTTTTGTAACCCATACTGGTCCTATAATGTTTTATAAATAAAGTTGGATTCCATGAAACTAATGCAGTATGATGCTATATGAATGCAAGGATGCACAAACATAAGTAAGCACATAAGGACATAAGGGTAAACAAACAAGGAGACCCTAGTCTTGCAACGAGCATGGAGCAAAGGTATACCCATTCCCAAAGGACGTGGACTAAAGGTGGATTGTACCTGCAGAATAAGGTTCTAAGAGGTTCCCAAAGTCATTAGCCCATCTTTCGGATATTATCAACTTCCCAACTAACTCGGAGGTTAATAATATTCTCAAGAGAACTTCATTTGAGTGTAGTATCGCGTAGCACTATTTCGAGACTTACTCCCTCATAGCCTCGCACTACGTCCTAATAAAGGACAAAGTGAGGTTCAAGGTAACTACGGTCCTTAGTATCATGGACTCCAATTGAAAATAGTAAAAGTTTTCACGACTAAACTCTTTCAACCGAACCATTTTCAAAAGGGTCTCAACTAAGCGGGATTCTCGAGTCAACTTAGTCGGGACTCACTCCCTATAAGCCTCATCGAATATATCACCATCCTATCTTAAGTTCACTAAAGTCCGGGTGTAGGACTTTGTCTCACCACTTAAAGATGCCAATCCAAAAGCAATAGATAAACAATTATGCAAATAAACAGATAAGCAAATGTAAAGCAATAAACAAGTAAATAAAACAAGACAGGGAAACCCACTGAGGTATCCCCAGTGAAGTCGCCATTTCTGTCGCGGTGAAATTTGGATATCAAGCTACTGATTAACTTGAATCTTTATTCATTTGCAACCGGTCTTTGATTTGTCCAAAGGAAGGGATAAAGATCGAAATTCCCACAATGTAATGCAAATGCAAGGTTTAGAGAGTTTAGGTTCGGGGGTCGGTTAAACTTAGGGAAGGTACTAGCATCCTAAGTTTATGTAGTACTCTACAGGAACCTCTTGTTTTATGTTGTTTATTGCCAAGTTATCTGCTTAAGGGTAATGTTAAGGGTTAAAGGTAAAATAGAAAGACCTAAGGGATTAGTCCTAAGTATACTCGCCAAGACGTCGCATCTTGTGCCTACATATCCTGACGGGAATGGAATCAGAGTATCTGTAGTTCTCCTCAAAAGGGAGGTTAGAGACTTCTTGATAGTGGTCAAGGTCTCAATAGGAATAAACGCATTTTAAGAACACGCTTACGTGGAGTCCTAAACTCCGATCTCTACATTGAAATAGTTGATTGAATTAGGGTTAAATTAAGGATTCCACGGCAGGCAACCCTAAAAATGGAGTGCGGCGACTCCTTGACCTAATGCTAGGGTGTTGCACCCTAATTTTTGACCATAAAATGCCACATCTTTTTGCATTTTTTATTTTTATTTGACTTTATTCAATATTTATGTGACTAACCAATTTGTGCAGAAATAACCATTTCAGTTCGAACCGGGAGAAGATTGGGCTTTAAGGGGCGGTCGTGATTTTCGTGGTGACATATATTACAAAGCTCGCGCTTCCTTTTGAACAAATCATATTAATTGTGAAACTGACTCTTGAAAGCAAGTCCAGGTTATAGGCCCAAACACATCAATGGCCAATATTACTGATTCTACAGGGAAACGACTTCTCTTCATTTTCAATCCTTCAAGATAATTATCTGTCCTAGAGCTTTGGTCCAGGTTTACCTAAGAGTTGTTCTTGATATAATCTAAAGTTAATCCTATCTCAAATATAAGTGCAAAACCCCTCTAATGCCCAAACTATCTTTATAAACCAAGCTCATCATTTGAAGATGCAAGTTCGTCTGAAACTACCATTTACAAGAAATCCACTAAGAAAAAGATAATGAAGCATGAATGGACATTATCCAAAGATTAATCAGTGACAAGAGAACTTTCCACGATTTCATTTAATTGGCCATTATACATCAGAAGTATACGGTGAATTATCTGCACCAAAGAGTTGGATAAGTAGCATTGATACATATTAAATCACTGACATGAACTTTTCTACAACACAGTGCCAACAAAAAACACAAATGACGCAGTGAGTAGTCATTTAGAATCCACATATAATACTTCATACTAAGTAATCTATTTAATTACATCAGACCCTTTAAACATGGATTGCAATGAGGAGGAGAGCATTGCAATATTTTTTTTACACATGACGGCCTATAGGTACGCATATCACACGGTTTGTTGGTGAAGGTTTTTAAAAGTTTGTCTCGCCACGCACACCGTAACGACGGAGGTTCCAGCCTCAGCAGGAAATACTTCCCCTTATGTCTTCTGGTTTGCTTCCAAACTTTCCCGAGTTGATGTTGGTCCCGAGGCTGCTAGGTTGCGAGATGACATTGTTGATGGGTACTCCTACTGGATTGACTTCGGAAAGGAACTTTGAGCCTATCTTCACTTATATCTGCAAATGTTGTTATGAAGACTAGACCACCTGCAAAACACAACCAGCTCAAAATTAATTCCCATACCATCAACTTCAGCTCCCTTTTTAACCTGTCAAAAATGCCAACAGGTAATTAGAATACCGTTAAAGAGACAAATTAAGAGGCAAGTTCAGATGAAGTAAGAAGTTTCAGCCCTCAGTTTTTTTTTCTAATCATCATCGGGCAGTTTCGAGCAGCCGGGACGGTAACAGCCAAGGCTGTCACCAGCTTCCTACTGAACATCGATGGTTGGGATTCGAACGCAAAAGACAATTAGCATACAGTTCAACAATGTGAAACACGAATGAAACAACAACATTTCTTTCCTTCGAGGTTCAGACACGCAAGTCATCACTACCATCTTGAGACCTTTCTCAAACCAAAACCAAGACCGGCAGATTCCGCACCGTTGACAGGGTCCTGAAAGAGATAGAGAAGTCAGGTAAATTCAAAGCAAAACAACCCGATATTTCGCTGTAGGCAAACGACAGCAGCAGCAAAATATCAGTGGCAAACAATACCAGTCGCGAGTAAGCTTCCAATATCATAACAACAACCTCTAACAACGGTTCAGATTCACAAATCATCATCACCATCTCAAACCTTCCAAGGAAACATCAGCTTCCAAGCTGCAAGGCAACAACCACACTTTTCCAAATTCCCTCATGGTTCAGACTGTCAACGTCATCATAACCAAAATTTGAACCTTTCTCGGCAACGACAAAAATCGGCAGCTTCCGAACTTATAGATAGGCCCTGAAAGAAGAAGAGGAAAGTCATCAGTACAGTTCAAGTATTCATCATAAAAATTCAAATAACAGACATTTATCATAGGCATCATTCGCAAGCGCATTAGTTGCAAAGCACGCCTTGGCACGCAAGGATAACAAGTCTTTCGACAAACTGCAGCCAGCAGACTCTCACACCTGCAGCAGAGCAACTAAAATAAGCACCTCAAGACAATGACCAACAGGCTCCTGTCACATTGTATGACCATCTACAAGGAAATGGCAAGTAACAGTAGCATGATCTAAAAACCACAAACAATGGTAATTACAAACAAGCATTCACAACAGCAATACAAGGATCAACCACTGCAAGTATGATACCAGGTCCAAGTTTGGGAATCGAGACAAATGTAGCCCTCAGTAAGTTCATCATCGGGCGTAAACTCGAGCGGTCGGGAGGACTATGACCGAAGCCATTATCAACTCCTTACCAGGCGTCAAGAAATTGTATTTCAGACAGAAAGCAACTAGGATCAGGTGACTCAACATATTTCGAAAGCAACCGACAATATTCGAAGGCAACTGTATTCACAAAAATCTTTTGGTTTAGACATAGTGTCATCATCACCATTGCACCCTTCTCGCCGATGGCACAAAACCGGCAGCCTCCAAACTTAAGTTCGCTCCTGAAAGAAGAAGAAAAAGAAGAAAAGTCAGTTTGCTGCCACAAGGAAATCGAGAACAATAACAGTTTTCAAAACCAGGCATCCCAACACAGTTCACAACTGGCATCGCGCCAAGCCATAAGAGACAAACTTCAGGCTACTATCAACATTAGTTACAAGCACATGCTACAATCAACATCAGTCACAAACAGGTTACAAGCACCAATACAAGCTATAAACAACAGCAGTGCAACAATACCAGTTGCAAGCACCAAGTGTATCAGCCGCAAAACAGCAACAACAATATCAGAGGCCAACAACATCAGGGGTAGTGCAACTGTTAACCATGGCTAAGATAAATTGAGTTGAGAATCAAGGCAAGTCTATCCCTCAGTTCAATTCATCACCAGGCGAAGGTCTGAGCGGCCAGAAGGGCAACGTACAACGCCACCAACTCCCTACCTGGCTCTGAACAGGGCAAGCAACAGAGGAAACGTAGACAATGTAAAATCATCAAAGGCAACCGTAATTCTGTCAAGCTCAGACTAAATGTCATTATTGCCAGTTCAAAACTTCCCTCGGCAAACTCAAGAAGCAAGGTAGTATCTGAACTCAAAGGCACAACATTTCCTACGAAGAGGGAGAAAGATACATCAATAACTTCACGAAGACAACATTGAATAGCAGAGAATCAAGAAGAAAGATAAAAGTTCAAAACTTCCCTAAATCAGAAAATAACACCTTTCGACAAAATCAGACGAAAGAAGTAAGAATTGAACAAATCATCAATGCAATCAGACAACATTACCCCAAATAGGAAAGCTTTCAAGCAAATTCATCAGGCAGGCCCATCATTGGCATCTATAAAAAGCTGTGCAGAATACCCACAACGAGGAGGCAGAGGTTTTCACGAGGAAACCCTAGAAGATCTCAGCGATTTTTTTTCCTCCGTTGAAGGCTCAGATATTCTGAAGTTCATCATTGCCGGTCGAAAGAGAAGGAATTCCACGAACCACCATCGCCCTACCGTCTCTATCGCGCGATCACTCCCATTTACGGTAACGACTTCGTCTATCGTAAAATCATCAAAGCTATTGACGTTTTGTTTTTTAGTGCAGGTTTGAAACGAAAGAAGCCATGAGGTAAGGACGAAATGAAAAAGGAGAGATCGAGACAAAATGAACGAAGGAGAAGAAAGATCGATGACGAGGGAGAGATGTGAACGCTGGCGGCAGAGATTGGGAACTAGGGTTCCGATTAAACTTAGGGTTCTTTGCCTGTTATGTTTTGTATTTTTTTTGTAAATAATTATTTCACCACACACACAACACCACACTACACTCACCGTTAATCTCTTAATCACTGTTAATCATCACTAATCCTTTTTTTAAAAAATAACTAACAACTGCTTTAATTAAAACAACCTTTATTTAACAAATCATATTTTTATTAATAATTAACTCTTTTGTTTTTTTTCATTTAAAATCAGTTAACCCAAAACAAAGTGTTTTTTTATTTATTTAATTTTAATAACTTGGTCTATTTTTTAAATACATCTTATACCCTTTTATTAATAATTAATAAACCAAATAACTTGGCCTTTTTATAATAATAATCTCTTTTATTGTATTAATCATTAATTAAATATTTTCAAAATAGCATTTTAAAATTTTATTCACTCATTAAACCTTTTATATAGTTTATATTTTTATTAAAACTTTTAAGAAGAAAACATTTTTACAATGACCTTTCACATTAGAACTTTTAAAATAAATTATAATAAAATCTTTTTGCTAATAAAATTAAGTTAATATTTTTTTCTAAAATCAACTTCATCAAACTAAACTTTTTATTAAATCATTAAATCCCACTTTTTTAAATCAACCTCTTGTTTAAAATCAATTCAACAATTCCCTTTAAAATCAATATCCCATAATTAAAATTAATTAATCTCATTAACTTTTTTTTCTTAAAAACAATTCAACCTCGTCTAAAAGCAATCCAACAACCCATCTAAAATCAACTTAATCAACATCGTAAAATCAGTTCAATCGTGCACACCCACTTCACGACACATTCACTCTCACACACACTTCAGCGCTTTCATGCGTTTGTGTATGGTTTACTTTCCTCGCAATTTTTTTCTTACAGCAATTTCCATTACCATATTTATATTTCCGTATCGCATTCCGTCCAAAGGAAAAACCTACACATGAGTCAACACTTGTGTGTAGTGCACATCATTTGCATCATACTCCTTTCGATCCTTGATCCCATTCAAGTTGATCGCTTAAGTTTAGGACCTACCCCATAGGAAGGACCTTTATCTTTACAACTTAGACAAAACACAACAATCAACAATACAAAATTTTCAAACACATTAGAGAATAGATGTTAATCATCTTAAGTGAGATAGAATCTCCACCCCACAACAATACAATCAAACATGTAGGAACTTTGCCTTAAGGGCGATAAAGGCATACTCATCAAACAATCCGAGTACTTAAGCCCTTTCCTTAAGACGATGCAAAGACTATTTTCCTACAACCTGTGGCGGTTATATCTCCCTTAAAATGAAGACTCATTTCTTCTCCTAAACTCAATCAATCAACTATCCAAAACTCGTAGGAACTTTGACCACAGTCAAAGAACTCCTCTAACCCTTTAGGGGAACTACAAGTACTCTGATTCCACTCCCGTAAGGATATGTAGGCATAAGATGCGATATCTTATCGAGTATGCTTAGAAATAAACCCCTAGGTCTTTAATCCTTAAGCAGATAAACACTTAGCAATAAACAAACATAGAACAAGAGGTTCCTGTAGAGTACTACAGAAACTTAGGATGCTAGTACCTTCCCTAAGTTTAACCAACCTCCGAACCTATACAAACTACCTTGCATTTGCATTGCATTGTGGGAATTTCGATATTTATCCCTTCCTTTGGACAAATCAAATATCGGTTGCAAATTGAATTAACGATTCAAACTAATTAATAGTTTGGTATCCAAATTTCACCGCGACAGAGATGGCGACTTCACTGGGGACTCTCTCTAGTGGGTTTCCCTAACTTGTTTTTGCTTGTTTATTGCTTTATATCTGTTTATTTGTATACCTATTTCTTTTGGGTTGATACCTTTGAGTGGTGAGACAAAGTTCTACACCCGAACTTGAGAGAAATTAAGATAGGATGGTGATATATTCGATGAGGCTTATAGGGAGTGAGTCCCGACTAAGTTGATTCGAGAATCCCGCTTAGTTGAGACCCCTTTGAAAATAGTTCGGTTGAACGAGTTTAGTCATGAAAACTTTTACTATTCTCAATTGGAGTCCATGATACTAAGGACCGTAGTTACCTTTAAACCCACTTTGGCCTTTATTAAGGCGTAGTGCGAGGCTATGAGGGAGTAAGTCCCGAAATAGTGCTACGCGATGCTACACTCAAAAGAAGTTCTCTTGAGAATATTATTAATCCTCGAGTTAGTTGAGAAATTGATAATATCCAAAAGATGGACTAATGACTTTGGGAACCTCTTTAGAACCTTGTTCTGCAGGTACAAACAACCTTTAGTCCATAACCTTTGGGAATGGGTATACCTTTGCTCCATGCTCGTTGCAAACCTAGGGCCCCCCTTTGTTTGTTTATCCTCGTTTATCTATGTGCTTACTTGTGTTTGTTGCATCCATACAAGCATCATATCATATTAGGGTTTCATGGAATTCCTAGTTTATTTATAAGCATTATAGAACCAATAAGGATTACAAAAAGAAAAAATATTTTGAAATATTCTTTTAAGAGTCCTAACTTGGATGGCCTAAGGAAGTAGGAGCTTAGATTGAAGAAAACTCAAAAGACAAATACGAGAGACTGCCTTTATTATTGAAGATCAAGCGAAGTTCAAAAGACTCTCATCAATATTCAAGATCCAAGTGAAAAAGGAGAATTCCCTCCTTAATTCCAACAAGGACAAAGGAAGAAATGGAGGATTTATTTTCCTCTATCAAATTAATCTTTAGACGTCAGTCATCAACTAAACTTATATTCAAGAAGATCCAAGTGGAGGAACAAATCAACAAGCACGATGAAGGACTTCCTTAGGGCTTTTATTAGCTTTTATTTAGTTAGTATGTTAGGACTCTTCTAAGGTTGTTTCCTTGTAATCCTCTATCAAAAAATAAATGGATTTCCTTTGGTATTCTGTAACGTTTATAAAAAAACTTAAGTTCCATGAAACTATTTCATTTTTGCATCCTTGCATTAACATTTTACATTCAGCATTTACATATGCATGTGTCTCTTCTCTCCTGCGTCCTTATTCAGTCTTCTGTCTTTGTCCGTCAGTTGACATCTTGACCGTCTGACCAAGCTTGAAGTATTACTCAAGGATAGTAAAAGAACGAAGATATGGATCGCATGACTAGCCTCAGAGTAAGGACTAACCCGACACTTCGCCGTCCCTCCGACGACTTTGTTCCTGTGCAACTTCAGCCTATGCAAGACAACCTGTTCGTTGACTCTCAGAATATTCATGCTGGGAAGGAAGTGGACGACCCTAGACTTGTAGCATTTGAGAAAGAACTTCGTGATCTTGAAGAACAATGGAAGATGATGAAAAGAGGCAATGCATTTGGTCTTCGTGCTCGTGACCTATGTTTAGTTCCAGGCGTATTTTTTCCTCTAAAATTCAAGATGCCTGTCTTCGAAGTTTACAAGGGTATCAGCTGTCCAAAATACCACTTGACGATGTTTTGTCGAAAGATGACTGCTTACATTGACAACGACAAGCTGATGATTCACTGCTTTCAAGAAAGTTTATGTGGGACACCCTTGATGTGGTATATGAAGCTGCAAAGTAACCACATTTAGTCTTGGGAAGACTTAGCTGTTGCTTTTGTGAAGCAATACAATTTCAATTTGGGTATATTTCCAGCCAATGAAGATGACAGTGGACCTTCTGGAGAATTCACAGATCCGGCACCCCCTCCTCAACATCAGTATGCAATACTTGTTCAACGCGAACAACAACCACCTCCTAAGCAAAAGTTGGCCTCTCCAGATCAACCATAGAATCGACGATTTCGGAAAAGGTATCAGAGGATGCCTCTGGATACTCCAAGAGAAGTTCAGCGGTTTGATCTAATCCCTGTGAAGTATGTTGACCTGTTTCCAGTTTTGGTTCAGAAAGGTCACATCCGAACAAGAGCTCCACCTAAAGTACCCAAGAAACTTCCATACTGGTACCGAGCTGACAGATTTTGTCCTTACCATCAGGGTGCTCCGGGGCACGATATTGAGAGCTGCTACGGTATGAAGGCAGACGTTCAAGAATTGGTTAAGAGCGGAATCTTATCCTTTGAGGGTGCTAATCCTAACCCCGATGTGGTTCATCCTCCGAGAGTATGATCCAAGGTTATCAAAAGACTACACATCGGACGATTCTGCAAGCCTTTCCATTTCAAGGCATAATAAAAGGGCTTGTCCAGCTTTTCACTTTGTTTTTGCTTTTGTGTTTGTGTTTCTTTGATTAAAAGTATTTTGGCATGTAAGGACTTGTTATTTTGAATAAGTAATGCAATAAGTGTTTGTCTTGAAGAAATCCATTCGTTTTCACTCAAATTGTTTTTTCAAAAAATAATTTATAATGCCGACTTTACCCGATCTCTTGGAAGGAGGATGATGAAGTAAAACACATGATCTCTTGTTGTATGCTTCGAATAAGAACCCTACTGATGATGTAAGGCATTATTTCAACCTCCTAAACACAAATATAGTTAACCCCTCTTTTAAGCCTTGAGGAAATATTTGTTTTTTTCTCTCTTCCAAACCGAAACCTCGTTTTAGCCTGGGGCAGGGTATCATCAAAAAATGAACATCTTTCAAAAATTGGGTGGGCACAAATATACTTTGACCCTTACTCCTTTGTTTTACAAGTCATAAACTAAGCCTATATACGACCTTCCCAAAGTCTTAATTAAAGTAAGGTTTAGTTCGAAAGCATACTCGATGAGATATTGTTTCCTGACTCCTTGAGCTATGCTCAAATTAAATCGGCTTTATAAATAATGTTCAATTTGTATCCTAACTTGTGATTTCGATCACAAATTATTGCGATACCCCTTTTCAAAACTTCAGGACAAACGCATGATTGCATTAACCATTTCGAAATTAACATCTCTGACTTGTTAAAATCGCTTGATATCATAGAAAGATTACATACAGACATCATTGTTGAAGTTTTAAGACCTTGCCGACCTGGGGCAAGTTATTTTCCAAGAGGTTTGATCTGTACGAGTTTGGCTTCATCTACAACACAAATTGGAAGACTCAGTTATACCGCCAATCAGGGGAAGTTACGTCGAGATTCGGAGAATCTCTCCGAGAGTTTGAAAACAGTGGGGGCATTTGGACATCATGTTTTCTATAAAATCCTCTCAAGGTGTTTTCTCAAGCCATGTGACTTGGGGCATTTGAAATTTGAAGCGAAGCAGATGTTTATTTCATCCCCAGGAAGCTCAACTCCGACATGATCCACAACCATGATGACCCAGGATATTTATGGAGCTTCAGTTTGGGTACCTCAGTCTACAACTCAGACAACCTTTCAGACTTATCAAGATGTTGATCTCCATTCTCCAAAAGAAATTTTGAAGCCCTGAAGCAGGATCGTGATCCCGTATTTGGTTATCCGTCTATCCCCAGTGGTGCTTCTATCTTCGAAGATTGGTCGAGATGTTTATCTCGAGATGTTTATTTCATCTCCGCTTCTCCCAATCCATCAACATAAGTATACGCATAGCATATAAGTAGACAGCATGGCATGTGCATTTTCGCATTCTTTGTGTTTGTTTCTATCACTTTGGTTGTAGTTATCCCTAGGTGTTTGGGTGTGTCTTGTCCCTCCAAATAGAGTTGTTAGCCCTAAGCAGAAAGAACACAATGTTTCATTTTCCCCATGGAATTCAATCCCCATGGAAGATGGTTATTTTAGTACATTTCCATTTGAGTTCATACCTCAATGGTCGAGTCTTACTTGACAATTTCTCTTCGGCTATTTCCTGAATTGAACTACGGTCTTTGGCAATCACATCATGGACATCTCTAACCTTCGAGCAGGGATTAAGTATGCATTTATTTTTCACCCTATTCCCCAGGAAGGATATTCATGAAGACAGACATTTCTTCAACAATAGCATCACAGAATTCAGACTAAATAACCTCTTTATTTGAGCAACTCGTTTTGATCAGGATCTTATTCAAAACGACAAATGACATTTTCTACAAAGCAATTCATTTACCTTCAGTGGGTCCTTCAACATTATTTATTCTTCAGAGAAGACAGTTACAGACATTTCTCTCAGGAATGACTTCCCCAGTGAGTTCATCACACAAATTTATTTCATCAAGCGACATCTCCCCGAAAAAGTCGAAGAATTTTATCACAATAGTCCCTCCTTATTTGAGAAGACATACGTTACAATTCAACCGGCTCACATCTCTCCTAAAGATCCTCGGTGAAGCTTTACAACTACATTTTCAAATTTACATCTACATCTACAGGGTTCTACAACGAACTACATCTACAGAGTTCTACAACGAACAACATCTACAGTCTACAATGACATCTACAATCTACAAAATTTACAACCCCCTATGAAGATGCTCTCACGAGTTTTCATCATTTCGGGAAGAAACTGAGACCAGCTCACGGTTCCCATACCATGATGCTCGGGGAAGTTCTACAATTTACAACTACAACGACAATCATTCGAACATCTTACAATTCCTGGTTAATCTCGACAGTAGATTCCCAGAAGACCTCCGCAGTAGGTAGTTCCTGGTTAATCTCGACAGTAGATTCCCAGAAGACCTCGGCAGTAGGTAGTTCCTGGTTAATCTCGGCAGTAGATTCCCAGAAGACCTCGGCAGTAGGTAGTTCCTGGTTAATCTCGGCAGTAGATTCCCAGAAGACCTCGGCAGTAGGTAGTTCCTGGTTAATCTCGGCAGTAGATTCCCAGAAGACCTCGGTAGTAGGTAGTTCCATGATAGTTCCTGGATAATCTCGGCAGTAGACTTCCAGAAGACTTCGTCAGAAGTATTTCTCCAACAGACTTCAACACAGAATCTCGGCAGTAGATTCCTTACAGATTTTAACAGAAAATATTTTGGCAAAAGTATTCTCAATTACAGTTACAAGCCTTGACAATAGACTTCTCCAGCCGATGTCTTGAATCAATTACATTTTACCTATGCAGTACGTTCTTCAAGTGGATTTTCTCGCAAGCTTCTCCACAACACATTTACAGACACTTTGTGATTGTCAATCTTCCCCCCGCGGAGTCTTGTTTTGTTCTTCCCGTGTGTTGTGTTTCTCCCCTGTGGCGCCATTTCTCCACAGGACCTCTATCCTGCATTCTCATATCATTGCACATCATTTGCATTCGGTGGCCTCTTAGGGCCAAAAATTCGTGCAATGTTTATATTTAAGTCCCTCCTATCTCGTCGAGACAGAGATTCCGATCTCCATATCTCCGAATAAGAGTAACTTAAATAGGGACATCTGTTACACCCTAATTTTTGACCATAAAATGCCACATCTTTTTGCATTTTTTTTATTGTTATTTGACTTTATTCAATATTTATGTGACTAACCAATTTGTGCAGAAATAACCATTTCAGTTCGAACGGGGAGAAGATTGGGCTTTAAGGGGCGGTCTTGATTTTCGTGGTGACATATATTACAAAGCTCACGCTTCCTTTTGAACAAATCATATTAATTGTGAAACTGACTCTTGAAAGCAAGTCCAGATTATAGGCCCAAACACATCAATGACCAATATTACTGATTCTACAGGGAAACGACTTCTCTTCATTTTCAATCCTTCAAGATAATTATCTGTCCTAGAGCTTTGGTCCAGGTTTACCTAAGAGTTGTTCTTGATATAATCTAAAGTTAATCCTATCTCAAATATAAGTGCAAAACCCCTCTAATGCCCAAACTATCTTTATAAACCAAGCTCATCATTTGAAGATGCAAGTTCGTCTGAAACTACCATTTACAAGAAATCCACTAAGAAAAAGATAATGAAGCATGAATGGACATTATCCAAAGATTAATCAGTGACAAGAGAACTTTCCACGATTTCATTTAATTGGCCATTATACATCAGAAGTATACGGTGAATTATCTGCACCAAAGAGTTGGATAAGTAGCATTGATACATATTAAATCACTGACATGAACTTTTCTACAACACAGTGCCAACAAAAAACACAAATGACGCAGTGAGTAGTCATTTAGAATCCACATATAATACTTCATACTAAGTAATCTATTTAATTACATCAGACCCTTTAAACATGGATTGCAATGAGGAGGAGAGCATTGCAATATTTTTTTTACACATGACGGCCTATAGGTACGCATATCACACGGTTTGTTGGTGAAGGTTTTTAAAAGTTTGTCTCGCCACGCACACCGTAACGACGGAGGTTCCAGCCTCAGCAGGAAATACTTCCCCTTATGTCTTCTGGTTTGCTTCCAAACTTTCCCGAGTTGATGTTGGTCCCGAGGCTGCTAGGTTGCGAGATGACATTGTTGATGGGTACTCCTACTGGATTGACTTCGGAAAGGAACTTTGAGCCTATCTTCACTTATATCTGCAAATGTTGTTATGAAGACTAGACCACCTGCAAAACACAACCAGCTCAAAATTAATTCCCATACCATCAACTTCAGCTCCCTTTTTAACCTGTCAAAAATGCCAACCGGTAATTAGAATACCGTTAAAGAGACAAATTAAGAGGCAAGTTCAGATGAAGTAAGAAGTTTCAGCCCTCAGTTTTTTTTTCTAATCATCATCGGGCAGTTTCGAGCAGCCGGGAGGGTAACAGCCAAGGCTGTCACCAGCTTCCTACTGAACATCGATGGTTGGGATTCGAACGCAAAAGACAATTAGCATACAGTTCAACAATGTGAAACACGAATGAAACAACAACATTTCTTTCCTTCGAGGTTCAGACACGCAAGTCATCACTACCATCTTGAGACCTTTCTCAAACCAAAACCAAGACCGGCAGATTCCGCACCGTTGACAGGGTCCTGAAAGAGATAGAGAAGTCAGGTAAATTCAAAGCAAAACAGCCCGATATTTCGCTGTAGGCAAACGACATCAGCAGCAAAATATCAGTGGCAAACAATACCAGTCGCGAGTAAGCTTCCAATATCATAACAACAACCTCTAACAACGGTTCAGATTCACAAATCATCATCACCATCTCAAACCTTCCAAGGAAACATCAGCTTCCAAGCTGCAAGGCAACAACCACACTTTTCCAAATTCCCTCATGGTTCAGACTGTCAACGTCATCATAACCAAAATTTGAACCTTTCTCGGCAACGACAAAAATCGGCAGCTTCCGAACTTATAGATAGGCCCTGAAAGAAGAAGAGGAAAGTCATCAGTACAGTTCAAGTATTCATCATAAAAATTCAAATAACAGACATTTATCATAGGCATCATTCGCAAGCGCATTAGTTGCAAAGCACGCCTTGGCACGCAAGGATAACAAGTCTTTCGACAAACTGCAGCCAGCAGACTCTCACACCTGCAGCAGAGCAACTAAAATAAGCACCTCAAGACAATGACCAACAGGCTCCTGTCACATTGTGTGACCATCTACAAGTCCCCATCTGCAAGGAAATGGCAAGTAACAGTAGCATGATCTAAAAACCACAAACAATGGTAATTACAAACAAGCATTCACAACAGCAATACAAGGATCAACCATTGCAAGTATGATACAAGGTCCAAGACTGGGAATCGAGACAAATGTAGCCCTCAGTAAGTTCATCATCGGGCGTAAACTCGAGCAGTCGGGAGGACTATGACCGAAGCCATTATCAACTCCTTACCAAGCGTCGAGAAATTGTATTTCAGACAGAAAGCAACTAGGCTCAGGTGACTCAACATATTTCGAAAGCAACCGACAATATTCGAAGGCAACTGTATTCACAAAAATCTTTTGGTTTAGACATAGTGTCATCATCACCATTGCACCCTTCTCGCCGATGGCACAAAACCGGCAGCCTCCAAACTTAAGTTCGCTCCTGAAAGAAGAAGAAGAAGAAGAAAAGTCAGTTTGCTGCCACAAGGAAATCGAGAACAATAACAGTTTTCAGAACCAGGCATCCCAACACAGTTCACAACTGGCATCGCGCCAAGCCATAAGAGATAAACTTCAGGCTGCTATCAACATTAGTTACAAGCACATGCTACAATCAACATCAGTCACAAACAGGTTACAAGCACCAATACAAGCTATAAACAACAGCAGTGCAACAATACCAGTTGCAAGCACCAAGTGTATCAGCCGCAAAACAGCAACAACAATATCAGAGGCCAACAACATCAGGGGTAGTGCAACTGTTAACCATGGCTAAGATAAATTGAGTTGAGAATCAAGGCAAGTCTAGCCCTCAGTTCAATTCATCACCAGGCGAAGGTCTGAGCGGCCAGAAGGGAAACGTACAACGCCACCAACTCCCTACCTGGCTCTGAACAGGGCAAGCAACAGAGGAAACATAGACAATGTAAAATCATCAAAGGCAACCGTAATTCCGTCAAGCTCAGACTAAATGTCATTATTGCCGGTTCAAAACTTCCCTCGGCAAACTCAAGAAGCAAGGTAGTATCTGAACTCAAAGGCACAACATTTCCTACGAAGAGGGAGAAAGATACATCAATAACTTCACGAAGACAACATTGAATAGCAGAGAATCAAGAAGAAAGAGAAAAGTTCAAAACTTCCCTAAATCAGAAAATAACACCTTTCGACAAAATCAGACGAAAGAAGTAAGAATTGAACAAATCATCAATGCAATCAGACAACATAACCCCAAATAGGAAAGCTTTCAAGCAAATTCATCAGGCAGGCCCATCATTGGCATCTATAAAAAGCTGTGCAGAATACCCACAAGGAGGAGGCGGAGGTTTTCACGAGGAAACCCTAGAAGCTCTCAGCGATTTCTTTTCCTCCGTTGAAGGCTCAGATATTCTGAAGTTCATCATTGCCGGTCGAAAGAGAAGGAATTCCACGAACCACCATCGCCCTACCGTCTCTATCGCGCGATCGCTCCCATTTATGGTAACGACTTCGTCTATCGTAAAATCATCAAAGCTATTGACGTTTTGTTTTTTAGTGCAGGTTTGAAACGAAAGAAGCCATGAGGTAAGGACGAAATGAAAAGGAGAGATCGAGACAAAATGAACGAAGGAGAAAAGAGATCAATGACGAGGGCGAGATGTGAACGCTGGCGGCAGAGATTGGGAACTAGGGTTCCGATTAAACTTAGGGTTCTTTGCCTGTTATGTTTTGTATTTTTTGTAAATAATTATTTCACCACACACACAACACCACACTACACTCACCGTTAATCTCTTAATCACTGTTAATCATCACTAATCCTTTTTTTAAAAAATAACTAACAACTGCTTTAATTAAAACAACCTTTATTTAACAAATCATATTTTTATTAATAATTAACTCTTTTGTTTTTTTTCATTTAAAATCAGTTAACCCAAAACAAAGTGTTTTTTTATTTATTTAATTTTAATAACTTGGTCTGTTTTTTTAAATACATCTTATACCCTTTTATTAATAATTAATAAACCAAATAACTTGGCCTTTTTATAATAATAATCTCTTTTATTGTATTAATCATTAATTAAATATTTTCAAAATAGCATTTTAAAATTTTATTCACTCATTAAACCTTTTATATAGTTTATATTTTTATTAAAACTTTTAAGAAGAAAACCTTTTTACAATGACCTTTCACATTAGAACTTTTAAAATAAATTATAATAAAATCTTTTTGCTAATAAAATTAAGTTAGTATTTTTTTCTAAAATCAACTTCATCAAACTAAACTTTTTATTAAATCATTAAATCCCACTTTTTTAAATCAACCTCTTGTTTTAAATGAATTCAACAATTCCCTTTAAAATCAATATCCCATAATTAAAATTAATTAATCTCATTAACTTTTTTTTCTTAAAAACAATTCAACCTCGTCTAAAAGCAATCCAACAACCCATCTAAAATCAACTTAATCAACATCGTAAAATCAGTTCAATCGTGCACACCCACTTCACGACACATTCACTCTCACACACACTTCAGCGCTTTCATGCGTTTGTGTATGGTTTACTTTCCTCGCAATTTTTTTCTTACAGCAATTTCCATTACCATATTTATATTTCCGTATCGCATTCCGTCCAAAGGAAAAACCTACACATGAGTCAACACTTGTGTGTAGTGCACATCATTTGCATCATACTCCTTTCGATCCTTGATCCCATTCAAGTTGATCGCTTAAGTTTAGGACCTACCCCATAGGAAGGACCTTTATCTTTACAACTTAGACAAAACACAACAATCAACAATACAAACTTTTCAAACACATTAGAGAATAGATGTTAATCATCTTAAGTGAGATAGAATCTCCACCCCACAACAATACAATCAAACATGTAGGAACTTTGCCTTAAGGGCGATAAAGGCATACTCGTCAAACAATCCGAGTACTTAAGCCCTTTCCTTAAGACGATGCAAAGACTATTTTCCTACAACCTGTGGCGGTTATATCTCCCTTAAAATGAAGACTCATTTCTTCTCCTAAACTCAATCAACCAACTACCCTAAACCCGTAGGAACTTTGACCACAGTCAAAGAACTCCTCTAACCCTTTAGGGGAACTACAAGTACTCTGATTCCACTCCCGTAAGGATATGTAGGCATAAGATGCGATATCTTATCGAGTATGCTTAGAAATAAACCCCTAGGTCTTTAACCTTTAACCAGATAAACACTTAGCAATAAACAAACATAAAACAAGAGGTTCCTGTAGAGTACTACAGAAACTTAGGATGCTAGTACCTTCCCTAAGTTTAACCAACCCCCGAACCTATACAAACTACCTTGCATTTGCATTGCATTGTGGGAATTTTGATATTTCTCCCTTCCTTTGGACAAATCAAAGATCGGCTGCAAATTGAATTAACGATTCAAACTAATTAATAGTTTGGTATCCAAATTTCACCGCGACATAGGGTAAATGGGTAATTTTGTCCACGGCGAGACATTTATGAAAATTAGGGTTGAAAAGGTGAAAGGGTTGAAGGTGAGGACTATTGACACGGCGGTCAAACGGCTAGACCTAATTCCTTCGGAGGAGTGAAATTATCGGTAAAGATGCGAGGAAATTAAATAAACATACAATGGCAGAACATAAAGTGCGGAAAGATAAATGCGACAATTGTCTCGCAAAAATTACATCCCATGAACAGATACAAATATAATAATCAAAATTAAGCTTAATCCGCGGAGAAAATGGAGAACATTAGTAGAAGTTAGACAAAAATATGATCAATGATGAAAACAATTAATATTGAAAGACAAAATGCAATTGGAATATTTATCTGTGATTTTGAAAAGGGACCTTAATTTAATTTTGAAAAATAAGGAATTTAATTTTAGTATTTAAAAAAACTTTAATTTTAATCTTTGAAAAATGTTTTTAGTCTTAATTTAAAAAAAAATTGTTTTAGTCTTAATTTTTTTTAAAAAACTGTTTTAATTTTAATGTTAAAAAAAGATCAATTTTAATTTAAAAAAAAGTTTAATTTTTAATTAACAAAAAGTTTAATTTTATTATTTTAAAAAATTTTATTTCTTAATTAACAAAGAAAAAGAAAATGAAATTTAGAGTTATTATTTTTTTTAAAAACAGAAAAAACAATCAGCTAACTATATAAAAACAAATAATATAAAATATAAAAAAAAATTGGGTCGGGCTGGCCATTAACCCAGACCCGACCCGGTAGGCCCCATATAAAAGATTTAGAAAAAAATTAGGGTTCAGAAACCCTCTAGTTTCTGCGGCGGCTTTGCATGTTATGCCCAGATCCTCTCTTCTCTTTCCTTCGTTTACCCAGGACTCTTCTTCTTTTTCGTAACTATGACGACTTCATCTCTTTCTTTCGTATCTTGATCTGAAGAAAAAAAACTAAACATTGTGAGGGTACAAACTCAATGGCTTACGTTCTGCTTAATGGTTCGTGATCGCTTTTTCTTCACTGAATGGCCGATGATGTGAAGAAACTGAGGCTAGAGCTCCATTGTTGTCCCCCTTTCTGAGTGAACAATGTTGATGGCGATCGAACGCTTTGAGTTCGCGATTTTGACTGATGATCTTGACAAAACTGGGTTGAGTATATTATCTGGTGAGTTTGTTCCATATTGTACTGAGATCGCCGCTGTTTTGGTGTTTTTCTATTTATGTTATTTTGGCCGTTTTTTCTTAGGGTTCTTTTGACGCTTCTTCCCTTTATATCATCTCTTTCGGCTGGGCCTGGACCAATGTTTTACATTACTTTTCGATTTGGATTTGATTATTTCTGATACAGTTTGAATTCATTTTTTTGCTGCTATGGATTCTTTTCCTTTTTCAGATTCGGATTTGATTTGGTTTATTGAGACGCTGGTGTTGGATTCGTTCTCGGATTCGGTTTGGATTGAAAACAGCTTTTGCTGGATTTACCATCTGGATTTGATTTTTTTCTGATATATCTGGATATCAGTTTCCGTTTCTGTGATATGGATTGCCTTGTACAGATTTTCTATCTGATATGGTTTATGATGCGATTATGATTATGATATTTATCTGATTTTGGTTCCATTTCATTTCTGTTCTCATTTCTGATGTGGGCTGACTTTTTGCAGAGGTTGGAACTGGTTTTGGTTGGATATCCGCATTCGGTTGTGGATTTGGATTTCTGAAATATTTACTTGATAGAGCAGATTCAGATTACAATCCGTTTGGTTTTAAAATCATTTTCGGCAAATCTCTTTTTCGGCATAACTTCTTTTTATCTCTCTTTCTCGGCTGTCCCAAAAATAAGAACGGATACTATCGGTCTAGTGCCGATGTCGCGGATTGAAAATGGGAGTTCGGTTTCGGCAATTGTCGTGCCCTCCCGACACCCGGTGATGAACTTTATTCTGAGGGTGTCAAAACTTTTAACATTCTTTTTCTGTTTGTTTGTTTCGCTTGGTTTGTGCAGGTACTCGGAGAAGCATCGGGTAAATGAACATGAAGAACCTTAGAATTTTAGGACTTTTTAGGATGAAAATGTAAATTCTCTTTGTAATTTGTAAACAAAAATATTATGAAATAAATTCAATATATTTTTTTCTCCATCCAAATCACTTTCCAGTTCGTTTTCTGTAGTTGAATTTGTTGCAGCCGAATAAACCATAAAATCTCCGATTAAATCCAAATTAATTGAGTATCTCTGAATAAATCCCCATGATTAAGAATTTATCAATTAAGCTTTCCGAACGAGTTAACACCATTATTCAAATCAACTCACGTCTTGAACACGTTACTCCAACTTAAGTTGTCACATTATTCAACCTCAACCGGACATCTTCCAAACTAGACCGGCCTTGCTGATAGAACGATAAAAAGCCTTTTGAATAAATCAGAAACAACGGAGAAACAGAGATATCTCATTAGCAGTGAAAACAACAACCCAACTCCGTACCGACAAATAATCCAATTATTCTCCAATGACTGAGCCCCAAAAAGTCCTGCATTGAATTGGCCAAAAA
Source organism: Lathyrus sativus (assembly GCA_963859935.3). Lineage (NCBI taxonomy): Eukaryota > Viridiplantae > Streptophyta > Magnoliopsida > Fabales > Fabaceae > Lathyrus > Lathyrus sativus. The sequence goes on from OZ012735.1 coordinate 38,790,768, forward strand.
GTCATGGTTTAATCCTGCACACCAACTCCGACTCGAATTGAACAAAGAATTCCACAGTTTCTTTTTATTTTGAAGGTTTAAGTAACAGAGAGTAGGAGAAGCAGAGAAATATGCCTGTTACGATAAAATTCCACAGAAAAGATTCTTGTATTGACTTAAACGAACCAAATTTGATGTCCCAACATAAACAAATCCGCGTGACAAAATAAATGCCTCGGAAATCCCCTGACGACCGAGTCTCAACCCACTGAATTAATTTCCGCATCTTGAAAACTCCGATGCCCAGAATTTGTCCTCAAAAATAAAGAATTTAGAGACAGAGGTTTTAATTATTCCGAAGAACCCTGGGGAAAAACTCATCTTCACAAACCGTCAGTGCACAAATTACCATTTTACCCCTTTCACAGTTAAAGTGCCCCTGATGTAATTCCTGCAAAACAAACATACTACGTAGCCCGTTAATGGTTAGTTGATGCAAAAAATGAGATGTTATGCGATATGAATCGACTAAATATAAGGGTAAAATTTGGGGTATTACTTGAACAATAGTGGTTTCAATAGCAAGGAGGTGGGATCTTAAGGTCAAAAATTAGGGTGCAACAATATGTCCAAAGCTTCCTACTAAAATCGTCAATGAACGTGACAAAATATCGATTGCCGCCATAAGTCTCTATTTGCATCGGTCCGCAAACATCTGAATACACCACCTCAAGTAAGCCTTTGGTTCTTCGACCCGAATCCTTGCTAAATACATTCATGTGTTGCTTACTTGTCACACATTCCTCACATAATTTTGTTGGAACACTAATATGTGGCATCCCCGTTACCATTCCACTTTGTTGCAACATTTTGAGATCTCTAAAATTAAGGTGACCAAGACGGTAATGCCATAACCACTCTTCTCTACTTGCCGCAGTAGCTAAACAACGATGCTCCATAACCTTTAACTCAACCTTAAAAGTTCTACTGGCAGCCATCGGCGCTTTTAGAATCAACACACCATTTAAATCTAAAATGCGTAACATCTTGTTCTCCAACCGAATTAAGTAACCTCTTTCAAGTAATTGGCCAATACTTAAAATATTACACTTAATTCCCGGTATGTACAAGACATCTTTGATCCTAGAATTTCTACCATTCTTCCTTCCGATCAAAACATCTCCTACCCCTTCGGCGCTTAAAGTGGCGTCGTCGGTAAACTTGACTTTGCTCTTTGCCGCTTGATTAATTTGCACAAACCAATCCTTTCGACCCGTCATATATTTTGAACAACCGAAATCCAAGTACCACTCATCTTTACTTTGAACTCTATCACGCATGGTAAGTAATGCATTTCGATCCGAGTGCATTTTTCCACCACTTTCCAAAACAGTACAGCTGTTGTCCCGCAAACTATCACCACAGTAGCTGCTGCCCGGAGCATCAACAATGCCATAATTCTCCTCCGTAATCATCACAAGAAGGGTATCTTCATCATCTACCTCTTCCCTAGCAACCTTAGTCTCATCCTCATCTTTTTCTCTGCGTTTTGAGCGACATTCTTTCGTAAAATGCCCAAGCTTTTGACAATTATAACACTTCACAGAACTTTTGTCAAACGGTTTGCAGGCGCTTTGATTACCCTCTTGGAGCTTCCTCCACCCTTCAAATTTTGTGGATCTTTTCCACCAAAATTCTTCTTACTCTTTGAAGACCACTTCCCTTTTGTTCTCTTGTTCTTCTCATGTAAACGCGCTTGCAAAGCGATCTCCGCTTTGCCTTTGTCGGCACTTCTCTCATCCATCCTTTGCTCATGCGCTTCTAACGAACTTTGCAACTCATCTTTTCTCAAAGTTATTAGATCCTTTGACTCTTCAATAGCCACAAAAATGTTATCGAACCGTGATGTTAACAAACACAACACTTTCGATACAACATTCTGCTCAAGAATCGTTTCGCCACATGACTTGATTTGATTAACTAACCGGGTAATGTGCGCAATGTAATCGTTGATCGTTTCTTTGTCCTCCATTTGAGTTAACTCGAATTGATGTTTGTAAGTTTGTAACCTTACCACCTTCGCTTTGACGCCACCGACATATGCTTTCTCCAAGATTTCCCATGCTTTCTTCGCGGATTCACAATCGCCAACCTTCTCGAAATTGTCGTTATCAACACAAGAGTGAATCAAGAATAGAGCTATGTAGTCCTTCTTCTTTTCTTCCTTGTACATAGCCCTAAGAGCATCGGTAGCACCAGCCCCTAGCGGTGTAACTCCATTGATGACGATCTCAAGCACCTCTTGATAACCAACAAAACTTTCATTTGTTTCGCCCATTTGCCGTAATTCTTCGAATCAAGAATTGGGAGATTGGTGGGAATTCGATCATTAGAAACGGTAGCCATTGTTGCAGCGGATTAGGATCAATAACTGGAGCTCTTGATGCCAAATGTTAGAACAACATAAAAACATAAAACCATAATTTTGAAGGTAGTAACAATGGTGAAAAGAAGCTTAGAAAGAAGATGAATTGAGAGAAAGAGAGAATAGGGAAGAGAGTAATATTGGATGAATCATTAAATTGGAATTAACTGTGAATTGGGATTACAACAATGTATATATACACATGAGAGAATAACACATCTAATACAATATACAACTAAAGTGTCATGCTGTTAAATTCTGTTATTTTTGAAAAATAACCGCTTTTCAAAACAGCTCACAACATATACATGGTTACAAACCAGGGATCCAAACATACTCCATAAGCTAAAGTCATGCCAAAAGTTTCAAGGAAACAAAATTGGGGATTCCACAAGTTTAGGACATCCACTTTTTTTAGGAGAATATACTTCAAAGGTATTGAGCTTGTATTCTTTCTCGATTCTCTTCCCACCATGTTTTTGCATTTACCTCGCCAAATCTTTCTCGGCTGCAGACATGAGTTCAAAAAGTTTATGACACAATAAGAAAATGTATGATACAAACCAAATACTAAGGAATATTAATTGTTTGATTGTAATGTAACACAGTTGCAGTATTCACAAAATTGAAAAGTTCACGGAATTTATCAAAAATGAAGCAGCTGGTAGTACAGGTAGACATCTGCATTAGTGTTTTCACAAGACTATAAAGTTCTGATAATGTATCAAAATTGAAGTCATTATCATTATCAATGAAAGTCATTAGCAAAATTGCATGTTAAAATAAATAAGTTTGTAAGTGAAACTAATTTTATTAAGAAACTAAGCAGCTATATACATGGGAGATTTCATTAAAATAAGTTGTTTGAATAACTTCAATCAAATGTCATTTGTTCAGCTTTATGTCAGATGGATTCAAAAAGTAGTGAAGACAAGTAACGCTCTCTAAAACTTGGAGAAATCGCCTGCACAACATCAACTCACAATTACTCAACACATTTATGTTAACAACTAAGAATCTACAGCAACACCTGATGAAATTTCCACCTGCAAAAGGCATACATAATATCATCATATTTGCATAGCCAAATAGCAGGAATCACAAGCAGTTTCCATAGCTTCTTCACTTGAAACTTATAGTTAATAATAAAACCATGGTGATCAAAATACAAATATGAGAGACTCATTTTAAATGAAGGAAAAGACCTAATTCTAGATCAAAACTGAGAATAGAAAACAATGTATTAGTGTTGCAAGTGAAGGTGAGAAAATCACAAGAAATGGGAGTTTGAATTGGGGTTTAAAAAAAAATCTTTTTACTCAGTCAATAAAAACCACAACTATTCAACAACAAAGAGAAATACGTATCGATTTTTATACTAGTTCACTTAAAAATCTCAAAGTTTATCCAGTCCACCCGCCAAGGTGATTTCGCCTTATATCCAAGGACTTAATCCACTATAATCAACTAATTACAACTGCACTAGAAACCGTTGGTGACTAACAAACCACAAAGACACACTATCTATGTCTTCTCAAAAATCCTGCCCTAACTGGTCCCTTAAGGAAATACAAACAACTGTTTGATTACAAGGTTATGTTTATAAAGATTGCTTCTATATAAGCAGGTATAAACAAGTTAAAAACACAATACACAGATGACTTGTAACTGAATCAATTCCATTTTGTCTTGACCAGGATCAAGTCAAATTCCACTGACTTCCATACAACATTGCACACATGCTTAACCTGACAGCCAAGCCTGAAACCCAATTCAACCTTACTGTTAGATGATGACACAGATCTAGAAGGGAGGTTGAATATATCACTTGTTAAAAATAGAGTCGGCGCTACCAAGATTTGGTTTTAAATTTTTTTTAGGAGGAAGCGGCCAAGAAACTATATTCGTCTAAAACGAACTTATGGAATCCGATAAAAACGAGATTAAGAATCACTAATTTGAACACACGTCAACCATAATTTATTCACTATGAGGTTGGACTATTTCCAATGCTTGAAAAATATAACCCAATTAAAAAGACAGCACAAGCGTTTGTTGTTCACACAATTAGTCAAACACTTGGTGTGCAAGGCACCACAAGTGAATTCAAATATGTGAGTGAAGTGCTTAAGTATTCAATTACAATCAAGAATTGTAATAAGCTTCTAAAAATGGTTCAGGACTACACACATCAGAATTTTGATTAACTAAATTGTTTTCACACAAACTCAGAAATTAAGCAATTGAAAAATAAAGAGAGAACACCAATTTGTTGAGGCAGTCCCCCGTCGTCCTCGCTCGGGGTACTTCTGCCCTCAATTCTAAAAATAGAATTGAGACATGTATATATATATATATATATATAAGCTGTTGGTAAATGTTTACAAGAGAAGCAATAGAATTCAAATGATCAAACCCAATTGTTGATGCAGAGCCTATTCCTTCTCTTCCCTTAATTCAAGTTGAATCAAGTCCTTCGAACGCGATGAATAAACCTTCGATTACGACAAACCTTTTGAACAACCCCACGGTCTTCAAATCTTGCCTGGATGATTTCAATCACCAACTCTTTGAACCCAAATCTTCCTCTCACAGTCCTTCGGTTACCGCTACTAAACCGACAGAACAACCCGTTCTTCGATTACCTTCGCTCGACTGAATCTGTGATGGACTGATTCGTGCAAAAACCCCCAAAAATATAAGATTCTTAGATGATAAAATCCTAACGGTTTTATTCAAGAAAAACCCACTGATTTCTCAATCCAAACCCGATTACACAAATCCTATGTTTGGACGTTATCACCTCTAAATTGTAGAATGCACAACAAAAATGATTATTTGTAGTTGTTGAGAAAATGCAAGAATGAGGATGAAGACGATGAGAACAAAATCAGTGTCTATTTTCACTTTTCTTGTTGTTGTTTGAAGAATAATCTAACTCAATATATATACAAGTCAAAAACAATTAACCAACATAACAAACACTTAGACAGTTTCTCATAACAGAAATTTGACTAAAAACGCACGAATGGTCAACCTATACATAGGGAAGGGTCGACCTGAGCTCACCCGAATTTCAGATTATGCAGAAAACAACACCTTGCATCGACCGGAACAGGTCATGCATCGATGCAAAGCATACAAAAATAGACATACAGAAATGGACACAGTATGAGTCGACCTGAAGGTCGACGCGAGCACTCCTGAGAGTAGACCATGCAAAATACTTTATGTGTGAGTCGACCAGAACAAAGTTTGAGTCGACTCAAATATACCAAATATGCAAAAATGCATATTTTCATGTATTATGCTACTTTTGAGATACTCCACCAAAGAGTAAGCTAGACAAACATAACCAAACCTATATGGAGCATATATTGAACAATTTCTATATGTATCAAACAATGTTTTTGACCGATGTTTGACTCAAGAGGAATAAGTCATGCATATGTGACACAATGATACTGTCCAAAGTACATTTTTCTACCTATCTAAGTTTTGACATCATTAAAACAAGCATATCTAACTATGAGGAACTTTGCCCTCACATACTCCCTATTTTTTATGATGGCAAAACTGTAGAAACTTGGTGTACGATGCATTGTATCGTTCCCCCCTTACTCGATGCCTATGTCTGTACATAATATGCATGATCAATAAGTCTTACAAGTGATGTTTCTGCTTGATATTCTTCTCCCCTTTGACAACATCAAAAATAAAGAAGATAGATGTTAATGTATTGAATATTATAAAAGAGATAAGAAAATTCAAGCCATTTGCAACATGTTAAACATCAATACACATTCACATATAATGCGTTAATGAAAGCATATAAATGGATAAATAGAATGACACTCAAAAGAACAACAATAATCACTATTTCATAACCAACAATAAGTATGTCTTCATAAAACAAGTAAGTACATGAAGATTTCTACAATAGATGTTAATGAACACATGATGAAATAAGATGCATAATGAAATGTTCAAGACAACCCCAGGGTCTCTTCCCCCTAAAGTGATGGCCTCATTCTTGAAAGGGATATTTTGGAAGTGGAGGCAGTTGTGCATCAACCCATTTTGTATACTCCAAAACCGCTTGATTGAGAGTGTTGAAGCTGTTGTTGAGAGCCCGATGTTGACTTGCTGCAGTTTCAATTATCCCATCTATCCTACCCATCACAAATGATGTAAAGGAATTGAAGTTTTCTGTGTGAGCTTGAAATTGGTTCTGTAATTGCGAGAATCGCTCATCATGGGCAGACATGAAGGTACGTTGTTCAAGTTGCATGCTCCTCATCATATAGAGGAGTTCATCGGTGTTTTTTTGGGGATGCGGAGGAGATGGAGGCACATAACTTCAGTATGGGGTGTCTTGATGATCCCAATTTGACATTTGTGGCATGTAATTGGCACATAACGATGTCCAGCCAGTGCGTTTCCAGGCACCCCACCCTTGGTCATCATCATGCACCAAGTGGGATGATTGGTTTAGCCATCCACTATCATATCGATCATTAGTCTCCATGGGATATCCACCCACTTCTTCTTCTTCTTCTTCTTCTTCTTCTTCTTCCTCTATATGTTCATCACTCTCATCAGATTCTTCCAACCGAGAGCTAGTAGCCTTAATAATAAATCAATAACGAATTTCTCTTGGATCCCAAATATAGCCCATCATAGTAAGAGTCTTTTGACAGAACTCTTTATCAGAGGTCAAGGATGTGTAGGTAATACCTTGAATAATGATGTTTGCATTGTTAAGAATCGATTGGATAAAGGACCCATATGATAGAGTTGTTCCTCTACTGGAATCCTTTAGCGAAAGATTCAACTGGAAATGTAATGAGGCTAGCTAATCTTGATCTTTTTCTTAAGTATGTAAACCAAGTGTACCTCGGCTTGATCCACTCGTGAGTAGCCGCCTTTCTTTGGACACAAAATGTGCGACATAATCCATTGTAGGATTATATCAACCAGTTTTAGTTTGCCAGTCGTGACCGTTTTTGGAAAGAGGTCGCTTTCTATGATGTCGTCACCATAGGGTTTCTTCAGCATAGAGTTTAAGGCTTCTTTGAAGTCATAACCTGCCACAGTATGAGCATTTGTGGCCTTAATGATTGGCTCAACGAACACAAGTGACATATCAAATGAGTTTTTCCATACCAAGTCATTTACATAAACCTTGGTATTTCCCAGCTTTGTGGTAAACTCAAACCCTTGAAATTTACCCTGAATTCCTGTGTAGAAGACTCTCACTAAGTCTTCGTTGTATTTGATGTCACACTCTATAAAATTATTAAAATCTTGCGCATCCAAAAGATCAATTACCTCTGAAATATGCATTCTCTCAGCAACATTTCTATATTAAACATGTTGTTTGACTATAGATCGTTTGCTAAAGTTCTTCTCATAAATTTTTGAATATTCAGAAGGTAACAAAGAGACAGAAGTTACCGGTAAAGTTGCTCTTGACGGACCGACTTGTGTAGATGGAACTCTAGTGGTTCTCTTTTCGATAGTTCTTCTTGTAGACATTTTGATTTTCTGTGTGGAGATGAAGAATTTGTAGATGAATAATTTTACTCTTGGAGATAGAAACGAGAAAGTAGCTTTACCCTTTTATGGATAAATTAGGTTTTAAAGAGAGCTTTGGGAAGAGGAGAGGTAAAGAGATAGCCTTGAATAGGTGCAATGAACAATGAAAATGATAATGATGATGTAGTTTGAATACACAACATGAGATTAAATGCATTAAAAGATGAAAGAATTTGAAGAGTTCATCAACAAATTATCAGCATCATCGCACGATGCGTCGACCGGAACAGGTCACGCGTCGATGCATACTATGCTAAAACATATAATGAGAAATTCTTAGGGTTTGCGTCGACCATATGGTCGACCTGGGTAGACCCGTTTTACAAAAAAAAAAGTTTTGTGAGTCAACCGGAATCCTATGTAAATTGACTCATACAGTTAAAAATAGCAAAAATCATTAATTTTGTTCAACAAGCATCCAAAGAGACATAAATAAACAGCCTATCCATATTTCAAACATGCAAAGGGATGAAATATGCTTAATCATGGAATAAACATCAACAATAACTCACAACTTAATACATTACTTTACACGAACGAGGTGAGTGCGAGAGTTTGCAAATAAGGAAAGATAGTACCTCGACTCTAATTGATAGCTAATGCCCTCACATATGGCTCTATACTTCTTCATTTGTTAGATAAAAGATGAACAAAGCACACACGCACACACACACACATACAAATATATATATATATATATATATATATATATATATATATATATATATATATATATATATATATATATATATATATATATATATATATATATATATATATATATAAAGCATGTGATAGTGACTTCCTAAACACGGTCTGAGATGTCGAGAACATCGAGTTCCCTACGGATGTGAAAGAAAGGCTATGTAGCGAGTGTTTTTGTAAAAATATCCGCAAGTTGATTTTTAGTATCAACGTGCTCAAATACCATATCACCCTTCTCCACATGATCTTTAAGGAAGTGATGGTGTATTTCGATATTCTTGGTGTGTGAATGTAGAACGGGGTTCTTGGTTAGGTTAATGGCACTAGTGTTATCACAATAGGTCGGAACACGATCAAGTTTTAGGTTAAATTCGAGAAATTGTTGCTTAAGCCATAAGAATTGAGCGCAACAACAACCGGTCGCAACGTATTCCGCTTCGGCTGATGACAAAGCAACGAAAACCTGCTATTTGCTATGCCAACTCACCAAAGAATTTGAAAACAAATGACACGTGCCACTCATGCTTTTCCTATCCGATTTGTAACCAGTAAAGTCGGAATCAGAAAAGCCAACCAAGGAGAAATCATTACCCTTAAAATACCAAAGCCCATAATTTGGAGTACCAGAGAGGTATCAAAGTATGCACTTTACCGCTTTTAAGTGCGATTATTTGGGACATGATTGATACCCCACATACATACAAACACTAAACATAATGTCGGGTCTAGAAGCGGTAAGATAGAGGAGAGACCCAATCATACCTCAATACTTTTTCACCTCTACATCCTTAAAATTTTCGTCTCGGTTAAGATTCGTACACATAGGCATTTGAGTGTCAATAGCCTTGGAGTTTTCCATGTCAAAATGCTTGAGAAGCTCAAGGAAATATGTTGTGTGGCTCACAAATGTACCCTCTTTCAATTGTTTGATTTACAATTTGAGGAAATAGTTGAACTCCCCCATCATGCTCATCTCGAATTCTCCCTGCATTAATCTAGAAAACTCTCTTACCAGATTCATGTTAGTTGATCCAAAAATAATATCATCAACATATATTTGTACCAAGATTAAGTGTTTTTCTTGACATTTAATGAAAAGGGTTGTGTCAAACCTTTCCTCTTGAGTAACCTTGATCAAGAAGAAATTTGATGAGACGTCCATACCAATCCCTAGGGGCTTGTTTGAGTCCATACAAAGCATGTTTTAATTTGTATACATGATCAGGATACTCGTGGGATTCAAACCCGGAAGGTTGGGAAACATAAACCTCTTCATTTATATATCCATTGAGGAACGCACTTTTTACATCCATTTGAAATAATTTGAAATCTTTTGCACAAGCGAAGGCAAACATAAGGCGTATAGCCTCGAGTCGGGCAACCGGCACATAAGTTTCCTCATAGTCGACTCCTTCCTCTTGGTTATACCCCTGCACGACCAAACGCGCCTTATTGTGAGTTATTTCTCCATTTTCGTCTAGCTTATTCCTAAACACCTATCGGGTGCCAATTACTCGATGGTCTTGCGAAGGAGGGACAAGGTCCCAAACCTCATTTATTTTAAACTGATTAAGTTCCTCTTGCATTTATAGGAACCAATGTTCATCAAGTAATGCCTCTTTTGGGTTTTTAGGTTCTACTTGAGAAACGAAAGCGAAGTGATAACAAAAATTACTTAGCTTTGATCGAGTTTTCACTCCCTTTGAGATATCACCGAGAATGTTGTCGATGGGATGGTCTTTAGAAGAATTCCATACTGGAGGAAGACCATCGGTGTTAGACGGATGAACTTCCTCAATCCCCTCATGGTGGTGATCTTTTTCCTCCTTAACTTTGACTGGGTCAGGTTGATCAATTCCTGTCTCAGCATCTTTGAGCATGTCTTCAGAAGATACACCTGCACCATGAAATAAACTACCTTTTTCGACACTTTTTCGAATAAGACTCATCAGATGTGACATGAACAGACTCTTCAACTGTATATTCTATAAGCTTTACTTGACTGAGAGTATTCGAGAAAGATACCTTCATCTGTCTTGGAGTCAAATTTTCCTAGACTCTCTTTTCCATTGTTTAACACGAAACACTTACAATCAAAGACATGAAGGTGAGACACATTTGGCTTCTGCCCTTTTAAAAGTTCATACGAAGTCTTGTTGAGAATAGGGCGGATGAACACCCTATTCAAAACATAACAAGCCGTACAAATGGCGTCAGCCCAAAAATATTTAGGAAGTCCACTTTCATTGATCATAGTTCTTCCTAACTCTTCCAAAATTTGACTTTTATGTTCCACAACCCCCTTTTGTTGAGGGGTACGCGAAGCAGAAAAATTATGATTAATTCTGTGTCTACCACAATATTCTTTAAAAGGATGATTTTCAAACTCACCTCCATGATCACTTCTAATTGATGTAATGTTAGTGTTTAACTTATTTTGAGAAAGTTTAGAAAAAATTTCAAAGGCGGAGAATGTATCGCTCTTGCTAGCCAAGAAGATAGTCCAGCAAAACCTAGAAAAATCATCGACTATAACAAAACCATAGTAGTTACCACCTAGACTCTTAATTCTAGATGTCCCAAAGAGGTCCATATGAAGAAGTTCAAGAGGTCTCGTAGTTGAAACAATGTTTTTATATTTAAACGAGATCCTTGTTTGCTTCCCCATTTGGCACGCATCACATAAGTGATCCTTGGTAAACTTGATTTTGGGTAAGCCAATAACTAGGTCATTAGAAAATATTTTGTTTAGCAAGTCAAAATTGATATGCGCTAAATGTTTATGCCACAACCATGAGTCCTCACTCATAGTCATGAGACATTTGTCGCTGCTCAATGATACTTCACTCAAATCTAGCATATAAATATTATTTACCCTTAAGCCATTAAACACATCCTTCTTTTTATAATTGTGTTCAATTATGCAACAATCTTTTAAAAAAAGATACTTTGTATCCTTTGTCACATAATTGTCTAATGCTAATGAGATTGTGTTTAAGGCCTTCGACTAACAATACATCAGAGATAGTAATAGACGAGGGATTATCTACACTACCTTTTCCAAGTATTGCTCCCTTGTTGTTGTCTCTATAGGTTACAAATCCCTTCTTCTTTGCCACAAAGTAAATTAAGAGAGATATGTCTCCTGTCATATGTCTTGAGCATCCATTATCGAGAATCCATATTCTCTTAGTAGTCTCAAGACTTTGTACCTTTTTGTTTTTCTTCCTTTGATGAGCGGAGAGACAAAGATTGACAGATTCTTCTTCGTCACTTGAACTATCATCCTCGGATGACTCGCTATCACTTTCCCATGCGATGTAAGCTATTCTAGGCTTAACTTGCTTGTCATGTGACCGATTACTCTCCTTTCCTTTGTCCTTTTTCATCAAAAGGTAATCCGGCTTGTAGTGTCCGACTTTTCCGCAATTGAAGCACGACTCTCTTACTTTACTTCCTTTGTTGTCTTCATTCTTAGAAGACCTTAATTGTTTTCTGAAATTGACTAGATTCTTTTTGGTTTTATTTACATAGCGATTGTATCGCTTCACAAACATCCTTATATCCTCATTCTTTTCGTCATCTTCGTCATCACTCGAGTCGTAATCAATCATCTCTTTTACATAGGACTTTGAACAAGAAGCCTTTAGAGCTATAGACTTCTTTTCCGTAGTTTTGGTCTTCTTTTTCTTTTCCCGTTTCCCAAATTGCTCGAGACTAAGAAGCATTTGTTCATGTTCTTGAAGCTTTCCAAAGAGTGTTAAAAGTTCCAAAGTCATAAGATCATTTGCTTCCTTTATGCCGGTGATTTTTGGTTGTCATTCCCTGGTAAGACATCTTAAGACTCTATTAGTAGCAACATCACTGGAATACCAAGTGAATTAAGTCTATTAATTAGGTGAGAAAATCTCTTTTGCATGTCAGCAATGGTTTCCCCTTGCTCCATGTGAAAGAGATAAAACTCTTGTGTCAAAGTATTGATTCTAGCTAGTTTGACATCATTTGTTCCCTCATGGGTAACTTGTAATGAGTCCCACATAGCTTTAGCAATCATACAATGAAAAACTCTATAGTATTCATCAACTCCTAATGAGGAGATCATAATATTTTTAGCCTTCCAATCGTAATTGTACTTTTCACGTCTCCATCATTCCACTTTGCTTCAGGCTTAGGCACAATCATGTTATTTTCATCGGTCATGGTTATTTCCATAGGACCGTTCAATATAACATTTCATACATTCCCGTCAATAGAATTTATATGCATGCGCATACAGTCTTTCCAGTAACTGTAGTTTTAACCGTTGAAAACAGGTGCTCTATTGTAAGCCCATTTTGGTTCGTTAGCCATTTTCTAAGAAGTTATATGTGAAGCACGGAATGAACCGGTGCTCTTGTTAAACAATGGCGCAGATCTAGAAGGGGGTTGAATAGATCACTTATTACAAACAGAGTCGGCGCTACCAAGATTTGGTTTTAAAAAGTTTTTAGGCGGAAGCGGCCGAGGAACTATATTCGTCTAAAACGAACCTTTACCGAAAAAACCAGATATACGCAAATCCTATTGAATCCAATAAAAACGAGATTAAGAATCACTAATTTGAACACACATCAACCAGAATTTATTCACTATGAGTTTAGACTATTTTTAATGCTTGAAAAATTTAACCCAATTGAAAAGACAACACAAGCGTTTGTTGTTCACACAATTAGTCAAACACTTGGTGTGCAAGGTACCACAAGTGAAATTCCAATATGCGAGTGAAGTGCTTAAGTATTCAATTACAATCAAGGATTGTAATAAGCTTCTAAAAATGGTTCAGCACTACACACATCATAATTTTGATTAACTAAATTGTTTGCACAGAAACTCAGAAATTAAGCAATTGAAAATTAAAGAGAGAACACCAATTTGTTGAGGCAGTTCCCCCGTCGTCCTCGCTCGGGGTACGTCTGTCCTCAATATATATATATATATATATATATATATATATATAAAACCTGTTGGTAAATATTTACAAGAGAAGCAATAGAATTTAAACGATCAACCCCAATTGTTGATGCAGAGCCTATTCCTTCTCTTCTCTTGATTCAAGCTGAATCAAGTCCTTCGAATGCGATGAATAAACCTCCGATTACGGCACACCCTTTGAACAACCCCGCGGTCTTTAAATATTGTCCGGTTGATTTCAATCACCAACGCTTCGAACCCGGATCTTCCTCTCACAATCCTCCGGTTACTGCTACTAAACTGACAGAACAATTCGCTCTTCGATTACCTTCGCTCGGCTGAATCTGTGATGAACCGATTCGTGCAAAACCCCCCAAAATCCAAGATTCTTGGAGGAAAAAACCTTAATGGTTTTATTAAAGAAAAACTCACTAATTTCTCAACCCAAACCCGATTACACCAATCTTATGTTTGAACGTTATCACCTCTAAATTGCAGAATGCACAACAAAAATGATTATGTGTAGTTGTTGAGAAAATGCAAGAAAGAAGATGAAGATGATGAGAACAAAATCAGTGTCTATTTTCACTTTTCTTGTTGTTGTTTGAAGAATAAGCTAACTCAATATATATACAAGTCAAAAACAATTAACCAACACAACAAACACCTAGACAGTTTCTCATAACAGAAATTTGACCAAAAACGCGCGAACGGTCGACCTATACATAGGGAAGGGTCGATCTGAGCTCACCCAAATTTCAGATTATGCAGAAAACAACAACTTGTGTCGACTGGAACAGGTCATGCGTCGACGCAAAGCATACAAAATTAGACAGACAGAAATGGACACAGTATGAGCCGACCGGAGGGTCGACACGAGCACTCCTGAGAGTATACCATGCAAAATACTTTTTGTATGTGTCGACCGGAACAAAGTTTGAGTCGACTCAAAGACATAAAATATGTAAAAATGCATATTTTCATGTATTTCACTACTTTTGAGATACTCCACCATATAGTAAGCTAGATAAACATGACCAAACCTATATGGAGCATATATTGAACAATTTCTATATGTATCAAACAATGTTTTTGACCGATGTTTGACTCAAGAGGAATAAGGCATGCATATGTGACACAATGATATCGTCCAAAATACATTTTTCTACCTATCTAAATTTTAATATCATTAAAACAAATATAACTAACTATGAGGAACTTTGCCCTCACACTGACAACCTTTGGACTTAAACATCAAAAAGAATGAAAACAACTTCATATTTTTTGAATTTTTAAATAATGATTAGTAAACAACAGAAACACAAGTAAAGATGATATTATATAGATATGACAAATGAGGTGTGACACATTAATGGAAAAAATTTCCCATTCAAAAACCAGAAATTAGAATTCACAGAGTACGAGGTTCATAACAAAGATTACAAACTTTGCTTCATTGTCTCCAATCAACTACAATACCCGATCTTTAGCTTCTACCACTGATCTATTAATCTCAATTTTTTTGAATTTTCTATACATTCTAATGGGTTGGATGGAAATGGTTATTAGTCCATTTTTGCTATCAGAGTTTCTAACAAGTGACATCAAAATTTAGGTTGAAACTAATAATGGCTGTGAAAGTTTAGCAATATGCAAGTATATTGACACGAGAGAGAGTCTTCTATGTTTTATTGACAACTTCAAAATCATTATGCAACACATTCATGAAGTAAAGGCTTAGAATATCTTGTATATAACGAATTTATGAATGTTACTCATGTTTAAAGACAACAAAAATCCGCCATAGGAAACGTTACATTCTAAACAAATACCAGAGTTGAGAAGCTGTTCTATCTATCTATCACCTTCAACTGAAAATTTCATAAAATTTCTCGGTGACGAGTAAACCCGAGTCTATTGACTCCAAAGGATCCTTTCTAAGACGGTGTCTCAAGCAGTTAGGGATGACAGTAGCAATATCCTCAACACTCACTTTGTCTCTCCCCTTCAAAGCAGCCAAAGCTTTAGCAGCTCTATTTGATACAATGTCTCCTCTCAATCCATCCACGTTCAACTCTGCGCACACCCTTGAGATTTTCACTTTCAGATCTTGATCGATTTGAACTGAAGAAAGTAAACTCCTTGCTGAGGTGATTTGTTCCGTGAGCTTCGCTTGCTCGGCTATGTAAGTCTCTCGAAATTCCTTCGGGTTCTTGTCGAACCTAGCTCTCTCTTCTACAATCTTCACTCTCAGTTCAGCATCTCTAACAGTCCCCACTTGAGCATGCATTCCAAACCTATCAAGCAGTTGTGGCCTGAGCTCCCCTTCTTCAGGATTTCCCGAACCGATTAGGATAAACCGAGCAGGATGCGAGATAGAAATACCCTCTCTCTCCACTGTGTTCCAACCTGATGCAGCAGAATCCAACAACACATCAACTAAATGATCATCCAAAAGATTAACTTCATCGACGTATAAGATTCCTCTATTAGCTTTAGCGAGTAGTCCAGGCTCAAATGCCTTGACACCCTCAGTAAGAGCTTTTTCGATATCGATTGTTCCACAAACCCTATCTTCTGTAGCTCCTAATGGCAAATCAACCATGTTAATTTTGCTCAACACAATCGAAAGTTGCTCTCCTTTTATTACTCGGTCTCGCACTTCGATTCCCATGACTTCTGGATCTTCTGGGTCTGAGTTATATGGATCACCAAAAACAACTTTGATTTCGGGAAGTAAATCGACCAATGACCTAACCGTTGTGGATTTCCCGGTTCCTCTATCCCCCATAATCATTACACCTCCAATCTTAGGATCGATGACGTTAAGGAGAAGACAAAGCTTCATCTCATCCTGTCCAACTATAGCAGCAAAAGGGTACACTGGCCTCTGGCTTTCTTTAGCAATAGTATTCAGACCCTGGATATCAAAAGTTCATAATTGAATATAATCAAAATAACTTAAATGTGTTTCTCAGATAAAATAAGACTATGATTCTTCACTATAAGAAAAATCTTTCTAAGCTTATACATTGTAAGCAAGTTAAATGAGAAGGCTTTTGAAAAACAAAAGTTAACTGAAGCTTATTGCATACACACTTATCATATAAGTGTTTATATAAAAGTAGTTTCTATAGCTAAAGATAAAATAGAGTTAAGTTGTTTTCAAATAAGCTATAAGCTGGTTCAATAACTATTCCACAGAGCTTATAGATATAAGCTGAAAGTATCTTATGCACATGACATCCTAACCAGTTGCACATGTGCTTATGCCACATACATTGTTTGGATGAACAATTTAACTAACAGCTTATAGCATAATCACTTATCCTATAAGTGCTTATGTAAAAATAGTTTCTATAATAAAACATATAATAAAGTGAAGTTGTTCTCATATAAACTATTAAGCTGCGTTCGTAAACTATCCTAGAGAGCTTATGTATATAAGCTAAAAACAACTTAATGGGCCATAAGTTGTTTCCATAGGCTCACTCAAAAAGTCGCACAAGTGCTTATGCAATTCAATTCATAATTTGCTAAAAATGGAATATCCCTTAACTAAGTACCTACCTGTTCTACAGAGTTAACTTCAGTAGCAACATTGAGAACAGGAAACCGAGACTTTCCCTTTGTGCCATTAATTCCAATTCCTCCACAAAACTTTCTACCACAGCTTTGCCCTACAAACCCAACCATTCAATGTATATTCAAATCATCACAAAAAAAAAAAAAAACACAACTTTAAGACACAGAAACAACATATATGAAACGGGTCATTCTCAATTCATTCTCACCACTACTGCATAACCTCAAAAAATAAGAAAAAGGATACGATACCTGAGGTTAGAGAGAGTGTGTGAATGGAAGGGTTGGAAGAAGGGGAAGAAAGGTAGCGTGAAGGAAGAAACGCAATTGAAGAAGTGCCTAGTGTAGTGGAAGCCATAGGTGAAGGTGAAGAAACACAGTTTGTTTGTGCTAAGATTAAGGTCAGTGTTTTATTCAGTGGACATGGCAGCTGGCATGTTTTCTATTGGTTTCCAACCATCAGGATAAGAAGATAGATTCTCTCTCCTTTTTGGTAAGATGTAATAAAGGGGGTGTCGTTCACAAAATGTAAATGTGTGTTTAGTGATTAGATATTGATATCTTGCAAATACTTGTGAGTATGTATCTTAATAGCATTTGAATTGTTTATTTTAGAAAAATAAGTAATGTGTTTTTATCATAAGTATGTCTTTTTTTAATAAAATATTGAAATTATTATAATTAAATAATGAATGATTATTAATACATCTTTTTTACAAATGTTTTATACATATAGAATTCAAATTATTAAAAATTTGCTAATGTATTAAGGTTGTATTGTACTCTAAATTTTAAAATTTTCACATATATTAATGGGTTGGTATGTCAAAGTTGTTAAGTATAACAAGTGTGAGTAGTATGCGTAATAGTTTTATATTGAGTAGAAATGTGGAGACTTGAGCATTTATAAGTGGGAGAACCCATACACCTATCATCTTAAAATTTTGGGTGAGTATGTGGTGTGTCTCTCACAAAGGTGTTGCTCTAAGAAAGGAAAGTCCCACAATATTCAATGCTCCCTAGTTAACAAGACACCCCAACAGTGGTATCATGAGCTTCAGGTTCGAGAAAAGGTTGTGGGTAAAATGTCTCGTTGAAGAGTGTCAACAGCGGTACAAGTGTATGTTGAAGCAAGAAGAACTTTAACTTAAGGGGGAGCATTGTGAAAGCACTGTGGATAGACTCACACTTGAGGGAGAGTGTTAAGTATAACAAGTGTGAGTAGTATGTGTAATAGTCTCACATTGGTTAGAAATGTGAAAACTTGTGAGAGAACTTAAACACTTATCACCTTAAGATTTTGGGTGAATATGTGGTGTGTCTCTCACAAAGGTGTTGCTCTAAGAAAAGAAAAGTTTCACAATGTTTAAGGCTCCCTAGTTGAAAAATCTCCCCTAACAGTGGTATCATGAGCCAGATTCGAGTAAAGGGACCGACTTACATGTATAAAAATACCCAGGAAGTGGTGTCTCGTTGAAATCAAAATGTTCGAGAAGAGGTGTATCAAAATGTCTAATAAGAGGTTCCTAGTAATAAGTGTCAAAGGCGGGACAAATATATATGAACAAAAGAGTTTTCACTTAAGGGGGAGGGGGGGTATTGTGGTAGACTCACACTTGAGGGGGAGTGTTAAGTATAACAAGTGTGAGTAGTATGAGTAATAGTTCCACATTGAGTAGAAATATGGAGACTTGAGCATTTATAAGTGGGAAAATCCATACACCTATCACCTTAAAGTTTTGGGTGAATATGTGGTGTCTCTCTCACTTGTGTTGCTCTTGAGCCAACGTTCAATGCTCCCTAGTGATAAACTCCTCCAAAAAATGTGAATGTGAGTATGAGTTTTATATTGGTTTGAAAAGTAGTCTTAGCTCGAAGGAATAATACAATTGTCATATTGTATAACATAAGAAACACTGTGAATAAATACTTTGAAGGTAGATATATTATATGTTATACAAAAAGAATGTTAGTGTTAATTGATTTGGTAAATTCAGAGTTTTATTTATTCATCGAGAATGTTTTCTATTTGTCTCTCTCCTTTAGGTAATACATGTTTAGTATAATATATGGAAATGTTGAAGTTGATAGTTGTGATGTTGGAGTTTGTTTAAAGTTCTGCGTTGTTTAGGTTTTTGGGTTGTTAAGTGTATATATGTGAGGGAAACCTCACCCTTTAAGTTAACTTTTAGGGTTGAGATTCAAGTGTCGCAGCGCAAAAAATGTCCAAGCGTACTAACGCTCGAAATAACTACAGAGTCGTCAATGAAGTTTTATTTTTTAAAGGGAAATGTCGATAAAACCCTTGAAAAACAGAAACATGATCATCACAACCAGTTTCGGATTCGGGAGTAGATTATGCGATGGAAAGATAGTAGCACCCCTCACATTCATTATACTCAACGAGAACCTTCTAATTAGTTTAGGGAAAAAAGTGTTTAGCTTTAAGATTTAAAGATGTTTGCAGTTCTCTTTTTATTAAAAGATAATTACAAAATGACAGAAATTTTAGTTTTTTATTAATGGGCTTAATGATATGTTGAGTTTTGCTCTTATGTATCCCCATATACGATGGGAAACTCAAAACTGCGTAGTTCTTTTTAGAAAATGTTTATCTATTGGTTGTTTTTAGAGAATAGTGTTTAAGTCACATTCGAGCGGTTAAACATTTATTTGTATGCTCGCACTGTGGAGGCTGAAGCGTGAGTTTGTATTTCGTGTCAGAATGAGTAAAGCGCTATCCTTTTGTAAAAAAAAGTTTGTTTTGGTTGCGTAAGGGGAAAAAAGGTTAACTTGATGAGTTTAGGTTATTTTTAAATGCGGATGATAAATAACCGATTTGGACAAAACATACGCTAAGCCATCGAATGTTCGAGAAACAAATGAATGTGCATTCATCCATTCCTCTTTTAATCCTAAGTTTATTAAGAAACTTGTTTGCGGAAGACAAATAATCGTTAAGACAATGCATGCGTCAAGCCCTCGATTATTCGACAAATAGGTGAATGTGCATTATTCAACAAATAGGAAATTTTAAATTAAAATGAAATAAAAATATTTTTGTATTTTTATTTTGGGTATTTTAATATTGACTTTTTTGTATTTGTAAATGATTTTAATAAACATAATACTTGGATTAAAATTAAATAAATTAAACAAAATAAATCAAATAAATCTAAATTATCTAAAATAGATAAAATAAATAAAGTAAATAAAATTCAGGGAGTACAAAAGGAATTGGGGGATTGCATCAAGGCCCAAATGGCCCAAAACTCTCAACACATATCAATTAGGGGTGTGTGGAGAGTAAACAAAGGGTGTTATAGGGCCCAATTGGTCCAAGGTTAGACAATTCTGATTAATCTTTTAAAATAAATCAAAATGATAATTACAAAACAAATTATAAAAAAAAAGTAAACTAAAATCGTAAATAGAAAAAGAAAAAAAAGAAAATACTAATAAAACAGATGTGAACACTGAGAGAGAATCATTATCCTCTTCTTCTCCAAACATGCCTCCATAATTTTTTTTCTTTCACTTTTGGATCCATGAGGTGGTGCGATTCATGCTATCGCTGGTGGATTTTCTTCTTCACTTTTTTTTTTTTGTTTATTTTGTTTTGTTTATGATGTGTGTTGTTGTTTGGAATTTGATGTTTAGATAAGGGATTTAGTTTTCATGATCTTTCATTTGTTGTTTGGGATTTATGCATGCCACCAACATACTCCCAATTACCAAGAGCTATGCCACTAGAATCTGCATGGAGCCCAAGTGTTATAAGTCGATCTTCCCTAAGAAATCAGGCAAAGAAATTCGTCTTGTCTTGCATGCATAAATAATAATCCCCCTCGGGATTATAGGTGACCAATCAATTTCGTACGTCTCATACCGCACGACAGTGGACTTACGCATTCCTCAATGCAAGTCTATATGATAACTTAATCATCGTGTGGCGACTCTCGACTATTAGCATTACGTTAATAGTCTAGAGTTATCGTATCAACCTTTTTAGGTTATACTTATTATTTAGACTTAGGTTGAGTATCAAATCCATGAAATGTCTTATCTCTACACAATGTATAATGTATGGTTGACTTCCTTGGTAAGAGAGGTGATTGTAAGAGACATAGTCCATCAAGTATTGCATATCTAGACCTCAACCATATACAACTAATAAAAATATTTCGTTTAACTTAAGTGATGAGGGATTGTTCTTTTAATTTTAGCTACGTTGTTGGCTTTGTTTTTTTAAACAATAATCAATTTCGTTTTTTAGTCTAATAATCACAATCATTAAGTATATATTCAATAAACAAATAAATATTTATAAAAATGATTAAATAACGTAAGCACAAATAAACCTTGAATATCATAGATCATCCCTATAACAAATTATTAAGGTCGGGATAACCAAGAGTTGATTTTCCTTACTTATTTATCCCTAGTAGAGCTTTGGTAACCACTACTATCATATATATTAAATTATTTTACACTAATCGTTCCAACGTGTACGGATCTTTTCCCCACCTTTTGTTGTTGAGCATTGTTGAAAGTCCACAACCGCTTCCTTCAATCTTTGGCAAGAACTTAATTTTTGATAATCATTGAATTGTAGGAAATTTATTAAAATTAGAATATTATTTATGATTAATTAAATATAACTCATTACAACTTGAAATATATATTTTAGAATATTTGATAATAACTTCCACTATATTTAAATAATGGTTAAATTGAAATATAAATTAGACTATACATCGTTTAAATTTGTTTGTTTTAGAAAATTATCAAGAGTATATTTCTAACAACATTTTAATTTTATATTAACATTTGAGAATTATAAAAACTTAAAGTGGTAAAATTTATCTTTTATTAGGATATCAGCTCGGACTTTATAAGTTCAATACTTCGACGTCTGAACAGAAATTTAAATAGAAATTTTAAAATAACCTTTATATAAATAAAATGGACATTATAATGACTTATAGTTGCTTATGAAAATGATTTAGGCAAAAAGTTGGCGTATAAGGTCAAACTTCTTCGAATCGATACCGTGAAAACCTCTATAACTAAAACTAGTATTACTATATGAAGAAATTAGAAAAGGAAAGAAATAGAGTGGTGTGAGAGATGATTTGTAAATGAATGAATGAATAAATGAAAATGGGGTGGAAAAGCCCCTTATTTATACTAGTTGCAAGATATTAAAATGATATATGTATATCTCATTTTTCCCGTATCTTTTAGTTTTTCAACCATGACTAGTAAATATGTCTTTATTAAATAGTTACTAGTCTTTCATCCGTAGTTCCTACCAAGGTTGTCAAACTCACGAGTCTACTCAGACTCGTAAAGGGTCTGTAGACTCGACTCGCGGACTCAACTCCCAAACTTGTACGAGTCTATGAAAAGTTAAAAATGACTTTCAAAAACTTTTAAGTGACACATATATGATACACTCATATGTTATTATATTTATAAATTTCTCGTTTATGACATAAATATATAATACAACACCAATTATCATGAAAGTTTAAATTTCATACTCCATAACAAATTTCTTAACAAAAAAAACTCGATAGTAAAATAAACAAAATTGCAAGGTATATAGTTAAAGACTTAAATTACTAATTTCTTATTAATTGGCTACTATATCAAGCAAAAAAAAAATACAAAATAGATATGCTAATAGCTTCAAATATCCAAAGCTCTAATGAAATCACAACCACCAATATCATATTTATCGGATCATCATCAAACTTTGTCTCAGATGAAACACCTTATTCATTATTAATCAATATTGGATTGCTTGAAGTTCCACTTCCACCTAATCTAACATTGCCGCCACCGCCACTTTGCATAATATTAGTTACAACAACATCATCTTCCATAATATTATAAATAATAACATCATCTTACTCAACATTAACTTCAGTTTGTATATTTTCTTCATTATGTTCTTCAATTATTCATTCATCATTTGAATGACTATCTTCAAATGAAAGAACAACACTATTTGATTTTCCTTTTCCACTTTTCAACTTTAAATTGTACATGATACAAACCAAATTATTCATCTTTTTTTGATGCAACATATTTCTTCTCTTTGTATGAATCTAAAAATTAAATAATAATTCAACTCAGTGTTTCTAAAAAATTAAATTCAAGCCTATAAACAAACAAATAATAATTCATTACCATTTCAAAGGAACTTCAATTATGTTCACAACCACAAGAGCTACAAGTTAAGCTTAAAACACAAATTACAAACCTCTTTAATCATGAAATCATATCTCCATAGAAATTCCACCCTTAGTAGGTAACATATCCTTCCTAAACTATTTTCTTCCATAAATCATAAATTTTCTAAACTATTTTGTCACATGCATATTGGGATTATTGGACTTGATTAGACAATAGTTTATCACCTTTACATAAGATATCATACATGAGAAGCATCCAAGTGAAACATATAAGAAAATACTTACACACAAAGGATTGATTTATGACCACAAACATGAATAGATCAAGAGACGGAATAAACTCACGTCGTTGATGAAGAGTGATTAAACTTTGCTGAAACAATAGACTAGGAGAGAGATACTTTTTTAATTCTTGTACAAGCAAAAAAAAAGGGTTTCTTTATAAACAAAATAAAATAAAGTCTTTTGGGGAAATTAGGACTTTTTTGGTTTTAAAAAAAAATCAATGAAATAAAGTATAGACTCGTAAACTCGTTATAGACTCGCAAGTCTATACGAGTTTGTGCGAGTTTACCTGAGTTTATTCAAGTTTATCAAAAAACGTTTCTATGCATGAGTCTACTCATTTATGCTTCTTAGACTCGTAAACTCGTACGGGTTTACGAGTCTACCCGCGAGTTTGACAATCATGGTTCCTACTATGACTTTCATATATACCTATGTGAAAAATGATTAAGAGAGAAGAATGAGAACTTTAATATCTTGATTTCTCATGACATATGACCATGTATAATAATAATAATAAAATAATAATGATGATGATGATGATAATAATAATAATAAGGATAATTTATATATATATATATATATATAAACATAAAATTAAGGCAAAAATATTGTCTAGGTCCTTTAAGTTATTTTAAAATAACAAGTTAGTCCTTTAAGTTTTTTTCGAAACGATTTGGTCCTTTATGTTAAGTAATGTTTGATTCGTTAATCTTTTTCAGGGTCTCCGTTCCAAAAACGCCTATGTGTCACAAACGGAGATGAAGTGGCATTCAACATAGATGATGTGTCATTGACGGTTGCTGATTTGGCATTTGTCTCCTTCTTTCTTATATTTTTGAAAATTAAAACTCTAAATCCCCAAATCGCATACTTTGAACCCTAAATCTCAACACTCCATCAATGGCCTGATATGGTAGTAGTGAACCAAATCGAAGATGTCTGAACTCTAATACTTTCATTTCGAGTGCATCCCAAACTGGAATCAAACCGATATATCCGTGTGGAGGCAAAGCAGTGTTAAGAATAATTAAGAAGAAATATAAAAAACTTGGGGAAGCTATTTTCGGAATACAGATACTTTGTAGTACGTCTTTTCTTCAACATTATTGGTTTTGGTTTTGGTTTATGCAAACGTAATTAGTTATTATTTATAGTTGTGGTTTTGGTTTTGGCATAGTTGATCTTTGGGTTTGTGTTAATGTTAACAGAGTGAAGCTGATAATTTCGATTGCAAGTTTTTTGAGTGGTATGAAAACCATTACAATGATGAAGTCAAACAAGAGATACAACCCTCATTAATTTCCAAATGTTCCAACTATTATGAAAAGGATGTTGAAATCAACTTGCTTAGAATTTTGATTGATAAGGATGAGAAATACACTAAGGAGATCATGGAGAACATGTTGAAGATGCTAGGCTATGTCATTATGTTATTAGTTTTAATTTTTGTTGTGTTATGTGTATTTTGGTTTAAAAGTGGATATCATTGTTAATTTTCATTGTAAGTCATGAGTTGTGGTACTTTCATGTAAAAATTCTTATCAATGGTTTGTTAAACAATCATGTGTTGCAATTATTGACAATGGTTAATGAAACAATTTTGTGTTACAATTCTTCAATTATGTTTAGCAATTCTATACCACAATTATTATTGTTATTATAATTTGTACACCAGTCAAAATTGGAAAGACCTGATTGTTACATTTTAAAAACATATGAGACGTTAGTATTACAAATTAAAAACATGACGGGCGTGATGGTTACAAGTTTTAAACATGAAAGACCTGATTGTTACATTTTAAAATATAACAGACGTTTTTTTTTACAATATTTTGAACCTCAAACAATAACTGATATATTATTTTACACTATTTTGAACCTCAAACAATTTTGAAACTCAAACAATTTTGAATCTTAAACAATTTTGAACCTTAAACAATAACTGATATGTTGTTTTATACTATTTTGAACCTTAAACAATAACATAAATTATTTTGAACCTTAAACAATAACTGATATTTGAACCTTAAACAATTATAGGACAACATACCAAGCATTACATAAACTAAACATAGTCAAAGCATTGTTATAATGTTATAAACCAATAAGATTCCAAAACATATGTCAATAGAATATAAGATCCCAAAATATTACATAATATTGTTATAGAACTCAATAGAACATAACATTGTTATAAAACTCAATAGAATTAAACAAAACATAAGATCCCAAATCAGAGTTTTAAAAAGACAATCTATTTGGTATTGCTCCCTATAACCAATTTTGGTATCATGGTTGTTGGTGGCTAAAATGTTGTTGTACTACTAGCCTGTCTTCCCCTTCTCATAGCAAGTAATTATAGCACTGCGATGGACTGTCATGTCTGGATTTTGGAAGATGATGTTGAGAGTCTAGTTTGAACTTTTTAGGTTGGTTGGGATTGGACAGTTGTGACTAGAGTGGTTTTTTGAGATTTTCTAGTTTGAGCTTGTTGCACCCAAAAATTTGACCAACCCTTCTTCAGTAATTTGGCTTATGTTTCGTTATATTTGCATTTGCATGTCATTTCTCGCATACGGTGCATTTTGTCAATCAGGACGAATTATCAGGATTACAGCCCATTCTCTCGTGTTTCAGGCGATGCAAACCAGTTTGAATATTGAGTTTTATTTCAGAATCGAGCGGAGTTTGCTCTTTCAGGTGGTCTAGTCTGTGCTATATTTTCGGTGACATTTCGATGCTCGCCTGTTTTCCATAGCATTTTTGCACTTTTTATTGCTATTTTCGTTTTATTTAATTATTTAGAATAGTTTTCGTTTTATTTTATTTTATATAGATTTTATTATTTAGGAAATAGATTTTAGTTTTTTTTATATATAGTTTCAATAGAATTTAATATAGGTTTTTATTATTTTGTTTTAGATAGAAATTAGAGTTTAAAATAGGTTTGTTTTAATTATTATATTATAGTTTTATTATCTCTTTTAGATTTTATTATTTCTTTTATTTTCTTTTATTAGTTTTTAATTAATATAGGGTTTAATAGAGTTTTATTAGTTTAAATTAATTAGTTAGGTTAGTCTATTAATTAGTTATTTATTTGTTTAGGTTATGATTTAATTATATAGAATTGAATAGGTGTTAATTTAATTAAGTCAGCATTTCCATCAACTCATTTAACCGTGTCAATTAATCAACAATCAGCAATTAATCAGTCTTTAAGCCATTCAGCGCCACATGTCATCTGCTTGTAAATGCAGTTATTATTCATTGTCCCCCTTTCTTGGGACTGGAACCCTAACCCTAGCAGCCGCCACCTCACCACCCCATGCAAACACTATTTCGTTTCACCAGAAAAATCACATGGATCAAAACCCCTCACCGTAAACTTCAAAGCATCACCGGAAAATTCATCACATTCATCGTGTTCTTCCTAAGTTCATCCATGTTCATAATGTTCATCATAGTTTTTCCAGAAACCTTCATACACTCATACAATCTTCAAACATTCTCTAGATTTTTCTCCGAAAATTCATCAACTTCATAACACTTTTCCAGAAACTCAACAACTTCATCATGTTCTTACATTTTTTCCAGATTCCTCATAAACTCATCCTGTTTTCCAGATTTCTTTTGAATCTTCACCATTTGCCCAGGAACTTCATCATGTTCATACGAGTTCCTCAGAGCTTCATCCGATTCAAACACATTCCCCAGATCAAAGTCAAATATCCAAATCTTCATCATCATTTTTTTTAGAATTTCGTCAACTCATTAAACCTTCATTACATTCATCATCGATGTTGATCCGCCTTCAAACATTCATCAACTTTGTTCCCGGATATTCAAACTCATCTCGTTTTTTCCAAATCTCCAGAAAGCTTCATCACAAAATATAGTAGATCTTTCATCTTCCGTTAACAGCTTCGGCCAGATCTACACATCATCATCTCCAGACTCGGATCTTCTTCCGATCTCACGAATCAACAACAAATCCTTCGCATCTCCAGATTCGACCTTCAAACTCACCAACGAACACAACAATGCGAATCTCACCAGACTTCAATACCAACCTCCATACTCATCAACATCTAACTCCACTGCAACATGCAAATCCTTCGTCAACTGCAACGACCATCTACTTTCATGAACAACATTGGTTTGAACTCAGATTCACGACAGAAGCAAGAGTTGATGATGCGCTGTGAACGAGCAAACAGATTTGATTCCAGAATGTTTATTTACTGACTTTGTTTTTACTGTTTTGTGAACAGAAGGAGAATTGGGGAAGAAACTATGAAAACGACGAAGAGATGTAGAAAGAGGAAGTGGGGAGACGGAACGGAGACAGACGACGGCTAAACAAGGAGCTAGGGTTTCTGAGCAACAACATGAGGAAGAAGGAAAGGAGCTCGTGGACTCCTTCAGTTGGTTAGTGGGACTTTGGCCCATTCATTTATTTTCTAGATCATACCCCCTGTATTGCTTTTCGTACACCCCCTGCTGGCTGTCTGTTGTGTTTTGTTGTGGGCCTTCAAACCAAGCCCAACCAGATTCCACCCCTTGTTGGATTACTGCGCCCCATTATTCATTATTGCACCCTCCCCTCTGTTTGCTGGTTATGAAGTTGGGCCAAGCCCAACCGGATTTTTATTAGACCACACCTCTGTTTACTGCTGCACCCCCTGTATTTTATTCTTGAATTTTATTTTGTAATTACTTTTTGATATTTTCTTTTGGATATCATATTTTCTTTTGTATATATTATTATACTATTTTTGTTTTAAGAAATTATTAGTATTTTCTTTTTAGAATATATTGCATATTATTTAGTATATAGTTTTTATATCCTATTTTCATATATTAGTTATATATTCTATATTTAATTTTATATTATATTTTTCTACATATTTTCTTTTAAATTTCTATAGAACTTTAGGTTTTTTATATTAGAAGTTTAGTTTGTTTTTAGAAGTTGGATTTTATTTCTCATTTGTCATTGGGCATTTTGTCCCATTTCCATCTGTTTTGGTCGATGACGAGATCACCATTGTTTAGCCGTCAAAATATTAACGTGAAACAAAGGATCTGAGACCTAACTTTTTCTCTGCTTTTCTTTTCTTCTTCTTCTGATTTTATTTTGATTTTCTGCTGGTTTGGGTCCGTGTGACATGATTCAATTGGAGAATGATTCTCAATATCATTTCTCTATCTTGTCTTTGACACGGATATCGACACGCGACCTCTTAAAGTTTGTCTTCATTTATAAGTCAAATTATGATGGTCTAGCGTCACATTGGTCCCGATTCAAAGCGTAATCATCAAGGACCAAAGGAGGAGAAGATTGGAATGGAGCTTGCGCACAATGTCAAGGGTCAACGGAACCACTCCGTTCGGTAACATCTTTCTAATTCAAGTCTTTTAATCAACCGCTGAGCGTTGTGAGTTCTTAGCAATAGATACGTGGGAAGTGATGAGTGGGGGGCCTCTTCTAATTCGTCTAGAGTGTCTAGTGTATGTCCTTTGGACAATATGTGACGCATTCGCTCCTACTCCTTAGGTTCTAGCGTGTGTGTCCCGAGTTCCTTCCCGTTTAGGCGTGTTAGGCCTAGTTCCTCTTTTCTCTCGCCCTAGTGCGATTGAGACCTCCCTTCTCTTGCCCCCGTGCAGTCGAGACCGTTTTCCGTAGTTAGTCGAACTACGGCTGCTCTGATCTCTCATATCTGTTGAGAGTACGTAGGCATAGGATTGAGATGATCCTAGCGAGCACTCTTCCCCCTTTTTCACCCGAGTACGTTACTTTTCTGTTCTATCGCAAACAGGCATCGCCCCTAACTGCTGGAATAAAGACTTAGCGTCACTCATAAAACACCTTAACTCCCAAGACGACGAAGTCTTGGCGAGCACCTTTTCCCTCTTTCCTGTAGTCAGTCGAACTACGGCTGCTCTGATCTCTCATATCTGTTGAGAGTACATAGGCATGGGATTGCGATAATCCTAGCGAGCATTCTTCCCCTTTTCACCCGAGTACGTTACTTTTATGTTCTATCGCAAACAGGCATCGTCCCTAACTGCTGGAATGGAGATTTAGCGTCACTCACAAAACACTGTAACTCCCAAGACGGCGAAGTCTTGGCGAGCACCTTTTCCCTCTTTCCTGTAATTGGCTAAACTACAACTGCTATGATTTCTTGTACCAGACAAGAATATGTAGACACAAGACACAATGTCTTGGCGAACACACTAACAACTAACTTCTTTGTTCTCTCGCTTCCATGCGATCGAGACTTTCCCACTGACGACTAATCTTCCCTTTCTCTTGCCCTAGCGCAATTGTGACTAGACCGTAGTTCTAGTTCCCGTAGGTTCCCATACCTTTAAACCCCGACATACTACGTCTGTTCTACCGCAAACAGGTAACGCCTAAGTCTCCAATGATCGAGCAACAATACACCTAACTACTAGAATGCATACGCTAGTATCGTCAATCTTTTCTCTCACCCTTGTGTGACCGAGATACCTTTTCGTCCTGTAGTTAGCCTGAACTACGTTTTGCTCTGATTTCTCATGCCAGATGAGAATACGTAGCCACAAGACGCGATGTCTTAGAGAGCAATCTCCCCCCGTAGTTTCCCGAACTACGTTGACTCTGACTTTCTCACGCCAGATGAGAATATGTAGGCATAGGGCGGTGATGTCCTAGCGAGTCAGTTTCTTTCAGTCCTTTCTGTTTCCTACCGTTTAGCTTTTGTAGCCGTAGATAGTTTGTTTTACACCCTTTTAGCTAGACAAAAAGCGTGGATCCCGTCGAGTACGACGGACATGAGGGGTGCTAATACCTTCCCCTTGCGTAACCGACTCCCGAACCTAAAGACTTGGTTGCAATGACCATTCTTATCCCTCTTTTCGTTAGGTTTTCTCTGAGCATTTTCTTTCCCTCTCTATGGATAAATAACGCACGGTGGCGACTCTTCTGTCATTACCGGCCCTCGATTTTCGCAGTAGCGACAGCTGGCGACTCTGCTGGGGAAAGGCACATCCCCTATGCGAGTCAATCCTAGCGCTTGTTTGTTTGTTTTTGGGTGTTTATTTTTGTGTGTTGTATTTTGTATATTACTGTATTTACATTTTTCGCACTATATACTATTATTTGTTGCTGTTGTGCTGTTGGGTGGTTGTTACTTTGAGAGATAAGCCAAAACCCAAGCTTGAGTACACACCTAGCATTAGTAGTGGAGACTAGTGGGGGGCCTGTTTGCTTAGCAGACACAGTTCCCCATGAAATTCGCGCTCGGACGAGATTCTCTTTGATGACTTCTTTTTTGGCCCTTAGGGCTCGACAGGATGTTGGATCTGAGGGTTGTCGACTCTGGGGACCAATCACTTGGGATTCAGCTAAGTGAGGCCGCTTCGGGAGATGATGATGCCAAATCAGAAATGGTGAACATATCATCATTTCTTGAAAGTCTGTGACGCTGATGAACGCATAGGATGCCGCACCTTGTCAGATTAGGTTCATACTTGTGAGTGGGAGGGTTTCTGCAGGAAATTTGATTTCCAGCCAACCCGGTATTTTGATTTTCTCTCCAGAGCGAACTTGTCCAGTCAGCAGCGCAGCAGTTTTCAGAGCTTTGTGGGGGTTGTGATCCCGTGTTTGCTGCATCTTGCATTGCATTTGCATAAGCATCCATGCATCATTTTTGCATATCATTTCTCCGGCTGGCCAGAGCTCTTATCAAGCCTTTGTTTTGCTTCAGAAGGTGATTCTCCGGTGCCCGGTCTGAGCAAGTGGTGATTGTTGGAAGACGACCAAGTGGTTGAAGCAGAATCAAACAGTGTCAAGAAGTGAAGTGAAGACGGTTGAAAGTTGTTGGCAGCTATGTCAGGGAACGACCTCCGGATTGTTGACGCCTTGACAGGTTTTACTGTGATGAACAATCCTCTGTATGGTTCTCTACTTGATGAAGATTCTTTTCCAGTGAACAACCTAACTGAATCTCAGCATGTGCATCCCTCTGTTGAAGACCAAGATCTACATGAACAGTCTGTTGTCCGAAGTGAACATTCTTCTTCTCTTGATACTTCAGATTACCATGATGTTGTCTCCTCTGTGTTGATTTCCAGAAGAGTTCTTCCGACAATGAAAACTGAAGACCCGAAGGCTCTTGAGTATGCTAGAAGGTTTCATGCATTGGAGGAAAGATTTGAGGCCTTAGAAGTTAAAGATGCTATTGGTCTCAATGCTTTAGACATGTGCCTGGTTTTCAGCTTAGTGTTACCTCCAAATTTTAAGGCGCCGAGGTTCGAGAAGTACAAAGGGGATAGTTGCCCGAGGCAACATTTGGTGATGTTTTGCAGAAGAATGACTTTGTTTATGCATAACGACAAGTTGATGATTCATTGTTTTCAAGACAGTCTGATTGGGGCATCTATGAGTTGGTATATGCAGTTAGAGAGTAGTCAGATCCGATCATCGGTGGATTTAGCCAATGCTTTTCTGAAGCAGTATGAGTATAATCTTGACTTGGCTCCTAGTCACATGCAGTTGCAAAGCTTGTCTCAAGAGAACAATGAACCCTTCAGGAGATATGCTCAAAGGTGGAGAGAACTTGCTTCCAAAGTGCAATCGCCGCTTCTAGACCAAGAGTTAGCAGACATGTTCGTAAACTCCTTGCAGAGACCATACTTTGAAAGAATGCTCGGGGTTGCACCGAACTTCTCTGAATTAGTAATAATAGGAGAACGCGTTGAGAATGGTATAAAGACTGGAAAAATTCAAGATGCCTCATGCAGTCAGGCCAGTGAAACTGATTCTCTTGTTAGCTCCCATGAGGAAAAAGATGTGATCAATGCAGTCATGGCAAATGTCGGTTATTCTCAGGGTGAATCGGTGAAACCTTTTGGTCCTTCATCTTCTCAGTGGTCAGTATCTTCTGTGTCTCATCATTCTGGACAGACAAACGTGCCTAGGGCACCACATCAGAAACCTTGGGTCGCTCCTCATGCAAATCAACGAGCCCGTGGCCGAGGATATCCGAATCAGCGTAAGAATCAGAATAGGACTCGCAACAACTTGGAAAGAAGGAATGCTCCTTTTCATCCAGTGCCTGTGTCGTACAGCTAGCTTCTGCCACATCTGATCCAGAACTCTTTGGTGGAGCCTAAGACTCTTAAGCCTGTGCCAGAACCTTACCCTCCTGGGTACAATCCCCATGCTCAGTGTGGATATCATGGCGGATCCATGGGACATTCAACTGAAGATTGCAAAGCTTTTCAGGCCAGAGTGCAGCAGTTGATCGACAAAGGGTGCATTTCTTTTCCAGAAGGAAGTTTGGTTGTTCATGTCAACCTCAAAGCTGTCTAAATCTGAAGATTCAAAGGGTTATTTCCAGAAGCCAGTAGTCCAGACAGACAGACGTCCTCAACATTAGCAGTCCTTGATTCTTTTTATCATTTGCATTTGTAGTTTCTTTTCTGTTAGTTGCTACTTGCTTTTAAACACTGTTGTTTTGAATGGTAATATTAATGAAGTGAATTTGCATTTTTTTGAATTAATCATGTCGATTTCGCTCATTTGTTGCACAACACAGAGACGTGCACATTTTATCCACTCCATTTTGTCACTATGTTTAGCAAAGATTGGAGGGAGGATGACGAAAACTAAATACTCATAATTGACGATCGTATGATGTCGGATAAAATCCTGCCGATGATGTACAGGCATTGTTTCAAATCCCCTAAACACCGGAGATATAAGGAGTTAGTCCCTAGTTAACCACTTCGATCCTAGAAGTAGGAGTTTCTTTCGGACTTTACAAACCCCCACATCTTAACCTGGGCAGGGTAGTTGTCAGTTAATTTGACCGAGCGTGCGAATCTTATAGAGGAGTGTCTCCATTCGAGGACCAATCACAATTTATCCCTCTTAAGGGTTTATCCCTCATCAACCACAATGGTTAAACCTCACCAGTCAGGGGTGAGACAGTCACAACCCTTTCGGGAAAATCAAGACAACCAGTGTCACACGACTTGTTCAAAAAAAACAAAAAACAAAAAAAAACAAAAAAAGAAAGAAAGAGACAGCCCGCTAAGTTAGAAAATGTAAAGCTGGAAAGCAAAAACTTAGGCAAAATTGGGGCATCCCGCTGGACCTCAAAATTAGAAAATTTGAAGAGATCAGTCCAGGCAAAAATTAGGGAACAAAAAGCGAATCTCGAAAGAAAAATCCTAAAACAAGGACGAAGTCGTGTGGCTACAGACACAGAAGACAAAAGGGGTAACTGTCACTCCAAAAAAACCTTGTGGGTTTCTTAACCATCACTCATACCATTCAGTAATCTTTTGAGGAGGTGAGTGCTTGTGCCTAGTTAAATGAACATTAGGATTGGAGATCATCATGGAGAAGGGGTGGGTACAAATCGTAGTTTGAGCCTAATACACTTTGTTTCAATAACCGTGAACCCGACCACGATTCAACCCTTAAAAGACCTAATTGAGGCAGGGTTTATTCTGAAGGCGTACATTACGATGAGGTCGAGTAAACTGACTCCTACATGATTTGCTAATCATATCCTTGTTGTATCTTTCACTAATCAACTCAGCACTATGTTTGGACTGTATAGTCCATTCGTCTCACTATCACGACACTTAATAAGTGACATTTCTTTTCAAAATCCGCATGAACACCGCATTAAAATTACCATT
This sequence comes from Lathyrus sativus, assembly GCA_963859935.3. Lineage (NCBI taxonomy): Eukaryota > Viridiplantae > Streptophyta > Magnoliopsida > Fabales > Fabaceae > Lathyrus > Lathyrus sativus. The sequence goes on from OZ012735.1 coordinate 38,825,205, forward strand.
CGTGAGCAAACAATTTCAATTGCAGGTCAGTAGTTGACATGGAGGAAATTCCAACAAAGAACAGTCAAGCAGGACTGGATCAGTCAACAATCTGGATCAGAATTGTTTATACATGGAAGCCCTGTGAATCTGGGGCATTGACATCCGGTGAGTATGGAATTAGTTAGTCTGAGATAAGTCCCGAAGCATCGGTTGATTATGGGGCAAAACATTCAAGAAGCAGTTGATCATAAGTGAATCATCTTGAGACTCTACCAATCAGGGGCAGGTCACCTAGAGATTTTTTTGATTGAGGGCAGATCCCTCTAGTGTTCAGTCAGGACAAGTTAAGTCGCGACAACGCTCAATCAGGGGAAAATCACTTCAAGAGTACATTGAAGCCAATCATTCTAAGGGTTTGTTTAATCAAGGGTGGGTCATTTCATCGTACAGATTATGGGGCAAGCCATCTCGAGATCGTCTCATGAAAAACTGCTTTATTTGCAAGTTGAACCACACTGGGGCAGTTACTTAAGTGAGTTTATTCTCATCAGCAAAAGTTGAGTGTTAGGGAATCGTGTCATCACCTCATCAAATAACCTTAACCTTCTGAAAAGGCCTTCCTATCATTGGATCATCACCCCACAGCCTAAACCTGTTACCTGTCAGAACCGTGTAACCAATCATTTCCAAAGCCCAGTTCTCGTCTGGCAAACACTCCAAAGCCCAGTTCTCGCCTGGCAAACTTTTAAACCAGTTCTCGTCTGGTCAATCCTTCAGTAAACACCAGTTCCCGTCTGGTGCATGTCAGCTTTTAAACCAGTTCCTGTCTGGTCACCTTTTCTGTAGCCTACTGTTTAACCAGTTCTCGTCTGGCAAAAACAATCCAAAGTCCAGTTCTCGTCTGGCAAACCAGAAATCAGTCCCCGTCTGATACCAAACCTAGAAGTCAGTTCTCGTCTAACGACTTAACCTTTTGCCACCAGTTCTCGTCTGGTAGTCCACCCTCGAATGCTAGTTCTCGTTTAGTATTTCTCTTTTAAATCCACTTTTGTTGGTAACCAGGAATAAATCCCTATCACCATAAACCTGGTCCTACCTAACCAAAAAGCCCAGTTGTACATGGCACAAACATTCCCCATGGCTTACATGCTATCATGTTCCCCGACACGAGGCTCAATTGATCTCATTTCTTCATAGTTGAGATTCTGTATTCCCCAGGGTGATGTTAAATCAGGAGTATCTTGTCGGCAATAGTAAGCGCTTATCCCCAGCAGGTTGAGTTTGTTTCTCCTCAGCAGTTTAAGATTGCAGCAAGTTGAAGATGCATGTATCCCCTATCAGGATGTGATCAAGGATATCCTCGACAGGTCGAGATTGATATCCCCGACGGAGTAGAGCCACTCCCAGCAGATGGATTGTGTACGACCATCCCTAGTGGTTTGAGATTGAAGTTTTCCTTGACAAGAAGATTTGGGTTTATTTCCCCAACAGTGGGACGAGTGCAATGTTGTTGTTCCCACAGAGTCTAGATGGTTGACTCCTTTCCCCTCAGAGTCTAGGTCATGGACTCATTCCCCAAGTGGAAGTTGATATTGATGAGTTTATTTTGATTTTATTTTGATTTTCTGCTGGTTTGGGTCCGTGTGACATGATTCAATTGGAGAATGATTATCAATATCATTTCTCTATCTTGTCTTTGACACGGATATCGACACGCGACCTCTTAAAGTTTGTCTTCATTTATAAGTCGAATTATGACGGTCTAGCGTCACATTGGTCCCGATTCAAAGCGTAATCATCAAGGACCAAAGGAGGAGAAAATTGGAATGGATCTTGCGCATAATGTCAAGGGTCAACGGAACCACTCCGTTTGGTAACATCTTTCTAATTCAAGTCTTTTAATCAACCGCCGAGCGTTGTGAGTTCTTAGCAATAGATACGTGGGAAGTGATGAGTGGGGGGCCTCTTCTAATTTGTCTAGAGTGTCTAGTGTATGTCCTTTGGACAATATGCGACGCATTCGCTCCTACGCCTTAGGTTCTAGCGTGTGTGTCCCGAGTTCCTTCCCGTTTAGGCGTGTTAGGCCTAGTTCCTCTTTTCTCTCGCCCTAGTGCGATTAAGACCTCCCTTCTCTTGCCCCCGTGCAGTCGAGACCGTTTTCCGTAGTTAGCCGAACTACGGCTGCTCTGATCTCTCATATCTGTTGAGAGTACGTAGGCATAGGATTGTGATGATCCTAGCGAGCACTCTTCCCCCTTTTTCACCCGAGTATGTTACTTTTCTGTTCTATCGCAAATAGGCATCGCCCCTAACTGCTGGAATAAAGACTTAGCGTCACTCACAAAATACCTTAACTCCCAAGACGACGAAGTATTGGCGAGCACCTTTTCCTTCTTTCCTGTAGTTAGCCGAACTACGGCTGATCTGATCTCTCATATCTGTTGAGAGTACGTAGGCATGGGATTGCGATGATCCTAGCAAGCACTCTTCCCCTTTTCACCCGAGTATGTTACTTTTATGTTCTATCGCAAACAGGCATCGTCCCTAACTGCTGGAATGAAGATTTAGCGTCACTCACAAAACACCGTAACTCCCAAGACGACGAAGTCTTGGCGAGCACCATTTCCCTCTTTCCTGTAGTTGGCTGAACTACAACTGCTCTAATTTCTCGTACCAGACGAGAATATGTAGGCACAAGACACGATGTCTTGGCGAACACACTAACAACTAACTTCTTTGTTCTCTCGCTTCCATGCGATCGAGACTTTCCCGTCGATGACTAATCTTCCCTTTCTCTTGCCCTAGCGCAATTGTGACTAGACCGTAGTTCTAGTTCCAATAAGTTCCCATACCTTTAAACCCCGACATACTATGTCCGTTCTACCGCAAACAGGTAACACCTAAGTCTCCAATGATCGAGCAGCAATACACCTAACTGCTAGAATGCGTACGCTAGTATCATCAATCTTTTCTCTCACCCTTGTGTGACCGAGAACACCTTTTCGTCCTGTAGTTAGCCTGCACTACATTTTGCTCTGATTTCTCATGCCAGATGAGAATACGTAGGCACAAGACACGATGTCTTGGCGAGCAATCTCCCCCCGTAGTTTCCCGAACTACGTTGACTCTGACTTTCTCACGCCAGATGAGAATACGTAGGCATAGGGCGGCGATGTCCTAGCGAGTCAGTTTCTTTCAGTCCTTTCTGTTTCCTACCGTTTAGCTTTAGTAGCCGTAGATAGTTTGTTTTACACCTTTTTAGCTAGACAACAAGCGTGGATCCCGTCGAGTACGACGGACGTGAGGGGTGCTAATACCTTCCCCTTGCGTAACCGACTCCCGAACCTAGAGACTTGGTTGCAATGACCATTCTTATCCTTCTTTTCATTAGGTTTTCTCTGAGCGTTTCCTTTCCCTCTCTTGGGATAAATAACGCACGGTGGTGACTCTTCTGTCATTGCCGGCCCTCGATTTTCGCAGTAGCGACAGAGCTCTTTGGGTTGTTTGGGATTGGAAAATTTGTACTTGAGGGGTTATTTGAGATTGGACAGTGTTGGCAGTTTGTGATTGGTCAGTAATGGTAGGTTGGGGTTAGGCATTTGTTGCAGTTCAGACCTGTTTTGGTTTTGTTGTGTCCAGAAATACCACATATTGAACATTTATTTGGCAGCCCTTTCCTTGAAACATTTTTTTGAATCCTTTCTCTTTTCATTAGCCTCCTTGTTTCTTCTTCTTTTTTGCCTCTCTGGTGCTCTTCCTGAAGGTGGTGGAAGTATGTCAGGATATGGTGTTTGTTTCCATAAATTTTCCTCATTTGGTGGATATATGAATTGTTGGTAGCAAGCTTGGTATGTCTCCTTCCTATAACATGGAGGGATGTACTCATCTGGGTCTAGAGGTCTACTTTACATGCAAGAAATTGCATGGTAGCATGGAATTCTAGTGAGCATCCAACTCTTGAAAGAGCAGTCCAACCTCTTGAGATCAACTGTGAATTTTTCACCAAACAAACTTGTATGCCTTACTTCATAAATCATGTCACCTGATAACCTTTGAAACAAATGCAATTCATTGAGTTAGTGTTAATAAACTTAACTTATTTGTAAAATTAATTTGTAAATTGTAAATTTTTGAAGTACCTTGGTATAAAAAACCTTGAGATACCTTGCCTTCTTTCAAACACTTTTTTAATTCTTGGATGAATAGACTCACTATGATCTTCAATATTGGCTCTATTAGTTTCCCATTTACCCATGATGTACCCTCTAATCTCCTTCAACATCGTTACTGTTGGATTTTTTCTTGGTCCAATTATAACACTATTAAAAGTTTCAGACATATTATTTACTGATACATCACTTTTTGTATTGTATTTGAACATAGACTTACTCCAATATCTTGGGGGAATCTTCAACAAGTGTTTGTATTCCTCCTCATTAACCTTCCTTATTTCCTTCATTTCCCTTTCCCATGCTTGAGGATATGTTGTCTTGGCTGCCTTCCACATCAATTCCTTCAAATGTTTTCCTAAGAACCTTTTTTTGAAGTTGCTATAAAGGTGTCTAACACAAAATATCTAGTCAACTCCAGGTATTAACTCATATATTGCAAGTAACAACCCCTAATAATAAATTAAACACACTTTGTTACCATTTAAAATCCTGAAGGACAACTTTGTTACAATTTAAAATCATGAAGGACTTGTATGTTACATATTTATCACACTTGGTAGCAATGCATACATGACATTTATGTTACAAATTAAAATCATGCAGGACATATATGTTACAATTAAAAATCATGAAGGACCTGTATGTTACATATTTATCACTACTAATGTCATCCTTACCCTCTAAGTCCTCAGTTGCATAGTCATAATCTGACAAACCACGACATACCTTCTTACATGTATTTCTTTCCCTAACTCCAAGATCAATGACATCTTTATCACTTGATGCTTCATCACTTCTTATAGGAACTGAAAATCCTTCATCCACACCTTTGTTCTTAGGTATTCCCTTGTGCTTTTTGGAACAAACTTTTGACTTATTTTTTGATGGTTTTCATCCATTCCTCTTTCTATTTTAAGTTGTTTCATCTGTTTGTATATCAACATTAGGTTGATCACTTTGGCTAGCAGGTAAGACTCCTTCTCCTACCAATACTTCAGAAAATTCACCATTTAAAACCTCATCATTTGAGTCAACAAAATCTCCTTCTCCTAATGCACTTTTATCACTATCATTAGGTTAGGCCTCATTCTGTTCATTAGCTTGGGCCTCACAATCCTCCATATTTTGTTCCTCAGGCTGGTCTACACAAACATCCACATTTTCTTCGACAGGTTGGTCCCAAAAATATCCACATTTTATTCATAAGGCTTGTCCCCACAATCCTCTACATTTTCTTCAACAAGTTGGTCCCGAAAAACATCCATATTTTGTTCCTCAGGTTGGTCCCCACAAACATTCACATCTTGTTCCTCATATTGGTCCTCACACACATCATCATTATGGTCCTCAGGTTGCTCCTCACAAACATAATCATTTGGGTCCTCAGGTTGGGCCTCACAAACCTCATCAGTTTGGATTTCGGGTAGGGAAAATACTAAATATGGTTGTTCAATAGGGTGGACTGTGTATATGTCAACCTTTTTGTTAGTCTTGGACCAGTTCAATGCTTCTATTGCACCAAAATCATATTTCAACGCCTTCAATGTTCCAGAAAAGTCATACCATATTTCTTGAACTCCTGGATACTTCATCTCTTTAACAACCCTCAATACTTCATCTCATTACAGATAAGCAAGATTAACCTAACCATCAACCTAAGTTCTATCACGCGGGATTATGTAAGTGTACGTAACCTAACTATTCAAATTACGAGAACCACAAAAAACTACCATCATTGTGTAAGTGTAAGTGCCTAAATATAGCTGCACGCAAGGGTTTCTTCACCTTCAATGTATCCTGAACGCAAGAGGAAGAACTATCTTCACCAGCCGTAACTTCATGAAGGGGGAGAAGAAAATTAGGGTTGTGTAACCTAAATTTGAGGATTATACATTCTTAATCATTTGAGGAATAAGACAAATGCCAAATCAACAACCGTTATTGATACATCATCTCTATTAAATTTCACTTCATCTCCGTTTGTGACACATAGGCGTTTTTGAAATGGACATTCTGAAAAAGTTTAATGATACAAACGTTACTTAACATAAATTACCAAATCGTTACAAAAAAACTTAAAGGACTAACTTGTTATTTTAAAATAACTTAAAGGACCTAAACAATATTTTTGCCTAAAATTAATTATTTTAAGTACTAATTTCAGAGTTTAGTTTATAAAAGTTATAGATGTTAAAATCTCAAATACAACTGATTATATCATTTGAGGTGTGAAATATTAGGATGTTACACGAAGGCTTCGAACAGATATAAATTTATACTGGTTGCCATAGACTACTTCACCAAATGGGTCAAAGTTGCGTCTTACGCCAACGTCACCAAACAAGTGGTTTCCCGCTTCATAAAAAGGGACATCATATGTCGTTATGGGGTTCCTAAAAAGATTATTGTTGATCATTGTAACAGCCTATTTTTCACTAATTGATTATTTATGTTAATTAATTGATTTATTTGGATTAATTACATTATTGGAATTATTGGTAGATATTTTGGGAGAAAATATTGGAGAGAATTAGAAGGGAAATACATATAAAGGAAAAGTGGAAAGAAAAGAAAAAGATAGAAACATAATAGAAATAATAGAGAAAGAAAGGGGAAGAGGAGAAAAGAGAAGGAGAAGAAGGAAAACTTGGAAAAGCTCAAGAACAACTTCTAGCTCCGACTTAATCAAGGTAACAGTGTGAAATGTTGTTATTCTATCAATGTTTATGATTATGTATGTGGTTGTTGGTTTGGTTGGGAGTATTGGAGAGTTTTGCTCATTTTCCATTTTAGGGCAGAAATGAGTTTAATCGGTTAAATCAAAGTTTTAACGGTTAAAATCGAGAATAAATAATATAGATTAGTCGGGATATGTTAGACTAAGACTATGGAAACTGGTTTGGTGAGAATCGGTTGATTTTGTGGAGAGTTGTGAATCTTGGATAATGAGGGTTTTGAGTTCGCAGACACTCGCTAGCACCTTCGCTAGGCGAGCTGGTCACGAGCATTCGCTGCAGCGAGCATGTAGCGAAAGGTCCCAGACTTGGGTAGAATGGAAAGATCAATCTCGCTGGTAGCGAGTGGGGTAGATAAGTATTCACTAGGACCTCGCTTGAGCGAGTAGGCAGCGAAGCTTGGCAGTAGCCTCCGTTTGCCTTCGCGAGCTTGTTCGCTAGGTGAACAGGTAGCGAATGTTCGCTAGGGACTCGCTAGGCGAACAAGCTAGCGAGCGTGACAGCATTTGGTTTTCTCTGTGATTTCATCCAATGTGGATTGTTTTGGTTCGATTGTGTTCGATCCTTGTTGGAAATGAATAGTTTGGATGTTGTTGTATGAGATATGTTGTGGGTAGCCGTATGACGTGAATCCTAGATTATGAAATGAGGCCGTTTGGCGTATGTATGCATTGTTTAAAATGATTAAGATGCATGATGAATGTTGTTGATTTCGTTGTCGTTGGCACGACGTTGTGAATAATGCATGGGAACATATTAGTGAATATGTGTGCATTGCTTGTTAAATATAGTGATAGTATTGATTGCGAATGCATATTGTTTGTATGTGATTGTTGTGAAGAATGCATGGGAACATATTGTGAATATGTGTGCATTTCTTGATTAATATATATTGATGATATTGGATTATGTTGTATGTGCAATCATGTTATAATTCGTATGTGATGAATTGTTTGAGAATGCATGGGATTAAGATGCGGGAACGGTCTTAAGTGCATTTGGTGGTTGATTGCATATATATCATTTGGTCAAGAGGCAATGCTTGCTAGTTTCGTGGAGACTAGTGACTTGTCCCAAACCTAGAAGGGTGGGTTTGAAAGCTTAGGGGACGGGTTTTTGTTGTTATCGGTCTAGAAGGGTGGACCCGGTTTAAGTGTAAAAACCGAAAAATGATGACAAGTGTTGGTACCACATGGCATTGAGTTGCATTGAGTTGTGTTGTGTTACATGGCATAGATATCATTGTTATATGGAATATGCATGTGTGTGAATTGTGGAATTGTGGACTATAGATGTGTGCATGATGAGATGTGCTTGATGATTATCCATATTTGTCTCTCTCTCTCTCTCTCTCTCTATATATATATATATATATATATATATATATATATATATATATATATATATATATATATATATATATATATATATATATATAGTGTGTGTGTGTGTGTGTGTGTGTGATATATATGATGTGGTGAGAAAATATGGAACATATGTATTCTATGCTTGTGTATGTATATATAATTATATGCATTGATTATTATGATAATATTTCTCACCCTTCTGCTGTTTTATAATGCTCTATGAGGCATTGCAGATTAGGTTGCTGGAGGTTTCTTTTTGTGAAGTATAGCTTCATTCTTTTGTCGGTCAGCTCTGATATATAGCACCGGGTAGTTAGGCTTGTATAGTATTATTTTGGGATACATTCTGTATATGTATCTGATGACAAATGTTTTGTAAAACATGAATGATGTGATGAAACAAATTGAATGATATGTATTTAAATGATTACATGTTATGTGATTCAATGCTTTAATCTTTCGCTTATTTCTAAATATTGAGATGTGGGCGTATGGACGAAGTCCTCTTTTAAAAACTACCCCCATTGTTACATGTCTTTTATAGAGCAAATGTTGTATGTTAATTTTGTGTATGATGTGACATACTTCTTTTATACCATGTTTTAATTAAACTCTAATGAAAATTTTACTATGTGCCTAAATGTTTACTTGAATTATTTGGGGGTATAGAAGGGGGTGTTACATTAAGTGGTATCAGAGCAGGTCGGCCAGTTGGCTAAGTTGCTAACGTGTTTCTTCCCTATTTATATCTGATCGTGTGTGTGTGACACTATCGATATTGTTTGTTCTTATGGAGTTCTGTTATTGAGATTCAGAGCGATGGTTGCGGGTAGGAATGATGAAGCAATTGTTGAGGCTTTGACGAGGTTGGCTGGAGCGATTGAGCATAATCCTCAAGCCAATGTGAATGTTAGGAAAAATGTTGATGATGAGTTTCGTGCTTTGGGAAGGTTTCAAGGGAATAATCCGCCGATTTTCAAGGGAACCCATGAGCCTGACAAAGCACAAGTTTGGTTGAAAGCAATAGAGAAGATCTTTCGAGTTATGAACTGTTCATATGCGCAGAAGGTGCAGTTCGACACTCATATGCTCGAAGAGGAAGTTGAGGATTGATAGGGTAATACTCGCCAAAGGTTTGAAGAGGATGAGATTATGGTTACTTGGGATCTTTTTAGAGAGACATTTCTGGAGAAGTATTTTTCAGAGGATGTGCGTGGTAAGAAGGAAATTGAGTTCCTGGAGCTGAAGCAGGGTAACTCAATTGTAGCCGAGTATGCGGCAAAGTTTGAGGAATTGATTAAGTTTTGTCCTTATTATAACACTGTTAATGCTGAGAGATCCAAGTGTCTCAAGTTTGTGAATGGTTTGAGGCCGGAAATCAAGCAAGCTGTTGGTTATCAGGAAATTAGGAGATTTTCTGAGTTGGTGAACAAGAGTAGGATTTATGATGAAGATAGTAGGGCTCGGTCTAGTCACTACAAAAGTTTGAATGATAAGAAAGAAAAATGTCAATTCAGAGGGAAGCCGTATGTGACTCCTGCGGATAAGGGGAAACAAAAAGCTGTTTACGGCAAGAAGCCAAGTGGGGGAGGAGTTTCTACTCCTGTGAGATGTTATAGATGCGGTGAAGAGGGACATCATGCTCTTGAGTGCACGAGTGTTGAGAAGAAGTGTTTCAAGTGTGGCAAGCCAGACCACAAAGCTCTTGAGTGCAGAAGCGGTGCGAATGTGACTTGCTATAACCGTGGTGAGCAAGGGCACATTAGTACCAAGTGTGACAAGCCAAAGAAGACTCAAGGGAGCGAGAAAGGGTTTGCTATATCAGGATCGGAGACTGGTTGTGAAGATCGATTGATCAGAGGTACGTGTTTCATTAATGGTATACCTTTGATCGCTATAATTGATACTGGAGCTACACATTCTTTTATTTCCTTGGATTGTGTTAAGAGATTAAATCTTGAGTTGTCTGTTATAGGCGGTAGTATGGTTATTGATACTCCTGCTATGGGTTCGGTAACTACCCCGTATATGTGTTTGAATTGTCCGTTGAGTATTTTTGGTAAATACTTTGGAGTTGATTTAGTGTGTCTTCACTTATACCAACTTGATGTTAATCTTGGGATGAATTGGTTGAGATTCAATCGTGTTTATATCAACTGTTTTGACAAAACGGTTATTTTTCCTGAGTCTGATGAGGAAAGAGACTTGTTTATGACGGTTAAGCAAGTGAAGGAATCAGTGCAAGATGGTGCAAAGGTATTTATGTTGATGGCAACTTTTAGCATTGGTGAAAGTGGGGCAATTGACGCTTTACCAATTGTCCGTGATTTTCCAGAAGTTTTTCCTGATGAGATAAGAGATTTACCGCCGGAACGAGAAGTGGAGTTTACGATCGACTTGATTCTTGGAACTAGTCCGATATCGATGGCTCCATATCGTATGTCCGCGTCGAAATTGAAAGAGTTGAAGAGTCAACTTGAAGATCTACTTGAGAAGAGGTTTATTCATCCGAGTGTGTCACCGTGGGGTGCACCAGTGTTATTGGTTAAGAAGAAAGAAGGTTCTATGAGACTCTGTGTATCCACTTCTGAGGATTGATGATCTGATGGATCAGTTGGTTGGTGCAAGTGTGTTCAGTAAGATAGATCTGAAATCTGAGTATCATCATATTCGTGTGAAGGCTGAGGATATTCAGAAGACTGCTTTTAAAACGAGGTATGGACATTATGAGTATTCTGTGATGCCATTTGGTGTGACTAATGCACCAAGTGTATTTATGGAGTACATGAATAGGATTTTCCGTCTTTATTTGGACAAGTTTGTGGTTGTATTCATTGATGATATTTTGATTTATTCGAAGAGTGAAGAAGAGCATGTCGAGCATCTGAAGAATGTGTTATCTGTGTTGAAAGAGAAGCAGTTGTATGCTAAGCTTTCTAAGTGTGAATTTTGGTTAAAGGAAGTGAGTTTCCTTGGTCATGTGATTTAGAGTAGAGGTATTGCAGTCGATCCGTCGAAGGTTGGAGCGGTATTGCAATAGGAGACGCCGAAATCAGTTTTTGAGATTAGAAGTTTTCTTGGTTTGCCAGGATATTATCGGAAATTCATTAAAGGATTTTCCAAGTTATCTTTTCCATTGACGCAGTTGACTAGGAAAGGTTAAGCTTTTTTTGGGGATGCAAAGTGTGAGGAAAGTTTCCAAGAGCTTAAGAGAAGATTGACGACAGCTCCTGTTTTGATTTTGCCGAATCCGGCAGAACCGTTTGTGGTGTATTATGATGCTTCTTTAATGGGTTTGGGAGTTGTGTTGATGTAAAATAACCAAGTTGTAGCTTATGCTTCGAGGAAACTCAAAGTGCATGAGAAGAATTATCCGACACATGACTTAGAGTTGGCCACCGTTGTCTTTGTGCTGAAGCTTTGGAGGCATTATTTGTTTGGTTCGAGATTTGAGGTGTTTAGTGATCATAAGAGTTTGAAGTATCTCTTTGATCAGAAGGAATTGAATGCAAGGCAAAGAAGATGGTTGGAACTTCTGAAAGATTATAACTTTGGTTTGAATTACCATCCAGGTAAAGCAAATGTGGTAGCTGATGCTTTGAGTAGGAAATCATTGCATATGTCGATGATGATGGTAAAAGAGTTGGAATTGATTGAGCAATTCCGTGATTTGAGTTTGGTGTGTGAAAGGACTTCTTACGGAGTTAAGCTTGGTATGTTAAAGCTTACTAGTGGTATTCTTGACGAGATTCGTGAAGGACATAAGTCTGATTTGAGTTTAGTTGATCGGTTGACTTTGATCAATCAAGGTCAAGGTGGTGATTATCGGATTGATGAGAATGGTATCATGAGGTGTCGTGATAGAGTTTGTGTCCCTGATATTGTTGAGCTGAAGAAGAGTATTCTTGAAGAAGGGCATCGTATTGGATTGAGTATTCATCTGGGTGCTACTAAGATGTATCAAGATTTGAGGAAAGTATTTTGGTGGCCTCGTATGAAGAAGGATATTGCCGAGTTTCTTGTTTGACTTGCCAGAAGTCAAAGATTGAACATTAGAAACCGCTGGGTTTGATGCAACCGTTGTTTATTCCTGAGTGGAAATGGGATAGCATTTCTATGGATTTTGTGTCTGGTTTACCGAGGACGCCGAGTAATTTTGAAGCTATTTGGGTTATTGTGGATAGATTGACCAAATCTGCTCACTTTATTCCTATGCGAATGGATTACCCGTTGGAGAAATTGGCAAAGTTGTACATTGAGAGGATCGTCAGTTTGCATGGTATTCCGTCTAGTATTGTGTCAGATAGAGATCCGAGGTTTACTTCAAGATTTTGGGAGAGTTTGCAAAGTGCTTTGGGTACGAAGTTGCGTTTGAGTTCAGCTTATTATCCGCAGACCGATGGTCAGACTGAGAGAACCATTCAATCACTTGAGGATCTTTTGAGAGCTTGTGTATTGGAGAAGGGAGGAGCTTGGGATAGCTACTTGCCTTTGATTGAATTTACTTACAACAACAGTTTTCATTCGAGTATCGGTATGTCACCGTTCAAGGCGTTGTATGGTAGACGATGTAGGACGCCATTGTGTTGGTATGAGTCGGGAGAGAGTTCTGTGGTTGGACCCGAGATAGTCCAACAGACTACCGATAAGATTAAGATGATTCAAAAGAAGATGATGATTTCTCAGAGTCGTCAGAAGAGTTATCATGACAAGAGGAGGAAAACACTTGAATTTCAAGAGGGAGATCATGTGTTTCTTCGAGTCACTCCGATGACTGGTGTTGGTAGGGCATTAAAGTCACGTAAGTTAACACCGCGTTTCGTTGGTCCTTATCAGATTTTGCAGAGGATAGGAGAGGTAGCCTATCGTGTTGCATTGCCTTCGTCGCTTGATAATCTCCATGATGTGTTCCATGTGTCTCAGTTGAGGAAATACATTGCGAATCCATCTCATGTAGTCCAAGTAGATGATGTGCAGGTGAGAGTAACCTGACTGTGGAGACATCACCTATGCGGATAGAGGATCGGGAGTTGAAGCAACTTCGAGGCAAAGAGATTACTTTGGTGAAGGTCGCTTGGGGAGGACCGGCTGGTGGAAATATGATTTGAGAACTGGAGAGCCAGATGAAGGAGTCTTATCTAGAGCTGTTTGAATCAGGTAACATTTTCGAGGACGAAAATTCCTAAAGTGGGGGAGGGTTGTAACAACCCAATTTTAATTAATTGATTATTTATGTTAATTAATTGAATTATTTGGATTAATTACATTATTGGAATTATTGGTAGATATTTTGGGAGAAAATATTGGAGAGAATTAGAAGGGAAAGACATATAAAGGAAAAGTGGAAAGAAAAGAAAAAGACATAAACATAATAGAAAGAAAGGGGAAGAGGAGAAAAGAGAAGGAGAAGAAGGAAAACTTGGAAAAGCTCAAGAACAACTTCTAGCTCCGATTTAATCAAGGTAAGGGTGTGAAATATTGTTATTCTATCAATGTTTATGATCATGTATGTGGTTGTTGGTTTGGTTGGGAGTATTAGAGAGTTTTGCTCATTTTCCATTTTAGGGCAGAAATGAGTTTAATCGGTTAAATCGAAGTTTTAATGGTTAAAATCGAGAATAAATGATATAGATTAGTCGGGATATGTTAAACTAAGACTATGGAACAGGTTTGGTGAGAATCAGTTGATTTTGTGGAGAGTTGTGAATCTCGGACAGTGAGGGTTTTGAGTTTGCAGACACTCGCTAGCACCTTCGTTAGGCGAGCTGGTCGCGAGCATTCGCTGCAGCGAGCTGTAGCGAGCATGTAGCGAAAGGTCCCAGACTTGGGCAGAATGAAAGATCAATCTTGCTAGTAGCGAGTGGGGTATCGAAGTATTCGCTAGGACCTCGCTTGAGCGAGTAGGTACCGAAGCTTGGCAGTAGCCTCCGTTTTCCTTCGCGAGCTTGTTCGCTAGGCGAACAGGTAGCGAATGTTTGCTAGGGACTCGCTAGGAGAACAAGCTAGCGAGCGTGATAACATTTGGTTTTCTCTGTGATTCTATCCAATGTGGATTATTTTGGTTCGATTGTGTTCGATCCTTGTTGGAAATGAATAGTTTGGCTGTTGTTGTATGAGATATGTTGTGGGTAGTCGTATGGTGTGAATCCTAGATTATGAAATGAGGCCGTTTGGCGTATGTATACATTGTTTAAAATGATTAAGATGCATAATGAATGTTGTTGAATTCGTTTCTGTTGGCACGATGTTGTGAATAATGCATGGGAACATATTAGTGAATATGTGTGCATTGCTTGTTAAATGTAGTGATAGTATTGATTGTGAATGCATATTGTTTGTATGTGATTATTGTGAAGAATGCATGAGAACATATTTTGAATATGTGTGCATTGCTTGATTAATATATATTGATGATATTGGATTATGTTGCGTGTGCAATCATGTTATAATTCATATGTGATGAATTATTTGAGAATGCATGGGATTAAGATGCGGGAACAGTCTTAAGTGCATTTGGTGGTTGATTGCATATGCATCATTTAGTCAAGAGGCAATGCTTGCTAGTTTTGTGGAGACTAGTGACTTGTCCCAAACCTAGAAGGGTGGGTTTGAAAGCTTAGGGGATGGGCTTTTGTTGTTATCGGTCTAGAAGGGTGGACCCGGTTTAAGTGTAAAAACCGAAAAATGATGACAAGTGTTGGTACCACATGGCATTGAGTTGCATTGAGTTGTGTTGGGTCACATGGCATAGATATCATTGTTATATGGAATACGCATGTGTGTGAATTGTGGAATTGTGGACTATGGATGTGTGCATGATGAGATGTGCTTGATGATTATCCATATTTGTCTATATATATATATATATATATATATATATATATATATATATATATATATATATATATATATATATATTGTGATATATATGATGTGGTGAGAAAATATGGAATATATGTATTCTATGCTTGTGTATGTATATATAATTATATGCATTGATTATTATGATAATATTTCTCACCCTTCTACTGTTTTATAATGCTCTATGAGGCATTGTATATTAGGTTGCTGGAGGTTTCTTTTTGTGAAGTATAGCTTCATTCTTTTGTCGGTCAGCTCTGATATGTAGCACCAGGTAGTTAGGCTTGTATAGTATTCTTTTGGGATACATTCTGTATATGTATCTGATGACAAATGTTTTGTAAAACATGAATGATGTGATGAAACAAATTGAATGATATGTATTTAAATGATTACATGTTAAGTGATTCAATGCTTTAATCTTCCGCTTATTTCTAAATATTGAGATGTGGGCGTATGGACGAAGTCCTCTTTTAAAAACTACCCCACTGTTATATGTCTTTTATAGAGCAGGTGTTGTATGTTAATTTTGTGTATGATATGACATACTTCTTTTATACCATGTTTTAATTAAGCTCTGATGAAAATTTTACTATGTGCCTAAATGTTTACTTGAATTATTTGGGGGTATAGAAGGGGGTGTTACAAGATGATGAAAGATTTGTGCGTAAATTTCAAAATCAAGCACCACAACTCATCACCATACTGGCCCAAGATGAAAGACATCATCGAAGCAGTAAACAAAAACATAAAAAATATCATCTTGAAAAAGGTGATAACATGAAAGGTTTTACATGAAATGCTTCCTTTTGTGTTGTATGACTATCGAACGTCAGTTCACACATCAACAAGGACAACCCATTTCTCTTTAGTCTTTTGCATGGAAATAATACTTTTGGTTGAAGTTGAAATCCTCTCACTGAGAGTCTTGATGGAGACTAAGCTAGATAAGGCAAAATGGATTCATACAAGAAGGCAACCAGCTCAACCTTATAGAGGAAAAACGCCTGAAAATGTTATGTCACTGTCATCTTTATCGAATGCGTCTTAAGAAAGAATTTGACGTGAAGGTTCAACCTCGAGAGTTCCAAGAAGGCAACCTGGTGTTAAAGAAGATCTTATTAATTCATAAAGAATCACAGGGAAAGTAGACACCAAATTACGAAGGTCCATAGTTGTGACAAAAGCGTTTTCTAGAGGTGCTTTGATCCTCGTAACTTGGATGGAGACGAATTGCTTCTCACCCTTAATTTCCAACACACTCAAGCGATACTTTTTCTAAAAGAATGGAATATAAAAATCCGCTTAGTCGAACACCTGAAAGGGCGACTTAGACAAAAATGGGTATCCCGGTGGATAAAAAATGATAAAACGTCCAAAAAAAAGTTAGGGATAAAAATCAAAAGAATATCACCCACTAAGTTGAAAACCTGAAAAGGCGACTTAAGAAAAAGTGGGTATCCTGGTGGACTGAAAACCTAAAAGGGCGGTCCATTAAAAATTTATGGGTCTTTGTAAGGCAAATACTACAATCCATGAGTTTACGTTACCATGGAAAAATATATACGAGAAGAATCGATCCTTATGCTCTCCTCAGAAGCAAGGTGTTGCGATCTTCAGAGACATAAGGATTATAACAGTGTTGTAATTCAATGGAAACTCAACGGTTCTCGTTGCCATTTCACTTCTTTCTAGCGTAGTAATTACATCTTCAAGGAATTGAATCCATATGTACTATTACCGATTTATGAGTCAATTGAATAAAAGATAACTTTTTCATCAGAGTTTTCTCAATTACTTTAGTTTTATCTACTTGTTTTCAAGATGTCAATTATTTTTTATAAACATTGCATTAATACCTTGGACTATAATAAAAGCATTTGAAAAGAATGATAAATTGTTTTGATTTTTTAAATGCCTGAAGGGAGATTGGCAGTCCCTAATGACGCACTCGACCTACAAAGACATAAAATCATTTACAGGTCGACATAGCCTTGCAACACAAAATCCAAGTTCTCTGAAGAACAAGTATGCAACTCTTCGGCAACAAACCAAACTTGGGGCACCAAGAGCATCCGCCTCTACCTGTCGATCATCATATCTTTAAAAGACTGAGTGTCGAGAAGTCAAATTCTTCTACTTACCAAAGCCCAATACTCCATTGGCACCTACAAAGCAAAAGCCTAATTTACTAGCATTTTCATAAATCAAAATCCAATTAGTACTCAAAAGTCCAATTTCCATTGGCACATCAAAAACCAATTGACATTGGTACACCAAAACCTCACCTTTGCTTGACCTTTCCAAGGAAAGAAAATTAAGTCCTGTAAAAATCGAATCACCCATTTTCATTCCCACATGCCATTCATGCTTAGCATTGCTACTAAGGTGGAGCATTGTGATATAAAATTCATTTATTTGCATCCCTACATGCATCAGTTCATGCATATTATTTCCATCGACGTGGAGCATTACACAAAAATTAAACATGCATATATAGCATGAGCAAGGATCTGTGACCAATCGTGAGAGTCTAGGTTAGTCCTCAGCCAAGGTGGAGGTATTTCTCTGAGAGAGTCTTACCCTATATGTTCTCATGGGATTTTCCCTAGCGAGTCTTTCTTTAACTTTATTGTTGATAATGATATTGCTTAGTGAATTCACTAAAATTTCTCCCCAAGCAGACGATACCCTAAAAAGTCTCCTTAGAGCTTTCCCTTACACAACTTTGGCCAGTAAATCTTCTCTTAAGGGAGTATTTTATGGATTGTTTCCCCAATGGATGAACATTTAAGATTTTTCTCTATTAATTCTCAGAGATTCTCTATTGTATCATTTGAGATTCTGCTCTGTCACTTCTCAGAGAGTCTCAACTGTATCATTTGAGATGTTGCTTTGTCAATTCTCAAAGAGTTTTAAATGTATCTTGTTGAATGTCTTATCTGTCAATTCTTAGAAAGTCTCAACTGCCTTCAGTGGAGTGTTGTTATCTGTCAATTCTGAAAATATCTTCTAGTTGTTGTTATATCATTTGAGATGTTGCTTCGTCAATTCTCAGAAGTCTCGATAGTATTATGTTAAGTATCTTAGCTGTCAACTCTCACTGTGAAATGTTGTTCTATGTCAATTCTCAGAGCATCTTCTGGTCGTTTCTTGATCATTTGAGGCCTTTATTTTTAAGTCTCGAAGAGTCTTTGTTTTTCGTTTTGTAGAGTAATTTCTATATTATATCTCAGAGGATCTCGTGTTTGCTACCTACATCAACTATTTCAAAATTCTTACTCTCAAAATATTTCTATTTATCATTCACTTTTATTTTCGGTTGAAAGTTTCCATGTAAGTATCAAAGGACATTTTGAAGGGGAAAAATTGAAAGTTTTCTCTGTTAATTCTTAGAGAAACCCTTCAAATAGAAGTTAGCTGAAAGCTCACTTGATTAGATCTTGGAGGATCTTTAAATAACTGTTAATTGGAAGTTGTATTTGCTAATTCACATAAAATATTTCGATGATGTCTAGTTGAAGGTTTTCTTTGGTAGGTTTCAAGGAATTTTTTTGGTGCTAGTAGTCGAAAGTTTACTTCGTCAATTCTTGTAGAACCTTCTAATGACCGCCAATTCTATATTCCACTTATTAAAAAAAAATCAAAAAAATGGTCTCTTGGTATGGCTAGTTGAAAGTTTCTCGGTTGGTTCTCAAAGAACCTTACAAATGAAGATTAATTGGAGGATCACTATGTCAATTCACAAAGGATATTTTCAATGGTTGTTACTTGAAATTCCACCTTAATAGTTCGAAGAGAATCTTTCAGTGATTTCTAGTTGCATGTTTTATTTTATTGTTCAACAAAAAAAAACTTTTCAAAAAAAGAGAATATGTTTGTACTTGCTGAGTTGAAGGTTTGCTTGGTTAGTTCTTGAAGAACCATTCAAATGGTGATTAGTTGGAAGTTCACTTGGTCAATTTTCCAAGGGTCTTTCAGTGATTGTTATTTTGAATGTCGTTGCTGATAACTCCCGGGAAATCTTTTCAATGACTGCTAGTTGCATTATTCTTTTTATTCATTTCTTCTTTAAAAAGAATCTAAAAAGTTTTTTCATCCCACTAAGATAAAATAAGTCTTGATAGTTCTCGGGGAACCTTTCAAGTAACGGTTGGTTGAAAGCTCACTTTGTCAACTCCCAAAGGATCTTTCAGTAATCGTTAATTAAAAGTCGTATTTGTTATTCTAGAAGAATTATTTATGTATTTAATAATTAAGCATGTTTATTGTTAAATATCAAGGAATATTTACAATGATCTTCACTTGAAAGAAACCTTCGATGATTGGTAATTAAAAGTTGTCTTTGTTAAATCTCAAAGAACTGGTCAATTGTCATTTCTTTGCATAAATTCATCATTGAAGGTGAAATCCTAATTGGAGTATGAAGGTAGCCCATTTATATACTCTACAAGGTTAATCCTTCATAAACTCACAACACTTTCCACCTTTTAAGACAAAATTTTGGGTCTTTTCGTATTTAATTAACTTCTACTCTAAAGGTATAAAAATTGTGGCTATTTATCCTTCCGAGTTCAAGAAAATTAAATAGGGGCAGATGTCATACCCCAAATTTGTCTTACTACCAATTTACTTTTAACTCATTTTTCATCTTGCATTGCATTGTATCCTTCTTAGACCTATATTAATTTTATTTATCTACATTCACACTTGCATCCATAATAAGTCATTCGGCCTATGGCCATGAACATTCATGTCGTATATGGCCTTGTTCTTTAGGTCCCTATTTTTCCTTAGATCATATGACATTTACTTTATTCTTGCATTACGATTGGTTTGATATTTGTCATGTTCCATTTTTTGTGTGTCAACTGAAGCATTCACCATTGCATGCATATGTGTGCATTTTGCATCCTTCTTTTGGTCAATTGTTTTGCCCTTTGTCCTTAGGTTTTGAATAGTGAGGGTTTTAAAATTATGTTGACATCTTTTTCAACTCATAAAGATAGGTTCTTCGTTGGAGTAATTAGCCTTTGAGTTTTAAGTATAAAATCAATAATCCCTTTATTTTAAGTTGGGCTTTTAAAGCAAGTTTTCTCTACGTTACATCATTTACATTTTATTAATAGGTAAAGGTTTTTTAAAGGAATTACTTTTGAGAAAGTTTTCATAATTTTAAAATTTACATTACATCCACACATTTTTATTGCATTATTTTGACACAAATATAACAAAAAGAATATGAAAAAAAATATTTTTATTACATTGAATATCTCATTGTATTTTACATTGATAAAGCAAAAGGAACGTAAAAAAGAAAAGTTTTGTTACATTGTTTTTTAAAATGAATACGAAAATGTTAACAAAAAGAAACAAAATGCCTAAGGGTACCTCCCATGCGCCATCCATCTTCGCATCATCCCACATTTTCCTCTTCATCTGCATCACCATCATACCAAGTTCACGCACCGTCATCTTCGTGCCCTTGTAACATCCATGTATCATTCAAAATCAAAGGGAAATTCATGTAAGTTTTCACAAACATCATGTTTCAATCCATACCACTATCCCATATTAACATCATACATGAATTTTTAATTTAGTTAGAACCAGCAGCAACAAAAAATTCATGTGAGTTTTCCATCATCAACATACCACACGAATACCATATACCTAATAATGACAATTGAATAAACAAAATCAAAACAATTGACCAAGAAAACAACTCAGGCATAAAATGCGTGTGCCCTCATCCATCCCTCACCATGCCATCAAACTCATGATCATTCATCCATAAAGAGGCACAAAATGTAACAAAATCCTAATCTAAAACAATCTCAACCAATACTTAATCTAGCTCACTGGGATCACCAAAATTTCACAAAGGTTAACACAATTCTTCCATCCAAATTACAACAACTCCTACCTCTATCTCATAATAAATTTCTTGTTTGAGATGTGCGCAATTCTTAAAAAAATAATTAGATGTGTTGATTTTAATGATAAAATTGATGTCTTTTACAAAAATGTCCTTATTTATTATAGTTAGTGGAGTAATTGAAAAATGTGAAAGTTAATAAATAAAGGTATAAAGTGAAAAAAAATAATAAATATTATATTGATATTTTAAAAAGACATTTATTTTGAGACATGAAAAAAGTGCAAATGAGACAGAGGTAGTAACTTACTCTTCCTTCTATTTTCCCTCAGAATTCATCACTCACTCCCTCTATATAATATACCTTCATTCTCACTCTAAAGGACAAAGAAAAATTCCCCAAGAAAACGCTATGGAAACTAAACTCTTCACTCACTAAAATCTCTCCTAAATATTACTCAATTTCATCATTAGAACTTAAGTTAATCAAGAGTTGAAAACCTCACGGTACCTAATTGCACTCACCGAGTTCACAAGTTCCCAGATGAAAGGAGTGGAAAACGGGAAGAACACATCAAACAGAAGCAGGGAGAAAAGATTTGAAACTTACCTGAGGTACAAAGAAACGCCACCAAAGTACTCGCCAGAGTTGTAGACTCTGACAAGGTTTTTTCTTTCCGTTTTGATTCATTTGTTGTATTGTGGTTGCTTGTCATCTTCTCTGAGTTTTGAGTTGTTGTTATCATTGCAGGTAATCGATGAAATTAATTATTGAGGTCTATGGATTTCTGCGGGCATTGGGAATTTTTCGTTCGTTTTGGCTTCTATGATGTTCTGTTGTGTAATTTTTGTGGCTTGATTCATACTTGGGGAAGACTGGATAAGGTTTGTTATTTATGTTGAGTTTTGATGACTTTGGAAGGGTAGGTTACTTGTAATAAGTGAGTTTCTATCTGGCCATTTGATGGTTTGCTTGTTGTTTTCATGGCCTAATTCATGATCAGATGGTAAATTAATAGAGGGTTAATGTTGGAAAGTTTATGGTTTGAGGTGATTTGGGAACTTTATGGAAAATCCAGATGAATGTTGATAAACATTCATATTTTATTCTTGGTTGTTCTTCATTTCCTCCGCTTTTCCATCGTGATTGACCCACCTCTGGTGGATTTTGGTGGTTGGTTTATGTTTGTAGGAGAGAGTGTGTGTGGAGGAATGAAGAGAGAGAAAGAGGAGGCACACATGAGCTTTTTTCTCTCAGCTTTAGGCTTTTGTACCCATGCGCCCTTTGCATGCATTAATCCCACACGACTATTTCTAGAGCCCTTAGATTAGATGACTTGATGGTTGACTCTAGGGCCCCTGTATAGGGAGCCCTACTGTAGTCAGTGTGCACCATCACCTTACATTTTTTTTATCATGATTAACCTTTAGTCAATTAATCAAACGCCCTTAATTGGAGTCAATTACTGACTCCCTTAACCCCTTTTGGTCGAGCACGTAGGCCTTTAGTGTGGACTTTAGTTGGGCTTTTTTTTAACACTCAACACCCCTCTTTTAATAAGTACAACTATTTTTATTTTTTTTGGATTTTGTGGGCCTTTGGGCCAGGTTTAGATTTTTTTTTTTTTATATCATCCCTATATTTCGATTACACCCATCCTTTTGATTTTATTTGGTTTCATCATTTTTTGTAACTGCTTTAATTAACTAAATAATTCAATCATAATAAAATTTAATAATTAAAAAACCTTTGATTCAACGTCAAACGGTACTTTCAAAATTTGTTTGTCTGATCAATTTCGAATTAAGGAAAATCTAACTTTGCAAAAGTTATCGTTTCGAAATGCTTTTCATGATAATTAAACGATTGGAAAAGGTTGGGTTGGACGTACTTGTCCCTCGTGACCTTGAATGTTCGTGTGATGGTCGTAATTAGCCCACTGTTTGAATATTCGGCAATGGACTCAAAACACGTTAAATAACCGAATTGAGTTTACTCTCTCGTGGACGAAAAAGATTCGGTTGGGTGTACTTGTCCCTTGTAATCCCGAGTAATTGTGTGATGGTTCTAACTAGCCTCCCGCGCAAGTGCTCGTCATGTATTGAAGAAACATGACTTAACTTGTTGCACCAATTTCATAAATAACTCGAGTGAAAAAGGTTGGGTTTGACGTACATGTTCCTTGTAACCTCGAGTATTCGTGTTGATGGTCGTAATTAGCCTACCATTCAAATATTCGTCAATCACCCAAAAATATTCTCAACACATCAAACTATTTTCTCTCCCTGTGCGATCGAAAACATTTTAAAAAAGAACACTGTTTAGTTTGTTATACCGCAATACAAACAAACTCTTTAAGCCCCTAATTGCAAGCAGAAGCAACGTTTAATCACTAGAACGCGGTCTAAATATTCGTTCAATAAAATCAACCAACGAATACATAATTTTCTATGTAGAACTATGTTGCTTTGAATTCCTCATTATACCTGAGGATACGTAGAAGCGAGACCTGCAATCTCGACAAGCACCGTAATAAAAACTTTTTTGCGATTCCTTTTCTTTACCTTTACACTTTTAATCATTCAAAAAAAGCAAATAATGTAAGCTAATATTCTATCCGCAAATCTGACTAAATGGTTCTCATTGAGTACAACGAATGTGAGAGGTGCTAATAAACTCCTCTCGCATAATCGACTCCCGAACCCGAATTCGGTTTCCACAACCATCTTCTTTTTCTTTTTAGGTTTTTATCAATATTTTCCCTTTCCTTCATTAGAATAAATAAAGTTCGGTGCGACTCTATTCATTCATTTCGCAAGCACGCGAACGCTCGTAGGTCGTATTTTTTGCGATGCGGCACTACACACGATGACTTGGTTCATATTGGTGATATTGAAAGATTTAAGAAGTGTAAATTGAATAAAGATTACACAGAAGAGTTTGGCATTACGCTGTATACAAGTCAAGATCCTTATAAGAGATTTTATAATTCTCAACGTTATTGTGGATTGATGATTGTATGAAGTCTTGCAAATATTTTTCAAATAAAAAGGAACAATGCAGATTCCAATGAGAAACCATTGAAGAGTGCACGTAGACAAAGCGAGGACGAACTCCGAAGCACTATAAATCTCGGTGTCATCTCTATTCTTACTCTTGCATTTTATTTTCGTAGGATTTGCATGCTTAGGTATTTTAATTCTAGCGTAGTTTATCGTTTATTCAATTGGTATTTTGTTATAATTGATGCCTAATCTAGCTGTATTGGTGATTACGACTTTGAGAAATAATTGAAGTTAGAATTCATTGTCATTGAATCATTATATAATCACATCTTGTGAAATATACAATTGAATCAATTGAATACCTTTGTATATCATCATCAAACTGTCTGTGGAGTTTATGTGAATTAATTTAGTGTTACCGAGATCAAACTTTGAAAAGTATAATTTTCATATTTTCACCTAAAATCTTTTGCACGCATCTTTTGAAAAATCTCAGATACTTTTTGAAAAAGCGGTTGATTTTTTTTTTGTCTATTCAACCCCTCTAGACCATTTTCCTACTTCTATATTTACACCCAACAATTTTAACATCCTATAATACAAACATACATTTTGAAGATCAAAACATAGTTGAAATCACTTTTTTTTCTTCAAAAAGTTGCATATAAAAAATAATTTTTATGAAAAGCTATATGCAATAACCTCAAAATTAAATAATTTTTTTAAAAAAATTGATATTTAAATTTTTTTTCAATAAAATGCTGAAATATTCTCAATAACATTTTCAAAATAACTATTCAAACCAAATTTTCATTCAAAATTTTTATAAAAAATTTCTTTATAAATTTTTTTTACACAAAATTATATTATACTATAAAACTCATTTAAAACAAAGAGAACTTTTATCACAACAATAAAGCACTAGTCTCAGACATTTTCATCATTTATAAGCTAACTCAATGTCACTCTTCACTTAAGGGTAAACTAATTATGGATGAAATTTAATTTATATTAAGGAATAAAACTTTAGACAACATAATCAAGAATAGCTTTTAAATACTCAGATGATAAAATGCTACAGAGTATTGAAGTACAAATTCGAACCACAATGTTCAATTTCACAACACAAAATGGATGAATTTTGCTTATAGACTTGTTGAAGACAAAACTTTACACAACAATATACTCTCTTGATACAATACAACCATCCCAAAATGAGAATTTCAGTGATGCACTATTGCATATTGATATCCTAAACCTAATTCTTATAACATATGCCTTGTAATACCTGAGGTCTAAACTCATCTTTATTTGTTCACATAAAATCAATGGCTCATATCATCAAATGCGCGGCAAGAGTGCGGTCTCTTGGCCACCAGCAAACATTTGCATGTCTTCCCTAAAAGCAGGCAAAGCTGCCTCGTTCAAAGTCACCAAAACCTTAAACCCATCCTTTTTCTCAGCACTCGCAGTCGAATAAGGCAAGAAGAAACAAGGTTCAACACTCCCAAGCAAGTTTCTTCCAAGTGGCAAAACAGTAACAGGGCCACCCCATCCAAAATCCACGGTAGAATGACCCAAATGTCTCCAATCAGTGAACCCACTCACCCATTTCCCTGCTGTGATCCCATCGCCGAAATGCAGCTCTTGATAATCAATGAAGGAACGAACATACTCATCACTAACATTGCTTTTACTCTTTCTTATCAGCTCTGCTGTTTCCCAAATAGGTCTCTCTACCAAATCTTTGGCACTCATTTGAACATACATTGGAACACAACCATTTCCCCAATATCCAATAGGTAGTGATGGCTTTACTAATCTTCGAATATTAATTGAGTATGCAAATTTAACCTTCTCATTATCCTCCACTCGTGAAGCCCTTACCCTGTTGTAGCCAAAAACAATTACAGTCGTGTCAATATTGAACAGTGTCACAAATTTTAATTGTTTGAAACCATGAAAACTTACTTGGATCTCCAAATGTAGGCACCTAGAGCTTCAAAAGTGGTGAAGTTGAATCCAGATTGATCAAACAACAATCTTTTGAAATTCTCTAAGCACTTATCCCTCACATGAAAACAGTCTCTCACAACAGGACCAACATTCTCTTTATATGGCAAAAATTCTTTGTCCAAACTCAGAAACTCTTTAATCAACGGCGAATCCACTCGGGGAGGATCCCTTGGACCCAACAACTTCTCTCGATCCCATATAGGCTCCACTGTTATCCGAGTCGCCCCACGAGCCAACTCAGCCACCGAGTTAAAAAACAGAGTCCCACCCATTCCGTCGCATAGCGAGTGATTAATCGCCGCACCGAGAGTGAACCCACCGCACTTGAAAACCGTTAGCTGAAGCATACATGGATGCTCCATTCCCTCTTCGGGTTCTGGGTCGGGCACCAACTGTTCGACGAAAGGCGAAGCAGGGTCATCGAGGTAGTTTACGGAGTCGAGAGTGAAGTCTACGGTGGTGTGGATTAGAGGGATGCCTTGATTGGCGGTACAGAATAGTTCAAGGCGGTTGTCAGGGTGTTTGCGGTGGCGGAGTGTGCCGGCGAGTGGGTAGTAATGAGGGAGTGTTTGTGAGAGGGAGGAAGAGATGACGTGGAACGGGTTGTTGTGGTGGTGGATGGTGGTTGTGGCAGTGTAAGCGCGGAGGTAGCGGATGGTTAGGTGGAGGTTGCGATCGGTGTCGAGGTGGGAGAGGGGGAGGGTGTGGTCTTCTGAGAAGGGGGTGTGAGAAGGAAAAATGAGAGTTTGCTCTTTGTTTTTCATCATTTTTGTTTGTATGGCTATTTTTGCTTCATGCTACAGTTTTATTATTGCTATGTTTTTCAACTTTTGAGGTTTGAAATTTTGAAAGTCTCTTTCTCCCACCAAACAACACTGGTGGAGAGACGTGGAGCTGGCTGCATCGCATTTCATCATCTCACCAAACCAACCTCATTCCCTCACATTAGTTGTCTTTTATTATTAGCTTCCTCTTCGAATGTGTCTTCTATTAGTATATACTTTATCTATTGAGTTTTTTAGAAGTGATATATGTTTCATTTACTCAAAAAAAATACAGTGACATCGATTGACATTTGAAACATAAAGTGATTGTTCATGTTATGAATAATACATTGTTGAAGTTCAATATTTGTCTATGAGTAAATTGATTAATTTTGTTAATGTATATTGATCATTTTGTTATCATTTGGTCTTATAAATATGATTTATATGATAGTATACGGTAAAATTCCGCTGATAAATAAGAATATAATATTGTCCCTTTTATATTTTCTTTCTCTTCTTTAACTATGCTTTTATATCATTTATGTATGTTTAATATACATAATTCAATCAATATTCAACATGTTCTTGCAATTAAAAATGGATCATATTCAACTTTGTGCATAGTTCAAAATTGAAATATATCAAAGATTGATTTTAATTCAAAATTAAAGTCTTTACAATTGTACTCCTGGAATAAATGTAATTATTGAATTAGATGCTTCCCAAACTTAAACTTATATGATAAAATACTATAAGAAAAATAAAAAATTTAGATGATATTTTAATGATTATCAAAATTAAGTATATGATCAAATGTACACCATATATACTTTCATCATTGAATCTTCAATAATTTAATATACAAGTATTTTGGTAAAACGGATAAATAATATTCTGAACACTACAATCTCAATGTTTTAACTAACATAGATCTAGATTGACTTTCTCTTTTGTTGAAGCAAATTACTCAAACTTCAAATGTTCAAGATTTTCAATGATCTTGATCCAACGATCTTGCTAGACACAATAATCCTGCTTCAAGTCTCCGTTATATAATAACCTTTACTCGACTCTACTGGTTTCTTGTCCGAGCGATTGTTCTTTACTAGAATGATTGGACAACTCCTGACTTCGTTCAGCAAAAACCTTTACTTATTTCCACCAAAGTGTTCCATGGAGGAAAGAGAACTCTTCTCTTGTTGGATAATCACCACCTAATTTCATAGACAAAAAAGATTCTTTTTCTTGATACACACAACAAAACTTCACAAAAAAACATTACCATTTACTCACACTCAATCTTTAGAGTTGAGAACCACAACAATAGTTTTTTGGTACAAGGATGAAGATGATCAAGGGTATCTAAAGAATATAACACAATATCAATATCTTAAGAAGTTACTCACAAGGTTGAATCAAGGAGGACATGTGTTTGTGAATACTCTCATATTTATTCTCAAGCTTTTTAAAAGTATGAGTATGGATATTAATAGATTTCACTCATGAAGAATCTCACTGTGAGACTTCTCTTTTTTTATGATTATTCTTGGATGTTGTATAAGATTGGTTCAAATACTTAGACAAATTTTTAAATTTTCAATTTTTTCAAACATTTAGTTTTTGTTAAATTATGGCGTTTTGAACCTTCGTAACAGAAAAATAAAACTGTCATAATTTGCACCGAACTGAAACAGTATTTTAATTTTAAAATTGAAAATTGCTTTGTTTGAATGCACATTTTCATCACATCTTTTCATGGTATCCCTTACATCATTTTCTTATTAAAATTCATAAATTCTCTAACCATTGTCATGACTTTTGAATGGTTGCTTTCATCACTATAAATTCATTTCAAATTTTCATTTTTAATTTACCTCTTTCATAAAAATATTAAAATCTCTCTACATTTATTTTCTACACATTTTCCATACTAAGATACTTTTTGAAATACATTTTCACATTATTATCATAAAAGCATCTTGAGCACTTAGAGAGAATTTGTCTTGAATTTTCATACTTGAAAGAGAAGAAGGTTTGTTATAAGTCTTAAAGAATACTACAAATCTTCATATATTTATTTTATATAAATTGTTGTAAAAATTCCTAAGTTCCAAGGATTGTTTGGAATTAGGTGTGTACTATAAGAAGGAGGATTGTTTCTTCTTATAGGGTTTATTATAATCCTTGTTGTCCAGGATTGTTGGAAGCAAGAGAGTAGAGTTTGAGAGGATTGTTCTCATTTTAACTTAGCGAAAAATTCAAGAGGATTTTT
The DNA here is from genome assembly GCA_963859935.3 of Lathyrus sativus. Lineage (NCBI taxonomy): Eukaryota > Viridiplantae > Streptophyta > Magnoliopsida > Fabales > Fabaceae > Lathyrus > Lathyrus sativus. The sequence goes on from OZ012735.1 coordinate 38,854,261, forward strand.
TTTGGTATTTTGTTAGAGTCTTGTATAGGAAGACTAGGTGTGTCTTGTCATAAGATCTAACATTAGTGAAAATCTCTTTCGTGTTGAAAGGGGACTGAAGTACTCTCGAACTGTGAGGGGAACTAGGATATTTTTTGGTGTCATTTACTTTCTGCATTTATCGCATTCATCACATAGTAATCAATTAGGAAAGTAAAATTTGAAACCATCAAAAATTTGGAAAAATATTCAAGTACCTAATTCACCCCTCTAAGGTGCAACTCTTACTAACAATTGACATCAGAGCAGGTTATAGGTAACATGTTCCTACAGGTCCAACATGACTTCCACTAGCGCAAATCTGGTTTTCAAATATGGCGGCAGCAGTAACAAACTTCCTTTATTTTTTGGAGAATATTTCGACTTTTGGAAAATCCGTATGAAAGCACATTTAGAAGCCCAAGGAGAAGAATCTGGGAAACTGTTGAAAATGGTCCTCATCAACCAGTTAGTATGCTTAATGGTGTTAGCACTACTAAGATTAAAATTTCATATGATGAAGATGATAAAAAGAAAATACTTTATGAAAAAAAAGTTATTAACATATTACAAAGTGCATTAAGTATGGATGAATTCTTTCGCATTTCACAATGTAAATCTGCAAAAGAAATCAGGGACACCTTGGTGGAAACTTATGAAGGAACCACTGAAGTCAAAAGATCTAGACTGAATACATTAAGTTAGGAATATGAAATGTTCATAAGGCAGCCCCGAGAATCAATCTATGCTCTACATAAGAGATTTGTTCACTTAACCAATCACCTGATCGCTCTTGGTAAGATTTTTACTAGAGATGAATTAAATCTTAAAGTGCTTAGATCTTAAACAGGAAATAGAAACCAAAGGTGACGACAATATTAGAAAAGAAGAGTCTTTCTACCATGACATCCGCTTCCTTGTTCGGAAAACTTCAAGAGCATTAATTAGAACATGAAAGATTGAAGAAGCATGAAATACAAGTAAAAGATTCAATAGACATTGCCTTAAAGACAAAATTAAAAAGTTATGATAGCAATCAAGAGGATGAGTCCAATAGTGATGAAGATGATGATCTTATCAAGAAGTTTGAAAAGTTTCTAAGAAAATAAAGAAAAAACAAGATCATTAAAGGGGAAGCACCAACAAGGAATATTAAATGCTTTGAATATGGAGAAAAAGGACACTTTAAAAGTGAATGCCCCGCACTTGGAAAGAAGAATAAATACTTCAAAAGAAAGAAGGACAAAAGGCCAAAGAAAGCATATGTAGCATGGAATGACAATGAAATAAGTTCATCTTTAGATGAAGAACATGTAAATATTGCATTGATAGCAACACATAATTTTGATGATGAAGAAGAAGAAAAGGTTAGTAATGAAATATCTTCTTGTGATAATGATGCTTTAGGTGCTATTGAAGAACTCCTTAATGAATGTTGGATGTTGTATAAAATAATGTCAACCTAAAAGAAATAAATTTTATCTCAAAAAAAAGATTGACACCATGGAAAAGAATTTTGAAGATGTAAAACAAATTCTTCTAGAAAAGGAAAAACAAAATCCTACATGCAAAGAGTGTGATTCACTTTCTTTTCAAATTTTCAAATTAAAAAGAGTTCCTGAAAGGTATGAAAAAGGACAAAGTTGGATTGAAAATGTTCTTAGCCAATAAAGATATTCAAATGATAAATATGGTCTTGGTTATTCTAAGTTTAACAAACCAAGTACTAATAAAACCATCTTTATTAAAGCAAGTGACAAATTCAACAAAGAAAAAGTTAATATAGTACAAAAGGTTCATCATCATTCTAAGAAAAGATTTCCTAAAAAGAAATCCTATGTTCCTAGATATAGAGGCAACTTTATTCCAACATGTTTTTATTGTGGTATAAGTGGCCATACACCTAATGCTTGCTATGTAAGAAATTTTTGTGTGACAAGTGGACATTATATGTGGGTTAATAAAGAAACTAATTATGAAGAACCCAAGGTACACTGAATAGCAAATAAAACTTAATTTGTTTTGTTGGTTTGCTTGAAAACCACTTCAAATCTATGCTTTATTGATAAGTGATTGTTCTAAGCTTTTGATGGGAGGCGTAAACTAACTTTTAAATCTAGTTCTAAATTCCAAGGGTTATTTCACATATGGGGAATAACTTAATGGAATAATTCTTTGAATTGGAAAAATTGGAGCAATAACTTTCACATCCATTGAAGCAAAATCTTCTAAACAAAAGTCAACTTTGTGACTAAGGCTTCAAAATCATGTTTGACAAGGATGAAGGTTTGATAAAGTCACTTATGAGGTAAATCTAATAGGTAAATTTTTTTTTTATTTTTCATAATATCTTTATATACTTCAAGTCTTTTCCCATCCTTTTTGCTAATGACAAAGGGGGAGAAGATATATGTGTATGTGTATGCATTTCTCTAACATTTTGCAGCAAGCAACAAATTGTCCAGAAATTGCAATCAAGGATCAAGTGTAAGCATTGATCTAGAGGGAGTTATCTTTATTAGAGGGAGAAAAACCTTCATAATTTTCATGTTTGTCATCATCAAACAGGGGGAGAATGTGAAGACAAGCTTCCAAAGTGTTTTGATAAAGACAAATCTATTGATGAAGACAAGCTACCAATGTATTTTGATGAAGACAAACCTATTGATAAAGACAATCTCAAAAATGATATGATCAAAGAATGAAAAAGAAGAAATGCATAAGATTTGACTACACTTGCAAGATCGGATTAATCAAACTTTTAGGTATATATGAAATTCTTGACTAAAACATTTCTTAGTACTCAAAATATTTCTTGCATTGGAAAAATTATTTTTCATGTTTGAATCATATTAAATTACTTTCAAATATAATTTATTGACTTGGATAAATCAATAGATATTTCATAAGATTGATTCAAATACTTAGACAAATTTTCAATATTTAAATTTTTTCAAACATTCAGCTTTTGGTAAACTATGGTGTTTTGATCCTTCGTTAGAGCACAAAAACTACCATAATTTGCACCGAAATGAAACAATATTTTAATTTTAAAATTTAAAATAGCTTTGTTTGAATGCACATTTTCACCATATCTTTTCATGGCATCCCTTACATCGTTTTCTTATTAAAATTCATAATTTCTCTAACTATTGCTATGACTTATGAATGGTTGTTTTCATCACTATAAATTCATTTCAAATTTTCAATTTTAATTTACCTATTTCATAAAAATATTAAAATCTCTCTACATTTATTTTCTACACATTTTTCATACTAAGATACTTTTTGAAATACATTTTCACATTATTATCATAAAAGTATCTTTAGCACTTAGAGAAAATTTGTCTTGAATTTTCATACTTGACAGAGAAGAAGGCTTTGTTATAAGTCTTAAAGAATACTACAAATCTTCATATATTTATTTTATTTAAATTGTTGTAAAAATTCCTAAGTTCCAATGATTGTTTGAAATTAGATGTTTACTATAAGAAGGAGGATTGTTTCTTCTTATAGGGTTTATTGTAATCCTTATTGTCCAGGATCGTTGGAAGCAAGAGAGTTGAGTTTGAGAGGATTGTTCTCATTTCAACTTAGTGAAAAATCCAAGAGGATTGTTTTTTATATTTTGTTAGAGTCTTGTATAGGAAGACTAGGTGTGTCTTGTCCTAAGATCTAACATTAGTGAAAATCTCTTTCATGTTGAAAGGGGAATGAAGTACTTTCGAACAGTGAAGGGAACCAGGATATTTCTTGGTGTCATTTACTTTCCGCATTTATCGCTTTCATCACATAGTAATCAATTAGGAAAGTAAAATTTGATACCATCAAAAATCCGGAAAAATATTCAAGTACCTAATTCACCCCCCCCCCCCTCTTAGGTGCAACTCTTACTAACAAAAACATAGTAAGAAAGCCAAAGGGTTAAAACAATGATATGCTCATAGTCTGAGACTTCTGCAGTTTTCTTGTCGTGGATGTCAATGATAAAGTTATTGAAACTGAATTGTTCAATAGTGAATGCGTTAGTTATTTGTATGGTAGGAGTAAAGTTCACACCTAGAGGGTTTAGCCCTGTGATGGCTGCTACATCAAATAAGGTTGGTGTTAACATGCCACAAGGAAATTGAAAGGTATTGGTTATACATAGGGTCAGTTCTATCTAGGGCCAGTAGCATGGTTGGGTTATACCTAGGGCCAATTCTATCAATTTTGATCATGTCATAAATGCATACATCTTTCCATTTTTTCTTTCTTTGGGGCTAAATTTTGTTGAGCCAAGCAACATAATCTTTGTTTTAAGAAGGGGGTGCAGATTGAAAGACGCGCGTATGTTTGTCCATAAAGGACATATCGAGAGAGTGTTCTTCGAATGTTGAAGGCATGGTAATAGGGAGGCCTGTGAAAAATTTCTTAACTTTCCCAGCATTTGACTTTGTAATCGGGTACTACCCTAAAAAGGCAAAAAGCTTATTAAACAAAGAAAAAGGGATGAGTACCTGGTTTTCCCAGTTGGATATATTTTCTTTTGACAATGGTGGTTCAGGTACAAAATCTCTACCATTTTCATCCTCTTCTGATGAAATCATGAAGGCCATATGGGTTTTCCTAGTGTCAAACTGCGGAATTGAGGTTTTGGATGCTATTATTTAAGTAGAAGCTTTTGTAAGAGAAAGCGAATGTTTTTTACGTAAGAGGAAATAAAGATAATCGTTGAAAAAATAATATGAGAAAAGGATGGAACTAGGTATTTATAGTGTTTCAATGTCTGGTCAGGTCGAACGCATGGCCCACACGTGGAATATTTGAAATGTTTTCGTGTATCACGAAGTGGTGGCATTGATTTGAGTGGAGCAATTATTGAAGAAATGCACACTCATGTTCTCCTAAAAAATAGGAGTAATGATGATATTTTGAAGAGATCTTATGGAGTAATGATGATGATGACGTCAGTGGAGAAGTTGAAATAGTATCGAAAATACAATAGAAAATGCCACATTTCTCTTTTATGATTTAAATTGAAACATGGCATTTTGAGGGGCAGTTTGTTTCCTTGGATTTTCGACATAGATATAAATGGAAAATAAGACACAAGGTCATGTCATGGTGAGGTGTGAGGTCGAGCATGGTCATTCGAGATCATAAATTGATTTGATGAATTTGGCTTATCAAAAGATAATTTGGATATTCTCAGTCGAATCCTGTAGTATTTGTGGAATCTTTGGACATAGTGAAATTTCCAAATATTTAGGTTGGTTATTCCGCTTAGAGCATCTTTAGTGGAAGTAAACTAAATGGGTGAACTAAAATATTTTTTGTGGGCCCAAAGTGATTTGTAGGATTTGAAATATTTATAATTGATTTGAGTTGTTTTTACTTTAATGATGGTTGCTTGTAAAAAACCAAAACATGACCCCACATTTTATATTTTTTATATTTTAATAATATAAAATAATAATAAAATAATAATCAGAGTCATTGAAATTTGATAGTGTGCGTTGGTTATATAGTTGACGAAAACTAATTGTTAATTCACTTACTGCCATGTCATTCTTATTCCAATGCAAATTGTTTATAACTACCGTTACTATTAAAGAGTTTAATACTACATAACCCGCACTAAAGATGCTCTTAGTAGAATGAGTGGGAATTGGATAAGATAAAGTTGTTATTTAGAGACACGTGGAAGTTTGTCTAAGACGAAGTTTGCACAGAAGAAAAATGTGTCGTGATGTGTTAAGTCAATCGTTATGGGCATTTATTTTAGACTAGTATATAAGTAGATGTTTTCTTATGTTGTACGGGTCTGCAATTGTAATTAAAATTCTACTAACTCAAAGTATCTGTATGATTGAGAAATGAGTGAAGAAATATACGTATGCGTTTCACATTTATTTCAAAAGTCTTTTACATCAGTCATTTATACGTTTAAGTTAATTTTAGTTAGTTTACTTTCATATCCTTTACATTTAGATTTCAGTTAAGTTTGATTTATTATCTCAAACATTGCATTTTGATTTCCATAACAATGTTGTTCAAAAGTCATGATTCACACAAATATGTTATGGGATTTTATTGAGTTTAATCTCTTAACTATCAATTTAAACTTGTTTTGTTTACCAAAATTTCAAGTAAACAAATTGACACACTCGACATGACCCTTTTCGTGAGAATTTTTACTTTCCATTTTGAAAAATGCCATTTCAAAGTTCTTCATTTTATTAACTTATCATTGTGCCAGTGTGCATGAGACTGAGGAGTGGTAAGATAACCACGAGAGAAGTTAAGAAACCTACGAGGAAATACGTCAGGAGAATAGCTATTCCCATATACAATAATGGAGAACAACCCTCTAATAGCACAGGGACAGGCATGGTCACTACGACGTCGACTGAGCCAATCCTTTTGATTGCTACCATGATGGTCATACTATCAACAACGGTTACGAAATCAACTGTACAAGAAGGGACATTTTCCCCCTTCAGTCACCGAGTGACTCCTAGACCAATTATTGCATTTTGATTTCCAAAACAGTTTTATTCAAAAGTCACGATTCATACAAATATGTTCTGAGATTTTTTCAAGTTTAATCCCTTAAGTATTAATTGAAACTTGTTTTGTTTACCAAATTTCAAAGTAAACAGGGACATAATGTGAAGTATCACTCCTTAAGTGGGGCGTGATTTGAACTTCACACTCTGGTGGGGTGTAATGTGACTTTCACACTCCAATGGGGGTAATGTGACTTTCAAGGGGGTAATGTGACTTTCACACACTGAACGAAGTATATTAGATATTTGCACTCCAAGAGGATTAGTATGAGGTCACACTCCTTAAACGGAGTGCAATGTGACGTACACACTTTAAATGGAGCGTAATATGATACCTGCACAACAAAATGGAACGTAATGCAGTGAGATGATTTGCGAGGCATCACTACACACTCCGATAAGGGGTGGAGTGCGGATGGGGTGTCTGTGTACGTAAATAATGGTTGATGATGTGTCTAACTCATAAATATGAACCCATAAATGAGGACGTGTCTCGTTGGTAAGCATAGCTATAGTGGCGGCTGATAACTTGGAAAATATCATATTTTTGACTCGATTCACATGCTATTTTGAGTCCTTTTCTTTCCCTTTGTATGGCTTTATGTTTTTACTTGGTATGTGTTTTAGGTATTTTTGTTGCAAAAGTGTTCGTGTGAGAAAACTGTGATAAACAGCGAAAACGGGAACAAAAATGGCACTATGCACTATCATGACGCCCACTGTGCCAACATAACGCCCGTTATGACGTGGCGCCCTGAAGTCCATCAGCGCTAAAGGACAAAACTAGAAGAAGTTGACTTTCAGCTGGATGACAGGTAGGTGTCGTCCAGATGATACCCTTCATCCCTTCATGACTCATGCCGACCAAGGCGTCTGGACCATGATGTAACACCCCAATTTCGATTAAATTATTTTAATTGAATTATTTTTGAACTTTAAAGTGATTTATTTATATTATATGTATTTCATTTAATTACTATGTGTTTAATTTAATAAATAAGTGTTGAAGGGTCTATGGTTAATATTGTGGAGGGTAGGGAGAAAAAAACTAGATTAAGTCTAGAGTATTATTAATTTATTAATGGGTTAAATATGTTTGTGGTCCTCCTAAATATCTCAAATTTTAGTTTTAATCCCTCAAAATATTTCCTTCAAAGAATAATCATCCTGAAATTTTCCATCCACACTTTTAGTCCCTAATACTAAAATCGTCGCTAAAAATGTCGTCAGTTCAGCCCCTAAGTAATGAACAACCGTTAATTCTATCGTTAATTTTGTTGCTAAGTTGTAAAAACCTTCACTAAGTTGCAAGAGGGGCCAAAAGTGTGGATGGAAAATTTTAGGAGGGTCGTTCTTTGAAGGAAATATTTTGAGGGACTAAAAACAAAATTTGAGATATTTAAGAGGACCACAAACATATTTGACCATTTATTAATTAAAATAAATTAAGGAAATAATAACAAAATAAAGAGTAGTAAGAGGTTGAGCTGAATTAGGAATTAGTAGAATAATGGGGTGAAGGAGTAAGAGAGGAACAAATATGGGGAGGAAAATATAAATATTGGAAGTGGGAAAGTTAGGTTAAGCCTAATATAAAGTTAGAGATAACCTATTTCTAAAGCGGATAGGTAGAAACTTTAGAAAAGAGGCAATGAGGCAAGAGGGAGATAAAAAGGCTAGAGGTAGAAAAAGAAGAATCCAAACATGAATTCCATTGCTGCTAGAAAAACAAGGTAAGGGGGAGATTTCTTCTTTAATGAGTGTTAAGCATGAGGGGTAGAGTCGAGGAATATTTAACCTCTAATATAATTGTATGTGTTGTATATGGAATCAAAATAATTTTATTGTGTTAAGGTTATATGATGATTTTGATGATCAAATTCGTGTACCAATATGTGCTAAATATTTTGTTATGAGTATCTTTATGTTTATGCAATTGTTGATGTCTTTAAAGTTTGAAGGGTGTCATAAAAATATGAAATTAATTAAGTAAGGATGTTAGTTTGATGCAATAATAGGATATAGACGTGTATATTATGTTTTGGTATTGTTTTGGATCGAATTTAGGTACTAGAAGTGGGAAATCAAAGTTTTGGATTGAGGTCCATGCAGAAAAATGAGTTATGTAGGTTGCAGGTGGATGGCGGGGGACATCGTCATTGTAACCAGGTCACCATGGGTTTATTGTTGATGACGGGCGCCATCACCATGGCGGGTTGAAGGCGTGAAAGTACACAAGAAAGGGGATTGAATTGTGTTTCACGTTTTTTTATTATTTAGCTTCTGATCGGAGTTTCAGAATTAGAACTGATGTTCATATTCTGAGTTAATTCAGTTGGCAGCGGATACAACAGTAGTAAATAAAATAACAGCACAAGACATAAAAGACTTATACTTGTTCCTTCCCTAACTGAGAGTAGTCTAGTCCCCTTGCCTCACAAGATATTTTCATTATAACCACTTCATAATTACAATCGTTTATGCTTCTGCATAAGTCTTTTACAACTGCTCAGACCAATTGTCTGAGACTTCCCTTGCTTAGAGAGCATGTCTAAGACTTACCCTTTGCTCACACCATCAGACTGAGCCTCCTGCTCATTTGACCTCTAGTTGAGAGTTCCCTTTGCTTAGAGCACATGTCTAAGACTTTCCTTGCTTACACCATCTGACTGAGCTACATGCTCATCTGTCTTCTGGGTGAGACTTTACTTTGCTTAGAGCTTATATATAAGACTTTCGTTACTCACACCATCAAACTGAGTCACCTGCTCATCTGTCTTCTAGCTGAGACTTACCCTTGCTTAGAGCAAATGTCTAAGACTTTCTTTTTGCTCAATCTTACTAGCTGAATAAGACTTTCATAGCTCAAGCACTTAAGCAATGATACTTACGTGGCTTAATCATCTTGGCTCAATGCTTGTTGCTTGAATCCCAATGAGACAAGACTTTTTGCTCTAGCACATAGCAGGGGACTTAATCTAAACTACTGAAGGCTCAGCAGAATAGAGAACAATGTGTAAATGATGCTAGCATCATAGATACAAAAGATTAACATAACAAAGACCTAAAGCACTTAAGATTTCTAAATATATACAAAGGTAAAAAATCTTAAGGCTTTTACAATTACAACCTACAAAAGAAAATATGCATATTACATATAGTTGATAATTGCTTGATCTTGCTACTCCTTCAACAAAATAATTCTTGTTGAAAATTCAGGCTTGAATCTTCAGCCATATATATAGCCTTTCTAGAAACTAGCCGTTCAGAAGGTGACTTGATAAAGTGTCTTTTCTTTTGCTCAATAGTACCAGAGACATTAAAGATGGATGCGCAATAGATTTATAAGTCCTTTGTGTAACATGTTTAACCTTTGAGCCTTCAAGAGGTTATGTACTAATAGAGCCGTTGGGAGCAGACACCCATAGAACGTACCAGCTTTTCTTGAGCTTTGCAATCTTATAGACTCGAGTTGACAGGCTAATAAGACAATACAACATACTTTCTGTTGTACGAATAGTCCACACCTTTATCACCAACTCTGAATGGTACCAGAAGATGATATACACTTACTAAGTGTAGAAACTCGTCTGGATGTTGAGACCTTCAGTTTAAAGTCTTCATCAAGCCACACTAGAAATATTTCTTCAGACTCTACCACTAGAAGCTAGAAATGAAGCAACTCTAAGTGTATCTTAAGTAAACAGATTCTTATTATTTATGTACAATAACAAAAACCTGCATAAATAAAACACACATCAAATAAACCATTGTTCTTTTAATACCTTTGTTATCATCAAAACTAAAAGAGAATATATCAAGAACAATTTTTATTCCAACAATCTCCACCTTTTGATGATGACAAACACAAGTATTTAAAGGATAATGTTGGGAATTTAATTTTCTCTACAATAATAGGGTATGAGGTTTGTAAGCTCCCCCCGAGTCAAACAGTTCCAAGGTTGTGGTTTGTAAGCTCCCCCTTAGTTCCATATCTAAGAATACTAAAATGACTGCATTTTAACTCCTTTTGGCAACAACAGAATACAATGTTTGTAAGCTCCTTCTGAGTCTCATAGCCTAAGTTAGAGGTTTGTAAGCTATATCTTAACACTGTGTACAAGAGAGTTAAAATATGTCTCCATTTTTAACTTTCTTTGGAAACACCGGAATATGAGGCTTGTAAGCTCTTTTTAGGTCTGATAGACTAAGTATGAGGTTTGTAAGCTCATACTTAGACCTATGTACAAGAAAGTAAAAATGCGCCCTAGGCAAGTAACAGAAAAATAAATGACCAATATGTATTCAATGGGTTCAGTTTCCACTTAAATACTTACTATTATTTCTCCCTCTTTTGTCACATAAAAAAGAATAAAAAGAAAAGAAGGAAAGAGAAAAAACAACACTAATAAATGTAACTCAGATCTTCATTACAATATCAGTTTCTAAGAAGGAAGAATAATCAAGTAATAAAAGTCATTAAGGTTTGTAAAGTGCACTCATTGAAGTCTTAGTGATCGTTATTGTTCCAAGAATTAAACAAGTATTAATTTTAGACGTTTGATATCCATAAAATTCATTATAAAAACATCCCGCTCCTAAGTCATTTTCATCAATCACCAACCTACGGATATGACATCAGCAATTGAGAGTCATAATGTATCTGTCGTAACAGAAGCAACCGAGAGCTTTACAAGTTTGGTTGCCCAATCCCCTCAGAGGTGAGCTGCTTCTGAGTCCTCTAAAATTATACCTCTTCTCTCAACACAACTTGCTTCTGAAGAAGCTACTTCTGCAGCACCTGAACGACCTTCAGAAGGCGGTTCAGCAGTAGCTACCTTGAAGCCTCAGAGAAGAAGCATGAATAGATCAAGGAAGAAAAAAAAGGGTCAACAAGTCGTTCTACCACTCTCTTCCAGATATATAAGAGGAAGAAGTGATTGATTCAGAGGACGAGGAGGTGGACTATAACAACAGTGGACGCTGTTGGGCACATGATTCAATGGCTAGGGATGAATTCTATACCTTATCTTGTACCCTTTTTTTGTTGTTAAAAAGTTGTAATCCTCATTTAATTAATAAAAAGTTTTTCAGACCAATACTTCTTTATCACTCATTTACATTCCAGAATTTTTCTTTATATTTTCTGAAGGTACTCTTAATAAAGTGAAACTAACACATAAGCGACAGTTAGAGCAGATCAATCATAAACTCATACAAATTCAGAGAATCTTAATAGATTGGATTACATTACCGAGAGTCAGTATTAAAATGATTATTTAATAAGTACTTAAATAATATTAAAATCAAGACAATAAATGTAATACGTCTATAAAAGGACTCTAGTAAGATTTCTTCCATCATCACTTAATCCCTAAAACACTAAGATGTATAAGCAGAAGTAGATCTGGGTTCCAAAGAGAGATTTCAGGAAGACAACACTACTGAATGCAATAACTCAAGCAAATCAAAGCAAGACACCAGCTGAATAAGCTACAAGCAAGCAGACAGCTCCAAAAGTGTTCTCCTCTTCAACATCCTTTATGAAGACACACAGAAGAAAGAAGTCTCCTGGATCCAGATGCAGAAACAAATTGAGGAAGGGGGCTTTAGAGTTTTCTAAGGAAGAATGGCAAGATTTCTTAGATAATCTAGACATATCAGATGATCCTAGGGAGTTCCTTAGGACACATCCATTAGACTATAAAAATCTAATTGTCTTCTAATAGCTTCCCTTTTAGTAACAATAAGTTGTAAACATTTTAGTTCTTTTATCTATTTCAGATTCTTAGTGAACAACACGAGTAAATATAGTTAAAACTGAACACAAGCATGAACAAACTTTGAATTTATTAATAAGATACTTAATAAAAAGATTTCATCAACAATACAAGGCATAACTAGGCAGAAATATAACATCAGAATCTTTCATAGATAGCTTCAAACTTGTCTATCCAAATCTTTGAAGAACTATCCTCAGAACTTGTGTTAACCCCTTGTTGAACAAGCATTTCAGAAATAACTCATCCAAAACGTATGGAGAAGGTCTTTCCCTTTTTAAAAGAAGAAAGATACCTCTTCAGATGGTCAAATATAACTTGAGGAAGATCAATCTTCAAATCTGAATTAAAAAGTAAAAGAAGATCTTTTTCAATAGGGTTCACTTGGTCTAAATTTTGATCCTTTTGCAATAAGTTTGAATTCATAATCTGACTCTAAACAGCAACATCAAGAAGAAGATTAGAAAACCACTGATGTATTAGATGGATATACAAACATACGCCAAGTAGGAAGATAGTGTTCCCAAACAAGAGTTCATGGAATTTCTCCAATCTCTTCACAATTGATCACATTAGCAATCACTTTAGAGGTTATTGTAATAGAAAAACCAGTTACTCTAGACAGACTAACATACTCAAAATTTAGCTCAAGAATGGAAGCATTAATCCAAAACTCTTTGACAAGACTTGGATAAGTGAAACCACATAGCATCTTAAAGTAGCCACTCCACCTTTGTTTAGGCACAGTCTCCCAGAAGTCGAAACCAATCTTAAACAACTCATCAAAATACACAAACTTTTCATTGATGACAACTAGCTGATTCAAACGAGAAAAAACTAAATAACTCGTTTCAGGTTTGGTTTAATCAGCACACACACAAGTAGAAAAGAATAAAGAAAAGAAGAAGAAGAAGAAGAATAAGAAAAAGAAACTGAACAAGAATCTTACAAAAATAAGAATCTTATCAGAAAATGGCACAATGATGTTTCACAAGACAGAGAATAGTAACAGCAAGTACTAAAAGAGAAAACATCATTACCCAAAGATTCTTTATCCAACAGACATTTCAATTCCACCAGATAAGTTTCACCATTATGAAAGATTAAGTATTATAAAAGCTTTTAGGAAACTTTTTACTTAAATTGCTATGTTAGACAGAAATAATCTTATTTTGAATCTCAAAAACTGACAACTTCCAGAAGCTATCAACCATCAGAGTCTAGTAAATCTAGACTTAGACAGAAGTATCAATCATCAGAAGCTATCAACCATTAGAAGCTATCAACCATCAGAAGCTAAAAATTGACAACTTTTTACTTAAACTTCATGAAATGTTACTTATTTTTGAATTCAAACCTAATGTAACACCTCACAAGTGTTGCCTATTTCTGAATTAAAAAATTAACCTTCACTTGAATATTTTCTTGTCATATTGGAATACTCCCACTTTCATTGATTGTATATAATTTCCAACAGTCCCCCACTTGTTATGATAATCACAAGTCTAATTCCAGAGAAGGAGATATAAAGAATGCTTATATAATTAGGTATCTTTCGATTTAAAACTTAACCTTAGTCAGAATAACAAAAAGTCTAATCGGAATGTTACGTAGCAATGCTTTAAAACCGTTAACCCATATGATTAGACCGGAGTTACCTTACATACATTCTTTAAGGGTTATTCCCTTACATATCTTGCCTAGCACTTATTTTTGGCCATATGTTTTCCTGTTTCATGAATTTTTCATTAGAGAAACTCCAACTCTCACTTTGAGACGACACTATCTCAAAATTCACATAGGTGAAGTTCATATTGTATCTTTTTCCATGAGACACATACCCTCAGTATTGAACTTCATTAAGAGTTTCAATAAAAAATCAACCCTCATTTTAAAGATTGGCATTATCATGAAATGTTCGACAAACATATAAATCAACGACTTGTTGTTACCCGTTGAATCTTGAGGTTAATATTTTGCTAAGGTAAGATTGGGTTGCCGCCACTATCGAAACTCTTACTCAAGGAGTTTCAACCCCATGCCTCTCGAGATTGTTTTTACCAAGTCTTTGGCCAGTGGCTTAGTAAATGGATCAACCAAATTATATCTCGTTCGTATATATGTGAATGAAATAATTACATTCTTAATCAATTTTCTAATAAAATAATGTTTAAGTCCTACTTGCCTAAACTTTCGGTTATAAACTTTTTGTATGTTCTAGTTATAGTGGTTTGACTCTCGCAATTTATCAACACCTTTGAAATATTATCTTTAGCCAATGAAACTTTCAACATAAGGTCCCTTAAGAATTCAACTTCTTCACTAGTGGAAGCAAGAGCCTTGAACTCTGATTATATGGTTGAGAAAGTGATTCACATTTGTTTCTTACTCTTCCACGAAATTGCACCCCAACTAGTGTAAATATCCATCCAAATGTAGATTTATAATATTCAACAATCGATATCCAACTCACATTAGTATTCCCTTCTAATATGGCAGTAAATCTACCATAATAAAGATCAAGGTTTTTGGTTTTCATAAGATTACCGAAAATCGTAATGATGGCTTTCCAGTGCTCACCATTTGGATTGCTAGTAAAATTTACTCATTTTACTAATTGAAAATGATATTTCAGGTCTAGTACATTGCATGCACTTTCATATTCTAATTGAGCCACAAATCTTCAATCATTCTTTTGAAGTTTGACACTAGGATTAAATGGAGTACTTACTTTCTCCATCATTCTTCAATCAATATTTCTTAAAATTTTTGAACTTATCAAGTGCTTTCTCAAGATAATATGTTTGAACTTATCAAGTACTTTCTCCAAATAATGTGTTTGAATAAGTTCATAACCCCCATTATTTCTCTTTACTTTAATCCTCAAAAGTGTGTCAACTAGTCCAAGATCATTCATCTTGAAAGTGGAAGTTAGAAACTTCTTTATTTCTAAAATTTCATTCATCTCGTTGCCAATGATCAATCATATATTCAACATGGAGACAAATGAATATCACAACACACAACTCTGTGTATAAACACTTGTAACAAGAGTTATATGAAGAAGGTTTGTAAGTAATCATGCATGACGATGCAAGAAGGTTTTTAGATGAAGTGAGAGATGAAATTATGAGTAATTTAAAGCAGTATAGTATAAATTGAAATGAGCACCTTATTTATGTTCTCTTGTCTCAAATTTTCACTTGAATTCCAATGCTAACCTTTTTTTATCAACTTCATCACTGATGTGCATGCCACTTTTTAACCTTTTCTTCTTTGATGGTCTTTGTCTTGATCAAAATTGAACTAGATATAAAATATATTCTTCTCAATCTCTCCCTTTTGATAATGACAAACTCTTTTACTCTGTATTTTGATAATGATTGAAAATCCCACCCTAAGTTGTTTGTCTTCCCTTTAATTTGTGAATCTTCTGGTTGCCCCGTGAAAATCTCCTCATCGAGACCACTATTTAGGAATGTCATTTTGACATCCATTTGATGGACTATAAGTTCATGAAAAGAAACTAATGCAAACAATATTCTAAATATTGTTGTCCTTGCTACTATTGCATGTGTCAAAATAATCAACACCTTTTTTTAAAACTATTAGTTATTAATCTATACATGTTGGGGTTTAGTGTACCATCATTATGATACTTCTTTCTAAACACTCATTTGCATCCAATGAGTCTTGATCTTTTAGTTAGATCCAC
This sequence comes from Lathyrus sativus, assembly GCA_963859935.3. Taxonomy (NCBI): domain Eukaryota; kingdom Viridiplantae; phylum Streptophyta; class Magnoliopsida; order Fabales; family Fabaceae; genus Lathyrus; species Lathyrus sativus. The sequence goes on from OZ012735.1 coordinate 38,870,325, forward strand.
AAGTTGCCAAGTGTGGTTTGACATTATTGAGGAGTCCCTTGAAGCCACTACTTCCTTGATTTCATAAATAAACCAACAACTATAGTGGACTTTGAATCAGACCAATTTAAAGGACATTTCTCCAACAAATAGAAAATATACCACTTTCTATTTGCAAATACTTTTAGAAAGTACACACACTTTCTTTACAAATTTAGTCACCACACACTTGGTGATCAATTATAATACTTGAACAAATTTGAATATATGAAGTTGTTCTTGAATAAATTTCAATAGACAATTGATCTTCTCTTTCAATTTACAATTTAATAACATATAAATCTTAAGTGCTCAAAAAATATTATGAAACTTTTATGAATGATTTTAAAGTTATTACGCAAAGTTTCAACATTTTTGAAAAAGAATGAACACTTAAAAAATTATTTGAATTGATGTGAAAAATTAATAATGAAATAGGTGATTTGAAAACTAATATATTTTTCCTTAAATACATCCTAAGAAACTTTTAAGAATTGATACAAAAGTTTGAGACATTTTCATGAATGTTTGCAATAGTTTAGAATGACAATGATTCATAAAAAGACATAATTTTGAATTATGTTCAGGACTTGTTATGTCGTTTAAACGGAAACCTGATTTAACAAGTGTAGGATGAATTTTAAATTTCAAACAATTTTTTAAATTTCAAACAGCAACAGATTTTGTTAAGCCGGTTAACCAGATCTGACATAAAAAGTGCAACGTGTCTAACTTAAAAAATGTTGAGAGCTTTTTAAAAATAAGTTTTTATGCCTTTTATTCTTCTTACTCTTGAATTTATTCTTTTTTTGAAGTGTAGGACATTCATTTTTAACATGTCATATTTCTCCGCATTCAAAGCAAGTAACATTCCTTCTCGGTGTTTCTTTTTTACTCATTTCTTTTGTCCATTTCTTTCTCAAGAATTTTTTGAATTTTTTTATTAAAGAATCATCTCTAAAAACACGATTTGCAGAAGTCACAGTTGCCATTATTTAAAATACTTTTAAGATTGTTAGAAAATTATTTTAAGTACTCTCTTATAGTCATACAGTTGAAACGCAAGAATATCCAGGATAATTCAACCTTTTAATCGATTTTTCATAAGACTAGTGAAGATTCAAATGCAGTGAAGAGTGTCTCGAATTATATGAAGAGAATGTATAATTTTTTAATGTGTTATTTCTGAATTCAGAATGCTCAATTAATAAGTCAAACATGTGTTTTTTCATAAGGTTGCGACTCTTGATGAAACACACATTTTCAGTAACACTTTTGCAAAATATTGCAATGTTTCGCCTACAACAGAACTTTTCAAACGTTGTATTGTTTCACCTACAACAACATTTCTACCAAGTGTTAGACTGTTTCGTCTACAATAATAATTTTCAAAAGATATATTGTTTCACATTCTACAACACTTTATGAAGTGTTATTTATTTTCAAATTTAAACTTAATGCAACAATTTATGAGTATTATTTATTTTTAAATTTAAAAATTAATCATCACTTAAATTTTTCTTTATAATATTAAAACACGTCTATGAGCATTGATTGTTGATAATTTTCAATATAATATACATTAAATAGAAATTGGTTCATCATTGTATTTGAATAAGGATTGAACAAACTCTTGATAAGTGATTAATTAATCAATTGGGAACGAACCAATAACTAATAGGAGGGATCTACATGGACTACAGAATAAACAAAACCTTGAGTGTTGAATGACGAATGTTGCATGGTTTTTTAGTGATAAAGCAATTTGTTGATTGAATCGCAACTTGAATGACCAAACCTAAGCAACTAGGTCATAGTCACATAATCAACAAAACGTCATTCTAACTGGATTTAACATTGTCATATGTCGTTTTCAAACAGACAAAAAAACGTTTTGACAAATTAGACGAGGGATTGTAACAATCAGTCAATCATATGCTCGTTGACATATAGACAATCTTTATAACGATGTGGAAAGGTTTCAAAATCTCTCATTTTTTAAGATACTACAAAATACAGATGTCAATGGATATACACCTCATGGATGATCACTTTGTTTTATGGGAGATTATAAAACAAATGGTCCGATAAACACCGATCAATATTAAATGGTCCAAAGTATCAATACTCAATATGTATCTAATATTAATGGGTTTAGAATTTTTTATTACACTCTAAATGTTTTACTATATCATGTGAATTTTTATATATATTTTTTAATTTTAGAGATATATCTTCAGACACATTTATTTATAAATAAACATTGATATATTTTAAAGATATATCTTCATAACAATTTTAAACATTCAAAGCATGTCACTCAGTAATCATTTATATTTGAATTGTTTTGGAGATGCATCTGCAGTAATATTTCGGAGATACATCTCTGAAGTGTGTCAGAACAGGAGTTATTTGCTATAAGTTATATATTTGTTTTCAGATGAAATATGAAGCACGATCTCAAATAAAAAAAATAGACGTACAAAATAATAAGAGAATAATATTGGATGTGTCGAAAATGATATAACAATATATGTAGAAAATGTTGTACAATCGAGATCCAAAATGTAATAAAATCGTAAAAATAAAGTAGAGAGTAGAGTAATACAACAAAATAATAACAGACTACTACTATGTGCGTCTGGCAACATCTCCTCTACCTCCTCTGCATCCTCTGTCTCCTCGGTCATCAATTCCCCCGTCCTCCATCGATGTCTCCAATACAACAGTGCCCCATTTTCCTCCGTCACCATAGCGTTCAGGACATGCCTGACATCAGACCCATCAGGGAAGATACCCTCATCAATGCCTGCATGCGCAATCTCCATTATGCGACGATACCTAGGAAACACATCATCAATATGATCTAGCCGAGTCTGCTTTTCCTCTAGTATCTTCTAATGAGCTGGTATCGGCGTATCTCCTAGAGCAGTTTGCACCATGTACGAATGTGACGTTCTGTAGAACCATCTAATGCACCCCTTGACGTAGCTCCAGTCATTCGGTGCTATGGTAGCTTGAACCTCCTCCGGTACTAGATGACTCTCATAATCAATAAACATCTCTTATATATATCGAGACAAAGCAGGAGAAACATAGACAACAAGGTGTTTGAGGATGGTCTGGGTGTACCCAAACTACCACATAACGCGATCGGGCAGATGAGGAGCAGTGATACGCGATTCATAGGCCAACCATCCAGAGTATAGCACCATCTCGTTAAATGGTTGCGTTTGACGGTGATCCACGTAGTTGTTGAAGTAGATGTCCTCAACAACCAAACAATCAAGATAGACTCTAAAAGACTCGACCGCCTGGTTCCCTCTAAGCGTGATAAAAGCACAGGCACGAGACATATCCTCAGTGTACTTATCCACACTCACCCAGCCAGCATGTGCGGGAAGTGTTGGAGGATCCAAGCCTGGAATGAAAATAAAAAAAATCAAGAATCAAGAATTATCGGCAATGGTTTCGCAAATATGAAATGAAAATGACAAAAAAACATTCAAGGATCAAGAAATATTACACCAATAGTGTCACACTGCCTGTGACCTACTTCGTCTTCCACCAAAATTCCTCTTTCAACTTCAAATAAAGAAAGGCTAGGCAAGGTGCCCCCAATTGTACTCATGGATCCGAGTGAGATCCAAGAAGTATCGGAGGTATGCAACGTCAATATAGGTGGCACTCGTGTCCAAAAAAATGCAAGTGTCAACCAAAAAAAGAAAGTATGCCTTCAAAGCACGAGCCCTTTGTACCGCCACTTGCTCATCATCACCATGATCCTGATGTGTCCTAAGGATCACATCATCATAAATCTTCCTCGAGAACTCAAATCTAGCATGAGCACCCCTGGTCCTATCCACCCCCTTCATCGCCTTCTCTGGATCAGCCTCTAGATACTTTACCATCATCTTGACTGCCTCGTCTTTAGTTATCCTCCCATGATCGAGGAATCACCCCCTGGTTAGAAGATGTAACAAATACGAGACATCGTCCAGTTTGATACCATGCGGGAGATGAAACGAAGAGGTCTCAGAGTACCATCTCTCCACAAATGCATTAAGCATCCTGTGATTAACCAGAGTATAATAGGTCATGCATAGGTCCTTCAGACCAGATAAGAACATAACCGTTTAAAACTAATCTTCATTCGGCTGAGACAAGCCAGTAATCTTCCTCCCATGGTTATGAATCTTCTAGGGATCACGCTCCTTAATTTTTTTATAAATAATAAATGTCAATAATAATCATTGTCAGAAATAATCAAATGTCAACCATTAAAATTAACACATAAAAATAAAAAAAAAACAACTAATGCTACCTCTCCATCCCAGATATGTCTAGAAATATGGCCTGAATTCAAAGGAAGTAAGGAAAAATCAGTTGGACCTCCTCCAAAACCCCGTGGCTCGGCATCTGCATCAGCCTCACCCTTCGGAGGTGGCACTAGATCAATAGTGGGAGGTGGGTTTGGAACAACAACATCATCCATAAGAGGTGGCACTGGTGAATCTTGACACCTGCAGAAGGATGGGTGAAGTGACGCGTCAGATGGTGAATCCTGTCTCCTACGGAAAGAAGAAGACGGTGGAGGGGTCTGAGGTGAAACACAAGCCTCAAGAGTAGACGGGGCACAACAAGTTGATGTATCTGTTTGACTAGAGGTACCTGGAGCCTCCGAAACCTGTTGGCTCCGCTCCCTCTGAACGAATGCATGCTGAGAAACCCTGCCATGTCTCATCTTGTCAACTCTATTAGCCATTATGCTTATAAGGTAAAGTAAGTAAAATCATTAATGCACGTAAACAACACACAAAAAAAAGAAAATTAAAAAAACATACTGCTGAAAATTTCGGAGATGCATCTCCGAAAACATGATAAAACTATAACGTTGAACAATTCCATAGATGCATCTTCAAAAATACCTTAAAAATATAATGTTAAACAATTTCGGAGATGCATCTTCGAAATTTCCCAAAGTATATGAAACACTGAACAATTTTGGAGATGAATCTCTTGAATATTCTACAAGACAGATGTCACATCAATGGCGAAGATCAAGCACTAATATTCAAGATAAGTGAATATAAAGTTTTAATGGAGCCGTTGAATACATTCAATAAGCTAATTCTTGATCTAGAGAATATCGAGGTTAGTATCAATGATGAAAATCAAGCACTATTATTGTTTTGTTCTTTACCTAAGTCTCATGCTAACTTCAAAGAAACTATCTTGTATGAAAGAGATTCTCTGACCTTTGAAGAAGTTCATCGACCTTGTTTTTTAAGGATTTGAACAAACGAAAGAAGCACAAGCCATTGTCTGTTGGTGAAGGATTATTTGTTAAAGGAAAATTCCTGAAGAATGATGGAAGGTTTGAGAAAAAGAAGGGTAAAAGGTAGTAGAAGTTTTATACTGATGAGGCTCCTACTATTAGGTGTTACCACTATATGAAGGAGGGTCACACAAGAAGGCATGTCCTGAATGCCTATAATTTGGAAGTAAGGATAATGGCAATGCAACTATTGTTCAAGATGATTTTGAATTGTCTGATGTCCTAGTAGTTTTGAGCAGCAATTCTTGCAAGGAATAGATCATGGATTTAGGTTACACTTGGCATATGACTCCAAACAATGATATGTTTAAGGAATTATATGATCAAGATTGTGGACTAGTGTTGTTAGGAAACAAAAAAGCCTACAAAGTTCTAAGAATTAGATCTACGATATTCAAGCTCCATGATGAGTCAATGCAGTTATTGACTCATGTCAGGTATGTACCTGGCCTTAAGATAAATTTGATTTCTCTTGGTAATTCGACAAGAAAGGATATGTGTTCAAGGGACAGAAAAGTATCCTGAGAGTCATGAAGGGATCAAAGGAATTATTGTGAGGTATGAGAAAAAAGGCTTGTATACCCTTGAGGCTGATATTGCAAGTAGATCAACATATTTTGCCTCTATGAAACTTATGTCGAAGACAAAAATATGGCACATGATATTGGGTCATGTCAGACAAAGGGGTCTTGTCTAATTGGGGAAATATAATTTGCTAGGTGGTGACAAAGTTGAATAGCTGGAATTCTGTGAACCTTATGTGTTTGGTAAATCTTGCAGAATGAAGTTTAACAAAGACAAACAAAGAATACATAAATCCCTTAATTACGTTCATGCTAATATTTAAAGACCTGCAAGGAATTCTTCACACTCAGGTGCAAAGTATTTTATATTCATAGTTGATGATTATTCTGAAAACTTATGGGTAGTCACCTAAAAGAATAAGGATGAAACTTTTGAAAATTTCAAATGTTAGAAGACTTTGGTAAATAAATCAAACTAGCCGGAAGGTCAAGAGGTTGAAAATCAATAATGGCCTTGAGTTCTACACTGAATCTTTCAAAAATTACTGTAGTATGTCTGACATTGGAAGGCACACAACTACTGTGGGTACTCCTCATCAAAATGTCCTGCTGAGATATTCAATCGAACAATCCTGGAAATTATTGAATGCATGTTGTTTAGTGCTGAATTGAAGAAGGTGTTTTGGACTGAGGTTGTTGTCACTACAAGATACTTGATAAATATGTGTCCCTCGACTGCCTTGACGAAGAAGAAATCTTAAGATGTTTGTCCGAGACATCTATCTAATCTCGACAAACTTAAAGTATTTCGCTATTTATCCTATGCTCACATTAGGTAAGACAAGGCCGAACCTAGAGCTTTGTTATGTATGTTTCTTGGATAGCCTAAAGAAGTTAAAGCTTATAGGGTGTGGTTCCTAGAGCCAGATCACATGAGGTGTATCACAAGTCGAGATATAATTTTCAATGAATTTGAGATGGCTTTCAAGAAAATCGATGATGTTGGTTGAAGTACGAAGATTTCTGTAGAAGAGATGGAATAGGAAGAGATTCATGTTGAGGTAGAACATAGTGATGTTAAATTACATAACCCAAAAGAAGTCAAAGAAGAAGCACAGTTCACTGATAAAGATAAGGAGAATAAAAATGACTACCTGCTGGCAAGAGATAGGCCGAGAAGAGTCATCAAGCCACCTCAGAGACTTGGTTATGCAGATCTCATAACGTTTTCCTTAATCTCTGCAAGTGAGGTTGTTGACGAAGAACATAGAGATTACAATGAACCTATGAGGGGTCAAAACAAGACTGAATGATAGAAAGCCTTGGATGATAAGATGAAATATCTTCTTGATAATCACACTAGAGAAATGATCGAGAAACTTGATGGAGTCAGGTTAGTCAACTGTAAATGGATTCTCAAGGTTAAGGAAGTAGTCGAATGAGTGATGTCGAAGAGATTTAAGGCAAGGTTGATTGCTAGGAGGTTCACTCAGAAAGAAGGAGCCGATTTCAATGATAAGTTCTCCACTATTGTAAAGCATGTATCCATTATAATGTTGTTAGCCACGATGGTAAAGTTAGACTTAGAGCTTAAACAGATGGATGTAAAGACAAGCTTCTTGTATGATGATCTAGATGAAATAATCCTGATAAGGAAACCTAGAGGGTATGTAGAAAGAGGAAAGTAAGTTTATGCGTGCAAGTTGAAGAGGTTATTATATGGATTGGAACAATCTCCTTGATAATGGAATATGATATTTGACAAGTTTATGACTCACATAGGTTTCACTAAGAGTTAGTTTAACCATTGTTTTTACCTCAGATTTTGACATGGAACTTCACTTTATACTTTGTTGCTTTATGTGGATGACATCCTCATAGCAAGAAACAATGTCGAGGATATTATGAAGTTGATGGTTGAAATCGATAAGGAGTTTGACATGAAGGATATGAGAGCTTCCACCAAGACTCTTGGTATTGACACCCTGAGAGATACAAAACATTCAAGATTATGCTTATCCCAAGAGACATACCTGAAGAAGATTCTCAAAAAATTGGTATTTTAAATTCAAAGCCTGTTGTAACACCGATAAATCCTCAATTCAAGCTAAATACGACTCAAAGTCCAAGTACTAAAGTCGAAAGAGCCTGTATGAAAAAACATTCTATATGGTAGTATAATAGGTTCTTTGATGTATGTTATGATCTGTACGAGGTTAGACATAACGTACGGAGTAAGCCTTGTAAGCAAGTATATGCTCAATCTTGGGAAGGCACATTGATATGCTTTGAATTGAATTCTGAGATACATAAAAGGATCCTTGAGTAAGGTCCTAGTTTATGGTGGAACCATGAGTGATGGTAAAGCCGAGGTTGAAGGATTTGTCAACTCTGACTATGCAGGATGTGTGGATACTAGAAAATCTCTTTCTGGATATGTTTTCACTATGTTTGATACATCAATCAGTTGGAAAGCTTCTCTTCACATGGTTGTTGCCTTATCAACCTTTAAAGCTGAATATATTGCCCTCACTGAAGCTGTGAAAGAAGCATTGTTGCTTGAAGGGTTTGTTAAGAAACTAAAACTTCAAGGTTGAGTTTTCACTGATAAATGTGACAGTTAAAGTTTCATACATCTGTCGAAGAATTCAGCCTATCATGAGAGAACAAAGCACATTAATGTTAAGTTGCATTTCGTCAGAGATAAAATCGAAAGTGGAGAAGTCAAATTGATGAAGGTTTTAACATATGTTGCATATATGATCACCACGTCATTGTCAAGTAGCAAATTCTTCCACTGTATGCAGTTGATAAAGTTGCATGATGAAAGGTAGTTTGTTCCCTTTGACGTTGTTGAGCTTGTTCCAAAGTAGAGATTTATGGTATTTTGGCTAGAACTCTATTCTCGGCAGATATATCTTCATGTTTCGACAGAGTTGTGCATGCTATAGTTGAAGTTTATTCAAGCATGCATGAGTCAAAGATGTGTGTGTTGTAGTCAAAGCATGTTCTAGCATGCAGTTGTGTAAGTTAGTTTGTTGCTTAAATTAGCTTAGTGCTTAAGTTAACTTAGTATTTATAAATAGGTTGCTCTCTCATGTTGTTAAAATAGGGTTAAGTGTTGGTTGTTATTCACTTGTAACCTTTTGTTATAATTGAAAAGGTGAATAGAAAAACGGTTTAAACAAATTTTTATTCTTCTTATTCTCTCTTCTCTCTCTTTCGCAAATCAAAAAAAAAAATTCTCATGTTTGTTCAAAAATTTCAATCTTTCTTTTATATATATATATATATATATATATATATATATATATATATATATATATATATATATATATATATATATATATATATATATATATATATATGAAAAAAATATTTTTTAGTCCTTTAAGTTATTTTAAAATATCAAGTTAATCCTTTAAGTTTTTCTTGTAACGCTTTAGTCCTTTATGCTAAGTAACGTTTGCGTCGTTGACCTTTTTAAAAATCTCCTTTACAATAAATTGCAAACTCATATACCATTTGAACTGATTTTTCGCGCTGATCACGAATATGCAATTAAATTTGTGTTTGATTGTGTATTTTGGTCAGATCGAACGATTTTTTATTATGTATTTGTCTATTTTTTTTCTTGATTCTCATAACTTGTTTAATAAATTTGATTGCATATTCGTGATTAGCGCGAAAAAACAATTTAATTATTATATGATTTTACAATTTATTATAACAAAGATTTTTAAAAAGGTTAACGATGCAAATGTTACTTAACATAAATGACCAAATAATTATAGAAAAACCTTAAAAAATTAACTTGATATTTTAAAATAACTTAAATAATATATATATATATATTAAATATAAGGTACCATCAAGAGCAACACGGAGATAATATTATAATTTGTTTTGGACAATTCAATTTTCGAGTAACTTTTTGATATAAAAATAAATACAAAAATGGAGACAATATTATAATTTGTTTTGGACAGTTGAATTTTCGAGCAACTTTTTGATATAAAAAAAAATTAAAAAAAATAAAATAAAGTCTACTTTAAAATATAGATGGTTTAATCTTTGATTAAATTTTCATTATTCGTATGAATGTGCTATATGCAGCCATAGTGCAACTGCATCTGATCCAAGTGCTAGTGTACACCCTTTATAGAAAGCTCAAAGAGCCGTAATTATCTATACTTGAGGCCCCACAAATACCTAGTATATTTTTTGTCATATGTGTGTGAAATGCGCATGCTTCATAACTCCAACTTGAAACGGCTGAACTTATTAAATTGACAAATGCAATGAATCCAAATAAAGATATGAAACTAGAAATGTCAATAAAGAAATGATTGATTTAGTAGTCGGCAATGAGATGCAGCAAATAGAAGAGCTCTTAAGAGGAATTTACATGCTCATGAATTGATTTATAACCTGACCTATAATTTCTCAATGCATGTACAGTGAGAACACCACAAGTTATTGAATTAAATATATACAAAGTAGTATAACCGATTGTACATATCTGTTTTGTTATGGCCTATATAAATCATACAAATTTGACTTCAAATATGAGCTTAAGAATTCGTATATCAGTACATACATTTTGACAAACAGGTTCTGTGCAAGGTTGAAGAAATGGCAAAATTGGGATTCTGTGTGATCCTTATGTTGGTGTTGCTCACATTTTCATACTCTGAGTCTCGTCCATTACATGCTGGTAAAGATTCAGGTTCAGGTGTTGAGCATGTTCTGCGAGCATGGTTATCATCACTGGCTAAGGAAAAACCATATAGGACGAGTCGTTTAAGCCCTAGTGGACCTGATCCAAGGCACCATTGATTACATGAAGAGGATTTTGGCTGAGACTAGTCATTTTTATAGAGGCAATTTGGAGTCATGAGTTAGGAGAGGGGAACTGAAGAATTAAATCTTCATTCTCATTTATCCAATTTGAGTATAATGTTTGTTACTCTAATCTAAGCATGTCTTATGCTTGGATTTGTGGTGGTTGATAATATTTGTTCTGCTTATTGAATAAAATAAATCTCCCCCTTTATCAAGATATTTCATAATCAAGTGTTAATTTTATTTAAAGTAATCCAAAATAGCAATTGTTAACACTTTACTGGATTTGAATATAAAATTTTGAGAGGTCAGAAACGAGTTTAATAAACATATTAAAGGAAAGTGACGTTTTAGTCGTATGGTAAGGACTCTTGAGTATTTTATCCATTCGTCTAAGATAAAGGGATTTAGATTTTTGATTAAGAGTATGATTGACATAATTTGATTTCAAATAAAATTAACAAGTTAATATACTTATTCGGGTTTCAACCTATCACTGGTTATTATAACTCCAATTTCCTAAGCAGATTTGATCCATATTCAATTACAATATCGATTAAACAAACGTCATTAATATTATACGATTTATGCCCTATTTAGGTGATGCAAATGTTGTCTTATACTTGTGAGCGATTAGTCGTAGTTTTCTCCTTAAAATATCGACTTGTCTTTTCATTTAAAATGAACCAAACAAACCATTTTTGTTATTTGTACCACGAACTACGGAGTTTTGATCCTATATTGCACTATGTGGGTAGGTAGTCATGAGGAGATAAGTCTCTCCAAACACAAAAATCTTTAAAAAATATTTCTCTTCTCATTTCCCCAATCTCCTTTCAAACAAACTTTTTCAACCAAAAAAACGTAGATATTTCAAAGGATTCCTATAGAGTACTATAGACTTTTTGGGTGCTAACACCTTTCCTTAGTGTAACCAACCCCTTTATTCATTCTCTGTTTGTTCTTATTTTAGAACTCTTTAGGTTTTTTCCCTCTTTGGATAAAATAAAAGTGTGGTGTCGACTCTTACATTTTGAGTTAAGTTAATCAATGACTTACACTCACAAATTTCTCCGCTACAGACCCTTTGGAGATAAAGAATGCAATTGAAGTAACAGAGAACGGTGAATTAAATTGAAGTCTTGTGGAACAATCAGTGCAATTGACTGTGTTCGAAAACATGGAGATATAAAATGGGTTTAATCCACATCAGAACCTGTAGTGTTTGTATGGTTACTCTTGAACACTTTTCTTAGTCTTACTCAAGATCAAAAGAAGAAAATGGGTTTAATCAACATCATAACCTGTAGTGTTTGTATGGTTACTCTTGAACACTTTTTTTGTATATCGACTTTTTGCATAGTAAGAAAGTATCCTAATTCCACACTGAAAATTAGGCGTAGACGTACCCACACCCGATGATGAAAGTGGGGAACTGCGTGAACAAATCCTCTGGTCGATCTCTTTATTATCTGTTTACTCGCTTTATCTTTCGTTATGTAATTTGTCAAATAGCATTGATTAATCGATCGACTCGTAAGAATTTTCCTGTGATCTTTTTGTTTTAACTTGATTGTTGATTAGCTTATAATCACTTTTAACTATAAGTGGGTTTCATATGAACAACAACACAGAGGAAATTCTGAAAATTCGTTCGCACACCAAGTGTTTGATAAATTGCTTAGTTCAATATTTTCTGCTTATTATCATTAGAAATAACATTACTAGGTTAATTAGTTTAAACGTGTAACAACATGATACTCGATTAAAGGTTAAATTCGATTATTGTGTTTGTCATTCCATTATTGACTTTGCATATCTGAGTTCCAATAACTAGGTTCGTATAGACGACTTTTGTCGATCCATGCCTAAACCTTCTGCGTGCACTCTTTTTCAAATAACTTAAAAACCCAAATTTTATTTGGTGATTTTGGCTTGGGTGTTTATTCACCCCCTCTATACAAGTCATTGTCATCTAACATCTGCAACTTATTTTATTATTAAAAAGGAAGCTATTACAAGACAATTGGATTTCTAGTATAATGGATGAGCCCTTAGGAATTCCTTAGGATCATCTGACATGTCTAGATTATCTAAGTAATCTTGACATTCTTCCTTAGCAAACTCCAAAGCCTCCTTTTTCTGCAATTGGATCTAGAAGACTTCATTCTTCTGTGTGTCTTCACAAATGATGCTGAAGAGGAGAGCACTTATGACGTTGTTTGCTTGCTTGAAGATTCTTCAGATGCTGCTTTGCCTTGGTTTGCTTGAGTTGCTGCATTCAGTAGTGCTGCCTTCCTGAAATCTCTCTTTGGAACCCATATTTGCTTTTTTTTATACATCTTTGTATTTTATGGATTAAGTGATGATGGAAGAAAGCTTACTAGAGTCCTTTTTATAGACATGTTACATGCATTTCCTTGAGTTTAATATTATTTAAGTTCTAATTAAATTTTATCAGTACTCTAATAATGACTCTTGGAAATATGATCTAGCTGTCTAATCTATTAATATTCTCTGAATTACTATGAGTTTATGTTTGATCTGTTTTAATTGTCGCTTCTGTGTCAGTTTCACTTTAATGTACTTTCAGAAAATCTAAAAGAAATTACTAGAATGTACTTGGACGCTGAAAAGAATTCTTGATCAAAATAAATTTTTTCATTAATTAAACTGATGGATTACATTTTTTTTTATAAAAAAAGGGGTACAAGATGATTTATAGATGAGATACCTAGCTAGAACATCTCGTGCCCAGTAGCGTCCAATGTTGTCATAGTCTATCTCCTCATCTACAGAGTCAGTCACCTCTTCCTCTTCTATGGCTGAAAGTGAGAGATAGAAATGCTTGTCGATCCTCTTTTTCTTCCTTGACCTCTTCATACTTTTTCTCCTTAGCTTCAAGGAAGCTATTGTTGGACCTCCTTCTGAAGGTCGTTCAGGTGCTGCTAAAGTAGCCTCTTTAGAAGTAAGTTGTGCTGAGGGCAATGGTGCAGTTGTAGAGGACTCAAAAGCAGCTCGCCTCTGAAGGGATTGGGTTGTCAAACTTGTAGAGCTCTCAGTTATATCTGTTACAACAGATGTATTATGACTTTCAGTTGATGACTCCATATCTTTTGGTTGATGATTGATGAAAATGACCCAGGAGTTAGATGCTTTTATAATGACTTATATGGATACTAAGAGTCTAAAATTAATCCTTGTGTAATTCTTAGAATAAGTAACGACCACTAAGACTTCAAAGCATGCACTTTACAAACCTTAATGACTGTTATTACTTGATTACTTTTCCTCTTTAGAAATTGATCCAGTAATGATGATCTGAGATTCATTTATATGTGATATTCTTTCTCTTTCCTCTCTTTTCCTTTTATTCTTTTTGATGTGACAAAAGGGAGAGAAATAATAGTAAGTATTTAAGTGAAAACTGAACCCATTGAATACCTGCTCTGTACATATTGGTCATTTATTTTCTTGTCATTTATTTTTTGTTTTTATAGTTACTTTTTCCATAGCGTATTTTTAACTTTCGTGTACGCAGGTCTAAGGAAGAGCTTACAAACCTCAGACTTAGCCTATCAGACCTATAAGAAGTTTACAAACCTCATATTCTGGTGTTGCCAAAGAAAGTTAAAAACGGAAACATATTTTAACTCTCTTGTACATAGTGTTAAGTAAGAGCTTACAAACCTTTGACTTGGCCTATGAGACTCAGAAGGAGCTTAAAAACCTCGTATTCTGGTGTTGCTAAAGGAAACTAAATTTTTTTATTTTGGTGTTCTTAAATATGGAACTAAGGGGGAGCTTACAAATCTCAACCTTGGAACTGTTTGATTCAGGGGGGGGGGGGGGGGGGGGGGCTTGTAAACCTCATACCCTAAGTTACTAAAAAGACTAATTTATTTTTCTTGAAATTTTTTTCTTAATGTTAGAGTCAATAAAACTCGGCTGTGGACTATCAGACTCAGGGGAAGCTTACAAACATCATACCTTGTTGTTGCTGAGAAATTTAAATGCCCAACATTGTCCTTTAAATACTAGTGTTTGTCATCATAAAAAAGAGGGAGATTGTTAAAACAAGATTTGTTCTTGACATATTCTCTTTTAGTTTTGACGATAATTGAAGTATTAAAAGAACAATGGTTTATTTGATGTATGCCTTATTTATGCAGATTCTTGTTCTTATGCATAAATAATCAGAATCTGTTTTACTTAGACACACTTAGGAGTTGCATCATTGCTAGCTTCCGCTGGAAGAGTCTAAAGAACAATTGCTAGTATGGCTTGGCGCAAACTCTGAGCTGAATGCCTCAGCACTCAGACGAGTTACTACACTTGATAATTGTATATCAACATTTGGTACCGTTCAGAGTTGGTGATAAAGCTGTGAATTTTATGTACTGCAGAAAGTAAGTTGTATTGTCTTATCAGCTTGTCAGCTAGATTCTACAAGATTACAAGGCTCAAGAAAGGTTGACATGCTTTATAGACGTCTACTCCCAACAAATCTATCAGTACAAAACCTCTTAAAGACTCAAAGGTTAAATGTGTTACACACTAGATTCAGAATCTGATGTGCATCCATCTTCAATATCTCTTATACTATGGAGTAAAAGCAAAGACACTTGATCAAGTCACTTCCTCAACAGTTAGTTTCTGGAAAGGCTATATATATGGCTGAAGATTCAAGTTTGAATTTTAACAAGGATTCTTCTAATGAAAGAGTATAAAGATCAAGCAATTATCAACTCTAATGTAATATGCAAATTTTCTACTTTAGGTTGTAATTGTAAAAGTCTTCACTACAACATTTTACACTTTAGACAACAGAACTATAGACAACATCTTAAAAAGCGTAGCCAAAAAGAGTATAGGCCGCGCTTTTTTACATGTTGAGAACTTTCCAATATTTTTCAATAATGCGTTGCCTATTTTCTTTAAATTACATTTATGAACCGTGGCCGTTACTTAACCGTCACTAGATATGAATAAACAACATATTATAACGGTAGGTATTATAAGCCACAATCAATAATCGTTGCTTGTGTGGCATAGCCATATAAACCACGGCTAAATGGCGTTGCCTTGTGTTGGACTAAAATAAAAAAACATTTTTTTATCAAAAATGTAATTAAATTATAAACTTATTTCACTATTTAAAATTTTGAGATTAATATGACAACAAAAATTATGTTGTGGGATTTTTTTTATAATGTGAAAAACAAAGATACTAAATAAAAAAATCTACATAAAATGAATTTTTATTTTGTTTATTATTTTAATGAAAAACTCACTCATGAAATATATATTTTTTATAAGTGTGTTTATATATATTAAAATATTTAAAATAAATATTAAAAGTATCAAATATCAAAATTAATTTTTTAATTTATTATAAAAAATAACTAAATATAATTATTTTAATTATTTTTGAATAAGTTTTCTAAAAATTAATTTTAAAATATAAAATTCAAATTACTATTTTAAAAATGTAACACACTGTTCTTATTAAAACAAAACAAAAACATTATTCTTATATTATATTATTTATTATTATTAAAGGGGCATTATGGATTTTAATGCATCACGATACATTGATATTCTGTATGATAAAAAAAAAATGAATTTATGTTAACAAATTAAAAACTTACATTAATAGCATTATTATATTAAATTATATTCATTGGTACCGAAAGGTCAATAGCTTAAAATAATTAAAATTAGAAAAGTACAATAATAATAAAACGCCCACTTGAACCAATTAGGTTTTGGTAACCATTCACAATATTGTAAGCTTTCTTTCTCTCCACCGCCGTTTTCTTTCTTTCACAAAGTCTTCACTCTTTAGTTTCAAACCCCTTCGGTTTCAATATTTGAGTTCATTGAAAATTAATATCATTATTTTTCTCTTCAGTTTGAAGTTTAGTCCAATCGTATTGAGATCCCAGGGGCGTCTCCTCAGTTGATGTTATGGAATATACAAAGCATTGATTCTCTGTTTGCCTCCTCAGTTTTCAAGTAACGTTTATTGATTGAATTGTTTTACCATCTGATTCTATGATATACTAATTATTGTTTTTATGCAAAAATACGTCTTTAGCTATACTAACTCTTGAGATTTGCATTCCTTAAACTAATTAAATTTTTTATTCAATATCATTTTTTTCTATGATTTTGTGTTGGTCTTATTAGCAACACATGAATTTTATATATTTAAAAGGGTTTGAGAAATCAATAAACTTTTGAACATCTTAAACTATTTAGACTTCAACCCATGAATTTATATTCTTTTATAATCATAAAATATTATATACAATTTTTTTTTTAATGAATTTCAGGTATGACATGTTTTGAGATTTAGAAGAGATCATGGTACAATTACCTTGGAGAATTATAGTATTTGTGTAGTGTTGTAGTAAATTGATATGATAGTGATTCTTTAAATAAACATAGAAATTTAGACTAGTAATTAGAAGTTTCTACTTCCTAGAATTCTATTGTTGGTCAGAGATGAATTTTATTGTTGTATATTTAATTTTTATGAGTAAACTTAATTCACTATTTTATTTCCTATTAATACTTTGAATAATGAAAAAAAAATCTTATCACAAATAATTAAATATATATTTCTTTTGACAAGAATAATTAAATATATTTTATTTTAAGTAAATCTCCTTTATATTAGGGGTTTAAAAAGTATATAAAATAGTATACCGGTCTAAAGTATAGGCAACCGTTTATAAAGTATAGGCAACCGTTTATATGTGTGGCTTAAAGTAAAATAAAATTGTCTGAGTTATGCACGAAACCGTAGTTTTAACTGTGGTTTAAAACAAACCGTTGCCAGAAGCTAGTAATAGAAACCGTTGACTATTGATATACTTTAGGAGGCGGTTATAATAATCTGTGGTTGAAAGTGACAAAACCGTCGCATATAAGAATAGGCAACGACTGTTTATTCCACACATAGAAAACCGTAGTTTAAACATTTAGAGGGCGGTTTTTCTATAAACAGCTACACTTTCACGTCGTTGCCTAAACTTAATTTTGTTGTAGTGCTTAAAACTTATTACTTCTGTATATATTAGAAATATTAAGTGCTTTAGGTCTTTGTTATGGTGATTTCTCGTACCTGTGATACTTGTATCATGTACACCTTGCTCTCTATTCTGATGAGCCTTCGGTAGTTTAGATTAAGTCTTCTGCTATGTGCTTGAGCAAAAAGTCTTGTCTCATTAGGATTCAAACAACAAGTCTTGAGTCAAGATGCTTAAGCCACATAGGTCTCGTTGCTTAAGTTCTTGAGCTATGAAAGTCTTATTCATCTAGTCTGATTGAGCAAGGGGAAGTCTCCATCTGAGGGGCGTGAGCAAGAAGTCTCAAGTGCGGCTTGAGCAAGGGAAGACTCAGTCTGGATGGCCAGAAAAGCAGGTGGCTCAGCCAGAGGATGTGAGCAAAGAGAAGTCTTAACCAGAAGACAGAAGAACATGTGGCTCAGTAAGATGGTATGAGCAAAGGTTATGTCTTATACATGTGCTCTAAGAAAGGTAAGTCTCAGACAGTTGATATGAGAAATTGTAAAAGTCTTACGCATAAGCATAAGCGATTGTAATCATGAAGTGATTATAATGAAAAGCTCTTGTGAGGCAAGGGAACTGGACTACTCTCAGTTAGGAGAGAAACTAGTATAAATCTTTTGTGTTTTCTACTATTACTTTATTTACTTTTGTTGTATCTGCTGTCTAACGAATTAACTTAGAATCTGAACATCAGTTATGATTCTGAAACTCTGATCAGAAGCTAAATTAAAAGAGAACGTGAAATACAATTCAACCCTCCTTCTTGTGTACTTTTCACACATTCAAATACATCCATCGAATTACAACCATATCTCTAGCAACCTTCCTAACCATAATCATCTTCAACTTTATCATGTCTCTAGCAAAGTAAAAAAAAATGTCTACGTGTTTTTTCTCTCATGATACACTTGATGACTAACCAAATGAATTTCACTTTGAATATCACAATGTATCTTCACACATGCTTGAACTATCACAACTCTTAATCATATGGATTCCTCAACCTCTTCAAGTAGATAAATATACTCTCATTGAGGTGTGGATAGAGAAACCACAAGTTGCTGATTTTCTTTCCAGCTCACAATCATTCTAAACAATGTCAACACAAAACTCGACAAGGATATTTTAGTGCCCATATTTCTCGCATAACCTGCATCTACATATATCTCCAAAGAGTATTTTCCTTGAGATGCCTTTATGTACTTCAAATCACCCTTCAATGAACTATCCAAATACACCAATACCCGTTTCAAAGCTTCCTAATGAACATGGCCTTGATTTTTCTTAAACCAACTTAATATGTTAATGGAATATTCTAAGTATGGTCTACTACAAATCATATCATAAATTATTATTCCAATCCCACTTACATAGAGAGTACTATACACCTTCTTGTTTTTTTTCTTTGGTTTGAGGAAATTGAATAATCAAAAGCTTAATGTGACAAACTAAAGGAGCGTGAACGATTTAGCACCAATGATTCTAAACTGCCCCACCATTTTCTTCAAGTATTTAGATTGAGATAACAATAATATAATCCTTTCACAGTTTCTCATTATAAACATCCCTATAATCCTCTTAGGTTCACTAAGATCTTTCATCTTAAACTATAATTTCAAATTCTCCTTGAGGTTATTGATCGCTTTCTTGTTATGACTTTCCATAAAGATATCATCAACATATAGAAGCAGGTAGAGAATGAATTCCTCATTTGTCTTTTATATGCATACACACTTATTGTAACCATTTCTCTAAAAACCATGCCTAAGAATAAATTCAAAAAATAGATGATACTATTACTTAGGGATTTGTTTAAACCCATAGAAAGGTTTATTCAAAATACACACTTTAGGCTTGTGCTTTGAAAATCCTCAAGGTTATTCCATGTATATTGTCTCTTCAAGGTCTTTAGGTAAGAATGTGGTTTTGACATCTATTTGTTTCGGCCCAAGATTATATTGATTCATAATATCCATAAGGATTATTATAAATATTTTTTTATCACAAGTGAAAATATTTAATTATAATTGATTCCTTCCATCTGAGTAATGCCCTTTAGTACAAGTCTTACTATATACCTTGATTCTTCATTATTAGAATACACTACTTCTTCATGAAGTTCCATCTGCATTCTGTAACACCCTTCTAAACCTCGCAGAATATATATAAATAATCAGAGTAAATTATCATGCATTTCAAATAAGGGTGTCACATATAATTCAAAACATCACACATATACTTGTCATGATCAATAACACCTAAAATAAGTTCTTGTTTTTCATATATGTCATACCCTAAATTTGTCCTACCCATTTGTAAATATTTTCACATTTTTTTTTCTATTTTGCATTTTTTATTTAATCTCGTGCCATTTAGACACGTGTCCACTTCCGATTGGGCGTTCTTCAAATCTCGACTTTTTTTTTTGCCTAAAAGGAGCGTGACACGTGGCCTAAGGGTATTTTCGTAAGTTTCAATCCTTTTTAATTTATCTTTTTTTCCTTGTAAATATCAATTTATTTATTATTTTTGTTTTAACATGTATATTAAATAGGTCTTTATTTATTTAGTTAAATTTTATTTTTAGAATAATTTTATTTCATTTTGTTTATTAATGTTTTAATAGACTTTTATTTTTTAAATAAAAATTAATTTTAAATAGATTATTAAATAATCTTTCTGTTAAAATTTTAATAGTTTAATATAGATTTTATTTAATCTTTAGAATATTTTATTTTTAAAAGATAGTTTTTAAATAGTTTTGTTTTATAGGTTTTTAGAATTAATTAGAGTTATTTAAAGTTTTAAGTTTATTTATTTATTTATTTATTATTTTATTAGAACATTTAGTATTAATTAATTAGGATTTAAATTAATTAAGTTATTACTTTAGTTTAAAATTGATTAAGTTTAGTGAAAATTATCAGTATTAGTTTTTTTTATAGTTAAGTCAGCGTATCAGGTTCATTAACAATCATTAGCCAATTAATCATCATTAACAAGTCAAAACCATCATCTAATCATTCAGTAATCCGCTGCCATGTGTCGTATATAAGGGGACCCCAACACTATTCATCAGCAACCCTAACCGCTCCAAAAGAACCCTAATCAAACCTAACCCTGAGTTGCAGCCATCTCCATCACCTTCCATCTTCGTCCCTTCCAATTTCCGACCAGCACAGCGCCTCACAAAAATTGTTTCATCATCTTCTTCGAGCTCACCACTAACCTTCGAACAAACTATAGTGACAACCTTCACCAAAATCATCAACAACCTTCAAACTTCCCTCTTCAACTTCAATCAATAAACACTCAGTAACCAAA
The DNA here is from genome assembly GCA_963859935.3 of Lathyrus sativus. Lineage (NCBI taxonomy): Eukaryota > Viridiplantae > Streptophyta > Magnoliopsida > Fabales > Fabaceae > Lathyrus > Lathyrus sativus. Next base: position 38,891,453 of record OZ012735.1, read on the forward strand.
CACGAATTCTCAAACTTCCAACCGTAAATCTCACACAAACTCACGAAACCCAACGGACCAACCTCTTGTTCTTCCGTTAAACCACCCAGATTTCAGCATCATCTACCTCTTTCATCGAACCAACTCAAAACCATCCCAGATCCTTCGCCATATACCTTCATTCATAAACCTCTCCTCTGTTCAACCAGAAACACACCCTCAAAACGCCTACCGAAAACCCCATACGCTTCCACCAAACCCAATCAAACTTCAAACGAAGCTTTCGTAACCCGTTTTTCACCCATCTACGAACCAACATTCACCATCCCTCAACCTTCTTCAGACTTCACCCCATTTCTTCTTCGTAAAATAGAAATAAAAAAATAACATTGATGAACAAACTTCAAATCTCACAACATCAATTTCTTCAACCATACCTTTTTCGAACCAAACAACACCCTTCACCAAATTATTTTGAATCTTCTTCAACTTTTCCTAATCTTCTTCAGACTTCACCCCATTTCTTCTTCGTAAAACAGAAATAAAAAAATAACATTGATGAACAAACTTCAAATCTCACAACATCAATTTCTTCAACCATACCTTTTTCGAACCAAACAACACCTTTCACCAAATTATTTCGAATCTTCTTCAACTTTTCCTAATCTTCTTCCCCAACCTTCATCAAAACACAGTGACATACCGACAACAGAACCCACAAACCGTTCATCCATCCCCTTTCAGCTTCTCTCATCTTCATCAATCTTTAATCAAACCCATAAAATTGACAGAAATGAACCAGAAAAAAAAACCAAATTGGGAGAAAGAGATGAAGTAGAGAAAGTAAATCTGAGAAAACCAAGTGGACCGTGAAACCCGAATCAAACGTAAGAATCAAGCGGAGTGAGTGCGGAAACAAAGCCAAACGTGGAGATGAAATCGGAGTGATCGAGATCGAAACGAAGAAGTGGAAGGTCGGATGAAGTGATTTATCTCTAATTTGTTTTGATTTTGAGAGAGATCAGAGGTTTGAGTTGTTTATCATTGTGTTAGGCTGTTGGCAATGTTAGTTGCCGTTGTGTGTTCTTTCACTTTTTTTTAGGGATTAAGTTTGGGTGATGGGCCTTTGATAGACCCATGTGATCCCAGGCTTTGTTGGTTTTTTTGTACCACCACCCAACATTCACACCCCCATCCGGGTTTATTGAGAGGTGATGGGCTTAGCCCAAGTGATCCTCTCCACTTCATCATGTTTATACCTTTGTTTTTATTCATACCCCCACTGTTTTTTTATTTTAATTTTAGTTTATTAGCAATTTTTTTATAGATTTTATGTATATATTATTATTATTATTATTATTATGTATTATTTAATTTTGTTTTATTTTGTAAATATTTTTATATATTAATATCTTTTTCATTTCTTTAGATTTATTTTGTATATTTATTTCTTTAGAGTTTTTGTGTATATAATATTAAGAAGCTTATATTTTCTATTTTAGAAGTTGATCTTATTTCGCATTTGTCATTGGGCTTTTGTCCCATTTTCATTTGTTTTGGTCGATGACGAGACCACCTTCGATTCTCCGTCAAATTATTGATGAGAAATGAAGGATCCGAGACCGATTTTTCTTTCTCCTTTCTTATTCCGACTTTATTTTATTTGTCGCTTTATTGGGTCAATGACGAGATCACCACCGTTTAGCCGTCAAATTATTGGCGTGAAACAAAGGATACGAGACCACCTTCTTCTTCCGATTTTATTTCGATTTTTGGATCGATGAAGTCTTTTATTCGTAAGCGTCGTGTATGAAAGTTGATAACCTTCTCGATTTCAAATCTATGGGGAATGACCATTGAGGTCATTTTCCTTTCTTTGGGATCGTGATAGGCTACCTTCGATTAATCGGCATTATATTTGCGATTAATATGAGATCCCATTCTTTCGTGTCCCGATTCGATTCACTAAATTGACGACTAACTTTAATTTCCGTCAAATATTATTGTGGATATTATTGTTATATTATCTTGCCATATTATTATTGTCATATCATATTTATTCATTCTCATTCACCCATATTCGAAAACACCTAAAAAATTATCGAAACTCCTAAAAGCCAAATTGATGGGTTGTTGGATCATTGGTTATTTGCAGGTATCCTAATTTTGAGTCGTGCCTGACTTTGCTCAAGGCGTAGTTTAGGACACAATGCACACACACGGCTTTCTCTTGGGCTACCTTACAATGAGACCCCTTTATTTCGTGCAATCCCGTGTAACTTACTTGTACCCCTCTCCCATTCCGATGTATGTTTCACATTTCTTTGATTATCAGTTTATCTCCTAGGAGCACCCATTAGGGCTAGAGCGGATCAAACTATTTTCAAACTAATTCTTGATTCGTCATCGAGCCACTTTCAAATCCCTCGTAAGTCGAGTGCTCATACGCATTCGCCATCAACCTATTACAACTCGACCCTTGATGTGTAAGTCAAGTCGGTCCCTTTTTTTTCAAACCTTTTCATTTCCAACACGCTTTGCACGCGATAATGAGTCAAACCCTTGATCCAACGTCAAGCGGATTTTCGAAACAAACCATCAATCAATTAACAACTATTTAATTCTTTTCAAGGTGTAAAGAGTGGGTTCAAGTCTTTGATCTTGCTTTCAGTTGTTTGGATGTGAGTTATCTTATTCGTGTGTGAGCAATTGATGCCTTTAAATAACATTAACAACTCGACAACATTCAACCATCTCCAACTACTCATACTTTCACTCACCTTTCAAGCAACTTTCTTTTCACGATGAAAAAGAGAGTGTTCCAAGTCTTTGGTTCGCTCTCCCAATTACTTGGGTCCGAGAAGTCTTTCTTAAGCTTCAAGTAATTGTCATCCGACCAATCTCATCATTTCAAACACCATTCAAACACAACTTCCTTCACGATGAAAAAGAGAGTGTTCCAAGTCTTTGGTTCGCTTTTCCAATTACTTGGGGTCCGAGAAGTCTTTCTTAAACTTCAAGTAATCGCCATCAGTTTCAACCTCACCCATTCAAACATAACCTTCTTCAAGATGAAAAAGAGAGAGCTCCAAGTCTTTGGTTCACTCTCCTGATTACTTGAGTCCAAGAAGTCTTTCTTAAGCTTCGAGTAATCGTCATCCGTACCCACCTTCAAACTCAATTCAATCCAGTTTCTTTCGTGGTCGTTACCACGAACTACGACTGCTCTGATTCTTCATTCTCGTCTAAATGTAAGATACGTAGGCACAAAATTGCGATGATCTTGGCGAGCACACTTCTATCTTCCTCCATTATTCCGCCTCCCCATCCTTTCCCGTAGTCAAACTACGACGCTCTGATTTCTCATTCTCGCCCGAATGAGCATACGTAGGCACAAGGGACCCAATCCTTGGCGAGCACCCTATCCTCTAATCATCCTTTTTCCCCTAGTGTCTTTATCCCTTTTAGTACCGTTTAGTGTTTAGTAGTGAGAAGAGAAGAATTAAGTTTAGCTAACATCCATCACAACTCGAATTAAGAGGTTCCCGTTGAGTACAACGGACGTGAGGGGTGCTAATACCTTCCCCTCGCGTAACCGACTCCTGAACCCAAGAATATGGTTGCGACGGCTGTGTTCCTTCTGCTTTTTTGAGGTTTTCTCGATATTTTCCTCTCCCGTTCATTCGGGAAAAATAAAGTTCGATGGCGACTCTGTCGAACCGCATTTCCGGGTCTTTTGCGCGAGGGTCGTGTTTCCAAATTATCTCTAATGATTTTTCGAGGTGTGACAGGTGGCGACTCTGCTGGGGACTATTGCTCCATGCGAGAGAGAGTCAAGCCTATCTTAGTTCGAGTTGTTAGCTTGTGGTCTTTTATTTTCTTCTCGTTTTTTTTTGGTATCCTGATCTCTGTTACTCGTGCTTGTGGCATTGTTGGGTTATTCTACTTATGGTTACTTTGTGAGATGGCTCTACACCCGAGTCCGAGTAAAACCCTAGGATTAGGATGGTCGTTGTGTAGTGGAGACTTGCATGGAGTCTTTCACGTTGAGTTGAAGCAAAAACCCCGATTGGAGTAGATTCCTTGGAGATATTGTTGTTGTGGTGAGTCTTTGCCATGTCAATAATGTTTTTGAGCTTGAGTCTTTGATCCCAAGGACCATTGACCGTTTTATCCATGGTGGTTGGTAGTGTTATTTATTTGTGGATTAATACTAACGCCCCAATCAGATGAGATCCCTTGAACGTATTGCTTCCTTACAGTAATATTTTCAACCTCGACCTATGACTCTGAGAACCTTTTCTAGAACCCATGTGTCGATGGTTGTGTAGTTGATGCCTCCGAGAAGTCTTTCTCGCGTGGAAGATATGAGAACCTCACTTAGAGGAGATTATTTTGAGGATATTATCGTCGTGATGAGGCTTTGTCATGGCTGTAATATCTTTGAAAGATATCCATGACTCTAGGCACCTACCCGTTTTAGAATCCTACCTGTGGGGTTTTTTAAGCAGTGACTGTGATCCTTGAACCGTTCACCCGGCTAATATCAGAATGGTTTGAAACTGTGATCCTGCAATCCTGGATCTTGCATCTTGCATTGCATATCATTTGCATTGCATCTAATCTGTTGTGCATCTTGCATTTTCTTTCCTTCAGCAGTTTCTCATGTTTCTCTTTCCTTCTTATCCAGTAAATCAAGTTGATTCCTCGACACCAGTACCCAACTAGAGCCAATACAAGACGAATGATGGAGCAGATTCAGCAAGATCAAGCTTCCTTCAGGGAAGAGTTGGATTCTGTCAAAGGAAAGATTGACCAGATCATCGAAGCCATCATCACAGCCAGAAGAGAGGAGGAACAGCGTGAAGCTGCTGCCATCGTCAACAACAATGGTCAAGGACAAAGGTCTACCGCCAGACCTTCGGTTCCAATTCCAAATCCTTATGGGATTCCATTGAACTTCACTAATGCATCCGAAGGAAACACTTCTCAGCCAATCCCATCGCCCGAAGTTACCATTGGAGCTGTCCCGCAGGCCCAGCCTACTGTCGTGCAGATCCCAGTTCCTCATACCGAAGATACTCTGATGGATCAGTATGACGATGTTCAAAACTATCATGCTGCTATCCCTATTACCAATCCTGTTGCTGCTCAGGATTCAGAAGCCATAAAGATGTGCCGAGATATAACCGAGAAACTCCGAATCATGGAGGGGCACAATTCAAATTTTTTCAGTGCTTTGGAACTATGCTTGGTGCCTGATGTTGTCATTCCTCTAAAGTTCAAGGTGCCCGAATTTCCGAAGTACAAAGGTCTCAGTTGCTCAAACATTCATCTGAAGATGTACTGTCGCAAGATGGTTGCCTATGCCAGAGACGAAAAACTCATGATTCATTGCTTCCAGGACAGTTTGTCTGGGCATCACTCGAATGGTATACGTAGTTAGAACGTAAAAGTGTACGTACTTGGGCCGAGCTAGCAGATGCATTTGTCAAGCAATACAAGTATAACACTGATCTCGCTCCAAACCGTACTCAGCTTCAAAGTATGACTCAGAAGGACAACGAATCTTTCAAGGAGTACGTGCAACGATGGAGAGAGCTAGCCGCAAGGGTGCATCCACCTTTGGTTGACCGTGAACTAATCAACATTTTCATGGGTACCTTGCAAGGCCAATACTACGAGAAACTGGTCGGTAGTGTCTCAGCTGGATTCTCTGACTTGGTGATTGTTGGGGAAAGAATTAAAGAAGGTCTGAAGAGCGGAAAGATTCAAGGAGGTTCTAACAGCCAAGCTAATGCTAAGAAGCCTTTCATTAGGTAAAAGAAGAAAGAGGGCGAAGCAAATGCCATCTCTGTGCAGAAAGGGAAATCTTCTCAACAAGCTCCCGCTCCTATGCCTTATCAAATGCCTTATTATCCATATCCATATGTTGCTGCTACGCAATACGCTCCAATGCCTTATCATCCAGCTGTTCAAGCAGTGCAAGCTCAGATGCCACAACAACAGGCTCCTCAGCAACGAGCCTACAACCAACAAGGATATCAGTATCCTCCTCAACAACAACAACTGCAGAATGCTCAACAAAAGCAAGGTGCTCACCAACAGCGGCAGTAGAGGACATGGAGGCCAGATAGAGTTTTTGATCGCCTGTCAATGACATATGCTAGTATCTTTGCTCAGTTGATGGAGAAGAAAGCTATCATTCCTAGAGATTTGGCTCCCCAAACTGTCATTCCTGCCGACTATGATGTAAATGCTCATTATGAGTTTCATAAGGGCGCTCCAGGTCACACCATTGAGAACTGCAGGGCTTTCAAGCACAAGGTTCAAGACATGATTGACAAGGATGCTATCAACTTCAATGGGAAGTCTCCAAATGTCATCAATAATCCGATGCCACCAGCCAACTAGTGCTAACATCAGATCAAGTCCAGTCAAGTCCATTCTCTGAAGAAGGTCGTCGTGTTGCCATTTCATCTTTCGCATTTCTCATATTTTGTCTTTATTTGTTTAAGTACTGTATTGCTTTGAACAATTGCCATTTCATATTTGGTTTTCATTAATGTATCGTTTATGCATGTTTTGAATTAGTTCTATCATATTCACTCATTTTTCACTTAACACTGACACATTTTTTTTTCACTTCACTCTGTCCACTATTATTTAGCATGAGTTGAGGGAGGATGATGAAAACGAGATACCCATAATTGCAAACCGTATGCTTTCAAACAGAATCTCGTTAATGATGTACAAGCATTGCTTCAATTCCCCAAACACTGGAGATATAAGGAGTTAATCCCTAGTAAACCACTTCGAGCCTAGAAGTAGTAGTTTCCTTCGGATATTCAAACCCTTACACTCAACCTGGGGCAGAGTAGTGTTCAGTTAATCCAATCCCGCATTCGAACCAACAAAGCAAAATCCAAAAGTCGGTTGTTCATCAAAGGCCCATGGTATGGCAGTCACAATCCTCCAACAAAATTAAAAAAAAAATCAAAAGCCTGATAAGTCAAACACCTCAGAGAGAACTTCTGCAAAATCAAGACAATCCCGATGGATCTGACAAACAAAATCAATCCATGCAAAAGTTAAGGTTTAAAAATAAAAGCAAAAGAAGACCCCGAAACCCTCAACAAAAAACAAAATAAGATTCAGTGGCCACCCAAAATCAAAAGGGGCACTGAAATCCATCAAAATAAGGTGACTGCCACATCGAGCAAACCTTGGACCTTCAAGTTTACATTGCCAAGACAAGTGCAGAATTAACTGAGCGTAGGAATGAAGATCATTAAGAAGAAGGGGTGGGTACAAATCATACTTTGAGCCTAATATCCTTTGTTTCATAACCGCGAACCAGACCATGTTACAACCTTCGAAAGACCTAATTAAGGCGAGGTTTATTCTGAAAGCATACTATCGCAAGTCTGCGTAACCTGACTCCTCACATGATTGCTAATCGTCGACATTGGTGTTATTATCCTTGCTATATCTTTCACGCACCAATTAAAATTAGCACAACGTCTGGACTAACAGTTCATTCGTCTCACTATCACGACACTCCAATAAATGACACTCTTTTTCGAAACTTTCATTGAGCCTTGCATTAATATTACCATTTATGAATGTACAATTTTAATTGCAAAGCAGTGCTAGGTATTCAAGGACACTCCAACAAGGGGCAATCAAGGAGGAACTTGACTACCAGTGGTTGACACGAAGCAAGGTTACCTCAAAATCCACAAGCTGGGGCAAATCATTCAAATAGCCCGAGCAAGGGCAAGCCATATCAAATCATCAAAGTTCAGCTTCAACTTCAGAATTGGTTAATCTGGGGATGACCAGTTAACAAGTTCAAACTGGGACAAGTCCAAATCATCCTAATCATCAAGTAGAATTGCAACCTTCTCTGAAGCAAATTCACAACCACCAAGTACCCAGACTTGGGGCATCCAGAGCATCATTTTCTACTTCAATCGTGGCGTCTTCAGAAAATTGCGTGTCGAGGAAGTCAATCCCTCCCACCACCCAAAGTCCAATCTGCATTGGCAACTACCAAAAGTCCACCACATTGGCGTCTCCACCTGCATTTCCAATTACCCGTCTGCAATCATATGCATCATACGCATCTCATTCGCTACCATAAGCATCTTTCATCATATGCATACCTAAATCATATCATACTTCCCCAGCTCTTGCATCTCCGCGCGTCAGCATTTGCACTTACATTCGTTATGGAACATCATTTACATCCAGCATTAGCATATGCAAGTCAAGATCCAGGATCAATCTCGAAGATTTCCAAGACCATCATCAGCCCAGTCAGGGGCATTCTCCGCAAGAATGTGGGTTTCTCCCACAAAATTCAAGAGCTTCAAAGCAATCATCAGCCCAGTCAGGGTCATTTTTATAAGTTGTGGGTTCCTCCCACGAACTTCAAGGTTTCCAAAGCCATCATCAGCCCAGTCAAGGGCATTTTTGCAAGATTGTGGGTTTCTCCCACAAAATTTTGAAGACTTTCAAAGCAAGATTCAGCCCAGTCAGGGGCATCTTTTTCAAGACCATGAGTATCTCCCATGACATATTTCAACCTCGTGGTTGATTCGATCTTCAAGTCAACATACAGCCTAGCCAGGGGCATATCATTCAAGACCGTGGGTGTTCCTCCACGAAGTTGTTCACCCTTTTGTTGGGAAAATCCAAGAATTTTAATCCAAGATTCAGCCTAGACAAGGGCATCTTCAGCAAAGCCGTGAGCGTTCCTCACGAAATTGTTCAACCTTTTGTTGACTAAGACAAGATTTCAAAGACAAACTCAGCCCAGGCAAGGGCATCCTCTTCAGAATTCATGGGCGTAACCATGAAATCATTTCAACAAAATTATGATCTCCAAGCAAGACGGTGAGTGTACCCCGTTATTTCATTTCAATCCAATCTTCCTCTTGGGTGTTCCTCAATGATTAGTGTTCAGCAAGCGTGACCATTGTCAATTGCCTTACTATCATCCTTTTGGTGATAGCCGAACTTCGTCAGTTTTACCTAGACTGCATCCTTTTGGTGTTGGTGACCTTCAATTTGTGTCGTTCTATCATCCTTTTGGTGATAGCAACCTGTGTGTGTGTTTCTCTCCGTCATCCTTTTGGTGGGGGGTCTATCATCTAGTTAATGGTAGATTGTGTGATAGTGTTTGTCCTATCATCCTTTTGGTGGTAGTGGCCGATGTGAGTTTCGCTCCATCATCCTTTTGGTGGGGGTCTGTCATCTAGTTTGATGTCAGATTGTGCGATAGTGTTTGTCCTATCATCCTTTTGGTGGTAGTGGCCGGTGTGAGTTTCGCTCCGTCATCCTTTTGATGGGGGGTCTATCATCTAGTTTGATGTCAGATTGTACGATAGTGTTTGTCCTATCATCCTTTTGGTGGTAGTGGCCGGTGTGAGTTTCGCCCCGTCATCCTTTTGGTGGGGGGTCTGTCATCTGGATTGGTGTAAGATTGTGCGATAGTGTTTGTCCTATCATCCTTTTGGTGGTGGTGGCCGGTGTGAGTTTCGCTCCGTCATCCTTTTGGTGGGGGGTTTGTCATTTGGATTGGTGTCAGATTGTGCGATAGTGTTTGTCCTATCATCCTTTTGGTGGTAGTGGCCGGTGTGAGTTTCGCTCCGTCATCCTTTTGGTAGGGGGTCTGTCATCTGGATTGATGTCAGATTGTGCAATGGTGTTTGTCCTATCATCCTTTTGGTGGTAGTGGTCGGTGTAAGTTTCGCTTCGTCATCCTTTTGGTGGGGGTCTGTCATTTGAATTGGTGTTAGATTGTGCGATAGTGTTTGTCCTATCATCCTTTTGGTGGTAGTGGCCGGTGTGATTTTCGCTCTGTCATCCTTTTGGTGGGGGTCTGTCATCTGGATTGGTGTCAGATTGTGCGATAGTGTCGTTCTATCATCCTTTTGGTGATAGCAACCTGTGTGTGTGTGAGTTTCGCTCCGTCATCCTTTTGGTGGGGGGTCTTTCATCTAGTTTGATGTCAGATTGTGCGATAGTGTTTGTCCTATCATCCTTTTGGAGGCAGTGGCCGGTGTGAGTTTCGCTCCGTCATCCTTTTGGTTGAGGGGGGGTCTGTCATCTAGTTGATGGTAGATTATACGATAGTGTTTGTCCTATAATCCTTTTGGTGGTAGTGGCCGGTGTGAGTTTCGCTCCGTCATCCTTTTGGTGGAGGGTCTGTCATCTAGTTGATGGTAGATTGTGCGATATTGTTTGGTGTGAGTTTCACTCTGTCATCCTTTTGGTGGGGGGTCTGTCATAGTCATTATTGTCAGATTGTGCGAGTGTGTTTGCTCTATCATCCTTTTGGTGGTAGTAGCCATGTGTGTTTCATCCCATCATCCTTTTGATGATGACAACCTTTTTCCAGTTACTTATAGTTTACTTCGAGGTTTACATTTTCAAATATTTCAACTCCCAAGCATCTCTTTTCTTTCGGACAAATTCAGGGTTTTCTTCATATCTAATTGACTTCTACCTCAGGAAAATGAACGTTGCAGCAGTTCATTTCCCTAGGTTTAAGCCAATTAGATAGGGACATCTGTCATACCCTAAATTTGTCCTACCCATTTGTAAATATTTTCACATTTTTTTTCTATTTTGCATTTTTTATTTAATCTCGTGTCGTTTAGACACGTGTCCACTCCCGATTGGGCGTTCTTCAAATCTCGACTTTTTTCCCCCAATAAGAGCGTGACATGTGGCCTAAGGGTATTTTCGTAAGTTTCAATCCTTTTTAATTTATCTTTTTTTTTCTTGTAAATATCAATTTGTTTATTATTTTTGTTTTAACATGTATATTAAATAGGTCTTTATTTATTTAGTTAAATTTTATTTTTAGAATAATTTTATTTCATTTTATTTATTAATGTTTTAATAGATTTTTATTTTTTAAATAAAAATTAATTTTAAATAGATTATTAAATAATCTTTCTGTTAAAATTTTAATAGTTTAATATATATTTTATTTAATCTTTAGAATATTTTATTTTTAGAAGATAGTTTTTAAATAGTTTTGTTTTATAGGTTTTTAGAATTAATTAGAGTTATTTAAAGTTTAAAGTTTTTTTTATTTATATATTATTTTATTAGAATATTTAGTATTAATTAATTAGGATTTAAATTAATTAAGTTATTACTTTAGTTTAGAATTGATTAAGTTTAGTGAAAATTATCAGTATTAGTTTTTTTGGAGTTAAGTCAGCGTATCAGGTTCATTAACAATCATTAACCAATTAATCATCATTAACAAGTCAAAACCATCATCTAATCATTCAGTAATCCGCTGCCATGTGTCGTATATAAGGGGACCTCAACACTATTCATCAGCAACCCTAGCCGTTCCGAAAGAACCCTAATTAAACCTAACCCTGAGTTGCAGCCATCTCCATCACCTTCCATCTTCGTCCCTTCCAATTTCCGACCAGCACAGCGCCTCACAAAAATTGTTTCATCATCTTCTTCGAGCTCACCACTAACCTTCGAACAAACTACAGTGACAACCTTCACCAAAATCATCAACAACCTTCAAACTTCCATCTTCAACTTCAATCAATAAACACTCAGAAACCAAACACAAATTCTCAAACTTCCAACCTTAAATATCACACAAACTCACAAAACCCAGCGGACCAACCTCTTGTTCTTCCGTTAAACCACCCAGATTTCAGCACCATCTACCTCCTTCATCGAACCAACTCAAAACCATCCCAGATCCTTCGCCATAAACCTTCATTCATAAACCTCTCCCCTGTTCAACCAGAAACACACCCTCACAACGCCTACTGAAAACCCCAAACGCTTCCATCAAACCCAATCAAACTTTAAACGAAGCTTTCGTAACCCGTTTTACATCCATCTACGAACTAACATTCACCATCCCTCAACCTTCTTCAGACTTCACCCCATTTCTTCTTCGTAAAACAGAAACAGAACAATAACATTGATGAACAAACTTCAAATCTCACAACATTAATTTCTTCAACCATACTGTTTTCGAACCAAACAACACCCTTCACCAAATTATTTCAAATCTTCTTCAACTTTACCTAATCTTCTTCCCTAACCTTCTTCAAAACACAGTGACATACCCACAACAGAACCAACAAATCGTTCATCCTTCCCCTTTCACCTTCTCTCATCTTCACCAATCTTTAATCAAACCCATAAAATTGACAGAAATGAACCAAAAAAGAAACCAAACTGGGAGAAAGAGATGAAGTAGAGAAAGTAAATCTGAGAAAACCAAGTGGACCGTGAAACCCGAATTAAACTTAAGAATCAAGCGGAGCGAGTGCGGAAACAAAGCCAAACGAGGAGATGAAATCGGAGTGATCGAGATCGAAACGAAGAAGTGGCAGGTTGGATGAAGTGATTTATCTCTGATTTGTTTTGATTTTGAGAGAGATGAGAGGTTTGAGTTGTTTATCGCTGTGTTAGGCTGTTAGCAACGTTGGTTTCCGTTGTGTGTTCTTTAACTTTTTTTTAGGGATTAAGTTTGGGTGATGGGCCTTTGGTAGGCCCATGTGATCCCAGGCTTTGTTGGTTTTTTGTACCACCACCCAACATTCACACCCCCATCCGGGTTTATTGAGAGGTGATAGGCTTAGCCCAAGTGATCCTCTCCACTTCATCATGTTTACACCTTTGTTTTTATTTCATACCCCCCACTGTTTTATTTATTTTAATTTTAGTTTATTAGCATTTTTTTAGATTTTATGTATATATTATTATTATTATTATTAATTATATAATTTTGTTTTATTTTGTAAATATTTTTATATATTAATATCTTTTTCATTTCTTTAGATTTATTTTGTATATTTATTTCTTTAGAGTTTTTGTGTATATAATATTAAGAAGCTTATATTTTCTATTTTAGAAGTTGATCTTATTCCGTATTTGTCATTGGGCTTTTGTCCCATTTTCATTTGTTTTGGTCGATGACGAGACCACCTTCGATTCTCCGTCAAATTATTGATGAGAAATGAAGGATCCGAGACCGATTTTTCTTTCTCCTTTCTTATTCCGACTTTATTTCATTTTTCGCTTTTTTGGGTCGATGACGAGATCACCACCGTTTAGCCGTCAAATTATTGGCGTGAAACAAAGGATTCGAGACCACCTTCTTCTTCCGATTTTATTTCGATTTTTGGATCGATGATATCTTTTATTCGTAAGCGCCGCGTATCGAAGTTGATAACCTTCTCGATTTCAAATCTATGGGGAATGACCATTGGGGTCATTTTCCTTACTTTGGGATCGTGATAGGCTACCTTCGATTAATCGACATTATGTTTGCGATTAAGACGAGATCCCATTCTTTCGTGTTCCGATTCGATTCACTAAATTGACCACTAACTTTAATTTCCGTCAAATATTATTGTGGATATTATTGTTATATTATCTTGCCATATTATTATTGTCATATCATATTTATTCATTCTCATTCACCCATATTCGAAAACACCTAATAAATTATCGAAACTCCTAAAAGCCAAATTGGTGGACTGTTGGATCATTGGTTATTTGCAGGTATCCTAATTTTGAGTCGTGCTCGACTTTGTTCAAGGCGTAGTTTAGGACACAATGCACACACGGCTTTCTCTTGGGCTACCTTACAACGAGACCCCTTTATTTCGTGCAATCCCATGTAACTTACTTGTACCCCTCTCCCATTCCGATGTATGTTTCACATTTCTTTGATTATCAGTTTATCTCCTAGGAGCACCCATAGGGACTAGAGCGGATCAAACTATTTTCAAACTAATTCTCGATTCGTCATCGAGCCACTTTCAAACCCCTCGTAAGTCGAGTGCTCATACGCATTTTCCATCAACCTATTACAACTCGACCCTTGATGCGTAAGTCAAGTCAGACCCTTTTTTTCAAACCTTTTCATTTCCAACACGCTTTGCACGCGATAATGAGTCAAACCTTTGATCCAACGTCAAGCGTATTTTCGAAACAAACCATCAATCAATTAACAACTATTTAATTCTTTTCAAGGTGTAAAGAGTGGGTTCAAGTATTTGATCTTGCTTTCGGTTGTTTGGATGTGAGTTATCTTATTCGTGTGTGAGCAATTGATGCCTTTAAATAACATTAACAACTTGATAACATTCAACCATCTCCAACTACTCATATTTTCACTCACCTTTCAAGCAACTTTCTTTTCACGATGAAAAAGAGAGTTTTCCAAGTCTTTGGTTCACTCTCCCGATTACTTGGGTCCGAGAAGTCTTTCTTAAGCTTCAAGTAATTGTCATCCGACCAATCTCATCATTTCAAACACCATTCAAACACAACTTCCTGCACGATGAAAAAGAGAGTGTTCCAAGTCTTTGGTTCACTTTCCCGATTACTTGGGGTCCGAGAAGTCTTTCTTAAGCTTCAAGTAATCGTCATCAGTTCCAACCACACCCATTCAAACATAACCTTCTTCAAGATGAAAAGGAGAGAGCTCCAAGTCTTTGGTTCACTCTCCCAATTACTTGGGTCCGAGAAGTCTTTCTTAAGCTTCGAGTAATCGTCATCCGTACCCACCTGCAAACTCAATTCAATCTAGTTTCTTTCATGGTCGTTACCACGAACTACGACTGCTCTGATTCTTCATTCTCGTCTGAATGTAAGATACGTAGGCACAAGATTGCAATGATTGTGGCGAGCACACTTCTATCTTCCTCCATTATTCTGCCTCCCCATCCTTTCCCGTAGTCGAACTACGACGCTCTGATTTCTCATTCTCGTCCGAATGAGCATACGTAGGCACAAGGGCCCCAATCCTTGGCGAGCACCCTATCCTCTAATCATCCTCTTTCCCCTAGTGTCTTTATCCCTTTTAGTACCGTTTAGTGTTTAGTAGTGAGAAGAGAAGAATTAAGTTTAGCTAACATCCATCACAACTCGAATTAAGAGGTTCCCGTTGAGTACAACGGACGTGAGGGGTGCTAATACCTTCCCCTCGCGTAACCGACTCCCAAACCCAGGAATATGGTTGCAACGACCGTGTTCCTTCCTCTTTTTTGAGGTTTTCTCGATATTTTCCTCTCCCGTTCATTCAGAAAAAATAAAGTTCGGTGGCGACTCTGTCGAACCGCATTTTCGCGCCTTTTGCGCGAGGGTCGTGTTTCCGAATTATCTCTTATGATTTTTCGAGGTGCGACAATATACTCGCACATAGCATGTAGCAGCAAAATTATTTCAATCATAAATTAACATAATGAAAGCCCCATGATCAACTCATTCATAATCATCACTTAGGCATAGAAGTCGATACTCCATATAATTCAAATAAAAATAAACAAAATAAATTAGAGTACATAAAGTATCTCTCAAAACATGAATCAAAACGTTTCTAGTGGTACATGATCAGAACATGATGCAACCCAATATAAATAGAAAAACTAAAACAAGCTACTCCAACGGCTACCTCGCGCTAGAAGCAACTCCATTCCTCGGTACCTGAGCGATATCGTATAAAACATCATTCCAGCAGAAGGGTGAGAATTCACATAATTATCGAAATCATAAGATAATATATAATTTAAGGCATACAAGCATAATCACAATTACTCTCACACTTCAAAATTTTCATCAACATAGTATTACTCAAGTAACCATACCATTCATAAGTGCATACTTACATTTCCACAATTTCACCAATTCAACAATTCACATAAATATACATAATATCATATTGCAACCAAAGACACCATATGACTTGATGCAAGACTCAAATGCAACTTATGCATGTGATACCAATAACTTGTTATTATTTTTCGGTTTTTAAATTAAACCGGGTCCTTTCCCTATACCAATAACATACAAAAGCCTATTCCCTAAGCTTTCAAACCCTGCTTTAGATTTGAGACAAGTCACTAGTTCCCAAGAAACTAGCAAGCATTGCCTCTTGACAACAAATGATGCATGTGCAAATTCCAAAACCATATGCAATTAATACCATTCCATAATCTTAACATTCACGCATATCTTCAATAATTCATCACACTATAATTACCACACAATTACACATACTTGCATAATTTATGAATCATCCACACACAATTCACTTTCAAATGGTATACAACACATTTTACAATACAATCACGACTGTATTATCATTACAACAAGTAATAACTATCATGAATTTCATGTTGTCACACCTAAATGTACACATAAGTATTTGATAAATTATCCAGAAATAATTTCACAACCGGCGGCAAACAGTACAACAATCTATAATAAAACATATACACAATTGGCTTCCCAAACATATTGGATATAAGCATATTAGGCAACGAGTTCTCTTATATATACTATATTATAGCTCTATTCATTAGCTTTTTGACGCTTCGAACAGGGACCAAAATGGGCTTACGGATCAAAAGTTTTGGCCAAAACGATTTCGACCGAAAACATGAACAGTTGTGACGGATATCATGTAGAATTTTCTGCATTTTTCACCGTTGGAGGCCTTCCAGGCCTCCGATTTTGATTCTGTAAAAACCCAAACTCTCGGAAAATTACAGCTCATCCAATAATGTGATTATCTCAAATAAATTTATAATTTTAACACAATTAAACCATCTAATCATTGTTTTAAGATTATACCTACAACTTTTGATATTGATGGATATATGTTCAATACTCAAAAAAGAAAAAAAAATACACATATAAGGCACACAAACTCATCATATAACAACCACCATGGAAATTAGGGTTTTTTATCCTAAATTTGCTACTACCCATCATACACTATCATACAATCCCATAACCATAGAAAGACTCATTTACCTTGATTTTCTTGGTTTCTTGAGTTTTCTCTTAGGTTCCTCTTTCTCTCCTTAGCCTCATTTCGAACTTCTAACCATATTCTATTTCTTTCTCTTATTTTATAAATTTCACAATTTTCTCATTAGTCTATTAGGCTTACTAACCCACTTTCTCACTTTCTATTCACACCCCTAATATAGGCCATTTACTAATTCTACCAATTCTATATTTTTTCCACCAAATAAAATAAATAAAACAAATCAAATAAATCAATTAATTCAAATAAATCAATTAATTCAAATAAATCAATTAATTCAAATAATTCAATTAAATCAAATATACATAAAATCACTCAATTAATTAATTAATATAATATTATTAAATAAATGATTACTAAAATTGAGGTGTTACAACCCTCCCCCACTTAAAAGATTTTCGCCCTCGAAAATTACCTCAAACGAACATATTAGGATAAGACTCTCTAATCTGACTCTCAAGCTCCCAAGTCACGTTTTTATCCGCTGGTCCTTCCCAAGCTACCTTCACCAAGGAAATCTCTTTACCTCGATGTTGCTTCAACTCTCAATCATCTATCCGTATAGGTGATGTCTCTAGAGTTAGGTTATCTCTCACCTGCACATCATCTACTTGGACTACATGAGACAGATCCGTAATTTATTTCCTCAATTGAGATACATGGAACACAACATGGAGATTAGCAAGTGACGGTGGCAAAGCAACCCGATAGGCCACCTCTCTTATTCTCTGCAAAATCTGATAAGAACCAATAAAACACAGTGTCAACTTACGCGACTTCAACGCTCTACCAACACCAGTTACAGGAGTAACTCGAAGAAATGCATGATCTCCCTCTTGAAACTCAAGTTCTTTCCTCATATTGTCATGATAATTCTTCTGAAGACTCTGAGAAATCTTCATCTTCTCCTGAATCATCTTAATCTTATTAGTAGTCTGCTGGACTATCTCAGGTCCAACCATAATACTCTCTCCCGATTCATACCAACACAATGGCGTCCGACACCTCCTACCATACAAGGCTTCAAACGGTGTCATTTAGTTACTCGAATGGAAACTGTTGTTGTAAGTAAACTTAATCAAAGGCAAGTAATTATCCCAAGCTCTTTCATTTTCCAACATACAAGCTCTCAAAAGATCCTAAAGTGACTGAATCGTCCTCTCAGTCTGACCATCTGTCTATGATGATAAGTAGAACTCAAATGCAACTTCGTACCCAAAACAATTTGCAAACTCTCCAAAAATCTCAAAGTAAACCTCAGATCTCTATCTGACACAATGCTAGACAAAATACCATGCAAACTAACAATCATTTTAATGTACAAGTTCACTAACTCTCCAACGGGTAATCCATTCTCATTGGAATAAAGTGAACAAATTTCTTCAATCTATCCACAATAACCCAAATAGACTCACAATTACTCGGCGTTCTAAGTAAATGTTAGATGCCAAATTTCACTTATTTGATCTATCAAATATTGGCATCTTTCACTCATTTTTATCAAGAAAGTGTAGAAAACCACTCTTGCATTGTTTGGTTTGCAATATATTGTGAAAATCTCTTGGTACCTTTGATTTGTGTGCTATTGTGCAAAAACTAGGCACAAAATAAATATAAATTAAAACACAAGAAATATGACAAAGAAATCAAGACAGCATGCAAACAACAAAATGATGTCATGCTCGCTAGGCGAGCAGGTAGCGAAGCTCTAGCGAAGAAAACCAGTCATGCTCGCTAGGCGAGCAGGTAGCGAACACTCCCAGACTTGGACAGAATCAAAAGGACCAAAAGTTCGCTAGGCGAAATCAGAGCGAAGGCTTCGCTAGCTGCTCGTTAGGCGAACATGACAGATCCTGAATGGGTTATTTAAGTGTTTTTAATGCTTTTTAGGTCATAATTCCATATTGTAACATTTTGGAACATCAAAACTTATCTCTCTTCATTTTTTAGAGAGAGAAACACAAAACCCTAAGAGGGAGGAGGTAAGATCTTTGATCTCTTGTTAGGGTTTGATGTAATCTTTTGATACCTTATGTATTTCATCTAATTTATATTTCTGAACTAGTTTGGATTCTCTTTTGATTGATTATCTTTGATTATGTATTTGTGGGTCTTGACAAAACCATTTCACATCTTTGATCTTAGATTTTCTTCTATCAATGAACAAACTTTTGACATGGTTTTGAAGTTGATATTCATTTTATCTTTTATGGTGTTGTGTTGATTAAGTAGCATGGGTAGAATCAATATGATATTATGTGTGTATGTGATAATAGTGATGAAGAATGATGTTCATAACAATTTTGGCGGATTAGATGAATACATGTAAAAAGGGTTAAGTGTGTGTACGTATTTTGATCATTGTGTTTTATGCGAAACAATCGTTTATCCGATATGGGTGTCGTCTTTGTTTACCTGTTTATCTTTGATTTTAATCGTGATAGAGATATACTTTTCAGATCTGGATCTAGGATGATTACCTGTTAGGTCCTAAATGCTAGAGATAGGTTTAGGCTTAACATTTGTGTGAGTATCAGTTTGTAATGCTCTGTGTTGTGTTTTTGTTGGATGAGAGATCACCAATGAGACAACATGGTTGTTCTCTCGACGCTGCGTTAGATATAAGCTTTGTCGTGGGTGATACGTAAGGGTATTAGACGAATGATTGCGTTGTGTTTAATTTGATCAGAAGAATGCATATGTTATCAATTGATGAAATCCAATCTCAACAAGGCTCTGTTTATATTTCAGTCTTTATTTTTTATTTTCTGTTTTTATCTATGGTTCCTTGATCCCTTTTAAACCAAAACTTTTGAACAATAAGCTTAGAAGCGTAGAGGCCGTTGAACGGTGTTCATATCGCACTAATCCCTGTGGAGACAATAAAACTGGGTACTTAATATTTTTTGCTTGCTGCTTTATACCATCAACAAAATGGCGTCGTTGCTGGGGATTGGTGTTGAGATTTTGAAGTGCATTGCAATGGTTCTATGTTTTTAAGCTTTGTATATTTTGTATATATTTGTTTCTTTTATGTTTTTTCTAGTGTGTTCAGGAATGACGAAAACTCCTTCTAGAGTGGTTGCTATCGGTATAAAAGCATTCAATGAAGCTTCGACTGAGTTTGGATGGCGATGATAGTATGAAACAAGTGAATGTTGTTAAGGTACATGGTTTCCTTTGTTTAGAATTTTAGAATGCTTAAGAGCTTAAGTCTTTGTGCAAATGAAATTTGTTCTTTTGGCAACTTGTTTGAATGATTGTTTCACTTAGGACCAAAAACCACAATTTGTGAGAAAGCTTCCATTGTTTACTAACTGCTGGATTTTTGATAAACTTTGTTGATTCGTATGATTCATGCTTTATTTTGTTATCATTGTGAATTTTTGAAAGAATTAGAAATGATCAAGGCACTTATTTTTTATTGAGCACAACCAGTCCAAATACAACTTACCCGTGAGTAGAGAGAATTCGTTAACCCCTTTGAGCCTAAACAATATGAATCTCATTCTTAAATTTGTGAGATTCTAAAAAATTTCTTGAACCCTTGAATTTGTTTTAATTGTCCTCTTTGCCATAAAAAGCCAAGAGCATTCACTTGAGGTTGAGTAAGAGTTAAGTTGGGGTGTATGAGAAAGGAAGATAGTAGGTTGTTATAACTTTTGAAAAATTCAAGCAAGCACCCAAAAAATTGTGTGAATATGAAAAAAGAAAAAAATGAAAAAAAAAAGAGAAGAAAAGAAAAAGAATGCTTGCTTGGAAAAGAAAAATAGTGAAAGAATAAGTTGTGAAATAACGTTTGTGAAGGTTTGCAACTAAGAAACAAATGGAATGAAGTTGAGGTGTGTAAATAACGTGTTCGATGAATCTCTCTTTTGCATCGACAATTTCGTTTCAATGGCCTTAGAAATGTCCCTTGTTTGTAAACCCGACCAACCTACAACCTTAAAGTCCTTAGTGATCTTCTTGCTTCCATATATTCGAGTTTGATTATTAGATTTTTATATGAATTGAATTGATATTGGCATTGTTTGTTAGTTGAGTGAAATTGTCCCCGCGGTTGCAAACGCGTAATTTCTTCAATCCTTATTAAAAAAGGAGAGATATAGTGATTCATTCATGAAACACATAGTTGTTGATTGATGCGTGCTTAATATTTGTTTTAAGAATTTAGTTCTTGTGCATTGTTTGACTCTAAACATTTGAAACCATTGCTTGTTGCATCATTTGTGTTTGAGCCAATTTTATCCATTCTTGGATGAATCTTAATCTTGAGCAAATCCTCTTGTTGCGAAATGAGAGGCATACTTTGCTTGAGGACAAGCAAAAATCTAGTTGGGGCGAGTTGTTAGATGCCAAATTTCACTTATTTGATCTATCAAATGTTGGCATCTTTCACTCATTTTTGTCAAGAAAGTGTAGAAAACCACTCTTGCTTTGTTTGGTTTGCAATATATTGTAAAAATCTCTTGGTACCTTTGATTTGTATGCTATTAAGCAGAAATTAGGCACAAAACAAATGGAAATTAAGACACAAGAAATATGACAAAGAAACCAAGACAGCATGCAAACAACAAAATGCTGTCATGCTCGCTAGACGAGCAGGTACCGAAGCTCTAGCGAAAAAAACCAGTCATGCTTGCTAGGCGAGCATGTAGCGAACACTCCCAGACTTGGACAGAACCGAAAGGACCAAAAGTTTGCTAGGAGAAATCATAGCGAAGTCTTTTCTAGCTGCTCGTTAGGCGAACATGACAGATCCTGAATGGGTTATTTTAGTGTTTTTAATGCTTTTTAGGTCATAATTCCATATTGTAACATTTTCGAACATCAGAACTTATTTCTCTTCATTTTTTAGAGAGAGAAACACAAAACCCTAAGAGGGAGGAGGTAAGATTTTTGATCTCTTGTTGGGGTTTGGATGTAATCTTTTGATACCTTATGTATTTCATCTAATTTATATTTATGAACTAGTTTGAATTCTCTTTTGATTGATTATCTTTGATTATGTATTTGTGGGTCTTGACAAAACCATTTCACATCTTTGATATCAAATTTTCTTCTATCAATGAACAAACTTTTGACATGGTTTTGAAGTTGATATTCATTGTATCTTTTATGGTGTTGTGTTGATTAAGTAGCATGGGTAGGATCAATATGATATTGTGTGGATATGTGATAATAGTGATGAAGAATGATGTTCATAACCATTTGGCGGATTAGATGAATACATGTAAAAAGGGTTAAGCCTATGTACGTATTTTGATCATTGTGTTTTATGTGAAACGATCGTTTATCCGATATGGGTGTCGTCTTTGTTTACCTGTTTATCTTTGATTTGAATCGTGATAGAGATATACTTTTCAGATTTGGATCTAGGATGATTACCTGTTAGGTCCTAAATGCTAGAGATAGGTTTAGGCTTAGCATTTGCATGAGTATCAGTTCGTAATTCTCTGTGTTGTGTTTTTGTTGGATGAGAGATCACCAATGAGACAACATGGTTGTTCTCTCGACGCCGCGTTAGAGATAAGCTTTGTCGTGGGTGATACCTAAGGGTATTAGACGAATGATTGTGCTGTGTTTAATTTGATCAGAAGAATGCATATGTTATCAATTGATAAAATCCAATCCCAACAAGGCTCCGTTTATATTTCAGTCTTTATTTTCTATTTTATAATTTTATCTATGGTTCCTTGAACCCTTTTGAACCAAAACTTTTGAACAATAAGCTTAGAACCGTAGAGGCCGTAGAACGACATTCATATCTCACTAATTCCTGTGGAGACGATAAAATTGGGTACTTAATATTTTTTGCTTGCTGCTTTATACCATCAACAAAATGGCGTCGTTGCCGGGATTGGTGTTGAGATTTTGAAGTGCATTGCAATGGTTCTATGTTTTTAAGCTTTGTATATTTTGTATATATTTGTTTCTTTTTATGTTTTTTCTAGTGTGTTCAGGAATGATGAAAACTCCTTCTAGAGTGGTTGCTATCGGTATAAAAGCATTCAATGAAGCTTCGACCGAGTTTGGATGGCGATGATAGTATGAAACAAGTGAATGTTGTCAAGGTACATGGTTTCCTTTGTTTAGAATTTTAGAATGCTTAAGAGCTTAAGTCTTTGTGCAAATGAAATTTATTCTTTTGGCAACTTGTTTGAATGATTGTTTCACTTAGGACCAAAAACCACAATTTGTGAGAAAGCTTCCATTGTTTACTAACTGCTGGATTTTTGATAAACTTTGTTGATTTGTATGATTCATGCTTTATCTTGTTATCATTGTGAATTTTTGGAAGCATTAGAAATGATCAAGGAACTTGTTTTTTATTGAGCACAACCAGTCCAAATACAACTTACCCGTGAGTAGAGAGAATTTGTTAACCCCTTTGAGCCTAAACAATATGAATCTCATTCTTAATTTTGTGAGATTCTAAAATTTTTCCTGAACCCTTGAATTTGTTTTAATTGTCCTCTTTGCCATAAAAAGCAAAGAGCATTCACTTGAGGTTGAGTAAGAGTTAAGTTGGAGTGAATGAGAAAGGAAGGTAGTAGGTTGTTACAACTTTTGAAAAATTCAAGCAAGCACCAAAAAAATTGTGTGAATATGAAAAAAGATAAAAAAGAAAAAAAAGAGAAGAAAAAGAAAAGAATGCTTGCTTGGAAAAGAAAAATAGTGAAAGAATAAGTTGTGAAATAACGTTTGTGAAGTTTTGCAACTAAGAAACAAATGGAATGAAGTTGAGGTGTGTAAATAACGTGTTCAGTGAATGTCTCTTTTGCATCGGCAATTTCGTTTCAATGGCCTTAGAAATGTCCTTTGTTTGTAAATCCGACCAAGCTACAACCTTAAAGTCCTTAGTGATCTTCTTGCTTCCATATTTTCGCGTTTGATTGTTAGATTTTGTATGAATTAAATTGATATTGACATTGTTTGTTAGTTGAGTGAAATTGTCCCCGCGGTTGCAAACGCGTAATTTCTTCAATTCTTATTCGAAGAGGAGAGATAGAGTGATTCATTCATGAAAAACATAGTTGTTGATTGATGTCTGGCTTAATATTTGTTTTAAGAATTTAGTTCTTGTGCATTGTTTGACTCTAAACATTTGAAACCATTGCTTGTTGCATCATTTGTGTTTGAGCCAATTTTATCCATTCTTGGATGAATCTTAATCTTGAGCAAATCCTCTTGTTGCGAAATGAGAGGCATACTTTGCTTGAGGGCAAGCAAAAATCTAGTTGGGGCGAGTTGTTAGATGCCAAATTTCACTTATTTGATCTATCAAATGTTGGCATCTTTCACTCATTTTTGTCAAGAAAGTGTAGAAAACCACTCTTGCTTTTTTTGGTTTGCAATATATTGTAAAAATCTCTTGGTACCTTTGATTTGTATGCTATTAATTAGAAATTAGGCACAAAACAAATGGAAATTAAGACACAAGAAATATGACAAAGAAACCAAGACAGCATGCAAACAACAAAATGCTGTCATGCTCGCTAGACGAGCAGGTAGCGAAGCTCTAGCGAAGAAAACCAGTCATGCTCGCTAGGCGAGCATGTACCGAACACTCCCAGACTTGGACAGAACCGAAAGGACCAAAAGTTCGCTAGGCGAAATCAGAGCGAAGGCTTCGCTAGCTGCTTGTTAGGCGAACATGACAGATCCTGAATGGGTTATTTAAGTGTTTTTAATGCTTTTTAGGTCATAATTCCATATTGTAACATTTTGGAACATCATAACTTATCTCTCTTCATTTTTTAGAGAGAGAAACACAAAACCCTAAGAGGGAGGAGGTAAGATCTTTGATCTCTTGTTGGGGTTTGGATGTAATCTTTTGAAACCTTATGTATTTCATCTAATTTATATTTGTGAACTAGTTTGGGTTCTCTTTTGATTGATTATCTTTGATTATGTATTTGTGGGTCTTGACAAAACCATTCACATCTTTGATCTCAGATTTTCTTCTATCAATGAACAAACTTTTGATATGGTTTTGAAGTTGATATTCATTGTATCCTGTATGGTGTTGTGTTGATTAAGTAGCATGGGTAGGATCAATACGATAATGTGTGGGTATGTGATAATAGTGATGAAGAATGATGTTCATAACCATTTGGCGGATTAGATGAATACATGTAAAAAGGGTTAAGCGTGTGTACATATTTTGATCATTGTGTTTTATGCGAAACAATCGTTTATCCGATATGGGTGTCATCTTTGTTTACCTGTTTATCTTTGATTTGAATCGTGATAGAGATATATTTTTCAAATTTGAATCGCCTTATGTTTTCACATGTAATGTTTATCGTTCGTTTTCGCAAACAAAATAGTAAAATTAAAAACATAAATGAAAAGCTCTTTGAGTGAAATGAATACTTTATTGATCGAATAACATGTAAATAGGAAGGTTACAATTTGGATGCAATTCCTGAAAAGAGGTAATTATGCAAAAAGTAAAAAGAATATACAAATGTCGGCAATGTGCGAACAGATATCCACCATGTGTCGATTCAGCTATGACCTGTATGTCTTCGATGTTCATAAATGCTCCGCCTTTTGGAAATACTGATTGAACTGACTCCTTCCTTTTGGGATAACCATGTATCAAGATGATTCACAGATCAAATGTAGACCGCAGTCGTTTGCTTTCAAATCCCTAACTTTTTCCTGGATCGCCCTTTTGGGTTTTCAATCCACCGGGACACCCATTTTTGCCAAAGTTGCCTTTTTGGGTTTCCAACTTTGCGAGTTTACTCTTTTTTTCTTTTTATCCCTAATTTTTTTTCCCGAACCTTTTCCTTTTGTGGTTCTTCGGGATGACCTTTTTTTTTTTGCCTGGAATTTTCTTTTTGTTGTCCAACGTGACTCTTTTAAGCAAAGTATTTTTTGACTATGTCTGTATTCACAGGGGACGTAAATTCTTCTCTATCCATAGTTGATATTAATAAGGATCCACCAGAGAAAACCTTCCTTACCACATATGGACCTTCATAGTTTGGAGTCCATTTTCCCCTGTGATCTGTCTGAGGAGGAATGATCCTCTTCAAAACCAAGTCACCTATCTAGAAGCACCGAGGATACACTTTCTGATCAAAGGCTTTCTTCATCCTTCTCTGGTACAACCGACCATGTGTAATGGCTGCCAATCTCTTCTCGTCAATAAGATTCAATTGATTCAACCTGGCTTGCACCCATTCAGCTTCATCAAGCTTCACATTAGCCAACACTCTCAAAGAAGGAATCTCAACTTCTAGTGGTAGGACTGCCTCCATACCATACACTAGTGAGAAAGGAGTTGCCCCTGTTGATGCACGCACCGAAGTATGATAATTGTATAAAGCAAAGGGCAACATCTCATGCAAATCCTTTTTGTTACCATCATCTTCTGTACAATCTTCTTGATATTCTTGTTCGCTGCCTCATTATCGCCATTCATCTTCGGACGATACGGAGAAAAATTGTGGTGTTCAATCTTAAAACCCTGAAACAGTTCCTTTATAATCTTGTTATTCAAGTTTGAACTATTATCAGTAATGATTCTTTCTGGGATACCATAACAATAGATGATGTCCTTCTTTATGAATCGGGCGACTACCTACTTCGTGACATTAGCAAACAATGGCATCCAGAATGAAGGGATGCCCATCAGAGTTAGTTGGCTCAATATTTTCAATCATATCAATGCCCCAAATAGAAAAGGACCAAGGAGATGTCAGCACGTTTAGAGGGGTCAGTGATACATGCACCTTATCAGCATAAACTTGGCATTTATGGCATTTTCTAGCGTATTTGAAACAATCAGATTCCATAGTCATCCAATAATACCCAGCCCTCAATAATTTTCTGGACATTGTATGTACACCAACATGAGTACCAAATGAACCCTCGTGAACCTCTTCCATCAACAGGCTTGCTTCGTGTTCATCAACACAATGCAACAAGACCATGTCGAAGTTTCTCCTGTATAACACATCATCCTTATTTAGATAGAAATTTCCCGTAAACCTCCTCAGAGTCTTCTTATCCTTGTTAGATGCCCCAGATGGGTACACCTGATTCTTGAGAAAGTGCTTGATATCATGATACCATGGCTTGCCATCTGATGCCTCTTCAACTGCAAACACAAAGGCAGGCCTGTTAAGACGCATAATGGTGATTATTGGAGCTTCATTCCAGAAATTTACTTTGTACATTGATGCTAACGTGTCCAATGCGTCTTCCACATGATTCTCAGCCCTAGGCACATGATGGAACTCAACCCTGTCAAAGAAAGGTAGCAGTCTTTTGGCATAATTCTTGTACGACACCAAGTTGGCCTGACGAGTTTCCCATTCTCCTTTAATCTGATTAATGACCAGCATTGAATCCCCATATACATCAAGATTCTTGATCCTCAAATCAATGGCCTCATCCAAACTCATAATGCACGCTTCATATTCCGCTTCATTATTAGTGCAAGAGAATGTCAATTGGGCAGTGAACGGTATGTGGGAACGTAAGGAGTAGTAATGATTTCCCCGATTCTGTTTCCATATGAATTGACAACACCATCAAAAACCAAACTCCACTAAGATCCAATCTTAGGACCCTTGTCAAGAAAAGCCTCATCACAGTCTTTCATCTTCAGAAATACGATATCTTCATTCGGAAATTCAAACTTCATTGGCTGATAGTCTTTAATTGGTTGCTCAACAAGATATTTTGACAGAACACTCCCCTTAATGGCTTTTGGGGAAACATATTGGATATCATATTCTTTCATAACTATTTTCCATTAGGAAATCCTTCCAGAGAGTGCTTGCTTCTCAAACACGTACTTAATCGGATCCATCTTCGATATTAATAGGGTTGTGTGGTTTAACATGTACTGTCTCAAACACTTAACTGCCCAAGCGAGTACGCAACATGTTTTCTCCAACATCAAGTACCTTGACTCACAATTAGTGAACTTCTTACTTAGGTAGTAGATGGCATGCTATTTTTTACCTGTCTCGTTATGCTGACCGAACACACACTCTATTGAGTTCTCAAGAACCGTTAGATACATGATCAAAGGTCTCCCTGCTACTGGAGGCTTGAGTATCAGAGGTTCTTGCAAATACTCTTTTATTTTCTCAAAAGTTTTCTGACAATTTTTATTCCACCTGACCACTTGATCTTCTCTTAACAATTTGAATATAGGCTCACAAGTGGTTGTAAGATGAGAGATGAACCTTTCAATGTAGTTCAATCTTCCTAAGAAACAACGAACCTCTTTTTCCGTCCTTGGCTCAAACATTTCTTGAATAACTTTGATTTTAGCAGGAACTGCCTCAATACCCCTTTCACTCACAATGAAACTCAGAAGCTTTCCAAATCTCACCCCGAAGGTGCACTTATTTGGATTCAACCGCAACTTGAATTTTCTCAACCTTTCAAACAACTTCTGAAGATTGACCAGATGTCCTTCCTCCGTCTATGACTTCGCAATCATATCATAACCATAGACTTCAATCTCTTTTTGAATCATATAATAAAAGTAGTTTTCTCCATGTCCTCTAGGGCCATTTTGATTTTTTTATAGTCAGAGAAGCCACCCATAAAGGAAAACACATAATATTGAGCAGTGTTATCAACCAACACGTCAATATGGGGGTGTGGGAAATCATCTTTAGGGATTGCTCTGTTTAGATCTCTATAATCAACACACATCCTGACATTTTCATCCTTTTTAGGTACAGGAACAATGTTAGCAACCCACGGGGGATAGTTTATGACAGCAAGAAAACTAGCGTACAACTGCTTCTGAAATTCTTCTTTAATCTCGACTGCCATGTCAGGTCTCGTTCTTCTCAATTTCTACTTTACTGATGGACATTCTTCTTTGAGAGGAAATTGGTGTACCACGTTGTGTGTATCCAGCCCGGGCATGTCTTGATAAAGACCAAGCAAAAATATCCATATACTCACGGAGCATTTCAACCAATCTTCCCTTGATACCGTCTTTCAAAGCAGCCCCGATTCTAACCTCTTTCTTATCATCTTCGAGACCTAAATTGATGACTTCAATATCCTCCTAATGATGCAAAATGACCCTTTCCTCTTGCTTTAAAAGTCTGGATAACTCTTTATGAAGTTCACAATCTTCATCAATCTCTTCTTCAGATTGATAAATGGGATTATCAAAGTCATACTAAAGCATAGCTGAATCAAAATCGGTGGAATCTGAGATAAAACAACTGCATGATTGATGTTTTATATTTATTATGAAATTAAACAAACAACACAAACGCATTTCCATTTTTCTATTAATAAATGTAAAATCAAAAAGGAAAAATAGGGATCAAAAATATTTGAATGCGAAAAACGTCCTTTATTTATAATGATAGTGCAAATAAACAAAGAGGCCCTAGAAATGGGTCACTATGTCTTGGGAAGAACGTAGGACTGAACATAATCAAAAACAATGAGAACTACTTTTCATGGGTGATCTGAATGATTTCTTCCGCATTCCAATTGCATAACTTCTAGCCTGGAACACAAGGACGGATCCAAGTATCCATGTCATAATTAATGTCCCTTTCATCGTCATCAATAGCTTGAATTATGTCAAAAATAACTCCACTGCTGGTGAATCTGACAGGTCCCCTGTACTTCGGAGGGTCTTGTGACAAACTGAAGAGCTTATACCCTAGACCAAACATGTCTTACTTGACAAGAACATCTAAAACCTGACCCCGCCTATGAGAGTTACCAGATTCAACATTTGCACGTGCTTCCTTGAACGAAGACATTGAAGAATTTGAAACTTCTGGCTGTTTAAACTCGACAAGAGGCTTCTCTTGAATTTGCACAACTTCAAAGGCTTGACAGAGACTTTCGTGAATTTCCCCATCCATTTCCACATACTTGAACGTTGGTAGATGAGTGACCATTATATCCTCCTCAATGACTACCTTCCCTTCCATCATATACTTCAACTATTGATGTAGAGTCGACGTTACTGCCCCTGCAGCATGTATCCAAGGTTGGCCTAGCAGACAACTATAAGTCGGTTCAATGTCCATTATATAAAATGCTACTTCAAAAGTTTCAGACCCCACCTGAATTGGCATTACTATTTCCCCAAACACTAATCTTTTGGAACCATTAAACGCTCACACCATAAGATCACTTGGTGTATAAATTAAAACTTGAGTATCCAACTTCATTAATGCTTTCTTCAACAACACATTGAGTGAAGATCATGTATCAACTAGGACATGTGACAATAACGATCCTCTATACTCCATACAAATATGCAAGGTATGATTGTGATTCCTCTTGGAAGGAGTCAAGTCTGAATCAGTGAAGCCCAAACCATTTCCAGCGCTAACGTGTTCCACCACTCCTTCCAACTGATTAATAGATATCTCTTGGGGTACGTAGGCTGAATTCAAAATTCTCAACAGAGCACTGCGATGTGCTTTAGAATACAACAACAAAGATAAAATAGAGATTTTTGAAGGAGTATGATTCAGATGGTCCACAATTTTATAGTGACTCTTGCAGATTAATCTCATGAACTCTTCAACATCCTTAGAAAAAGAACTATCACCAGCCTGCGGCTTTATAACATCTTCAACAACTGCATTCCCTTTACCTTTATCCGACTTGTCAACATTAGCCTCCGGCGGAGAAAAGACTTTTCCACTACAGGTAATCCCTCCTGCACCAACTATATTATCAACAGTAGAACCCACATACGAAGAACCAATCAATTCTTGTTTTTTTTTTCCGTTGCAGAAGACCTCAACCCCATAATTCCATTGGATGACCTTGGTACTTTCATACGGAACTGGTCCTGGCGTAGTGATGATTACAGGTGTTGGCCTTGCCAGCGCTGAAATATTAATAGTCCTATAAGGGATCAAAACCATAGCAATATCGTTTCCATCATCACTAGCCTTGTCATCAACATCTTCCCCATTTTCCACACCAACTCTATCAAACTGAAAATATTTGTCATCAATCATTTTCTAAATACCACTTTTCAAAAGACTACAACCCTTGGGTCTCAATTCAAATTCTTGACAATGAACAGGAAAACATGAGAACACACCCTCTTTCAACAATCTGTCTTTAAACAAATTCAAAGGAGTCTTCAATTCATCAACATCAGTCACTATATTCAACCTCTCCCCCATTAATAATAGCATTTGTTATGACTACTCCATGATTTGACATGGGATTCTGATTAACATTAAAACCCTCATTAGTAAAATTGATAGCTTTGGAATCAAGCAGATCTTGGAGTTTATGCTTAAAAGCTTTACAATTATCAATATTGTGGCAAGGAGCACCATAATGGAATTCACATCTAGCATTTGCATCGTATCCTGGTGGGAGAGCTCCGGTAAGAGGCGCTAGAGTCCTCTTCTGAATCAACTGTAGCCGAAGCAAATATTGTAATAACTTAGAGTATGGCATATGTGGGGTTTCAAATTGTCTATTTGCCACTCTCGTCCTAACAGAGTAACGGAGGGGAGCATTAGCTTATTGCTGAGGTGCAGTCGGGATCGCTATGATAGCAACTTGCTGATTGTAATATGGTTGGACTCTGCCTTTACCTCTATAGGAAGAGATGGAACTAGAATCCCCCCCTCGCTTCTTCAGATTTCTTGTGTACGATTTTTAAACTCCTCTAGATGAGGACCCACTTCTGCTCTGAATATTGCCAGTCTTAATATCGCTCTCAACTCTTTCACCGACCATCATTAAATCTGAAAAGCCTGCTGGCATACATCTGACCAACTTCTCATAGTACATCCCAGAAAACGTAGCCATAAACATATCTATAAGTTTTCTCTCCATCATTGGAGGTTGAACCCTCGCAGCCAACTCACGCCATCTCTGGACGTACTCTTTGAAGCTTTCATTATTCCTTTGAGACAAATACATATAGCATGCAATCTTTGTATTTTCTCCCATTGACAACAATTCATATTGTTGTCGCAAAGTCTGTAACTTGACAACCTTAACTTTCTCGCCTCCTTCATAGTACTTGACAAGAATATCTCACACCTCCTTCATAGTACTTGGCAAGAATATCCCACGTCTCCTTCGCTGATTCAGCATGAGCGATTCTATCGAAATTAGTCGCATCAATCGTCAATTGGATATAGAACACCGCCTTGCAATCCTTCTTCTTGGCATCCTTGTGAGCAGTTCTCTGCGCTTTGGTTGTATCCTCACCAAGCGTAGGAATGCCATTAGTAACCACTTCTAGAGTTTCATGAAAGGCAAATAGAGATTGCATATGTTTTCTCCATCAAAGTCAATTATTGCCGTCAACTTTCGTTACCATTCATCTTCGCGCGATTGATGAAACATGACCTACGATCCCAAAAACACGATCTCTAACGTGTGTTTCTTGAAAACACGAATAAGAATCTAACTGAAACTCTAAATACCAATTTGTTAGTGCGTGAGACACTCTTAATGAGGAGAGAAAGAGAGAGAATAAAAAAATAAAAATTTATTGAATAAATTGTTACAAATAATAATACATACTATGGCTATATATATACAATCCTAATTAAACTTGAGTTAATACAATTTGAATTATATTTAAATATTAAATCTAATATAATTTAATCTTATTATAATATTTTAACAGAGATAACATGATTGATTTGATAAAATATTATAGGCCATTTATACTTTTGGTTCAATATTATAAGCTACTTATAGCTAAACGTTAGAGATTATTTGTTTCTTCATCAAAAAAAATAGTGATGCACTCAGTATAAAAGAGAGTGATATATACTATAAATAGATCTTTCGAAGGTAATGGCTTTCATGTGTTTTGAGTCTTTTGAGTTGGCTTGC
Organism: Lathyrus sativus; assembly: GCA_963859935.3. Lineage (NCBI taxonomy): Eukaryota > Viridiplantae > Streptophyta > Magnoliopsida > Fabales > Fabaceae > Lathyrus > Lathyrus sativus. The sequence continues at coordinate 38,924,133 of OZ012735.1, forward strand.
ACCCTCTAATTTTAAAAAATTTCCTTTTAAGTTCAATGGGCCACGAAACTTTAAACCTATAACTTGTTTATACGATTTTTTAGTGTTATAGCCTATCTTTGGTGTCTTCGTTAGAGTTATATATAATTGATGGTTCAGTCTTTTATACACCTTTTCTTTATTTGACTCACATATATAATATATACCCTAAATAGAGCCAAAACTGCATGATTATCATTACAGACAATAAACAGGTGGACATCAAAATATTGATCCTTCTTAGTTTCATAATGACGGTTGTTTTTAAGAGAAAAAAAATGTGTTTTAAAATAAATGTTATTTTTATTGTGTTATTTAATTATTATTCTATATACTATTATTTTTAATATATTAATAAGATTAATTTAATAAAAATACAATATCTTATAATAATATTATTTCATTTTTTATTATTTGTGCAAAAATTTTAAACCTTATTTTAGAGTATTGTTTTATTCTGTCTAGCTATGCTGTAAGTATTCGGGGAGCTTCATTTTTTGATTATGGCCTTTGGCATAGTTGGGAAGTTAATTAGGTTTAAAGAAATGATAAATATATAAATGAACTTGTTCAAATTTGGATGTGAAGTCAGCTTCATCCAATAAGGAAAAGTAAGCACATAAGGACAAACATTCCTTTTGATTCATGAGTGCGGTGTTGGTGTTGTACTATAACCTTTAAATATGTCAATATTATAAGTTTATTTTTAATCTTGGTGTTGTACAATAACTTTTACATATATCAAAATTATAAATTTATTTTGGTATAATTAGTTTCCAAGTTCTTAACTTAATTTTAAGTTCTATTTTAATATTTTAATTAAAAAACATTATATTTTAGTTCTTTAATATTAATTCTGTTAATATTATTGATCCCTTATACTAGTTTAATTAAGAAATGTTAAAATTTATCAATACTAGTTTAGTATTTTAAATAATAACCAAACAAAAGAATAAAAAAGAAAAACATAATCGGTCAAAATATGAGTTAGCATATATGTATTAAAAAATTTGTATCGGAATTTTTGTTTTAGAAGATTAAAAACCCGCACAAATTATTAATAATGTGTCAAAAAATAACAATTTTTTGCAATTATACAAGACACTATTTAGCAACCAACAATTATGTTGATTTCACACTAATATTTTAAACATGAACAATAACTTCACTTGCATTTACAAACATGCAAAAAGAAGAAAAAAACATGTATAAGATTAAATAGATAACTACATGATGTTCCTCTTTCTCATGTAAACATCATATTTCCTTTCTTTTTGTCATTCCCTTTCTCATGTTCTTTTTTTTACATGGTGTTTAGTTCTCTATTTGAATTAGATCCATATCTTAAGAACATACATCAAATCCAACAAATAAAAATGTATATCTATCAAAATTAAAAGACTTTAAAACTACTTCAATCCATAAAAACTAAAACTTAAAAAAAAAATAAGAATAAGAGCAAAACTCATTATTTAGATCTAAAAATATGAAACTTAAAAAAACACGAACAAGAACAAGATTGTCTACTGAAATATTTTAGGCTTCAAATCTTAATTCATTTCATTTGATGTTTCAGGCGCACTGGTTCGCAAGCACTCCAGTTCTGTTAATGCAAGTGAACTAAAGTGAGATGACTCTGCATGTTGAAAGAAAAGAAAATACATGGAAGAAGAAAAATAACTGTTTTACCTTCTGAGAGTCCTAAGAATGGATTCAAAATAGATTACATGGAAGAGCATAATATCATATCAGTATAATAATCAGTTAATCGTGAAGAACACTGAATAAAAAAATCAATTAATCGAAGCAAGGTTTCAAAATTTTAGATTTGAAATAAGCGGCATAAGACTAATCACAATTGAATCAAATATGAATCATAGATGAAAGAGATGACAAATGAAATCAAGAGAGAAGGTTAGAGACATACATGGCAGAGAGAGAGAGAGAGAGAGAGAGAGAGAGAGAGAGAGAGAGAGAGAGAGAAGGTGGTATGAGGAGAGTGATGAGAAAATGGACAGTGTTGTGGTGAAAGGTGAAAGAATATAATAAAATGAAATTAGGGTTATAGTGTTTCACATGTTTAATAACAAATAATCATAAATTGAAAATAAACAAAATAAAAAGTTAGGTAAGATAACATATTGTCAAGTAGACTGCCACATATGCACAATTTAATGTTTTTTTCCCTCAAAATCTAACTAAATGAATCAATTTGACTAACATAACCATTTTAAGAAACTATAATGTATCGTTATTTAACTAAGGAATCAAAGCGAAACAATAAATTAAGTTAAAGGACTAAAAGATAAATTAAATCATTTATTTTTAATGTTTTTTATATAAGTATATGAACTAAATTCCCTAAAAATGTATATGAAGTAAATTAATAATTTATGATATACACATTTATTAAGTATAATTATAAATTTAATTCCAATAATAGTATATATAATTTATGATATACACATTTATTGAGTTTTTTCTTTCCTATTTTTAGTTTAGGTAAACTAAATAAAAAAAGTATTACAATATTCTAATTTATTTTGTTGTGCTAACTTAATTTTATAAAAATAACTTATAATTATATGTATGATTTTTGTTGTGCTAATGTATTTTTATAAAATTATATATAGTTTTAAGAAATTATAATTATAATATTTTAATTAATATTATCGCTCTCCTAATATTTTGTGCAAAATCCGCTACTATGTTAACCACTATTATGATCACTTATAATCACCATTTTATTTATTTATGATTTTTAATTTGACCATTATTCTAACCACGACAATCCACACTCTAATCAACATCAATCACCATATAACCATAACCAACCATCATGTTGACCACCATCTACTACCACTAATCATTATTATCAACTATAATCACAATGACAACTAACAATGAAATTTTTTACATGGATTTGTCTACTACTTAAGTTTTAACCTAATAAAATAACTATTAAAATAATTATTATATATTTATAAATCATTTTGCAAACTATTCTTTTCCTTAAAATATATTTATGATGAATACTAATATTTATGTCTATGTTAGAAAACTTTAGAATTTTAAATTGAAATTAATTTTGATTTTAAAAAATTTTAAAAGTAAAAAAAAAAAATAGTTTATGAAAATTTTAAAATAAAAAAAGAAAATCATCCTAAACGGGGCATAAATTAACTATCTAAAAATATATTTAAAGATCAAAATAATTTATAAGAGAGACATTTAGGAAAACATTTGTATTTTTATTTTTAATACATGAATCAATGTAACAGTGTGATACACATCCAAAACCAAACAAAGATGAGATCTAGACAACGTGGAAACTGAAAATAGAACAAAGATTTGCCTTTAGAACAAGCAATCAGCAAACTAATCCAGTCATCAAACTACGAAACTGCCACATTACTGGAGCACTTAAAGTTATATAACTTTGTTTTAGTTTTCTCTACATGGGCTCTACTACTTCTTTCTTTCCCTCTATATATTTGTCATATTGAGATTATATTTTCAAGCACTTCATCTTAAACTAAGATTCTCATATAGATCAGCATATGAAAATGATGAAACTGAAACCATGCTTCTGGATGTGCTTTGTTCTTGTGTTTATGTTATTATCTTGTTGTGAATCTCGACCTCTTGGAACTCCGATGAGTTTGAAGAGAAATGAGGTCAAAGATTCACATTTTGGAGACCATGTTGCTAGTCTGAGGAGGTGGTTATCAGGAATACAAGAGAGCCCACGGTTGCCTGGAAGACTTAGCCCAGAAGGCCCAGACCCAAGGCATCATTGATTGAGGACTGTGGGAAATACACAGTGTGGCTTGATTTTTAATTTAAGAGAGACAAAAAGCATTTAGAATTTTTTAGTTACTACTTGTATTTGAACTTCATATGGGTAAGAGTACTTTTTGTCTGTTCATTAGTATAAATTACTTTAGTAAATAATAAACGCACTTTTAAGAATGGATCCTCTTTGGTGAATTTTTCACTAGAGAGTATTTAATGCACATCATGTCTTTTAAATGTAAATATTTTTGTTGAAATAAATGATATTAAATAATGAAGTAAGTCTGCGAAAAAGAGAGAATTTTTTTTACAATTAAAAAACGATACAGTTTTATGAAGGAGAGAGAAAAGAAAAGAAGAAGAAGAAACATGATTGGTTATAACTGTTTTTCTATTTATTTTTTTAATTAGGACTAAAAGATTATAAGTGAATAATAATAACAACCAACACTCTCTTTAACAAGTGAGAGAACCAGTCTATTTATAGACTATTAGCACATGTATGTTATGTATGATGATAACTCTTATACATGACATACATGACTACTACATAACATAATACATAACTAACTTAGACAACGACATGCTTGAGCAGACTTCGACTACAACATGCACATCCTTGACGATTGCATGCTCGAACAAACTTCAACTATAACATGCACAATCGTCCCAGTCGAATCCCCCTTGTTGAGACTGCGATTTGATCCAATACTATCGATCTCCGCCTTGAAACAAACATTAAAACATTAAGGGAACACGATAGCTATCATCATGCAGCTTTATCACCTTCATACAATGAAAGAACTTCCTAATAGGAAATTAATTGATGATCATATTAGCAACATTAACTTCAGTCGAAACCTTCAGTACAATTAAGGTGCTTGGTTATCTCATGATAGGCTGAACTCTTCGACAGATGTATGACACTTTTACATTTTGACTATCACATTTAACAATGATAATATGACCTTGAAATTTTAGTTCCTTAGCAAACCCTTCAAGGCACAATGCTTATTTTACAGCTTTAGTGAGGGAAATATATTAAGCTTCAGTGGTCGATAAGGCTATAACCTTCTGAAGTGTCACCTTTCAACTGATTGTTGTACCAAAAATAGTGAAAACATATCAAGAAATAGATTTTCTAGTATCCATGCATCTTGCATAGTTAGAGCCAACAAATCCTTCAATTTCGACTTTTTCATTGCTCGTGGATCCACCATAAACCAGGACCCTCCTCAGAGATCCTTTTATGTATCTCATAATCGACTTAAAAGCTTGTCGGTGTGCCTTCCTAAGGTTGACCATATACCTGCCTACAAGGCTCACTCCTTAAGTTATGTGTGGCCTCGTATAAACCATAACATACATCAAAGAATCAACTATACTAAGATAACGAATGTTATTCATATAGGCTCTTTCGGCTTCAGTATTGAGACTTTGAGTCATACTCAGATTGAATTGAGGATTTGTTGGTTTTATGACAGGCTTTGAATTCGACATACCAATTTTTTTGAGAATCTTCCATAGGTATGTCTCTTAAGATAAGCATGATCTCGACTTCTTTCTATCTCTCCGTATGTCAATGCCAAGAATCTTGATGGTGGCACTCAGATCCTTCATTTCGAACTCCTTGTTGACTTCAACCTTCACAAACATTACATATTCGACAATGTTTCTTGCTACGAGGATATCATCCACATAAAGCAACAAAATAACAAGTGAAATTCCAAGTCAAAGTCTTGAGTAAACACAGTGGTCGAATTGGCTCATAGTGAAACCCATGTGTGCCATGAACTTACCAAATCTCCTATTCCACAGTCGAGGATTTTGTTTCAGGCCATATAATGACCTATTCAGCTGCATACATAGACCTCATTGCCTCTTTCTGCACACTCTTTAAGTTGTTTCATCATAATTGTTTCATCTAGATCACCATACAGGAAGACGATATTCACATCCATCTGTTCAAGTTCTAAGTTGAACTTCACCACCAGTGCTAACAACATTCTAATGGATCTATGATTTACAACATGTGAGAACACATCATTGAAGTCGACTCGTTCTTTATGAGTGAACCCCCTAACAATCAACCTTGCCTTAAATCTCATTGACACCACTCATTTGATTTCTTTCTTAACCTTTAAAATCCACTTACAGTTGGCTAACTTGGCTCCTGCTGGTTTTTCCATCAGCTCTCAAGTGTGATTATCATGAAGAGATTTCATATCATCATACATGGCTTTCAGTTATCCAGTATTGTTTTGACTCCTCGCAACTTCCTTGTAATCTTTAGGTTCTTCATCAGTTACCTCACTCGTAGATATTAAAGCAAATGTTATGCAATTTGTATAACCAAGTCTCTGAGGTGGATTGATAACTCTTTGTGACATGTCTCTTGCTAGTAGGTAGTCATCATTAGTTTCCTCTGTTTCTTTAGCATCATGTGCTTCTTCCTTGACTTCATATGGGTTACGTAATTCAACATCAATATGGTCCACCTTAACAATAATTTCTTCCTGTTCCAGCTCATCTTCAGAGATCTTTGCATTTCGACCAGAGTCATCAGTTTTCTTGAACATCATTTATGCTTCATTGAAAACCACATCATGACTTGTGATTCACCTTCTCTGACTTGGTTATAGGCACCACATCATATAGGCTTTAACTCCCTTAAGATACCCAAGGAACGTGCATCTCTGAGCTCTAAGTTCGACTTTAGCTTGCCTAATGTGAGCATAGGATAAACAACTAAATGCTCTAAGTTTATCTTAATCTCCAAGACATTCGAGGGACACCTATTTATCAGGTATATTGTAGTCACAATAACCTCAACCTAAAACACCTTCTTGAATTTAGCACTAACAAAGATGCATCTTTAGATGTTTAATCATATTGAAACTTTCCATGTTCTCATATTTTTTTGCAGTTAAGAGTTCATGGTAGCCAACATGAGATATGAAGTTTCTAAGCCATCACCAACATGCTTTTTATAAGCATCCCTTTCAGTCTTAGGAGCAAAATTGTGCGGTTCCAATTTAGGAACAAATACCTCTAAAACATATATCATTTTTCCATTAAGTATCATTGAAACATATTCTATTAGATCTTTAATTAAATATGCTCATTGGATCTATTTACTTTTAGGTATAACTACTAACATATGCTTTGTGGTTTTGATGATGACAACACTATATGCCAAATAACATGATATGAAGTGTTTATCTGTGAATAAGTAATGATAAGATTTTCCATTAAAGATTAAGATTTATGTTTGAGATCTAGATGTAAATCTAAGTCAAAACCTAAGGTCAAGCGACGCTCGGTGAAGTCTCTGATGATAACATGTCAAGAAACCTCTGATTATGGCACATATCAAATAATCTATATCAAGCCTCATTATTAAAAGATTCAAGTTCCAAATGAAGTTCCAAATATATGATGAACCCAGCAGAGGAACTTAAAGCTTTCGAGATGTGAAAGAGGGGAAGTGTGAAAGCTCACATAATCTATGTCTGAGTGATCAATCACTACTATAAATAACACATCTAACATCGTCTATGAAATGCATTTAACCTCGGCTACACAGGCGAGGTAATGAAGGGCGACATGAAAAGAAATCACTTGTCACCTCGGTGTTTCTGAAACCGAGGTTAGAAATTAAAAGGTCATGGGTTTGATCTCCATCAAATGCATATTTTTTATTTTATAAATTTTGTTGTGTGCGCCATATACCTCTCGGTTGTGTTTAAAGACCTAGGTAATAAGGTATTCGTTTACCTTGGTTTTAAGTAATAACCGAGGGATAAAATCTCATTTTGTTGCTTGTATCATTTCCATTGTCTTTATCATTTTCACTAGCTTGTATAATTCTGCCTGTATCATTTTCACTGGCCTACATCCTATCATTATAAATATATTAACCAATGAATACTAGATTTACATTGTTTTAAATTTTTTTTCACCTTCTTGTATTATTTTTTACACAGAAACTACAAAATATGCGACAGAATTGGAATATATCATATCATTTAAACCAATGCTAAAATTTTACATTATTCGGATCATCAAGACAGAATACACATATTTAAATATTTATACAAAAAAATTTAAGGAAATTTACACATTTACAACCAAGAAAAAATATTGTTTTAGAGAATCTAAACACAATAAAAAGACTCTTGCTTAACGTGATCTGATGTCATCCATATCTTTTTTCGAGTATGGTGTATTGTTGTTAAACTCCTATAATTGGAATAAAAATTAAATTATGATAAGCTAACAACAACAACATGAACTTAAGAAGATATGATTAAGTTATTAACTTATGCTTCATCCATCCATTTGTAATTCTTGTGGAGACAATATAGAGCATATATCTCATAACATAGTACCCACATGAATGGTTGTCGGGTTATTTTTGCACCTAAAAATAATTTTTATATATTTATATCACACTAATACACACAAATAATATAATGTCAAAATTCACAAGTAATATACTTACTTTTGGTAAAACATAGACTGACTTTTTACCAAATATATTATATTTGAGTGCATTATACTCCTCCATCGCTCTACACATGTCGCTTAAAATTAAACATGAATAAAAACTATTCAACTCTAAAGTTAAAAATATTACCACTTATCCATTCAAAGCGTTAACCACTTCTTCAGACAGTTCAGAGTGCAACGAGCAAAACCCAACTATAGTATTTTTCTTGGGACATATAATAATTAGTTGCCAATGTGAACTACATAAACATTCAGCATAATTAATATGTATAAAATTGATTTATAAATGAAAACACAAATTAATATATACTTAATTCCGATAAAACGGGGCCATATAAGAATCTTTGATGTTCCCTTTCAACTTATCTTTTAAGTAAAGAAGGATATTGTTTCCTCTCGAACCGCGAGCAAGACCAATGTACGCCGGATCTAAGATGCAATACTGGTTTAAAAGTTTCCTTTCAACACATAACTCATGGATGTACCTGCAAGATCAAATCTTTATGTTAAAGTAGAATAACATATGAATATAAATAAAGATCAACATAAAAACTATACTTACGAGGACCAAATTTGTAATACAGAATTGTCTAGGTACACATTTTTCGACAAAAATTCATGGACAAAAATCCTAGAAAGTACAAATAACTGAGTTGCATCATGACTTAATGTAATACACATGCATGGTTCTAGAATATTGCCAATGCTTATTTCTAGTTTCTCAATGTTATCTACTTTTATCGGTGTGGGTTCAATATTGCCCTAGTTGGCAGGAAAACTTTCTTTCGCGCTTGTACCACCCATAACTTTATGAACTTCATTCTCTAGAATTTCCAACTGATTTGAATTTGTATAGCTTAATAAACCCAATGAATTCATTTTATGTATGATAAAAACAAAATAAATACAATTCAAAATTAAAATATGCAAACAATAATAACAACAATATACAACTTATACCTTAAGCACATCATGGTTCTCAGATACTTTGTCCTCAACCATCCTCTATCGCTCTTTCTGCTTCTTCTAGACACTCTCTCACACCATCTACAACAACATCTCCTTCTCTTTCTCCAACTTTTTATCCTGCTCTTCCCTCCACCTCTTCTTCTCCTCCTCAAACTTCTTTCGATCCCCCTCCAACTTCCTATCCTGCTCCTCCATCCGCCTCTTCCTCTCATCCTCCAACTTCATATCCTACTTCTCCATTTCGTTCTCCAACTCAAAAACAACAATATCTTTAATCTCTGTCTTACAGTTTTTCTCTCTAGATGATTTAAATGGTCCAAAATATGCTTGAAGCCAACGCATCTTCCAAGACCGATGACACTTCCAAGATACTGCTTGGTTCTAATGACTTCTACCAAGATGTCATGACGATCTTTTAAAGTGGAGAGGTCGGCTTCAGTTTGTTCAACCAGATCATTCTACAACACATATGAAATTTCATCTTTAACAAATTAGTTTAACAAAAATAAATATTGTTGAAAAAACTATCTACTTATAATCCTTTAAGCCACATCAGGTGTTGCATCTGATTTGAACTCATCATCTTTTCTTTGACATGCCCTCTTCCATTTCTTGTGGCGTGATAGTGGAGATGGAGTGCGATCAAGAATTATAGAACCTCCCATATTTTCCTCCCTTTGTTTTCTTTTTTACTTCCATCATCTTCTTTTAAAGTTTTCAATATCCTCCACGAGACAAACTATGTGGATAGATATTTCTAACTCGATTTTCCTTTCCTTTTTGGCTCTTTGCCAAGAAGGCAGGAGCAATGCGAGACTCTAAATATTTCTCCCAAACATCTTGATTAATATATGAATACACATCATATGAAGGCTTTTCTTTATCTTCTCCATGTTTAATATAATCATGGGTGAGTTGTGTATTGAAGCCCCTCCAACGCTCACCATAATATGTAAGCATCTTCTTGATTACATTGTTATCATCTGGACTAACAATGAACAATTCCTATACTTACAAAATAGAGATGTTATTAGTATTAAACAAAAAATAAATGATCATATATACTTGCAAACAAATCATAAAATACCTGAACGTCTTCCCATATAGCGCCTTTCAAGTCCTCTTCAACATCGCGTCAACTATCTATCAAAATGCTCACTTTACTTCTACCTTGTAACACAATGTAACCCATAAAATCGTAAGTGTGTTCACCATAAGCCTTTCCAGTTGCACCATTAACTATAACTGAGTAGCGAACACTGGTTTCATGGACTTTTTTTACCTTGGTATACATCATGGCACCTCTAGTTTTTCTTCTATAATTTGTATTAACAGATGTTGCAGCAAATATCATATGGGAGGTGTTTGTCGAATAGGCCATGACTATCAAGAGACAAATATGTAGAAAAAAATAATCAAGAGACAAACAGTGAAAAAATGATATAAACTCATTTTGGTGATATATAACTCTTTTCAGTAATATATAACTCGTTTCAGTGAAGAACAAACCTGCTGAAAAATGATATATTTTGACAAAATGACGTTTGATGAATATCTTAAAATGACCAGGAGAAATATACTAACTAACGTTTCAATAAAAATAAATGAAAAATCGTAGAAACAAAATGATCAAAAGACAAACTAATGTAAAATCCTAAACAAAATTATCAGTGATAAATAACTCATTTCAGTGAAGAACAAATCTGTCGCGAAAATGAAGTTTGATGAATATCGGTTAGAAAATGAGTTTTGTTAAATATTAGCTTGAAAAACGCCTTTTTTTTGCGAAATGAGAGTGACAAAATGACGTTTAAGAGTTGATAGGTAAATGAAAAGTTAGAAACTAGTTAGATTATTGTCTGAAGTATTTTATACAATATATATGTCACTTCGGTTTTATATAAAATCCAACGTGACAATATTAATTAAAAATATAAAAGATAAAAAAGTGAAACTTATTCGGTGGTACGGTCTTGCAACACAATAATATTAATTTGAGAAACGAGATACACTGTAAGTTACAATGTATTTAGGTAAAATATGAAATATCATCATAAGTTACCGTGTGCTTAAGTGGACCTATTCAACTTGCAGTACACACAGATCGGTCTATAAATATAACCCTTGCTTTGGTGTAAATTTTTGCTTGACAAAATTTATTTTAAAAATCATATTTTTTTAAACCTAAAACTACACCCTCTCTCTGCCTTCATTACGATCAGCTAGCAATGTAAGTGAAGATTTTATGTTCGTGTAGACTAATTAAAGGTGTTGTTGTTCATGCAGTAGGTAATCATTCGATCATTGATCATGACCATTTGAAAGGAGTCACCAAAGGAAATTTTGTGTTTATTTATTGCATTTTGCTTGTAATTTTTATTCATGGGACGATTGAGATTGATTTCTTATGAAAAGAGTAACTATTGGTACTCACTAGAAGATTTTGACTGATATTGGTTGGAAGATTTTCCTTTTTCTTACGAGCTTGTATGGAAGACACCCCTAATTTCTCATTAGGTTCAGATGTTTTATTGACTTATGATACTAAATATATGTCTATTTATTACTAGTGAGTGTCACAATTCGAACTTAGCGCTCTAGCCTTTCCCATTTTCCCCATGGTTACTAGCCATAAGTTTGTAGTCCTACAGTGAGAAGCAAATTTAATTGTCACTGCAAAAGTTAGGTATGATGATTATTTTGTGGGAAATGAAACTTATACTTTCTAAAAGTACAATACATGACATTCCATATTAATTAAGGGATGTTAGAGGACTTAGGGTGTGTTGTCGGGTTTAGAGATAACTCACGTATGTATGAGGGTGGCAAGTTTTGTGTGTTATGGTGAATCTTGCATAACCATGTCTCATATCATGAACGGTGGCGCAATCTTATGCATTAGTGGTGTCCCTTTACCCCACTATAAGGGATGAAGATGGTAGTTGTTGCAGGAGTAAAAAAATATATGGGTTTTTCCTTTTTCTAGCTTTGTAATAGTTCATGGTTGAAGCCTTCACATAACATTTCTTAAGCAAACACGTGTCATGGGAGGAAAAATGGACTACATAACACAGGGGGAGCAAGAAAGATTCTTCTTTTGACTCATTTTTCTTTATGTGAAAAGTTAGAAATGTATAAGTTTTTTCGCTATCCTCTTGTAGGACCAATAGTTGATCCCACAATGGATTCATTACGGTCATGTGGTACCCTTTCACACATTACCTAGAAGAGTGGATCCCTTAGAATAGATTATGGAAGTTCCAACATCCACTGCCGGCATATATGGTCGGTATCCCAATTATTTGTTGAATAATGTTATTCTTACACCAAATCTATGTGTAATACTTACACCAAACATTGTTTTCCGTATTTATACGGTGAACAATGTGTTTTATTTTTTTATAAATAAAAAGTAATATTTATTAAAAAATGTTTTATTTTAAAATTATTTTTATAATATAAATGTAAAATTCATCATTAACCAATTTTAATATTGCATTAACCATAAAAATATAAGTTATTAAGCACATATTTTACTTATAATTTGTTAACCAAATTTACTATTTTATCAACCAATAAATTACATAACACTAACCAAATTCTGACATTAAAATATAAAATATAATAATTAATTTTTAAACTTTATTAACCAATCTTATTTGTTTTATTTCATATATTTTGATAAATTAATATTAGAACTTGGTTAATAGGGTGAAAATTTTGGTTATTATTTCATATTTTAATATCAGAATTAGATTAATATTATGTACACATAGACATAGATATTGATTTTGTAAATATTGATTAGTTATTTGTTTTACACATATATGATCAATTATTCTAAATTTAACTCATTTTTACAAAATCAATATTTATAACTTCATAACCAAATGCACACATAGACATAGTTCTGGTATACATCACTAAAAAACAAAAGTTGTCCATGGAAATGTACTAATATCTTGCTAGTATCAATAAAGTTACAACAACAACAACATTACATTTTATTTTCCTCCTTCTCTCAATTCAATTCAAAAGAGATTTCTATCTCACCCTTTGAGACCCCAACACAAAGACTCTTAACTTCCTTAGCCTTTTTATCATCTAAATAATTTTGATAAATATATGAAAGAAATCCCCATATTGCCAATATCAAGGCCATAGATTTGACTCCATCTATCTTATCATGAAAGAACAAAACAGCAAGAGTTGAAACTAAGGGTAGCACCAAAGAACCTATTATATTTGCAAACAATGAAGATACCTCAAAAACCAACCCCAACATTCCAATGTAACATATTTGCCATGTCACAGCACAACAAACCAAAGTCACTATATATGACATTTTTCCATTTGCAAACTCCTTCATCTCCTTGTCCAAAATTTTCCATTCTCCACTCACAAACAATCCCACAACACAAGCACAAGTAGCAATGAAGGAAGGATAGAATTGCATGTCCAAGATAGCATCAAAGGTTTCTCTTTTTATAACTTTCTCAAAGGAAAATTGAACAAGAGCAAGATATAGAGAAAAGGTAGCACATGCACAAAGAGTGAAGATGAAGCCAAGTATGTAGTTTTCTTTATGAAGATCCGTCGAGTCTTCGGAAATGGAATCAACCGCGAGCAGCGAAGTTGATATGGTAAGGAGGAACACAGAATTGAATATCAACGCTGTAAACTTCTGAGAATTTAGGAAGAAAGAGAATAATGCATTGAACCCTAGTTCAGTTGAACATATTAGAGAAAAAGTGGAAAGAGGAAGATATTGAAGTCCATAGGAATACATCAAGAACACTCCTTCTAAAAGTATGCCAAACCCTAGATAGATGCTGAAGTTTTTTGGTTTGATTATGGAGGAATTATCATCATTCATATTGAGTATGTTCTTGAAATTTTCTTTTGATTTGAAGTAACAAATGAGTGGGAGTAGTAAGGGGAATCCACATGATTGAACAAATGAAACCATCCATTTGCTATTACCACCTTTGTCATAGTATAATCTTTCCAAAAGAAGGGAAAAAGATTGGCCTGCTAAGAGGAAAATTATGTAGAGAGCTACACGAAACCACCATCTGTAATCTTTGATTCTTGGATCTTGAGGTTGCTCAGTCATGTTTGTATTTATGTTATCTGTATTCAAGAAAATTGAGATTCATTAGTCTGATGATTTTGTATTTGGTTATGAGGCTGATACGTCAGATACATGTAATAATTTGAAAAAATAAATAAATTTAATGTAATTATAAACGTTACGATAACTTTGAATATAGATACTGATACATATACATTATTTTTACAGAGGTGTCGGCGCTGCAGAGAAAATTACTTGAAACTAACCTGAATTTTGTAGTGGTGGTTCTTGATCTATCTCCATTAAAAAAGAGTAGATATTATGATAGAGATGATCATATTTGTTTATAGAACTTTCTCAAAGAAGCTGCAGATTGGCTTGCCTAGCTACGAGAAAGATTGAATAGAAGTATGAAAACAATTTTTGTATATGCTATAGGGAGTTTTAATGTTGTGGCTACTTATGAATGTGCTTATATGCCTATATATTTATATAAAGAAATATATAAAAAAAGGTCATTTATTTTATGATTGATGAGCAAGTTGTTCTTGGAAAGGTACGTTTATGAATAAACTCTTTTTTTAAACTAATAATATTCATATTAAGTTAATATAAAAATAAAAAATTGTAATTAAATTCAAAATTAACGATTAGTGATCATAAATAGAGTCTTGCAAATTGTAGATATAAATTATGTCGGATAGACTTTATAGAAACTTAGATGGATGCATATTAGGGAAGACTTTGACTGCCACAATTTGTTAATACACTTTTCACTTTATGATTTTTTCTAAATATTTTTTTGTTTATTTATTGTTTATTTATCTTTTCTGAAAATGTTTATTTATTGTTTATTTATCTTTTCTGAAAATGTTTATTTATTGTTTTTTTTTCTTTCATTTTATTTATTTATACATTCTATTCAAGTTTTCTAATTATAGTTTCTCTCTACTTAGCATTCTATTGTCATTTTTCGTACTATTTTTTTTCTATACATACAACCTATTTTTTTTTAAAATTATTTTTATTTTCTAAATAAATTTATGTTATCATTCAAATCAAAAATGATTTTTATGTTTTTATTTTTACATTTTATATATATCTTTTAAAAATTTAGGGTGGCCTAAACCCCATAAAAACTATTCTTTAATAAAGTCAGTTTTAATTGTAAAGACTTTATGATGGTCTATTTTGCCAGAAAATTATTAATATTTTAAAAATATCAATTTGTTATGACACAGTGATTAGGATGCCAATTTAGCCTATCTTGGATATCTAAAAAAATATTCACAATAGATAAGATAATAATTCACAAAAATAGATATGGATACGGACTCGAATAATTATTCACTTAAATAAACAGAGATGAATGCGGTTAGTACCTACTCCGCCCATATCCGCACAATATATATTTATATATTTTAATTTATATTATTAAACAAAAATAAATAAATATCTATCAATTTTTAAAAATACATCAATTTTAAACTACTACATATTTAATAAAAAAAATATTTTATATTGTTAAAAACTTAAAATAATATAATATTTTTTATTTAATATATTTATTTTTATCAAAAATATTTTTATTAAAAATACGGATAACAGATTCAGACTCTTACAAATCCATAGGATACAGGTACGCGTGCCAATTTTGATACCCAATAAATATGCGCTCAGAAAATATTAACTTAGTATTTTAACTTAGTTGATATCATTTATTTGAAAATTTAACCAATTAATTTGAAAATATCATTTACTTAATAATTTAACCAATTAATTTTTTGAGTAAAAAAACTAATTAATCTTTAAACTATACATTTAATATTTAACTTCAAGTTATTAATAAGTTTATATAAATACAATATATTAAATTATTAAGTTAATAATTTTAAAATATCAACAATATCATGTCATAAACAAAGCCATATGACAAATGTCACATAAAAAGATTTATACCGAATACAATTTTAATAAAATGTTACAAAATTTAATAATATGTATAACACTATGAGTAGCCTTTTGGATTTATTGGTTTCATTATTCATGTTTGCTTGGCTTATCCTCTTAATCTGAGTTGCTTTCTAATCTTCATTTATGAAGATTTATAAAGTCACTTTCTCAATAAGAATTTCTTCCACACAACCAAATTTTTTATATATAAAGTTATTTGTTTTAATCTTCTAAGATACAATTTTCACACGCGTCAATTTCTTTTTAAACTTCACATTTTAATTATTTTTTAATCTTTTAAGATACAACTTCACATGCATCATATCCTTATTGTTTTTCACTTTTCACCCTCTTGAAAAGTTAGGTTCCCTTTTTGTTATTTTGGAAAAACAAATCAAATATGTATTGATTAAATTAACTCAAATAAATACTTAGCGTGTAACGTTTCATACATCGAAAAATCAATATATTATCAATCAGCGTGTAACTCAAATAAATAAATAAATTTAAAATTAGGCATGGTAACTAATAAAAGTGTTGACTAAAATATTTGATAACATTTTTTTATAACTGTGGCATAATAATGATGTTATAGAATTTTTAGGTTTTTTAAGCTTGATTGATGATAACAATTTGATAGTCATTAATCCAAATTTTATTTATTTTAAATCTATATAATGAGCTATTTTATGAGTAGCCTAATTTCCATCCTTTGCAAAAACGAAATTCTACATTTATCTTCAACCTCTTGCTCAATCCTCGTGCAAATGCTAGTAAATTTGAAATACAACCGTTTGTAAATGTTTATAGTGTGTGAGTTCGATTTTTTCACCCAAATAACTATAATATACATTCCAAATAACCAATTTACTCCACTTTTCCTCAAATATACCATTCTACCCAACTTTGGTGATTTTCTTTTTTTTTTAATACAAGGGGGCGCCATTGGGCTTGGCTCCCCCTTTATAATTTGTGAGGGGGCGCCATCCAGGATGGAGGCACCCTACAAATTATAAAGGGGGCGCCATACCCTTTGGCTCCTCCCTTAAATTCATTTTTTAAAAATAATTTTAAATATATAATTAGTTTAAAAATATTTTAAAATTAATATATAATAATTAAAAAATATTTTTAAAATAAAAATTATATAATAATAAATGCTGAATAATTTTTAAATATTTAACAAATAATAAATAAATAATAATTAATAATATCATTAATAAACTTAATATTAAATAATAATTACAATTTTTATTTAATCACAAATTGGTACATATGAAACATGTTATACACTAGTTTCTACGACTTGGTCGGTTTAAACGTCCGCCCGTACCGCATCCCCGATCACGAACGTTTCTTCGTGGTCTTTGTTGTGGAGTCGGGTCCACTGTGTCGTCTTCAAGCAATTGCATCACTTCGGCCCATGAAGACGGGTCCATATCCGTAAAGTCACCCAAATCAAAAGGGTTGCCCATGCCTTCGTAATTGTTTTGGGGTGGTTGGCTGGATGAGGCAATGTCAGGACGATAGCCTGTCTGATCGTAGGGTGGGATGGGTGTAAATGATTGGGTGGATATGGGTTGATTGAGTGTTTGAAACTGGGTGTTTTGGTTTGTAGTATCCATGGAGTATGTGTGGTATTGTGTGGATTGTGAATGAGTTTGTGTGAATGGAGTGAATTGGTTAGGGGTATGTTCATATGGTTGTGATTATGTGAGTGGGGGTTGAAAATAGGGTTAGGTTGGTGGTTGAAAATGGGGTTGGTATGGTGGTTGGAAATGGGGTTGTGTTGATGGTTGGAAATGGGGTTGGGTTGGCGTTTGGAAATGGTATTGGGTTGATGGTTGGGAATGAGGTTGGGTTGACGGTTGGAAATGAGGTTGTGTTGGTAGTTGGAAATAGGGCTGGGTTGATTGTTGGGGCATTGATGATGAATCTTGTTGGCGTGGGTCAACAAGATACCTTGGATGTGAAATGAAACCAATTGATACAGACCTATACCAAGTCATGTATTGTATCGATTGTTTCATCTCGTATGGAAACACCGTGTCGGACAAAACATAGTTGTTGCGATGCGACCATTCACGACACTCATGTTTTGCATACTTGGTCCACGGATTATATTCCCATTGGTCGGAGACTTTACCCGTGTGATATTTGTCGGGGATGCACTTTGGCGGACATGGAATATCTTGAAGCATTCCAAATTGAAGTTTCACGCGATCACTGTTGTGCCTTTCCACGGTGGTGAAGTTGATTATCGGCACCTTTGCACTCCACACCGCAGAGTCTTGTCGTTCAACTTCATGAAAGGCTTCTAGACCAAGATACGGCCGCCAAATGAACTGTATGAGGAAAAAATAATATTAACTATTTTCTAATAATATTCAAGTATAGTATAACATAAATAGGTAGGTTTGTGAGTGTACATCATCTTGACCCAAGTGATCAATAAGATTCCTGTACTGCGTGATACTGTAATGTGGACAGTTGTCATAATTCATTCCAAGCGAAGACCACCTACAAATCAAAAAGAAAACATTTATTAATAATTTGATTAATTAATTGAAATACTATCATAGATAACTGAGAATTGGGAAAATTAATTACCTTTTAGCGAATGGGAATTCAAAATTATTTCGTTGAATAGGTGCTATATTGGTCATTCTTGACCAACCCCATGCTTGAAGAAGAACACCACATTCGGTCCAGTTTCCCGAATTTGCTACCATGTAATATTGGAGTCACTACCAGCATACACTCCTGAAGGAACATGTGTTGATGGAAGTAGGATATTTTCTCGTCTCTTTTGGGCATTTCAACCATGTATCAAAGGTTTTGCGTTCTGCAAACCGGTTATACAAGTCGATGAAACATGGTTGTATGGGAAATACAAAGGAACATTGTTGATGGCAGTTGCACAAGACGGATATAATAATATATTTCCGATTGCCTTTGCCCTGGTCGAGGGTGAGAGAGGCGAAGCTTGGAGTTTCTTCCTCAGAAATCTCAGAACACATGTCGCACCTCAACCCAACCTATGTCTAATTTCTGACAGACATGCTTCTATTGTGAGCGCCTACAACAATCCTGCTAATGGTTGGCACAATCCTCCTTCTGTCTATGTCTTCTGCATACGACACATTGCTCAAAATCTTATGCGGGAAATTAAAGACAGAAATCTCCGTAAAAAATTTGTGAACGCTGGGTATGCCTTAAACCAACCATCGTTCATGTATTACCGTGAAGAAATAAGGTTGTCAAGCGCGGAAGCATTAAGGTGGGTGGATAACATTCCAGTCGAGAAATGGACAAGGTCATTTGATGGAGGATGCAGATGGGGTCACATGACCACAAATATTGTAGAATCCCTAAACGGCGTATTTAAGGGAACTAGGAACCTCCCCATCACTGCGTTGGTAAGGGCAACGTATTACAGATTGGGGTCACTTTTTGCGGCAAGAGGCAAAAAATGGAGCGCTGTTTTGCAATCAGGGCAAATATTCAGCGAATCAAGCATGAAGTATATGAGGGATGAAACTTCTAAGGCGGCCTCACATCGAGTTAGACCATTTGATCGTCACGATTACAGCTTCATTGTTGATGAGACAATGGATCACAACGAGGGTCGGCCAATGGGACATTACAGGGTGGAACTTCATAAAAATTGGTGCGACTGCGGAAAGTTTCAAACCTTCCGCATGCCTTGTTCACATGTCATTGCCGCATGTTCAACAGCTCGTCATGATCCATTCTTACAGCTATCAGAAGTTTACAAGGTCGTCAACTTATTCGGTATTTACAGTAACAGTTTTCCAGTGGTAGCTAGTGAGGACTATTGGCCAACCTATCATGGAGACACAATCTACCACAACGAAAATATGAGAAGAAACAAAAAGGGTCTCCCAAAAAGCACTCGTATTACAACTGAAATGGATACAACTAAGAAAATGGAAAGATTATGCGGAATATGTCGTCTTCCCGGGCATACGAGGAAAAACTGTCCAAATGTTAGAACAAGTTCTAGATAGATTAAATTTGGGCATTAAAAATTGTGTAACAGTGGATTTTAATATTCATATCAACTTTTCGTTACCACAAAAACTAATTGAAATACATCTAGATCAACATAGCAAATCATTACAAATACAACGATTCTTATCTATGACAGATACCGTAAAACCTTTGTCCCTATTCTGTTTATGAAATTTTTATTTTTACATGATTAATAGATAAATGTAGATTGTATTTTTTTAGAACAATTTAATTGTATCTTAAATTACTGAACCATATACTTTCATGGTTGATTTAGTGATAGGATCCATTAAGAGACGTTGTTATTTGTAAAACGGAGCTTTCTCAAATAGTTTTAAACTATTTTCATGTCTCAAATTATTCGTTTAATTTTAATGTGTCAGAAATTAGTTTTCACCTTTTAGTCCACATTCAATAGATAAAACATAAGAAGTATAAGCAAATTGACAAACATTGAGTGAGGGCATTTTCCATCCACAAACTAAATTCAAAACTAATAATTAAGCCTACCAAGAGTTGAAAAACAATAAATTTTGAGAGATTAGAATTCAATGGAGTATTACCAATCCAATTTCATAATCCAAGCAAACATGCAATAATCTTTCATAAAAAATAAATGAGTTTGGCAACCACAATATAAAATTTATCTAGTTATAGATCATTTATTTGACTTTATCAAACACAGTTTGATAATAAAAGTTTTTTAAATTAATTAAATTCATCATTTCTGAAAGAAGCCTTGTTGAAAAGAAAAGATAAATTGATTAGATACCACACTTAGATTTTTACTCAAAAACCCAATATCTTCATCCAAATCTCTTTGGAGAAAATTCTCAAACACCTTGAACATCCTTTGAAAATAGGCTAAACAAACACACAACACACACAACTGAAGCAAAACACCAATAATGAGATACTACCAATGGACTCACAATAAGATACTCCAAAAAGCAAAACATTTTCGAAACATATTGTCAAACACCAAAAGTGCATACTTAGATCCCAAAAGACAACAACAAAAGACAGAAAACGCAAAACTAAAATTAGATAAATGAAAAGGAGGAATAAATCATAAATAATAGGTAAAACATGGTGGCTTTGGAGTTAGGCGAACGATCAACACTGTCGAAGGTGTGGGAGTGGCCGGTGGTGGCTTTGATGACGCCCACATCAATAGAAGAAACTTTGGAAATGGATGGATGGTTGACAACTTTAAAGGTATGAAAACAGCCGGTGTTGGTGGCTCCAGTGGTAGTTTCTTTAGTAAAAACAGTGGTTTGGCGGCAATTCATGGTAGTGAGAGGGGGGAGCAGATGAAAGGGGTTAGCCGATGAGAGGAAGTAATGCTCTCTATAGAGGAGGGAATACAAACCATAAAGGTGAGATATGAAAACCATCATGAGGGTGGGGAGTAACTACCAAACTCTAGAGGGTTGGGGGAAACTCCCTAGAAAGAAGGGAGAACATCTCTCTAGGTTTTATTCTTGTCTTTCTTACTTTAATGTAACTTGTTGTGAATCTTGTTGTAAATTGCGACAAAATTCAATATCAATTTGTGAGGCAAAGAACAATAGAAACCAAAATAAATGGTCTTCAGCAATAATAATTCGTACACAAATAAGATAACAGAATAAGGCAAGAAAAAACCAAAGGTTTGTTTACCCAGTTCGACCAAACGATTTATTCTGGGAGAAAGAGCAGCTCTCCAATTCACTATACTTAGAAAGTTGTTACAAGAAATTACAAATGAGTTACAATAAAATAGTCTTCGCCTTCAGGTTCCCAAGAAAAACCCTGAAGGCGCCCAAGAACAACCCTATTTCTACCCAAATATTTCCCTATCTCTCCAACTCTTAATATATGAATCACTCAAACCCAAGGTGTAATCCAAGGTTTTCTTTGTGCATAGATGAAACCTTATGCTATACCTTTAAACCATTGGTCTCTCTTGTTGGTAAAAACTCTAAGATTGCCATACACCAAACATATAAGAGATACATATTTATAATAGAAGATACCCAATAAACAAAGCCCAATATCACATGAATCCATGGACCGAATCGAAAAAGCCTGAAAGTTGATGTACATATGTATTATTTTCCCTTTTCTTTTTTACTTGATTGGGATAACCATTATGGTTGGTAGCCAAACTTTGAGTTGGTGGAGTTTATGATGTCTTTGGGCTAGTTTCTTATGGAGGTAGTTCAATTTTGTAACAAGATATATTTTCATCAATTTGATGTAAACCTTCATACATTTTGAAGACCACCTCCTCTTCTAGAAATCAAGGTATTAGCTCACTTGTATTTTAATCAATATTTGTTCTAGAATTTAATAGAAATGGTCTACCAAAGAGTAAGAGAATTTTTTATACTCTTTCACATAAGAATGAAGAAATAAAATAAAAATACAAAGTCAAAAACTTTTACCAACACATCGTCCACCATACCTTAAGGGTATATTATTTATTTTTATTCGAATTTTATAGACTTAATTTTTTTTATTTATGCAAGAGGATAGGCAGTCATCATATGATTTTAGAAGCAATTTCCATTATTTTTTTTTAGTAGTTATCGGTGAATAAATTATGAGTTTTAGAGGAAAAATCAACAGAATATGAGATAAGAACCAACGATGTCAAAAGAAGAAAAGAATTTCCAGGTAAGAAAAGAAAAGAAGTTTCTAGAAAAATCTGGGTATAATTTAGACACGTCTGAATACATATTTTCAGCACATATACATCTTGACGCATGTCCAGTAATTTGATCATATCTTGAGCTTTGTAACTCCGACTAAAGTAGGACAAATGGAAAATGAAAACTAACATAAAAGCTATCTATAAGAAAAATATTGTCACGGTTAAAAGCCATTATGAAATGATGTGACACAATTTTTCTAATGTCTTTAAAAGGGAAATTTTTAAGATTTTGCGAGGATTAGACTTTTTGAAGAGGATTTTGACGGCAAGATAGTGCAAGGAGCTTAGGAATGGAGATTTTTCGCCATTGAAGACCAAACTCTACTTCAAGTTTTATGTATTATTACTCTAAATTCATAGTTATGAATAATTATATTACGTGTAGTTAAGTTTCTTCCATATTAGGTCTTGTTTAAGGATGACAAAAAAATTCATATACGCTGATATTCACATATAAAATCCGTCACGGATACGGGATGACTAGCTCAATGGATATTCACGGATAAAATAAATCGATATTTAAATACCCGTTTGTTAATGGATATGGATACGAGTTTAATGATATTTGTGGCCGCTAATATTCATATCCATTAATAAATAATAAAAATCATTTAAATATCATTAATTTATTATACCTTATATTTTCATCTTCTATAAATAATTAGTCTTATATTTATTTCTTCTTTTTTTTTTAAAAAAAATTCTTTGAAGAAAACCTTTCACATTTCATTCAAATTTTATTAGCCATTTCATATTTAAACTCTTCAATACTTCATACCTCACTTCAACAATTTCATAGCTTAACCAACTAATGTCGTCATTACTCTGTGGAACCGATGTCTCTCTTCTTACTCCTCTGTCGTCTGCTCTTCCATCTTAACTTACAATCACAATATCTTTTATTTGCTTGGTTAAAAATGAAATGCATGGATATTATGTTTGGATCTAATTATATTTTGGTGGATAAGAATAAAATTTATTGTTAAATTAAGAGCAAATTGTATGGATGTTATTTGATAACAACTTTTTAAGTCTTTAAAATAAGTTTTTTAAAAAAAATTCAAAATCTTTTTTATAAAAACATTATCTGCGGATATCTGCAAATATTTGTAGATATCGCAAAACCTGCAGATTACCTACTTAATGGATACTTGCATGGATATGGGGCGGATATGGATATCATATTTATCCAACGAGACGGATACGTATATCATAGTATCCATCCCCATGGATATCCATTTACATCCCTAGTCTTGTTAGATGAACCTGTATGGATCTCTCTGGAAATATGTTTGAGTTTTATATTATTTGCATAAATTGATATTTCATAATTGGTATTCAGTTAATCTTGTATTTAAAGCTTTATATGTGTTAATCAAATCATCAATTGAACCTAGGTTTGTAGGAATTACTGACCCTAACTCTGTGAACCTAAATCAGATTAACTCTTCAACTTAGTAATTGATTTTGGAATAAACAATTATAAGTTGTGACTTAAGGTTTAACGTACCAAATTTGCATGTTTTAACTTCAAACTAACCTAGGAGATTTGAGAGTTGTAGTGTAAAATAGTGGGTTATAGACCAAGTAATTGGGTAAAATGACTTAGTTAAATCGTCGTAATTTTGAAGAACTCAATTTAGGACAAATAGAAATCGCATTACCAATGACATACAAGGAATTCATAACAAGATTCATTTGCCTTTAATCTAATAATTTTTTAACTTTTGCTTATTTTTATATTCAAACCAAATTATTGTGAAACCCCTAGTTTTATATGTTAAATACATGTTCAAAATTCTTTGTTAGAATATGACAATCCATGTGGAGACATTATTTTATTACTTGTGAAATTTTTTTAGTACACTTGTTAAATATTAATCAATTCTCGCAATGTATCCACTTTGGATAGTGCACAAGCTTTATCAACTTTTAACTACCCCAATCTTTGAACTACTGTGGCAACTTAATTAAATCAATGCACTACACTATTCATGTAAGGAAACTACCTTGTTTCCGAGGCCTTCTTTTCTTGACCAAAAGCTCTTTCATAAACTTTTCATAAGTGAACATTTGTTGCAATGCTTATGAAAAAGGAATGATCACTTGTGGGCAGTTAAACATTTCTATGAACTTCTTGTATTTTTTTGTATGTTTCTTTATTCTTTTTGGATGAGGATAAGGAAACTAAGCACAAGGCAGAGTTTATTTTTTATCTATTTTTAATTCTCTAATTTTTTGGCCCTCTTGAGAAATTTTCCCTCCAATCTCTATTTTTTTTTCCTTCACTCTCATTTTCAACTTCCTTTACCTCTCTCTCACCTTCGGCATATGATTTTCTCTTTTGACGCTTAATACCCATCAGTGTGAGTATCATCCTACTTTTAAAAATAATCTCATTTTAATTTTGAGACTTGGCATTATAAATCGAATATCTTGCAAACCTTTCTCTTAGTTGAGCGACCAACTTTCTTGATAACTACTCAATCACATTTCCATATTTTTGATAAACAATTTTTACTTTTGTTGAATGCTTCTTGATTTATTATGATTGCTTAAAAACTAATTAGTATCTTCTTCATGAATTGAGACATGGTTTTTTCTTTAGGAGAATGCTTCTTATGTTGTTAATTCTAATGATAGTCTCGAATTATTTCTTACTCCACTTGAAATTTGGATAGTCTTTCCACCAGGGATTATAGGTGTTGGAGTTGGGATTAATTTTTTTAATAATTACCCTTATTCTTAGATTCTTCATCTAATACACCTTTAAGAAAACACTAGCCATTTGGATGCCCAACACCATAAAAATCACAACTAAAGACTTGAACTTGTTCAACGGGTTGTTGTTTTATAGCTACAACTGCGAACTGCTTTGTTAAGACTTTTAACTAAGCACTCAGTTTCGTATGACTAGAAAAAGGGCACTTTGAGTGTCGAGTGCTAGCATTTCTTTCCTTTTGGAATCTCTATGGGTGTTAATAGAACAACAACAAAATTGTGTTATCATCTCCACTTGGACTGATGTGATATGTAAAATACGTTCAATAATTTTTTATGATTTTAAGAGAGAGATATGGAAAAGTTATTGTGTTAATAAAACTGAATTGAAACAATAGTAAATGGAAATAAGGTTAACAGATGAAATGATCTTGTTAGGTTTATATTTCATATTCTGTTCTCATGTATCTTCATGATTAGTTATATATAATCTTAGTCATTAATTAATATTATCATTTATCCTATTGTTTAATGTGTAAATGCTAGATCTGAATTCGTTTATAGAGTTTTAGTAACTAATAGATGTTTGAGATATTGGATCGAACTTTAGTATGTTGTCGGTGTAATACGTGTTATAGTCAAAGTTTGCTCTAACATGCATTAGTCAATATTGCTAGATTTGTTAGCATGTTGAATTGGGTCTTGCTTGTAAGCCCAATTGTTTAAGTTAGCTTGTACCCTAAGTTAGTTTGTAAAGGGTAATTGTTAAAAAGCCCATTAGATTAGTGTGTTATTTTTCTTATAAATAGCATGCTAGTCTCTCATCTTGAATAAGAAAAAATAGGAAGATAAAATCCTAATTCAAGAGAGAGGGGTTATTTTTTATTCTTGTATACTTGTAATCTTGTTTAATAGATAAAAGAAAGAATAACAGTTTATAATCAATCCTTGTTGTTTTTTCTTGTTCGTCTTGCTTGTTTTCTTTGTTAACACTATCCCTTGTGTGTTTCTTGAATATAAAGAAACTGTTTATGTTTTGTTTCAAGATATCCTATTCATAAAAGATTGGTGCGGTGAACGTGGGGAAGATGCCTTCAACAAAGTATGAGATTGAAAAGTTCACCAGAGTGAACGACTTTGGTCTGTGGCGCTTGAAGATGGAAAGCCTTACTGGTTCAGTAGGGTTGTTTGGAAGCGTCGAAGGAAGAGGCAGCCATGGAAGTATGTGAGGGCAAAGCCTCATATACTAGATATGTGTGTTTCGATGATGTCAAAACCTAGCCGCATGGAAGAATAGATGTTTGGCGTTATCACCAAGATGCATAAGAATTCCTCATTTCTCATATTTCATTTGCTTGCACAAAATTTCTCGAGTACTGCATTTAGTGTTGTTAAAATATGCGTCATACGAGTTAAACCTCATTAGTCGGTTATAGGTATCATCTAAGAGTGTCAAAAACATCAAATTAGGCATTTTATGAAATTACAGGTCTTTGAGTCGACCATACCTCTGCTCCGGTCGACTCATGATAGGTGTCTCAAACTTGCATTTTCTTCGGGATAGGTATGGTCGACCTACAGGTAGACGCATATTGTTGTGCATTTCCATTTACCTGAAATTCAGGCTATGCATCGTCGCATGCCTTGTTCCGGTCAACGCATGGCTGTGTATTTTGCATAGTCTGTTTTTCTACGGGTTAGCTCAGGTCGACCCTGCACTCTGCATGGGTCGACCGCTCGCTGTTTGCTACATAATTCCTAATATGTCTATTATTTTAGAAGGGTGCTTTTATTAGTTATAACAGTTTTCTCTGTTATACATATTTAATTGCTCTTTTCATTTTACAATGTTAATTGAATCAAGTAGAAAAACAAGAAAAGTGAAAGAGGTGTCATTTCAAGTTCTCATCATCTTCATCTTCTACATTTCATACCACAACAATCACACACAATAATCTTTGTTGTGCATTATGCATTGTTAGAAGTGATAACGTTTGAAGCCGCTGATTGGGTAATCCAGAGGAATTGACAGGTTTTTCTTGAATAAAACCTCTAGGGTTTTGACCTCCAAAATTCTCTGAATTTGGGGGGTTTTGCACGAGTCTTCTCAACACATATTCAGCCGAGTGAAGGTTCACAAGGAGCGGTGGGTTCCGTCGATCTAGCAACGGTAATCAAAGAATTGTGAAGAAGAGGTTTGGGTTCGACACGCGAGTGTTTGAGATCAATCGGGCTGCGGTTTGAAGACGGAAGGTTGTTCAAACATAGAGCTGTAATTGGAGGTTCATTCACAAGTTGTCGAAGGAATTGATTCGACTCGAATCAAGGGGCAAGAGGAGATAGCATCTACAACAACAAGGGTGTTTGTTTGTTTGATTGCTATTCTATTCTTGTATATACGATTCTACAACAGGTTACATTTTTATTATACGAGCTCAATTCTATTGTTAGAATTAAGGGAAGACGTACCCCGAAGCGAGGATGGTGGGGGAGCTGCCTCAACAAATCCTTGTGCCTTTTACCTTACGCTTTTACATTTGCTTAATATTTGTGTGGTTTTAGTGCAAACAATTATATCAAATATAGGATTGTTTTGAGTAAGTGCTAAATTGATTTTAACTCTAGTACAATTATTGATTGTACGAGGAAGCTAGAGCAACTCACTAAAAGTGGAACTCACTTGAAGTGCTCTGCACGCCAAGTGTTTGATAAACTGTCTGAACCAAAATCCTTGTGTGTTGTCCATTTACTTTGTTGGCATTTTAAGGCATTGGAACTAGTCATACTAAGTAGTGATATAAATCCAATTGATAGTGTGACTAGAGTAGTGATTCTCATGACTCGTTATCAATTTCCATAGGCTCGACGTATATCCGATTTTCTAGTAAACGTTCGTTATAGACGATATTTTTTCCTCGTCCGCTTCCGCAAATTAAACAAATTTTTAAAAACCAATTTTATTGGTAACGCCGACTCTTTTTAAACAAGGGATCTATTTAACCCCCCCCCCCCCCCCCCCTTTCTAGATCTGCGCCATCATCTAATAGACTTTGCGTTAACGGCAAATCAAAAGATGACCATGAATGAGAAAGCTCACAATGCAATATTGTTGAGCCTTGGTGATAAGGTTCTTTGACAGGTATCAAAGAAGACTACAACGTCGAGGTTATGGGTAAAACTTGAAAGTTTGTACATGACCAAATCTCTGGTGAATCAACTCTGCTTGAAGCAAGCTTCATATTCATTCAAGATGAGTGAAGATTAAGTGTTGGCTGAGAAGTTGGATATGTTCAACAAGATGATTCTTGATCTTAAAATTATTGATGTAAAGATCGAAGATGAAGATCAAACACTGTTGTTGTTGTGTGTTTTTCCCATAACACATGCTCACTTTAAAGAAACTCTCTTGTATTGAAGGGAGTCCCTGAGATTTGTTTCAATCAACCTTGTATACTAAGGACTTGAACAAACAAAAGGAGCATAAACTTTCAACGCTGGGCGAAGGTTTGGCTGTTAAGGGAAAATTCTTGCGAAAGGATGGTAAGTTCGACAATAAGAAAGGTAAAAGTCAGCAAAAGTCTTATAGTGGCGAAACATCTGGTATTCGATTTTATCACTGTAAGAAGGAGGGTCACACAAGAAAGTTGTGCCCTGAACGCTTGAAAGATCATGAAGGTAAGGATAATGGCAACGCAACCATTGTTCAAGATGACTTTGACCCATCTGATGTTCTTGTGGTTTCAAGTGGCGACTCAAGAAAAGGGTGGATTATGGATTTAGGTTGCACTTGGCACATGACTCCAAACAGATAATTATTTGAGGAGCTATGTGATCAAGACAATCGATCGGTGCTTCTGGGAAACAATAAATCTTGCAAAATTGCAAGTATTGGATTTGTGAGATTCAAGCTCCATGATGAGTCAATAAGGTTATTGACTGAAGTCAGGTATATACCTGATTTAAAGAGAAATTTTATTTCTCTTGGTGAATTCGACGGGAAGGGATATGTTTTTCAAGGAGAGAAAAGTATCCTAAGAGTCATGAAGGGATTGAAGGAAGTCTTAAGAGGCATGAAAAAACAAGGCTTGTATACCCTTGAGGCTGAGGTTGTAAGTGGTTCGACAAATGTTGAATCCACGAAACCTGTGTCGATGACAAAATTATGGCACAAGAGATTGGGCCATGTCAACAAAAAAGGCCTGGTCGAATTGGGGAAGCAGAACCTGCTAGGAGGTGACAAATTCGAAAAGTTGGAGTTTTGTGAATATTGTGTATTTGGTAAATCTTGTAGGACGAAGTTTAACAAAGGCAAGCAAAGAATACATGGATCCCTGGATTACATTCATGCTAATCTTTGGAGGCTTGTAAGGAATCCTTCACACTCAGGTGCAAGGTATTTTCTATCCATCGTTGATGAATATTCCAGAAAGCTATGGGTATTTATCCAGAAGACAAAGGATAAAACTTTTGAGAATCTCAAAAGTTGGAAGGTTCTGGTCGAAGCTCAAACTGGAAGAAATGTTAAGAGGTTGAGAACTAATAATGCCCTTGAGTTCTGCAATAAAGCGTTTGACGATTACTATGTTGAGTTTGGGATTGCAAGGCATAAGACTGTAGCAGGTACTCCTCAACAAAATGTCTTAGCTGAGAGATTCAATTAAAAAATCCTTGAAAGGGTTAGATGCATGTTGGTTAGTGCTGGATTGAATAAGGTGTTTTGGGCAGAGGCTGTTTCGACAGCAGCTTATCTGATAAATAGATGTCCCTCTACTGCCTTGGGAGTGAAGATACCTAAAGAACTTTTGTTGGGACATCCACCTAGTCTTGACAGAATAAGAGTATTTGGTTGCGTCTCCTATGCTCATATTAGGCAAGACAAGGTCGAACCTAGAGCTCTAGAATGCATGTTTATGGGATACCCTGAAGGAGTCAAAGCTTATAAACTATGGTGCCTAGAGTCAGGTCACAGGAAGTGTATCATCATTCGAGATGTATTTTTCAATGAAGCAAAGATGGCTTTCAAGAAAACTAATGATGCTGACGAAGAGCTGGAACAGGGAGATATTCCTGTTGAGGTGGAACATGTTGATGCTGAATTACGTATCCCAGATGAAGTCGAAGAAGACGCAGAAGATGTTGTCGATGATGAGGATACTGATAATGACTACTTTCTATCAAGAGACAGGTCGATGAGAGTCATCAATCCACCTCAGAGACTTGGGTATGCATATCTTATAGCTTATGCCTTAATCTCTGCAACTGAGATTCTAAACAAAGAACCTAGAGACTATAAGGAAGTTATGAGGATTCGAAAGAAGACTGAATGGATGAAGGCCATCAATGATGAGATGAAATCTCTTCATGATACCAACACCTGGAAACTGATCAAGAAATATTCTAGAGCCAGGTTATCCAGTTGTAAATAGATTTTCAAAGTTAAGGAAGGGATCGAAGGAGTCGCGTCAAAGAGATACAAGGCAAGATTGGTCGCTATGAGGTTCACTCAAAAAGAAGGTCTTGACTTTAATGATTTGTTCTCTCATGTTGTGAAGCACAAATCCATTTGAATGTTACTTGTCATAGTGGCACAGTTCAACCTTGAACTGGAACAGATGGATGTGAAGACTGCGTTATTGTATGGTGATCTAGATGAAACAATCCTTATGAGGCGACCTGGAGGGTATGTCGAAAAGGGAAGGAAGATTATGTGTGCAAATTGAATAGATCTTTATATGGACTGAAACAATCTCCTCGATAGTGGAATAAAATATTCAACAAGTTCATGGCATGCATAAGTTTCATTAGAAGTCAGTTCGACCACTGTGTTTACTTCATATTTCGACATGGTAATTCATTTGTTATTTTGATACCAAGCAACAATGTTGAAGATGTAATGAGGGTGAAGGTTGAACTCAATAAGGAGTTCGACATGAAGGATCTGGGAGATGCGTCCAGGATTCTTGGGATTAACACCCGAAGAGATAGAAAGTAGTCAAAATTATGCTTATCTCAAGAGGCATACCTATGAACGATTCTCAAAAAGTATGGTATGTCAAATTTAAAGCCTGTTGTGACTCCGAAAAACCCTCAATTCAATATGAGTATAGATCAGTGTCCTAACACTGATATCGAAAGAACTTATATGAATAACATTCTATATGCTAATATAGTGGGTTCTTTGATGTATGTTATGGTATGTACTAGACCCGACATAACATATGCAGTAGTCTTGTAAGCAGGTACATGGCGAATCCAGGAAAGACTTACTGATAAGCATTGAAGTGGATTCTAAGGTACATAAATGAGTCTCTGAATAGAGTCCTAATTTATGGTAGAGCCTTTGGTGAAGATAGTAAAGCATCAATTGAATGATATGTCGACTCTGATTATGCAGGTTGTATGAATTCCAAAGAATCTATTTTTGGATATGTGTTCACTATGTTTGGGACAATAATTAGTTGGAAAACAACGCTTCAGAAGATTGTTTCCTTATCTACCACTGAAGCAGAATATATCTCCCTAACTGAAGCTGTGAAGGAAGCATTGTGGCTTGAAGGTTTTGCAAAATAGTTGAAACTTCAAGGTCGAGTTATCACTGTTAAATGTGATAGTCAAAGTACAATACACTTGTCGAAGAATTCAGCCTATTATGAGCGAAGCAAGCATATTGATGTGAGGTTGTATTTCGTCAGAGGGGTAGTCAAGCGTGGAGAAGTCCAAGTGCTGAAGATTTTGACACATCATAGTGCTACTGATATGATCACCAAGATGTTGCCTGGTTTCCAGTTTTTTCACTGTATGCAGTTGATAAAGTTGCATGAAGAAATCTAGTTCTTGATGTTATAGAGTTAGATCCAATGTGGAGATTTATGAGATATTGGACCGAACTCTAGTATACTGTCGGAGTAATGCGTGTTGTAGTTGAAGTTTATTCTAACATGTATTAGTCAATATTGTTAGGTTTGTTAGATGTTGAATTGGGTCTTGCTTGTAAGCCCAATTGTTTAAATTAGCTTGTACCATAAGCTAGCTTGTAATGGGTAATTGTTAAAAATCTCATTAGGTTGGTGTGCTATTTTTTCTTATAAATAGCATGTTAGTCTCTCATCTTGTATAAGGAAAAATAGGGAGATAAAATCCTAATTCAAGAGAGAGGGATTATTTGTTATTCTTGTAATCTTGTTTGATAGATAAAGGAAAGAATAGCAGTTTATAATCAATCCTTGTTGAATCTTCTTGTTCTTCTTTCTTGTTTTATTTGTTAACCCTAACCCTTGTGTGTTTCTTGAATATAAAGAAACCGTTTATATTTTGTTTCAAGATATCCTATTCACAACAAGATAAAAATCTTGGGTCTAGCTAAGAAAAGTATTTATCAATATCAATTTAAAACCATTATATCAAGTTATAAGTATCTAGTTCATATCATGAGTAAGTGGAACATATAAAATTTCATGATCAAGATGAATTATGTTGGAGTAAGCGCTAATAAAAAACCAATTTCGGTTATATTTGCTTTTATATCATGAACTTGATATATATATATATATATATATATATATATATATATATATATAAAG
The DNA here is from genome assembly GCA_963859935.3 of Lathyrus sativus. Lineage (NCBI taxonomy): Eukaryota > Viridiplantae > Streptophyta > Magnoliopsida > Fabales > Fabaceae > Lathyrus > Lathyrus sativus. The sequence continues at coordinate 38,957,488 of OZ012735.1, forward strand.
CATTGTGTTTGTTCTGTTATTTGTATATGACATAATAAAGTCTTTAGAGTAATTAGTTTGTTTAATGATACATTAAGTGTTTCTTAATTGTGAGACCCCATTAAATATAAAGTTGTTACTGTTAAGGTATTTGTAGTCGAGCTTTACTGTCAAATATGATAACATTAATGCACAAAGATTATTATGTGAATAGACTAATGAATGAATCTTACGGGTAATGGATATGAGATATTAAGTCTTCAAATAGATATAAATATTAGGAGTTATATATATAATGCATTGACTCCGAATGAGAATACTACATAGTATGCTATGTATGTGTGAAAATTTATTCTCATATTGATAGTGGTGTAAACCACCCTTCGACCTAAAATCGCCATGGGCCCTAGATATGAAGTCAAGTGTTTTATTGTCAATCAAACGTTGTTTGTAACAGGATGAAAATAAATATGATTGATGTGTACGTAAATCATGATGAGGGACATGAATGACCTAGATGATATTTTTTCCTCTTACATATAGATGAGTAATTTCTATGGGCTCCGACAGAGTATGACTATAAAATGCATGGTTGTGCTCAAATAAGTCAATATGGCATATTGAGTTTTTTTTTTGTTATCAAGTATACTCGAGGATTAAGGAATATAATATTTGACTATAAAAGGGTGACACATTCAATGTTTTGTGTTCAATATATATATATATATATATATATATATATATATATATATATATATATATATATATATATATATATATATATATCCACATTCATGATCAAAGTTAAAATATGCTTCAAGAGGTAATTCATAATTCTTATTTTGTGTTTGACTTGTGATTAATAATTTAGTAGAACAAAAGTAAGTATTTTTGTGTTATCGTCTCCAAAAGGACTTTTGCGCGCAAAAGGACTTGTGATATAAAAGACGTTCAATAATCTTTATGATTTTAAAAGGGGTATGTGGAAAAATTATTGTTTTTATAAAACTAAATTAAAATAATAGTAAATGGAAATAAGATTGACAGATGAAATAAGATAGTTGGAGTTAGATTTCATTATTCTTTCCTCAAGTATCCTCATGATTATTTATATATAATCTTAGTCATTAATTAATATTATCACATATCTTATTTCTTAACTAGCAATCTCTCAGTTGGTTAACCAATAAGATAACATTAAATTTTGATAGTATGTGTGAATGCTAGATTTGAATCTGTTCCTAGAGTTTTAGTAACTAATAGATGAAAATCTCGGATCTAGCTAAGAAAAGTATTTCTCAATATCAAATCAAAACTATTATAACAAGTTATAAGTATCTAATTCATAAAATGAGTAACTAGAACATATATATTTCATGATCAAGATGAATACATGAGTATTTGAACAATCATATCTAACCACGACAAAAGGGAATTCAGATACTCTTATTCATAGTAGCTTTATAATGATGATCAATAAGAAAGATATGGAATAACATTAGCAGTGATTTCTCGGGCCGAACATAGCCTCCACCTTTAATCTTTAATATATCTCTTAGTATTTCTCCCTCTTAATTCGATTTATTGTGTTGTGGAGTTAATGATGTAATTAATTATGGAATGAATCCTTGTGAGTGGTTGTGATTTTTTTTATAGGGAGATAAGCAAGCATTTTTCCCACCAATGTAATTAGCTCGCCCAACGAGCCTACTTTATTGCCCAATAAGTTATGTCCATCTCATTCAAGTGAATTTTTGCTACCTTATCTTGTCCAATGAGCCTATATATTCACTCAGAGAGAAAACTGTTTTTCACCTTGAAGTTACTTATCTAAGAGTTATCTAAATTCCCCTTCTTCACCCAACTAGTTTATCACTTCTCCCAAATAGTTGCCTTGTTTTTGCATAAAATAACCTAACCTAAAAGTCATCTTGAACAATATGTGCTCGCCCAATAAGATTTTGTTTTTTCTTGGAAAGAATGACTCAAAAATGTTGTCATATTTATGTCATGTCTTGGCTAGATGAGCTCATGCTTCACTCGATGTGTTATCTACTACTAGGCTTCTATATTTTGTTATTTATGTGGATGTTTTTGTAGAACCATGTGCTTTCAGGTATAATCAAGAAGCAATCCAAGATGATAAAGCTCGTGTAGAAGATGCAAACGCTTAGCCTTTATAATGACTTGGTTTTGACGATGACAACACCTAACTTGGGTTTGATGATAAAAACGTATAAAGTTAGGCAATTACTAAAGGTAGCTCAAGTGGTCAAATATACACAAGTTGTTTGTCAAGCTATTCCTTATAATCAAGCTAAAGACTTAGGTTTTATGATCACAAGTGATATATTTACAAACCTCTGATGATGGTGGCTAAATTGAAGATAGTGTCATACCTCAATTTTACCCATCATTCAATAAATCGATATATTCATCATGAAGTTTGAATCATCTGCATGTTATAGCATGCATTTCATCATACATAATGCTCAAAATGTCAATCAGAATAAATTTTTAGTTCTACAGACAAGTTGGTTGAATCGATTTTCATATGTACATAAAATTAGCGGGTGGAAAAATTTTGAAGTCGAGCTTGCAGACGTTAATTTTATTGATCTACGATTCACGTAGTTTAAATTTGTGCTTAGAATTCTTTTATGTTAAGTGTAGCAAGCTAATGGTTGATTTTATCGGTTTATGTGCTTTCATGATGTTATACATTGTTGAATTTCAATATTGTATGCGCGTACGATGGTTAGCATGGCGACAAACCGCACTCGTGCTTATTACCAATTTGCGTTTCCATTTGCAACATGTGATTTTTTTATTATCTTGTTTCTTCTCAATTTGATTTGCGATGACCGCTTATGCTTTAGCAATTTACCTTTGAATGTTTGCTAATATTCAATGATCCAACATCGTTACGTTTAATTTAAATTTAATTTCTTGTGGTTGCCCTTACACGTCTTCGCGCACGTGACTTTGATTCGCGTCTTTGCATCATTATTTTAATTCGTGCATGTTTTTATTTCACTTTACTTTTTTGATTTATTTGTTGTAGATATGTGATGTAGATATTGTTTATTGTTCTTGTATCCCTTTATCATTTTGAATGCTTGTATGTATATCCGATTCGATACTTGTGGCATTTTCTTACGCCTTGTGCGTGAGTTTACATCACTACGCTTGAACTCACACCCCTCACGATCCAATCCGCACATATTTGCATTACTATTTGTATCAATCATTTCTAACCACCTAGCGACACCTTTTCAAATCACTTTTTCAAACTATTTTGCAACACAATTAAAACACTCGGTCTAATGTCGATCTATTTTCAATATCATTTTCAAAGCCTTATACCATTTTGCAAATGATAATAAAATGCTTGATCAACCCTCAAGCTCTTTTCTCAAATAAAAATAAAAAATACTTACTTATTTTTAAACTCTTTTTCCTAATAAAAAACAAATGAAAATGGAATGAGTGGTTTACACTTTCATGTTCCTCGAACGATTGAATGAGTGGCTTACGACATATTTCTCAATCTCTCGTCATCCAAATAAAACATCTTAATTAAACTTGGACAAAAAAGGGAATGAGAGGTTTACATTTTCCCGTTCCTCGAATAATCAAATGATTTATTTACACCATATTGCTCGATTATTCTTCTGCCGCTAATCATTTTCTCAAAAAGTAACTTGGACGAAAAAGGAATGAGAGGTTTACACTTTATCGCTCCTCGAATAATCGTATGGTGGGCTTAAGTTTTGTTTCTCGATTATTCATCGTCCGCCTAAAAACAATCCAACACATAAAACTCTTTTCTCGTCGTTACGCGATGATGATCTTCAAACCCTTTTTGAACACGAAAGGTATTTCGTCTCGAGACGATTCAAAATAACGCTTCTTCCACTTATATGTGTAAGTAATCTAGGGACGTTTTCCTGAGATTGTAGATAAGTCTATCCATTCGCTCGGATGCAAACGTTATCTCCTCCACTTGTTTTGGGTAGAAAGCAATGTATTTCCATCAATTGAGACAAAACAATTTTCGGTAAAATCAACCAACAAAAATATTTTATACCCAGAACTACGTAGCCTTGAGTTCTCCATCACAACCAGAGATACGTAAGAGCGAGATTCAAAATCTCGTCAGACACCCTAATAAAAAATTCACGCTTTTGTCCCTTTCTTTCTCTTTTAATAACTCGAGATGTCAAACATTTTCTAAGATAACACTAACGCGCTCAACTAACTAAATGGTTTTCGTTGAGTACAACAGACATGAGAGGTGCTAATACATTTCCCTTGCATAATCGACTCTTGGACCCTGATTTAATTGCGATGACCATATCATAGTTGTTCTTTTAAGGGTTTTATCAATATTTTCCATTTCCTTTTTTGCAAATAAATAAAGGTGCTAATACATTTCCCTTGCATAATCGACTGTTGGACCCTGATTTAATTGCGACGACCATATCATAGTTGTTCTTTTAAGGGTTTTATCAATATTTTCCATTTCCTTTTTTGCAAATAAATAAAGTTTGGTGGCGACTTTGTTCAGTCCATCCCGCGAGCATCATGTTCCCTTTTTTCGAGGTGCGACAGATACCTTAAGCCTCATCCATAAGAAGATTTAAGTGATGTGCTTATATTATTGGTATATCTGGAAAAAAAGACTTGAAGTTTTAGAGTGTGAAAAAAAGGATGTGCGAAAGCTCGTCGAATCGTGTCTGAGTGATCAGTATATTGTAAAGATACAAGGTGGTTTCCGAAAGTGTTATCATATCTTTGTCAGCTAAAACTACCAAACATGTTTTAGGAGCCTAATTAGTTGACTAGGAAATTGTCAAATAGATTAGAATGCCTTTTATAGCTGCTTAATTGATTAGGTATTTGTCCTAATTAATTAGATAAGGGCAATTGAGCCTATAATTGATTATGATAATATTTTAATGATGGGTAAATGCTCTATGTCAAAACCTTCCAATTTAAACAATAATAATATATTATTGCAAGCACCTAATCCATTAGCAATCTCTCTTGAGGGACTCAGAATCCCATCAAGCGTCTCATCTAAATTCTCGAAGGACTTAGGTTCTCCTCGGGCATGGTCCAGCCTAAAGGCTCGTCTAAGGGACACGACCAAAGTCTAATCTGAGATACTTAACTAAAAATTCTTTCCTGAGGGTCTAGATCAAACTTCCGCCCGAGTGACTCAACGCCTTGCCTCAAGAACTCAAGGTCTCATCAGACGGGTTGAACATATAATCTTGTTTGAGGGATTTATGATCCCATCATACTGAATCTACATATAATCTCGCATGAGGGACTTAGGGTTTATGTGGAAGACCCAACATATAGTCTTGCCTAAGAGGACTTAACTTAAATTTTTTCCTAAGAGACTAGACTTAAAAACTCGTCTGAGGGACTTATGGTCTATTACACAGGCTCAACACATAATCTCGCCTGAAATACTTAGTATCCCATCAAACATAATCATTTAAATGCCTCACATGAGAGTGCTTAGGATATTCTTAGGAAAGGTCCAGCCTAAGGTTTCGCGTAAGGGATGCACTGAAGTCTAACCCAAGAGACTTAACTTAAAAGTCTTACTTGAGGGTCTATATCAAAGTCCCGCCCGAGAGATTCAATGTCTCTCCTGAAGGACTCAAGGTTTCTTCGAACATGCTCAGCATATAACCTTGCATGAGGAACTTAAGCTCTCATAAAATAGGCTCAACATATAGTCTTTCCTAAGAGGACTTAACGTAAAGTCTCGCCTAAAGGACTCAACCTAAAGTTTCACATGAGGGAATCAACTTAGAAACTCTCCTGACACAAAGTTAATTAAACACTTTACGCTTTACCAAGCTCTCATGCTTGAGGGACTGTGTAATAATATATTTTTACTGAGTCCTAAAAAGGAACAACTTAGATAAAAGTGAGAAAGGTCAATACATGAGGAAAGGCTAGTTACCAAGTGAAGCAACCGACCGCCCTAAATGGACCATATAATTTATTCAGATCTTAGTGACAGCCTGTCCAATTAGGCCATGTGGCTTAGTTGGAATTCGATTCTCTTTTAAAGAAAAATCTTAAGAAACAGTAACCCTAGGCCATGTGAATTTTTAGGTTGAATAAAGTTGCTTTATTGGGACTAGTATTAAGTTTTTTTTAGAAACAGGAACCATATTACTTGGGAGGATTAGAGCATAAATCCATCGCATAATCTTAACTGTAAAATTTTGTAATTCTAACTTGTGTTGGCTTTCTAACACTTTCTTTTAGGTCATAGTTATTTTTACACCAATACAGATGCAGCTAGTTGTCAACCTCAATTTAGGGATTATCATCAAAATAAATTTAATTAAATAAAAATTACTTAAAATTACTAAGATGCCATAGATGTAAGTACTTTTATAGTATTATTATAAGATAAGATCGAATTAGATAAGAGAAAATAAAATTTTTATTTTACTGAAATAATTTTATATCAACATGAGTTGCGTGTATTCCTTCATTGAGATATACTAAAATTATATTAATATCATATAAGTTTGATGATTTTCTTAATTGGACAACTCTATAAAGCTATTTTACTGGTGGCTTTTAGAACGAGAGTTTAACTAAATTCCTCACTTGTGTAAAAAATAAAAATAAAACTAAATTCCTCACTTGTGTACCATTACTTTTAACCATTAAATTAAATAAGCCTACATTATTTCAATATCAATTGTTACACCAGATTTTGATCTCTTATCTTTTTCTTTTAACTGATTATATAATTATTTGGAAAAAAAAATCATAGAAAAGGGGCATAAAATCTAAAATATACTTAAAATATGTTTTTTATTACAAACTTGAAGTATCATATTAAATGTAATAATTATTACTATAATTGTTATATTTATTAAATTACTAAATGTTTTATAAATACTATAACGTCGTTTAATATGTTTCCATAATTAAACTAGAATGAAATTATTGACTTTAATTTGATATATTTTAGTAAATTAATTATCAAATAAATTGTTTTCTTTATAAAATCAAATAAATTGTCTCAAGTACATTTAGTTATACTAAAGGAGATTTGACTATATATATATATAAAAGAACCTAACCCCCCAACGAATGGAATTGTAAAGCTTGAAAAGATAATAGTTGTTACTATAAATTATACATCATAATCATGAGATATCAATTGTTTGTTCTCCTCTTTGTTGTTCTACTGGTCTCTGCAGATGCGTGCACACTAGGTATAGTTGGTGGTTGGAGTCCAATCAAAGACATCCATGACCCACAAATAATAGGTATGGCCAATTTTGCTGTTACAGAGTACGACAAACGAACTGGATTGAAGCTAAAGCTCAAGAACATCGTCAAGGGTGAAGTCCAGATTATCTCCGGGACCAACTACCATCTGACCCTTTCTGCGGGTGACAGTTCTGGTTATAACGTTTATGAAACTGTTGTGTATGAGTCATTGCAGCATTCCAAGAACCTTACTTCTTTTGTACCTTCTAATTGTTTTGTTCCTTCTAATATTGATAGTATGCTTTACAATTAGGGTTTAGACTAATAAAGAAACTTGTTTTTTTATATCATAATGGATTGTGGATCTAGATTTATGATATAGTTAGTATATATATGTGCAACACATAACCTTAGTTATTCAAATGATTTCATGAGATCCTTAAGATCCATATAAGATAAAAATGGGATATCAGCTAGCATAGATTCTGGAGTAAAGCCTTCATCTTTCACCTCTTTGATTACTTCATCAAAAACAATTTCACTGCCAACTTGGGTGAGATGCAAACCATCACTGTACATTTCAATTATCAAAATTGTCAACTATATCCCCTTACATCTACTTAACTAACCAGACAAAGCTATGATACAAGAACTCAAAAGAAGGCAAATAACAGTTCTGAGAAATTTGTTTACTCATTGTGTAAGTGCAACAAATAAATAGAGAAACCAAACGCGTTATAAAAAACTACAACCCACGTTATGCTAAAGACCAGGACACTTGTTTGACTAAGCATATTATTCCCACCCTTCAGCTAGTTAGCTCTTAAAAAATCTCAAGCTCCAAACTTCCATCTCAGCTCTAAAAAATGACTCTAATTTCTGTGATTTGGTGAAAATATCTGTTAACCGAAGCATACGAAAGGGTATTATATTTCTCAGCATAACATTCTCAAATCATAATAGTAGTGGAAAACTATGTCATTCTCTAACAACAAAGATTGACAACTATGTCATTCTCTAACACAAGCAACAATTAAATTTCCTCAGTCTCTACTAGAGTATCTGCACAACAAGCATATAGAAAAACACAAAAAACATAATGGAGGGAGAATACATTCACATATGTTAAAGGTGTATAAAACAACAAGGATAGTATAATTAGAATAATTAATCAATCATACAAACCATTTACAATAATAATCAATCACAAATACAATTATGTACGCAACGTATCCGTCTCCTATACTTCAATGCAAGTGGTACCAATATTCAGATATTTAGAGCTATGTTACTGAAGCATCTAACTCGTCACTTGGGCCGAAGTCCTACTCGTCACTGAACCGAAATTCTACCTAACTACAAAATACATGATGCATGAATACTACACAAAGATATGCAATACTCATCCAAACCTCTAACTTCAATACTCATCATTGGCTCCTCTCGAACCTAAAACACATCATTAATATTCTCCATTACAAGGCCACATCACTGGTTCAATCGAACCAAAACATCTTAGCATTAACTGTTTTCCTCTTCGTGAGACATTCACCATAAACTCAACATAATAATTAAAAGTATATAATTTCCTCATCAATATTTATCAAACAACAACAAATAACCATCAAAACAAGAACCACTTGAAAAATTGAGTAAAACAACTAGAATCGGTCAAAATAAGGATTGAAGGTTAGCCTTCTAGGCACGATGGTCGTCATCCTAACCTGACACCCATCCTCTCAAATTGTTCGTCATCGATTACGGTTTGAGCAACGACACGCATCGTTGAGTCGTTGGTGGTCAGCCTGTCCCCCAACTGTCGTCCGTCAGCTCGTCCATTAGGGATCTCTTTTCCAACGCAGTGACGGTTGGCCCATCACACAAGTAACGTCCGTCACCACTGTGCAGAAGACAAAAACTAGCGTTTTCGCCATGGCTACACCTCTAAACCTCTGATTTCGATTCCATACAACCCCACACGTATAACAAATCATCATACGTCAACCATATAACATTTAGCACCTCAATAACACACAGATTAAACATTTTTATCATTAATTAGACACAAAATCATCATCATATTCACGAACATAAAAAATGAGAATTATACATAGAGGTTCATATGAAAATCAACAATCAACAGAACAGGAAAACAACATCACTTCACAACAATCTAGAGAGATTTTGCATAAACCATCTCAAGATTCAAAATCCTCAATAATGGAGAAAAAGGAAAGGAAAATGGAAAGAGGATAAAGGCTCCACTCTATCCATTATACTTAAACACCGATATCAGGAACAGTCCCTCACGGAGAAAGCTTGAAGTTTCGGCTATAGAGCTCTTATCTTACTCTTGCTCTGCTAGGGCTTTGTCTCTACTTAGCTGACAACTTCTATATACTGTCAAACTCTCCCCATTCCCTTCTATTTAAAATTAAATCCTATTTATTTTAATTTTAATTAATTTTACCAACTTCTCTCAACTCTCACTAATTTCATTCACCACTCTAATTTAATTAAAAATCTATTTTTCTCCCCAAAATCACATATTCTCACTTTTTGCACTAAATATAAATAAATAAAAGTAAGGTAGTTTCTATTAAAACCCATTGACCTCAATATTACTAATAAAAGTACTTAAAAGTACTCTAAAACTCAATTAAAACTAAAATAATCAAAACTGAGGTGTTACAACTCTCTTTTTCTCACTTAAAGAATTTTTGCTCTAAAAATTTACCTGAAGGGAACAACTCTAGGTAGGACTCCTTCATTTAGATCTTCATCTCCCACGTCACGCTTCCTCTAGTAGGTCCTCCCCACACCACCTTATCTAAAGTGATCTTCTTACCTCTCAAGTGTTTCCTTTCTCGATCCTCAATCTGCAAGAGTGATTTTTCAAAAGTCAAGTTATCTCTCACTTGTACATCGTTCAATGGAATCACATGGGACAAATCAGGAACATACTTACAAAGTTGAGTCACATGAAAGACGCTATGAAGGTTTGAAAGAGACGGTAGTAAGGCAACTCGATAAGGAACTTCATTAACTCTCTAAAGGATCTGATAAGGAGTGATAAAATAAGGTGCAAGCTTTCCAGACTTCAACGCACGACCAACAACAATCACCTGAGTGACTGTTAAGAACACACGATCTCCTTCCTAGAATTCAAGAGATTTTATTTACTTATCATGATAACTCTTCTATATGCTATGTGGTGCCTTCATCTTTTTCCTAAATCATCTTAATATTCTCGATATTTTGTTGAACATATGAGTGCAACTTCCCGTTATATGTATTTTGATGATGTCAAAACTAGGATACTTTAGAAGTAACGTATAATGGAACATATTCTCTGATTCTCAATGTGCATCTTAGAATTAGGAAGCATAAAAACATTTGGAAATAAGCTGAAAAAGGTCTCATGCATAAAAAATGCATGAAGAATAATTATTGTGAAAAAATGCATTATAGGTCGACCTATATAAAAATTTCTTCTGCTATAGGTCTGCACATCCATTCCATAGGTTGACATCCATGATGCATTATTAAAGCATGTAGGATTTGTTAGACGTTTTGTCTCTACAGATCGACATATAGGCAGCACATAACCTTCACAGGTCGACACATGACCTTATACAGTTGGGATTTGAAGGTTTTGAACAAGATTACTCAATTTTATATTTGATTGAATGAAGGCTTTGAAGAGATGCATTTCTTGCAAAGAGGTAGCGTGAGACGGTGATCTTGGTAAATCTTGGGTTACAACAGGTTGCAATTCAGATTCGGTTGAGTGAAGGCTTTGAAGGGTTGCGGTTATTGCAAAGGAGTAGTGTAATACCCTAAATTTTCATTGGGTAAATTTAATTAACTGAATTTATTTGATGAATTCAAGTAGATGACTTTTAATCGAATGAATTTTTAATCAGATGAATTTGGCTAGGTGGATTTAGTTGGACAACTGAAGCAGATGAATTAATAGGGTGATTTTAATCGGATGAATTATCTGGTGAATTTAATCTAATGAACTCAGTCGGGCGAATTTAATCGAATAAATTTAATTAAATAAGTTTATTCGTTTAAGTTTTCTGAGTGGTTTATTCAGAGATTTTAATCAGAGATTGTAATTGGGAAATTTAATCAGACGGATTGAGTCGAGTAAATTAAATCATTTGAATTTATTTGCGTGGATTTAAGCAGAGAATTTTATTTGGATGAATTTAATTGGAAGAGCTTAATCGGTTAAATTTAATTAGCCGAATTTAGATGGTTGAGTTTATGTGAAAGAGTTGAGTCGGATAAGTTCATTTAAGTTAATTTCTTCATTGGAATTAATCGGAGGGATTATCTTAGGAAACTTAATCGCGAGGATAAATGCAAGAAAATAATGGTTAAAGTTAATCAATTTGATTATTGGGATGAGCTTAAATCAGAAGAGTTTAGCCATTTGAATTTAATCGAATAAGTTGGATTTATTAAGATGAGGTTATTCGTTCAAGTTATCGGATGAGTTATTCGAAAATTTTGTCGGAGGTTGGGATTAATCGGGGGGATTGTTGCGAGAAATTCAAGTTAATAGAAAAATAGAATTTTATTTATTCTATTATTTTTTTATTACAATATCCAAAATAAGAAAAAGAATTACAAATTAAATTACATTTTTCTAAAAATTCTAAGTTCTTAAATTATCCTTTGAGGCCGATTCTTCGATTCCGATTTTTTCCTCCGAACCTGCAAAACAAAACCAACAAAGGAGCAACAAGTTTTACGGTTAGAAAATTGTTTTCTGATCTGATACCCTCAGTTTGATTTTCATCATTGGGTATGTCGGGAGGGCAACGACAAAATTGAAGCCGGCTCCCGACTTATTTTCCGACCGCGGCAAATCAGGCAACATCTGTTCTTTTTTTTGTTCCAAGAGAAAGAGAAAAAAATAATTTTTTTAAAAAGTGATTTTTCCAGAAAAGTGATTCTGAAAATAAGTGCTTTTGGGCAAAAGCACTTATTCAAAAAATGATTTTCCCAAACACAACCCACAAACATCTTTTCCCAAAAGCCTAACAGCCACAACGGATCAAACGCAAGCTACAACCCAGCAGAACCATGAAATTCGCAACACAGCCAGTATAACAACCAAACAACTTTCCTAGAAAAAAAAAGCTTAACAGTTCAAACAGCAATGCCGCAGCTTTCTCAAATCAAAATGGACTCAAACCTAAAGTTCGTATTCAACGACCCAAGGCAACAATCATCCACCTGAACTTCTAACAAAAGCGCAACAATATGGAACAAAAGCTTCTGAAAAATCGCAAGTATCACAAATATCGTAACAATAATCACAATGCCCAGGCCCAAGCCACCTCATATAAAACATCAAGATTTTCAAAAATTGGGGAGGACGGAAAATAAAATAAAAAAACCAGGGAGGATTCCTTCGCTCATCAGTAAAGAAAAACCCATAAGAGAGACTCAGAGAGATGAAAAATCTTCGTCTCATCATCATTGTGCAACCGTTATCCACCTAGAAATCAAGTCACTTCCAACCCAAAAGAGGGTGAGCATCTTAACTTTAACCGGGTTTTATTTTTTTCTTTTTCGTAGGATCCATGAGAAGACGAAGAAGGATCCATGGAGAAATGGAAGAAAATTGGCAGTGCTAGCAGAAGAAGGAGATTTAGAGAAAAGAAAGACAACCATGGCCGTTGCGGCTAAAAGGGGCAAGAAGAAGAGGGTTCCTAAAACAAACCCTAGATGTTACAATTACAACGGTTGACTTCCCCTTCCCTTTTATTTCATTGTCTGGTTTTCTTTTATTTTACATTTTAATTAGTTAACCATGTTTAGCTTGATAATTTAGTTCCTTTAGGTTAATTAAACCCTTAAAATAAAAACCCACATTAATTCATTTGCCTTTTTCATTTCCTTTTTCTTTCCTTTATTATTATTATTACTATTTTATATTTATTCTTTTGTAGTTTAATATAGTTATATAATTAAATTATTAGCCTTAATAAAATTTTGTCATTTAAAACATTTTTTGTAATGAAAACATTAAAGTTAATTTTTTTTAAAACCATATTCTCAAAATTAAACTCATCTTTCTGATTAAAACATTAAAAGTAAAACTTTTAAATAAAAAAAACACTTTTTAAAAATGTACTTAGAAACCTTTTAAATTTTAATTGGAAACATTTCTTTAAAATTTAGAAATTATAAAGTGAAAAACCTTTTTGGAAAAACAAGATTTTTGTTAATAAGATTCAAATTCTTTTGGAAATTCTTTCATCAATATTAAGTCCTGTTCTTAATGATTTGTCTAGCATTTTCAATTTCAGGTTTGAATAACACCGTCGTCGCCTAACTGTAGACTTAAGCTCCGACTTTGTCCCATTAATTTTGTCTATATTCATTGTTTTCTCGGTTGTATTGTTTGTAATGCTTTAGTTTTCGTTTCATTTTATGGTTGTAATTTACGCGAGTATATCGTTGCTGTGCATGTTCTTTACTGTTTTTCAACTCGCAAACTTACACAAAACACAACATTCTTCCTCCAACCTTACCCCTTCACCGCCGCGGAATAGCAACAAAAAACATCTTCCTTCAATCTTCATCAAAACCCTTTATCAATATCCTTCAACGATCCTCAACCCTTCAATCCAACCAACCTTTAAAACCTAAACAAATCACAAACCATTTTTTCGAATTGAGAGGAGAAAATGGAGAAAGGAATATGTGATGAAAGTTGTGAGACGAGATTTTGAGAGAGTGAGATTGATGGAGATGCACAATCGAGAATGAATGGAAGATTGAAGTAAGGTGTGGTTTGTGATGTTGTTTGAGTTTCATGGTTTCTGACCCATTCCCTTTTCACTAGCATTTTGTTTTTGTTAAGAAAAAAAATTGTACACCTAGTGTTTGTTCTGCGTGATCTGGCCCGTTCTTCCTCTATTTCGTTTTTTTTAATATTTAAAAAAAATAAAATAGTTGATACTTGATTGTTATGTTAAAGTGAGCCGTGAGGCCCGTATGGCCTCTTATCTTCTCCTTTTTGTTGGACAACTATGTTTTTGTGAAAGGGTGATGGGCCATCAGCCCATGTGATCCCACATTACCATTCCTTCCTTTTTTTAGGCACACATTTTCATTTATTTCTTTGTTTTCTTTATATATTTTTTGTCCCTTAGAAAAACTTGTTTCTATTTGTTAGAACATTTGGTATTTATCCTTGACCTTTTGATCTAATGTTTTGTTTGGATTTTATGACTTTCATCTTTTCCTCATTTTCAGTAGATTTTCATTTCAATTTTATTTCAATTTCTTTTCCATTTTGGTCGATGAAGTCCTTAGAATCATGGATGTTGGTTATTGAAGTTTTAACCTTCGTTATTTCAAAGTTGTGGGGATTGATCCTATGGCATTCTCTTTTCTTTTTGTTTGGCATGATCTGTGAGAATGATATACATATCATTTATCTATCGTGTTTTATCACAAACATTGTGTTGAGCAAGCCTCCCATAACATGATCTTCCTCATAGATCGTGTTGCGAGTGCTTAGCGCTAGAGTGGATCTGATTCATCCGTTTAACCATTGACTTTAATTTATATACAATATACTCTTGCTTTACTTTTCTGTCAATATATCACTGTCCATATATTCCTGTCATCATATTGTCATTATTTGTATTCATCTTGTCATTTTTATCTTATTCGAAAAGCACACAAAACATGTTAAAAGTATTGAAGCCCTAAAATCTTTCAAATGGTGGACTATGGATACTGGCTTTGGCATCATGGAGTTGAGACACCGGACAGAAACCTTAGCAAAGGAGTTGTGGGTATTGGGTATCTCTTTTCTCTATCTCTTTAGCTTAGGACATTTTCACACGTACGGCTTCCTCTTGGGCTACCTGACAATGAAATCGTTTATTTCTTGCAATGTCGTGTACTTTATAGGTACTCCGTTCCCTTTTCGATGTATGTCCGTTACTTGATTTTCTTCAATTGTGGTTTTGCTTACTAGAAGCACCCTTGGGAACTTGCATAACCTAAACCATTTTCAAAATAAATTCCCGATTCAACATCGAGCTATTTTCTACCTTGTAAGTCAATTGCTTTTTTAAGCATCGCCATCAACCATTTGGTCACTATACACAACATTCAAAGCTTACTCCTGGGCTTTCTTACAGTGAGACCTATTTGATCAATTATCTCTAGTTGGTCATTTAGAAAACTAACCCACTTTGCTAGTGCACACTATTAAAATTCAATTCAATTGCTTTCATTTGCTTGTATGTTTTCTTGTATGAAGGTTCGAGTAAAAACCCTAAGGTCCAAACCATTAACTTTTCCATATGCAAATTCAAACCTCGATCAACATCGAGTATTTTCTCAAAGTCAATTTAATGAACTTAATTACACTTAGACCATACTTCAAATAAAAGATGAAAAGGGAGTTGAAATGGAATCTCCGATTTCTCTCCTCAATTATTCGGGCCCGAGGAGCCTTTCTTAAGCTCGAACAATTGTCTACTCCAAAATTTATAACCCGGTTCTACATCAAACTATTTCAACGAAAACCAAATCTATTTTCTCAATCACTAAAGATGAAAAATAGAAATAGTCAAGCCTTTGCTCACTCTCCCGATTACTGGGGCACGATGAGCCTTTCTTAAACTTCGAGTAGTCGTCATTCATAACTTACTCTAGCTACGTCGAAATTCTTTCATAACATGAGATGAAAAGGAGAGAGAGTCAATTATTTGACTCACTTTCTCGATTAGTTGGGCCCGAGGAGCCTTTCTTATGCTTCAAGTAAATCTTCATCCAATTTAAAATACTTTAGCTATCTTATCATTCAAAATATTCCTCAATCACAATCTCTTTTCTAGATGGAAAAGAGAGAGAATCAATTCTTTGACCCATTTTCCCGATTACTTGGGCCCAAAGATCCTTTCTTAAACTTCAAATAACCGTCATCCAAACAAAACATCAACACATTAATTCAATTTCTCACCGTTGTGCGAACCGTCAAACCTTTTCATAAACGTGAGATATGGTGTCTTGAGAACGACGCAAAATATTGCTTCGTCCATAACCTATTTGATTCGAGATAAGTGGTGTGTTTCCCATGAATGTTGATATTTGGAAATCTATTCAAAGTGATGCAAGCATCCTCTCCTCACTCGTTTGGGTAGAGCAATATTTTATGTCAAATGTGACTAAGTATCTTTCGATAAAATCAAATCAACATCTGTAGTCCGAACTACGGACGCTCTGATTTCTCATTTGTCAATGAGAATACGTAGGCATAGGATTGTGAGATCCTAGCGAGAAACCTTCTCTCTTTTCTACCGTAGTCCCACGAACTACTGACGTTCTGATTCTTTACTTCTTTCAAGTGAAGGTACGTAGGCATAAAGGCCCTGATCCTTGGCGAGCACCCTAATCTAAAAACCACTCATTTTCTCCTTAGAAATCTAAATCGTTTTACCTTACCGTTTCACTTTATTCCATTAGAATAAAACAAACAAACAAATCTAACATTTCTCACAAGTTGAATCAAGAGGTTCCCTTGAGTACAACGGATGTGAGGGGTGCTAATACATTCCCCTCACGTAACCGACTCCTGAACCTAGAACTTGGTTGTGATGACCATGTTCTTTCCCTAAAGGTTTTATTAATATTTTCCTTTACCTCTTTGGGATAAATAAAGTTTGGTGGCGACTCTATGTTTTCCGCGACCATTCGCGAAGGATCGTGCTTTTTTCGAGGTACGACAATAGGTGTTACGTTTTTACTATGTTCTTCTATAGCTTGTGTCTTCATTTGTGTTGCTTCCTATCTGCTTTATGTTATTTGTTTCTTGCACTTTCCTCTTTTCGTATTTGTGACCGATGGTGTTCATCCCTTTCGCTTTTATGCTCTTCATAACATGACGAGCATTCTACTTTTGTTATGTTTCTTCATTTTTCAGTTCTCTCTTTTATCATATGCTTATGATATAACTATATGTAAATAATATGTTTTTCTATGTTTTTTGGACCGTTTATTCTCCAACTGCAGGTTCTTTTGGGATGGAATATGCACATTCAACATAACAGATTAGAAAAGCATTATTAATGAACCCACAACTGATTCCATTGCTTATGGATTGGACAAGAAAGGTGGAGAAGAACATTCTTGTCTTTGATCTTGGAGATGGAACTTTTGATGTTAGTATTTTGACCATTCAAGCACTTATAGTAACATTTATTACATTATTTTGAGTATAATATATATTATGAAGTCTATTTACTACAAGACAACAAGCTTTTTCTGAAGTTTATGTGACACTAAAATTTCTAGAGAACTTCTGCGAAGATCCGGTACATCAAAACTAGACTTGCCATGGTTAAACGAGTAAAATTATACTTATAAATCTATTATTCTCTAATATAGAATGATGGAAGAACCTAAATTGATAGTATTTTTTTAATTGATAGTTACCTCTCCGAAAGATATTGATAAGTTTCCTTCCAAATTCTTTCATTAAAGCCTTAATTCTTATGCGGTCGTGGAACGTTATTTTAAAACCTTGAGCATAACTTTAATAACTTTTTTTGCTTACGTTTTGATGATTTAAGGAGCCATTACATGTTTGAATCAAGCATTAAGTATCTTCATCGAAATTGGTCATGGCTTCAAGGTATTGCAAGTTACTTTCTATTTTAGTATGTGTACACTGAAGGTGAGAAAACACTTAGAAGGGGGGGTTGAATAAGTATGACAAATAATCAAAGATTAAAACACAGATATTTTTATCCTGGTTCGTTGAACTCAACTACTCCAGTCCACCCTCTCAAGAGTGATTTGCCTTTCTCAATCAAGGACTTAATCCACTATTTAATCAACCTGATTACAATAGTAACACCTAAGAACAACCGTTCTTAGTCTTCTCAAGAGCTACTGATCCCAACTGGATCCTCTTAAGGAAAACCTTTTACAATCAATGTAAAGCTATTACAAGAGTAAGAATGCTTCTAAAAAGCTTTTATCACAACTATGATATTTCTCTTAAGTTTAAGAACTAAGTTACAGCAAATATAGAATGAGAGCTTTTGAGAGATTTGCTTGATATGTGTTTTTAGTCAATTGATTCATCAACTGAAGAAGATGGATTGAACTTCCTTATATAGGCACAATGATCTATGAAGTCTTCTCACGTTGGAGGCTGTGCTGAAAAAACCTGGAGCCTTTTGTCTTTTCTCTGCAGGATCTTTCCTAGAAATGGAATGTACAGATAAAGTCTTTTTGTCTGTAATCCTGTGTCTAGCATAAAAGAGGAAAGAGTTGTTGAGATATTCCAACGGATATATTTAAATCTTCTTCACTAAGTAAGTTCAGCTGTCAACATCAAAGTTTGGATCTTCAGAATCTTTAGAGTCTTTAGAGTCTTCAGAGTCTTCAGAGTCTGGATCTTCTGGATCCTTAGAGACTTGAGATGCTGAATCAGAGTTTATGCAGCTTGTGTGCTTGAGCGTGTATTTCTGTCAGAGCAGAGTTTTCTATATCAGATTCTCAATACATTGCAGCATGTAGTATCTTCAGAGTCTTCTGATGACTAAGCTTCTGAACTCTCAGATTCTTCTCATTCATTAGAGGCTTCTGCTTCAGAATCTTCAATAATCAACATTCAGATTCTCTTAGAGGCAATGTTCAGATCTTTGTATAAGATGCTCTTTGAACCTTTTGAAGCCTTTCATAATTGCATTGTTCAGATCTAATTTGCTCTTTAAGATAATTTTCTTTAGTACCTGTAGCAAACAGTTAAGAACAAATTTAGAGTATATAATTCTTGAATACAAAATTCATAAGTGTTATCATCAAAACATAGAGATATAACTAAGACACAATCTGTGCTCTTACAATCTCCCCCTTTTTGATGATGACAAAACATGAGAAATTTTGTTCAATTAAAAAGAAAGAATTATAACTCCCCCTGAGATTAACAATCTCCCCCTGAAATGAATACTCTAATGAAAGAAAATACTTCCCTTTTAGATTGAGTATATTTCAGATTTAGAGCCTGATTCCAGATTAAGAGTCTTGCTTGAGTTATTTTTCAGAGTACAAGTATCAGAGTAAGGTATCAGAGTTGATTTGTTACTCAGATTTTCTTTGAAGGATCAGGTTCTGAATGAATAGATCTCAGGATAACTTCAATGAATTATGTCAGATATAGCAATATAATCTGAAAAACTTAAATTCAAAGTAAGTTAATAGAATGTCTGAATTTCAGTTTTGGTAATTGCTCATAGATTGAACAATCAGATTCTCTTTTTCTCCCCCTTTTTGTCATAATCAAAAAGATTTTAAAGACAGTAAAGATTCAGAGGAAAAAAAATAAATAAGACAAGAGCATATAGAAGCAAACAGCAACATCCATTCAAAATATCAAAGAGGCAAAAGCATTCAGAGTTAATCAAAACAGAATAACAAAAACAAAACAAACATTCAGAGTCTAAAAACACTTAGAAGAAAACATCAAATGCAAAAACATCAATGTAAGAACTAGGTCTGGCGTGAGGCAATGAGGGTCAGAAGCTCTGTCATCTTGGCTGTTGACTCTTCTTGCTTATTCATTCAGAGCTTGATTTCTTCTGTTGTCTTCTCTTGTTTGAGCATCCAATCTTTTATATCCTTAACATCACTAACCAGTTCTGTGACCACAGAGGATGAAGAAGCATTAGCAGCATTCTGATCAGTCTGAGTTTCTTCAGCAGCTTGTTCAATTTCTTCAGGTTCAGGAACTTCTGGCTGAGCAGCTTCCAAACACAACATTGGAGGTGGAGGTGGAGGTGGAAGATTCATCAGAGTTACCTTGACTAACTCTGCAAATTTTTTCTTAGCAAGCTTAGAGCAGCCTTGTTGAACTTCCAGATGAAGCTTTTCCAAGCAGCATTAGAAACAACAGGATCCAAACTTTTCAAACAAACTTCTTGAACATGAGCATATTCTGCATCTATCTCCTTTTTAAATAATTCAAACATAGTATTAACACGTGATCCTATATCCAACTGT
The DNA here is from genome assembly GCA_963859935.3 of Lathyrus sativus. Lineage (NCBI taxonomy): Eukaryota > Viridiplantae > Streptophyta > Magnoliopsida > Fabales > Fabaceae > Lathyrus > Lathyrus sativus. The sequence continues at coordinate 38,977,786 of OZ012735.1, forward strand.
TCAGAGGGTTGAGGATTTTGAGTGTTAACTGGAGTGGGTTCAGAGGGTATAGATTCATATGGTGCAGGTTCAGATGTTTCAGGTTCAGTGGTTTGTATCTGAGTTGGTGTTGGTTCAGATGGTTGTTGTTGAATTGGTGATGGTTCAGATTGAGGTATTTCAGTTTGTTGGATTTCAGAGGATTGAATGTTTTGGTTTTCAGATGATTCTGTTACAGGTGGTTGTGTTTCAGATGGTTCAGGGAATGTTAATGGATTGATCTAAAGGTTGTACATCCAAAATGTCATCAGTTAGATTTGGATCTACTGAGAAATCAGGTTGATCAGACTGTTCAGGTTGAACATGCTCTGATTAGTCTTGTTCTTCCATAATTGTATCAGGTTCTGATGGATTTGGTTGTGGAGTTTCTTGTGGTATTTCTTGTTGTGGAATGTGTTGTGGTGTTTCAGAGTGTACATTTTCTTGTTGTGGTATTTCTGTTGGAGTTGAAATTTCAGGTTGAATTGGAATTTCTGTTTGAGTTGGAATATCAGATTGTGGGGTTTCTTGTTGAGTTGATTGTTGTTGTGGTATGTCAGATGTCACAGAAGGTTGTGGTATTTCAGAGTTTGTATGATTTTGAGGTTCAGATTCTGTTGGTTCAGAGTGTGAGATTTCATGTGGAATTGCAACTGTTTCAGAAGATTGTGGTTCAGAGTGAGATGGTTCAGATGGTTGAGGTTTGGATGTTCTATGTCTAAGGTCTGAGGATGGTGATGGAAGTGGGGAATGAACAGTAGGAGTTGGATCAAATGTCAATACCTGTTGAATAGTGTCTCTGATTTCCTCCAGAGTAGCATCTCTTGTGTTGATTCTGACTTTCTTGACTCCTTGTTTCTTCTTCCTTGGTACCTCAGAGTCCTTCCTTTTCTTACCAGCAGCTTCTTCAGCTTTCCTCTTGCTGCGCCTTTCTTTCATCTAAGGAGGCAGAGCTTGTTCTTGACTCTGAACCAGATTAGCTGGTAGAGGGATTCCATCTTTCAGACAGTCTGCAACATAAGTCCAGACAAGACTTTTTGGTTCCTCTGCACTAAACAAAGGAAAGTCTTCCACAGGAATCCTCCTATCACAAACTTCTTCAGAGTTAAGCTTTCTCAGATTACCAGTGACCTCTAGGACAATCTTCATTCTCTTCAGAGTTAACCCATTTATTTCAGAGCCAATGATATAAGATAAATCATATGTTAGATTAGCATCTTGGAGATTCTTTACCAATTGATTTTCAGTCAAAAATCAGCCTTCCAAGAGGAATCCAGTTCCTAACTTTTCCAGTCTTGGTTCTAGTCTCTTCCCTAGTCTCTTTGACATGAGTCAAAAGATGACTGAAGATTAGAAAGGGCAGATTAACCTTGATGTTCTGACTGAGACAATACAGGAAGTACATATGCTCAGTGCTTACATAGTCAGATGAATTTGAAGATCTTCTATGAAATAGGGTTCCCATGAATATCTTTGCCCAGATTCTGAACATGGGCTTCAAATCTTTTACCTTACTAGAAGGTGCTCCAGAAATGGTTATTTCTTCATAAATCCTTGCCAGATCAATGCGTGAGGAAGCTAAACTTGTTACACCATTTGTTTCTTTGTAACTGAAGAGTTGTCTGATAAGCTTTTCAGTTATAACAATTTCCTTTCCAAGGATAGAGGAATGAATGAATTTAGGTCCAGCATGAGCATGGATCCAAAATTCTTTAACCAGAGTGGGGTAGACAGGACCCATTAGTCTGTTGAAGTAATGTTCCCATCCTTGAGCTTTGATAATGGGTTTTAGGTCAAACCCATTAACTTCCATGGATTCCAAATCAATGAAGTTTTCGCATAGAACCTCAAGATCTTGAACAGGAGTGTAGAGTGTACGTACAGGTTCTTTGTATTGAGCAGCATTGTTGTTTTTGTTGGAGTTTTCAGCAGAGCTTGAAGTAGAAGCCATTGAAGAAGAAGAAGAGAGAGTTCTTGAATGAGGTTTAGGGTTTTGAAATAGATTGAACAGATGACAAAAGCGCATGGGTGTTTGTGAATGTGAAAAGTGTAAAAGTTGTGTGAAGAGTGGTATATATAGAGAATGAAAACCAAGTAATAAATGCACATAGGACACATCAAAAGTCACACAAGCACGTTTAAACAACATTAAATGAAAAACAAACAATTATTACGCTGCATTTAATGAAAAAGTAATCATTTTAATTAATGACATGACAATTGGGGGGAATTCAAGAAAATTTGAAATTTTCAAAGCAATACCTCAAACGTCAATTCAGTAGAGCACTCCATCTTTTCAGATTCTGAGTGACACGTGGTTGCTTGCATGTGCATCTGATGTCTTTCAAGAAATGAAACGTTTCCAACGTTCAGATCTTCTAAGGTTGTTAGTTCAGAGTTTCACACATAAAAGAAATAAATAAATAAATAAATAAATCAAATGAGTTGCCTCTGATGAGTTGCCTCTGATGGATCAGAGTATCACACAAATAATCAGAGTCTCACAAAAGTATAATACTTCAGATCATTAAACATTTGCATCTGAGAAGTTGCTTCTGAGAAATATTACTCTGGACAAAGATCCATACAAATATTTTTCAGAATGAACTTAAACCTATCTTCAGCAAGGGGTTTTGTGAAAATATCAGCCCATTGATGATCTGTATCAACAAAAGCTAAATTTATTACACCCTTCTGAACATAGTCTCTGATGAAATGATGTTTAATTTCTATATGTTTGGCTTTAGAATGTAAAATTGGATTTTTTGACAAACATATAGCAGAAGTATTATCACAGAAAATAGAAAGATTACTCTCATATATCTGATAGTCTTCTAGTTGACTCTTCATCCAGAGCATCTGAGTACAACATCCAGCAGCATCAATGTATTCTGCCTCTGTAGTTGATAGTGCAATAGTTGGTTGCTTCTTGTTGTACCATGAGATCAGATGACTTCCAAGAAACTGACAGCTTCCAGAAGTGCTCTTACGTTCAACTCTGTCTCCAGCATAATCAGCATCACAGAATCCAACTAATGAAAATTCATCAGATCTTCTGTAACACAGACCCATGTTAGTAATACCTTTCAGATACCTTAGAATCCTCTTAACAGCAGTTAAGTGTGATTCTCTAGGATCTGATTGGAATCTTGCACATAAGCATACACTAAACAGAATATCTGGTCTAGAAGCAGTCAAGTATAGAAGAGATCCTATCATACCTCTGTAGAGTTTCTGATCTACCTTCTTACTTACCTCTTCCTTACCTAGAGTGCTTGTAGGGTGCATTGGAGTTTTTGCCATTTTGCTATCAACCATGTTGAACTTCTTCAGAAGCTCTTTAACATATTTGGTCTGATGTATGTAGGTACACTCTGGAGTCTGATTGACTTGGATTCCCAAAAAGAATCTCAATTCTCCCATCATGCTCATTTCAAATTTTGCCTGCATACATTTAGCAAACTCCTTTCCAAGCATAATATTTGTTGATCCAAAAATAATATCATCTACATAAATTTGACAAATCAACAGATCTTTCTTAAGAGTTTTACAAAATAAAGTTGTGTCCACTTTTCCTCTGATGAAATTTTTCTTCAGAAGGAAATTGCTCAACCTCTCATACCAAGCTCTGGGAGCTTGTTTTAATCCATAAAGAGATTTCTTTAATTTAAAAACATGATCTGGAAAGTTTTCACTTTCAAAACCAGGAGGTTGGTGGACATATACTTCCTCTTCTATAATACCATTAAGAAAGGCACTTTTAACATCCATCTGATATAGAGTGATGTTATTTTGTGCAGCAAAAGAAATAAGTAGACGTATAAATTCTAACCTTGCAACAGGAGCATAAGTCTCTGTATAGTCAATTCCTTCTTGCTGACTGTAGCCTTGAGCAACCAGTCTTGCTTTATTCCTTTCAACTTCTCCCTTTTCATTCAACTTATTCCTGAAGACCCATTTTGTTCCAATAATGTTGAATCCTTTAGGTCTAGGAACCAGATCCCATACTTCATTTCTGGTGAATTGATTTAGCTCTTCTTGCATGGCAATAATCCATTCATTATCTTCCAGAGCCTCATCCACAAATGTTGGTTCAATTATTGACACTAAGCCAAACTATGAAGATTCAGATGTTCTGAGGTAGGATCTTGTCCTGATTGGATCATCTTTCTTTCCAATAATCACATCTTCTGGGTGAGATGCCTTGATTTTGGAAGAAGATCCTCTGACATTTGATCTTTCAGAAATGTGTAAGTTGTCCAATTGAGAAGTTAAAGGAGTAGCATCTGGAGTTGCTTCAGATTCCTTCTCTTTAGCCTTTTCTGCCTCTGAGCCTTCAGAGTCTGTGAGAATTACTTCTCTATCTGCAGAACTTTCAAACTGCTTTGGCTTTTCAGAGCCAAGCTTATCATCAAATCTTACATGAATAGATTCTTCCACAATCTGTGTTTCAGTATTGAATACTCTGTAGCCTTTAGAGCGTTCAGAATAACCAAGCATGAAACACTTTTGTGCTTTGGAATCAAACTTGTTAAGATTTTCTTTAGTGTTAAGCATATAACAAGTACATCCAAAAGGATGAAAATAAGCAATGTTGGGCTTTCTGTTCCTCCACAATTCATAGGGAGTCTTTTTCATGAGAGGTCTTACAGACACTCTGTTCTGAATGTAACAAGCTGTGTTAATTGCTTCTGCCCAAAAATACTTTGCCAGATTAGTCTCATTGATCATGGTTCTGGCCATTTCTTGCAAAGTCCTATTTTTCCTTTCTACAACTCCATTTTGTTGTGGAGTTCTAGGACAAGAAAAATCATGAGCAATGCTATTTTCAGAAAAAGATTTTTCAAAATGTTTATTTTCAAATTCACCACCATGATCACTTCTGACTTTAGTGATTTTAAGATTTTTCTCATTCTGGACTTGCTTGCAGAAGTCAAAGAACACAGAGTGTGACTCATCCTTGTGTTTTAGGAACTTTACCCAAGTCCATCTGCTATAGTCATCAACAATGACTAATCCATACTTCTTGCCTCTGATGGATGCAGTTTTCACTGGTCCAAACAGATCAATGTGAAGTAGTTCTAATGGCTTAGAGGTAGAAACAACATTCTTTGATTTAAAGGAAGATTTTGAAAACTTTCCCTTTTGATATGCTTCACAAAGAGCATCTGAGGTGAACTTCAGCTTAGGAAGTCCTCTGACAAGATTAAGTTTATTAATCTGAGATATACGTCTCATATTAATATGACCCAATCTTTTATGCCAGACCCATTGCTCCTCATTAACAGACAAGAGGCATTTAACATTCTGAACTTTAAGTTCTGAAAGATTTATTTTATAAATGTTGTTTTTCCTCTTACCACTAAATAGGATTGAGCCATCCTTCTGACAAATAGCTTTGCAACTTTGTTGATTGAAGGTAATATCATAACCATTGTCACTTAATTGACTTATGGACAATAGGTTATGCTTTAAGCCTTCAACAAGTAAAACATTAGTTATAGAGGGAAGTTTACCATTTCCAACAGTGCCAGATCCAATGATCTTGCCTTTCTGGTTCCCTCCAAACTTCACATCCCCTCCAGATCTAAGTTCCAGGCTTTGGAACATAGACCTTTCTCCTGTCATGTGTCGTGAGCATCCAGAGTCCAGGTACCATGATTGGTGTCCTGACCTTGCTGCTAAGAACATCTGCAACAGGGATTATCTTGTTTTTAGGTACCCAGATTTTCTTGGGTCCTTTGGGGTTAGTTGGTTTGTAGGTTTGTCTAAACTTCTGTTTTTCAACATAGTGTTTATTCAGACTATGCCTTAGATCTAAACACATGAGTATTCTTTCCAGAACTTGTGTGTTTAATATCATTTAAATGACCAAATTTAAAATTAGAGTATAAAGGAGTCATCTTAATGATCAGATCATCCACAGGTATTGGCTTTACATCTTTTTCAAAAGAAGAAGATTTAAATCCAATTCCCTTTCTTTTATTCCTACTAATTCCATAGATCATAGAAGCCATCTTGCTTCTGTCTAGGCTCTTAGTAAGGAATCTCTGAAAACTAGAGTCATATTTTTCTAAAATATTTTCACAAGACTCAGTCTCAGATTCAGGTTCTTGTTGAGCTTTTTCAAAGTCATTTTTTATTTTCAAATTAATTTCCTTTTGCTCAACAAGTTCTGTTTTCAGATTATCAATCTCAGATTCAAGACTGCTTTTCAGCTTCTTGTTTTTGAGTTTGATATTGTTATAGCTTTTCAGAACTTCTGATAACACCTTTATAAGTTCTTCTTTAGTGAGTTTAGCCATTACCTCTTCAGCATCAGAATCAGAGTCTGACTCAGATCCAGATGATGATTCTTCATTCAGATCTTCTATTCCAGCCATCAGTGCCACGTTGGCACACTCTTCTTCTGCTTCAGATTCAGATTCAGATTCACCTGAATCATCCCATGTAGCCATAAGAACCTTCTTCTTTTTGTCAAACTTCCTCTTGGGTTTTTCTCTTTGAAGTTTGGGGCAGTCAGTCTTGTAGTGCCCAGGTTCTTTGCACTCATAGCAAACAACTTCTTTCTTTTCAGATCTTCTGTGCCCAGAAGATTCCTTCCTATGATCAGATTTTCTGAAGTTGTTGAACTTCTTTCCCTTTTGCTTTCAGAGTTTGTTAACCCTTCTGGACAGCATGGATGATTCATCTTCTTCTTCAGAAGAAGATCCTTCAGAGCTTTCTTCAATAACCTGCAAGGCTTTAGCAGATTTATTAGATTTTAAAGCAATAGACTTACCTTTTTCTTTCTTCTGAGGTTCATCTTCCTCAAACTCAATCTCATGGCTCCTCAGTGAGCTGATGAGTTCTTCTAAGGAGATCTTGTTCAGATCTTTAGCCATCTTCAAGGCAGTCACCATTGGTCTCCATCTGGTAGGCAGACTTCTGATGATTTTCTTTACATGATCTGATGTGGAGTATCCCTTGTCCAGAACTTTTAGCCCAGCTGTTAGGATCTGAAATCTAGAAAACATAGTTTCTATATTTTCAGATTCTTCTATTTTGAATGCTTCATACTTCTGTATAAGCGCCAGAGCCTTTGTCTCCTTCACTTGAGAATTTCCTTCATGAGTCATTTTATGTGACTCAAACATTCCATGAGCTGTTTCTCTGTTAGTAATCTTTTCATACTCAGTATGAGAGATTGCATTAAGCAGTATTGTTCTAGCTTTATGGTGATTTTTAAAATCCTTCTTTTGGGCTTCTGTCATTGATTTTCTATCAATCTTCTTGCCATCCTCACCAGTAGGATGTTCATAGCCATCAATAATCAAATCCCACAAATCAGCATCATACCCAAGGAAAAAACTTTCAATCCTGTCTTTCCAGTAATCAAATTTTTCCCCATCAAACATGGGTGGTTTAGTACTGATTCTATCCCCTTCATATTTGTTACAGTTAGAAGTAGAAGTATCACCCATAATGACAAACAAATATATATATCAAGGTAGCTTTTCTCACTGGATCTTTACTGACACGGTTAAGTGGTAGCACACGCAGAACCGGAGCTCTGATGCCAACTGAAGGTGAGAAAACACTTAGAAGGGGGGGGGGGGGGGGGGGTTGAATAAGTATGACAAATAATCAAAGATTAAAACACAGTTATTTTTATCCTGGTTCGTTGAACTCAACTACTCCAGTCCACCCTCTCAAGAGTGATTTGCCTTTCTCAGTCAAGGACTTAATCCACTATTTAATCAACCTGATTACAATAGTAACACCTAAGAACAACTGTTCTTAGTCTTCTCAAGAGCTACTGATCCCAACTGGATCCTATTAAGGAAAACCTTTTACAATCAATGTAAAGCTATTACAAGAGTAAGAATGCTTCTAAAAAGCTTTTATCACAACTATGATATTTCTCTTAAGTTTAAGAACTAAGTTACAGCAAATATAGAATGAGAGTTTTTGAGAGATTTGCTTGATATGTGTTTTTAGTCAATTGATTCGTCAACTGAAGAAGATGGATTGGACTTCCTTATATAGGCACAATGATCTATGAAGTCTTCTCACGTTGGAGGCTGTGCTGAAAAAGCCTGGAGCCTTTTGTCTTTTCTCTGCAGGATCTTTCCTAGAAATGGAATGTACAGATAAAGTCTTTTTGTCTGTAATCCTGTGTCTAGCATAAAAGAGGAAAGCGTTGTTGAGATATTCCAACGGATATATTTAAATCTTCTTCACTAAGTAAGTTCAGCTGTCAACATCAAAGTTTGGATCTTCAGAATCTTTAGAGTCTTTAGAGTCTTCAGAGTCTTCAGAGTCTTCAGAGTCTGGATCTTCTGGATCCTTAGAGACTTGAGACGCTGAATCAGAGTTTATGCAGCTTGTGTGCTTGAGCGTGTAATTCTGTCAGAGCAGAGTCTTCTATATCAGATTCTCAATACATTGCAGCATGTAGTATCTTCAGAGTCTTCTGATGACTAAGCTTCTGAACTCTCAGATTCTTCTCATTCATTAGAGGCTTCTGCTTCAGAATCTTCAATAATCAACATTCAGATTCTCTTAGAGGCAGTGTTCAGATCTTTGTATAAGATGCTCTTTGAACCTTTTGAAGCCTTTCATAATTGCATTGTTCAGATCTAATTTGCTCTTTAAGATAATTTTCTTTAGTACCTGTAGAAAACAGTTAAGAACAAATTTAGAGTATATAATTCTTGAATACAAAATTCATAAGTGTTATCATCAAAACATAGAGATATAACTAAGACACAATCTGTGCTCTTACATACACATCTTAAATGCATATTGTTAATTGCTTAATTTATCATGTTTTGATAACGAGATTTAACCATTTGAAAGGATTTAAATCCGTTCTTCTGGATTTAGGAAATCAGTGAATTATATAAGCTCGATCAAGACACGGAGAATGCTATATCATATTTTGAGAGGGTTGTTGAACTTTTTTATTTTCGCAAGGATTCAACAACCTCTGTGATCCAGTGCAAACTAAAAGTCACACAGTTTTCTGCTCAACTTCAAGAGTTAGTGTTTTTCTTTCTGTTCCATTCAATGCGATTTTTCTATCCAAGATAATTTCTAGGTACTGAAAAACACCTTTCCAAGAAGCAAACCTACCAAAGATTTGGTTAATCAATTATTATTTTAAAAATATCATATAAGAATTGGTGGGTGTTAGTTCATTTTAAGTTTTCGAGTTTGATTGGGAATTTGGGGTCTATTTAGGTGTAATACAGTTAGTAAGATGTCTGTAATTTATATCGGATCAGTTGTTTGGTTTGTAGTAAATGGGTGGTTGGTTTTGATTCTGTATGTTTAGTTTGGATGCATATCTATTGTATCAGACTTGTTGTGGTGTGTAATTTTTAGCATAGCTTATGCGACTGTTATTTAATATAAATTTTTATTTTGTTGTTTAAAAAAATTGATGGATTTATTTATTAATTAGTTAAAAGATGAATTTGTAGTGGAATGTGCTATCATTTTAAGTGAATACTGTCACACCCTCATTTTCACCTTTAGCCTTTATACCCTACATTCGTCATATCATACATCGTTCTATTGCATATCGAGCATGCGGGTTCACAAGGTATGGACTAGGTCGGTTTGTTATTTTTCATTTCAAATGAGATAACTTGTCTATCTTGGGCTACATGGAAGAAAAGGTTCATTATCTAAGGTTTGACCTAAATTGGAAAGTTTACTCATCTAGATTTCTTCAAGGAGAAGTTACTTGAAAAATATTAGGATATTCAAGATTAATATTCCTAATGACCATGAAATACAAGGCATAATTCAAGATTGCTTCACCCAATTTTGTTTCAAATTCTTGATCAAGTGGAGTTCAAATTTGCAAAGCATGAGTCAAGATCACAAGTCCATAACTCAAGACTTCATCCATTTCAAGCTTAATGGTTCTAGGGAAATCCATCATGAATTCAAAATTAAAGGCAAGAATATTACAAAGAGAAATTTTATGACATTACAAGAATGTCATTTGTTGCAAGATTTCCAACTCTAAGTAATGTTTAGAAATTAATTTATTTCTAATCTTCATTCAAATCTCTAGTCAAATTCATGTTATGGTAATACCACACCAAGTCCACATTATACTTATAAACATCCAAGAAATATGTAAGGATTAAATCAACATTGGAATGTTTTAAGACCAAGATTATGCATGTTAATCATGAGCAAAACAGTCTCATGCAAGAGGTGACAATTTGCATTATATCATAAGACCATCACATGTCACAAGACCAAAGGAATAACATGTGACAATGCCTCTACACATCAGAATTTTCAAAATGCTGTCAAAAAGTGGTAGCATTGACCATAAGAGTTGTCAAGACACAAGCCAACAAAGAGGTGCAAGACACAAGGTGCTGCAGAAAAATAGCATAGGCAAGTAGTGCAGAAAATGCAGCATAGCAACTTGCATGGAAATGGAAAGAAAGAGAGTAACATGAGAAAAGGTGGTAAGAGACATTATCCCATGAAAAAATATGATATGTGGGAAGAAGAGAAAACCCTAGGAGCTGAGATAAGAAGGAGGGGGCTGTAAACAAAAGATCATTCATTCAACATCCATTCTACACATATTGCAAAACCAGAAAATAGAGAGAGCAAGAGAAACCCTAAAAAACAGAAAAATAGAAAGCATTGCAAAACCAGAAAAAAGAGAGTGAGATAGAAGCACAAGAGGACCATTAAGAAGCAAAACCTTCACAACATAGAATGAAGAGTGAAGCACATTCAACCAAAACCAAGGAGGACTTACAAGAAGGATAGAAAGCTCTTGGGTAGCCATTTCCTCAAACCTTTCTCTCTTTATTTTTTGCTCTTATATTCATTTTGTTTACTCTTTTATGTGTTGTTGTACTATATGTATTATGTAAGGTCCCAACGGGGACCAATAAACCTTTTTTAAGAACCACAAAAATGAAAGGAAAACATAGAAAAATTTAGGGTTTTCACTCTGGTAGACTGACACGGGTCGTGTCATACGACACGGCCACCCGTGTCACACTTCTGTTGGCTTTTTCATAGCACAAAAACCCCAGGCCTCACAACACGGTTAGTGTCACACAACACGGTCGGCCGTGTTGCACCTCTATTTGAGGTTTCAAAGTACAAAACACCCATGGCTTATGACACGGGCCGTGTCACACAACACGGCCACCCATGTTGCACCGCTGTTTGGCCTCAAAAAACATTTTTCTCACAGACCCTATGACACGGGCCGTGTCACACAACACGACCACCCGTGTCACACCTCTGTCAAGAGTCAAGACCCAAAACTCCTCATTGCAGGTACCCTATGACACGGGTCGTGTCACACAACACGGCCACCCGTGTCACACCTCTGTTTTTTCATTTTTTTTTTACATTTTACCTCCAAATTTTTTTTTCAAGGAGCTCGCTTCGTGTCGTTTTTTTTTTTGCATGTTTCGATTTTTTTTAGCCGACTAACCTCATATGTTTGTGTTTTTAGTATGTGAATTTTGTTATTGGTCATTGTTGACCTTTGATTTCGAAAACCATTTTTAAAACAAACTCTCAATTTTATCGAGCCATTTTCATCCATGTAAGTCGATTGCCTTGTGCATCGCCACCGATCTTGTCCGTATCACTTCAAATTCATTTTCACAAACAATAAACCTTGATCCAACATCAAGTGATCCTTTTTCTCATAAAAAATCCAAAGTACAATAAATATACAATTAGGACTATACACCATGGACTTTAAAGTGGTGGAGAAGGAATGAGAATGGAATCCTCCTACACTCGTTTCGAATGTTTTGGATACAAGGCGCTCGACTTGGTTATTCGAAACATTCGTCTCTATCCAAAGTCCTTTTTGTGTAATCTTAATCAAGAACAATTTCTCTTAAAAAACCTAAAAATAACATCAACTCGTCAAACCTATTTTCGCCTTAGGGCATCAATCCAAAAACCCTTTTTCAAGGTATAAAATCAACCAACAAACAACAATTTCATAAGCCTCCGAACTACGGAGCTCTAATTCTTCACTTCTTTTAAGTGAGGATATGTAGGCACAAGGGCCACAATCCTTGGCGATCACTATAATAAAAACCTCAACCCCTCTTTTCTTAAAACAAGCAAACCCTTAATTAAAACACACACTCAAGAAAAACAACCTAGGAGGTTCCCATCGAGTACGATGGATGCGAGGGGGTGCTAATACCTTCCCCTCGCATAACCGACTCCCGAACACTAAGACTCGGTTGCAACGACCACGCTCTTTCCCTAAAGGTTTTATCACTATTTCCCTTTCCCTCCTTGGGATAAATAAAATCCGGTGGTGACTCTATGTCATTTTTCGCGTAGCGACAGCTGGCGACTCTGCTGGGGATTTTTTCCTAAGCTAGTCAAGCCTTATCTAGGTCGTTTTTGTGTGGTTGGGTTCTTTCTTTTTGCTTGTTTATCGCTTTCCTTGTTTATTCAATTGTTACTCACCTTGTTTGGTTTCATTCGTCGTGGTATGGATTGGATATTTTGGCGGCAAAACTTGAGGAAAAGACTTTATACCCGAGTCTAGAGTGTTAAAATTGAGATAGGAGAGGTTGAGTAGTATGGGCTTCTGAGATGCTCATCTCGTGATAGTCGATACGAGAACCTTGCTTAGAGTAGATTCTTTTGAGAATGATGAGAACCGTCAAGCTCTTGGCGTGTTTGATCAATGTTTTCTTGAGAATCTATTACTCTAAGGACCTTTTAGAAACTTAAACCATTGGCCAACTAAGATTGATAGTCACGTAGTATGGGTCCCTGAGAAGCTCTTCTCGAATGGATCGATACGAAGACCTCGTTCAGAAGAGACTTTCTTGATGGGTTTGTTGCCTGGCAATAATTGACATACGTAACAAACAAGTCAAGAAAGTCCATGACTCTGAAATCCTTGTCTAGAACCTAGTGTCGATGTGTCTCGTAGTATGGGTCCCCGAGAAACTCTTCTCGCGTGGTTCGATACGAGGACCTCATCCAAAGGAGGTTCATATGATGCAGTCATCCTCCGACATGTTCATGTCGTGTATGATGAACACTTGTATGAACCCATGACTTTGGGATCCCCTTTAAACTCTAGATCACACCTTGTGAGAACCTGTTTAAAGCATCCAGTGTCGGCCATATCCATACCTTAGACCTATGAACCCATATGCTCGATTCCATTTATGCATCCATACATACATACTTCATAAAAGCAAAGCTCTTAGTGTCTTGTTCTTATTGCAGATATAAGCATTTTTCAGAAGCGATCATGATGAATGTGAATTTAGGAACAATGAAGCTAAACAAGAAGACAGACAGAAAGAGTACCTTCACTTTCAAGTACAATGATCCTTCAATCGATAGTCTAAAAGCTCTAAGTGCCAAGATCACTCCTATCAAGCACAAAAAATTTCACTCTTCTTATGGGAGAATTTTGGGTCTATTGACAGAGAAGATCGACTTTGAATCCCTCACAGCCTTGACGCAGTACTATGACACTCATCTCCGTTGTTTCGCCTTCGCCGACTTTCAGATAGCTCCCACTTTGGAAGAATTCGAGAAAATTATGAACCTCCCCATCAAAGATCGATATCCTTTTCCAAAGCTCGAGGAAGAATTCACTTTGAAGAAAGTGGCTTCTGCCTTGGGGATCCCTACAGGAGATGTGATAGCTAATTGGGCACCCAAAGGAGCTAGGGGTTTCTCAAGGAAATTCTTAGAAGATCAAGCGTGGAAATATGCCAAAGAGGAGAAGTGGGAAATATGTGGCTCAGTCTTGGCACTCTTGGTTTATGGAATTGTGATGTTCCCGAATGGGGAAAATTTTGTGGACCAAATAGCTGTGGAAATTTTCTTGACCAAGAACCCCGTGCCTTTCCTCTTAGGTGACTTCTACCATACCCTGCATACGAGGCATACCAAAGGAGGTGGAATGTTCCTATGTTGTGCTCCGCTCTTGCACAAGTGGTTGAGGACCCACATGCCCGAGAAAGGTCCTTTCGCTTCCAAGAAGATCTCATGGCCTCAAAGATTCGCTTCACTCACCGCTAGTTCCATCATATGGTACAAGAGGGAGTGGGAGGCCAAAGATATCATCTTTTCTTGTGGAGAATTTCCCAATGTTCCTCTCTTGGGAACGCGAGGTTGCATCAATTACAACCCGGTATTGCTTATGAGACAATTTGGACACTCCATGGACGGTCCTCCTAAAGAAAAATATTTGGTGCCATACCTTGTCAATACGGTCAATCCAAGTGATCCAGCTGTAAGAAAGGCGAGAAGAGCATGGGTAAACATCACAAGAAGCAATCCAGATAATGGGAGGAAGAACGTCCTTGCTCGTGAACCTTATGTCAAATGGGTCAAAGAGAGAGTAAAAGAGGTCAGATTACCTTCTTTGATGCATCTGCTTTCTTACCAAATCCCGAGCCTGAGCCAATCTTACCCGAAGATATGGAGAAACTTAAGGCTAAAGTCCAAGAACTTGAAGATGAGAACACTCAACTTCGAATTCAACTCAATAAAACTAAGCAGAAAAGCGAAGCTTGGGAAGACAAAAGCAAAGTGTTGAAAGAAAAGTTTGAGGATAGCAAGAAAATGGCTAGGGAAGAAAAAGGAAAGAAAGAATGGGTTGGTGGAGCACTCAAAGGCGCCAACACCGACTTGGATCACCGAAATGAAGAATTGGATCAAGCGTGGCGAAAGGTTAGAGACCTAGAAAATGATGTAAGAATAGCCTCCCAAATGAAGAAAGATGAAAGGGAAAACTTCGAAGCTCAGATTCACAAATTGAAAGGCATTATGAAAGGTTGCGAAGACCAGCTAGCTCATGCACTATTGGAAAAGGCGCGCAGCGAGATTTCGTACAATCAGAGTACCAGTTGGGTAGAGCAATTGAGAAAATCAGAAGATTGAAGGATGGAATCTATGATGAGCTATACTTAGAGCTGCAAGACAGTTGCCACTATTGGGAAGAAAGTTGTCGCCAGGCAGAAGCTGATGTACTTCAAAGAGATAACATCATCCATGATCTCCAAATTATCTATGACGAGTGGAAGAACAAATTTGTGAACTTGGCGGGATTCTCCAACTTTGTGCTTCAACAAATCCCTGAAAGATTGAAGGTAGTTGACCAAGTGATGACTTCTGAAAACACTCATGTCCCTGTGTTCGACTTTGTCAAGTTTTGCAAGGAAACAGTGGGGGAGCTTGTTATAGATTTAGAGGCGGTTCGTAGAGCTCAAGGAGTCACCTTTAGAGTTGATTTGTAATTTGTTTAAGAACTGTATCTCTTGTATTTTGTATTTGAACTTGGCCTTGAGCCTTAATGAAGTGAAAGTTTTTGTTCTAATATATCTCTTCTGATTAATTGCAATGGAAAATGTTTATATTCTTAACGATAACTAACAAGGTTACTAAGAGCTTTGTGCATAGCATTTTTGTTTCATATGCATCAATCTGCATTCCATAAAACAAAACCAAAAAACCTACAAAAAAACTTGACCTTCATTCGCAGTAAACAAGCTGACTTCCCGACATTCATATTACACTCGTGGCAAGCAAAGATTACTGATGGATCAGATTGAGCAGACTCAAGCCGCTTTCAGAGACGAGATGACCTACATGAAGAATCAGATGGGCCAGTTGATGGAAGTCATCCAGGCAATGGTTGTAACACCCCATTCTAACCCAACGAATAAACAAGAAAAACAACAGAAATATCAGAGTTCATAAAAACAGACTGCATGACGACCGTCATGGAGTCGTGACGACCGTCACACTCACAAAAACTGGACGCATCAGAGATGTTACACTTCAACCTGAACATAAACCATACACTTGCAATTATTCATTCAGTATCATACATAGCACAGATTTTTGGATGAACAAGTAACGACAACATGCTCAGCATCTTAATAATAATACACCCTTTTATTTCGCAGCGAAACTTAATAAACTTTCAACAACTCATGATAAATTCAACAACTATATTTCATTGAAAATCCAGCAAGTAATCAGCTTGCGTTAATTCACGTAAACAACTAGTTTCGACCATAACATCGGTCTATACTTCCAACCATTCATTTAACATTTTTCAGAAACAACCAATGTAAAATACTCGATAAAATTCAGCAACAAGAAAACATCAACTAAGTAACATAAATCACAAACGTTCATTCCCTCAAGAGTGCTACGTATCAGAGCAAGACCCTCTAAGTTAACCATAAAGGCTAACGACTCAAAAACTTCGAAGATCCTCAACGGCATCCACAACTACAACTGGTATCTGCGCATTACCCACGTGGAGGTAATATTCAAACAGGCAGGGTGAGTAAAACAGTTCATAATAATCAATGTATAACAATTAGTGCATAATGGCACATTAATCATAATTATTATTCAACATAATCATTTTACTCATAATTAACACAACCATATTACTCATAATAAAAAAGACTTCTCAATGCAATGCGACACAACTGTGCATATGCATGTGGTACAAATTCGGAGTAAAAATCCACAACTAATTTATTTGCCATTAAAGGCCGCCAATACAGGCACAACCAACGCCAATACAGGCTAACCAAATGCCAATACAGGCCAACCAAGATGATATGCCACAGAATGCACCTATTATGGACTACAACTCAACCATAACAACCATGCAATAAAGCTTTATGCTTACAACCAAACTATCCATAACAGAGCATCATAATTTCGCATACATCATGTACTCACCATTTCAACCTGTTCATATCAGAGAACAAATAACAATATCGTTTCAACCAATAAGACTCACAACAAGTCAAGTAATTACAATTTCAATTTAATCATATAAGAACACAACAACAACAACAACATCCTCGCAACAAGGGAAAATAATGTGTGTCCGCACGTTCTCAATTATTCTCATACAAGCGACACTACAACCTGTTCTTACGTAATTAATGACATAATCTCACTGTCATAATCATGCTATCACATATCTCATAAATTCATAGTAATTTCATCATATTAATTCGATCAATACATCATAAAACTCATCGTAATCAAAACATCAAAACATCACTGAACCAGAACATGATTCGTTACTAGAACACATACACAAATGACTTCTCAACCATAATTAGATATAAAAATATTGGGAAAACAAATCCACTATCTATCCTATGTTATATCTCTGTTGATTAGCTTTCCAACGCTTCGAACGGGGGTCAAAACGGACTTACAGATCCAAAGTTACGTCCAAAACAATTTCGACCGAAAACATGAACATCCGTGACAGACAGAAAGACGCTGTTACGCTCCGGAACTGATTTTCACTCAATTATTCTTGCGAATCACTTACTCAAAGCACCCAAAACATCACTAAAACATTCCTAAGGTCATACGGCAATAACTGCGCAACTTCTATGATTTATTAGGCTCATCTGGCAACATTTGCAACACATAAAACACTATTTCCTGCAATTGTTCTGAGTACTTCAGAGTTACTCACATTTGAATATTCCTATTCCTATAGGGACAACATATTACAATTTTTCCTTCAATTACACCCTACGGCATTAAAAGTACTCACTATCTAATATTTAACCCCTTCAGGGTCATACATATAACAATGTCAAGGTTCTGGCCACGAAGGTCCAATTTCCCATAAGTTTTTCCCACAAGGACACATTAATATTCAACGATCCATATCATTTGGCTATTTGGCCATAATCTCGTATTCTTACGGTTACTTTCCTATTTCCCACAATTAACCCAAATCCCTAAACCTTACATCAACCACAACACACCGAAAGGTATACATAGAAAACTATGAAAAGCAGTACTCTCCATACCTTAGCCGATTCAAAGCTTTCACGGTTTACTCCGGCAATCTTCCAAAGCTTTTGCCTCCATTCTCTCTCTTCAGAGCTCTGGCCTCCATTCTTTTTATGGTTAACAAAATGAATCTTAAACCGTCAGAATTCTATTTTGTCAAACTTAGACTTGAGCCTCACAATTGGGCTTTTCCCATAACACCCTTACTAACTCTTCATAATTGTCCAAATTGCCCTTATCCAACTTATATTTATTTTAATCAATAATACTAATATTCTCATATAGTATACCATTAATTAAATAAATAGTCCGAAAACGCATAATTCCCAATAATTCACAAAACCACCGAAAACCATCAAAATACAAATATTCTTAATTAAATAATTAATTAAATCCATCAAGAAAACAGAGTCGGGTACGACTCCTTCATCTGACCCTCAACTCTCAAATCCAACTTCCTCTCGTTGGTCCTCCCAAAACTACCTTTACCAAGGAAATCTCTTTACCTAAAAGTTGCTTCTCATTCATAGATCCGAACTAGCAATGCCTCAGCAGTCAATTCACATCTGACTTGTACATCATCCATCTGAATCCAAGTACTTCCTCAGCTTAGGCACATGAAACACATCCAACAATTTTTTCACAAGCGATAGCGGTAAAACAGTCTAGCATGCCACTTCTCCCACGTTTCCACTGCGCCACTCTGATACAGACCACGAAACATGTAACACCCCTCGGTATACCCCCAATTAAATAAATAAAATCATTTAGGTGCACAATAAAAATTTTCATCAGAGTTTAAATAGAACATGGTATGAAAGAGGCAGTGATACATTATCCATGAAATTAAACACACATAACACCTGCTCAATTAGATATGCAACAATGGGCTAGTCATGAGAAGAAAACTTAGTTCAAGAACCCACAACTCAACATTTAGAATAGAAGCGGAAACATCTAAACATTGAAATCACATAGTTCATGTGTACATTCAATTATAGTGCCAGTTTAGAGTCAGATCACAATTCATATATACAACCATATATCAGCAGATACATACGCAGACGTATCACAAAAGAATTCAAACGACCCCTAACTACCCCGTGTTACATATCAGAGCCATCTGACCAAAAGAAAAGAAGCCTCGCTTCACAAAAAGAGACTCCAACAACCTACTCTGTAATGCCTCAAAGAGTATTATAAACAGCAGAAGGGTGAGAAACAATATCATAACAATCAAAGCATAAATTATATATTTACACAAGTTATACATAATTCACATTCTCACACAATTCATCGCATACATTACACGCACATTTTCATAACTAAACATATCCATCGATCATGCTTATACACATACACATCATTTTCACATAAAGATTCACAATTATGTTCATTCTACCAGTACATCATATGAAGATGAAAATGCAACTCATAGAGACCGACTCACGACTCTATGCAGATGCAAATGCGGTACCGACTCTTTCAGCAGGTTCAATTGAAGAACCAAAGGAATCATCGCTCGTTACCGAAGTAACTCCCCGTCGGGCCTACGATGTTCACCCACCGCTCACACCCCACATGGGCACACGATGTTTAAGGATTGCTCACACCCCACAAGGGCACACAACCGTTCTGCAGATTCTACGCGGAATCAATTTATAACCATCGCATATAGCGAGGTTCTGCAGATCCTACTCGGGATCAAAATAACCATCACACATAGCGAGGTTCTGCAGATCCTACACGGGATCAAGGGTAACCAGACCATCGCTCACACCCCACAAGGGCACACGACGATCTCTGCAGATCCTACGCGAGATCAGACACGACTGAATGCTGACACTATGCTTCTCATGCAAACTGACTCATAACATTGTTTACATGCATACATATTCACCAAACGCATACACATACATCATAACCGAAATTCCACATTCTAGGATTCACGCCTCACGGCTACCCACAGCATAACAATAATCACAACATATGAAACTAGTCGATTTAATAAGAGTTAAACATAACCGAGCCAAACAAAACTTACAGACAAGAAAAATACAGAAAACAGAAAAATGCTGCTACATTCGCCAGCCTTCGCCTGGCGAAGTCCCTGGCGAACCTTCGCTGGGCATTCGCCTGGCGAACTTGCCAGCGAAGCCCACTGGGATTAATTCTGTAATTATTCGCTAACACTCGTTGGGGTATTCGCCTGGCGAACATTCACCAACCTCACTCGCCTGGCGAACTTGCCAGCGAACCCAAGGTATTTGCCACTGACTTGCTTCGCTGCAGCTCGCTAGGCTTCGCCTGGCGAACCTGCGAATTCAGCACATTCAAGGCTGTCCAAGAAGCCCTAACCTCCACACCCGACCGATTCGAACCGAAACGATCCAGCGAATCGACCCAAAGCCGCTCGACTATACTACTCTATCCGAAACTCGATTCTAACCGAGCGAAACAACTCCTACCGATGAAATCCTACTATTGCCCTAGAATGGAAACGGGCAAAACTCTCCTTAATCCGAAATCTAACCGGCCGAAACGCATATAATCATACACATTAACAGTATAATAGAGTTTCACACCCTTACCCGATCAATCGAAAGCTTGGATGATGATTTCTCGGCGGTTCTAGGTTTTTCTTCTTCTTTCTCCTCTTTCTCTTCTCTCCACTTTCTTTCTCTTGTTTTTCTCTTATGTTTCTTTCCTTCTCTTTTTCTCTCTTATTCTATTTCTATCTCAATTTTCTTTCCTCTCCAACTCTTTCCAACACTAACTAATCAATTCTCTCACTTAAATGCTAAATGTCTAAAATACCCTTTTTAATCTAATTCCCCGAGAACTCTCCGAATCAACAAAAATCATAACATAACACATAAATGTCACAATTAAAACAAATGCCAATCAATTAAATAAAAAGACTCAACAAAATAAAGGGAATTTAGATTCTGGGGCGTTACAACTCTCCCCCACTTTAGAAATTTTCGTCCTCGAAAATAATACCTGATTAAAACAACTCAGGATGCGATTCTCGCATCTTGCTCTCCAATTCCCAAGTCATATTGCCTTCCGCGGCACCTCCCCAGGCTACCTTCACAAGCGCAATATCTTTACCTTTGAGCTTCTTAACCTCACGATCAAAAATACTAACCGGTAAAACCTCGACCGACAGATTATCTTTTACTTCGACCTCATCCATAGGAATCACATGTGACGGAGACGGAACATACTTCCTAAGTTGCGACACATGGAACACATCGTGCAAATTCGAAAGGTTCGGAGGCAACGCCACCCGATAAGCCACAGCACCCACACGTGCAACAATCTGATACGGACCGATGAAACGAGAAGCTAACTTCTTCGACTTCAAGGCACGACCCACGCCCGTAACCGGTGTAACTCGCAAAAAGACATGGTCGCCCTCCAGAAACTCAAGGTCTTTCCTCCTTTTATCGTGGTAACTCTTCTGCCTACTCTGAGAAATTCTCATTTTCTCCCGAATGAACCTTATCTTTTCCGTCGTCTGTTGTACCATCTTCGGCCCAACAACTGACCTCTCACCTGTCTCGTGCCAACATAAAGGCGTCTGACACTTCCGGCCATATAAAGCCTCGAATGGCGCCATACCAATGCTTGAATGAAAACTATTATTATAGGTGAACTCAATCAATGCTAAATAATTGTCCCATGTTCCACCTTGCTCAAGCACACACGCACGCAACAAATCTTCCAACGATTGAATCGTCCTTTCGGTTTGACCATCAGTCTGTGGATGGTATGCCGAACTTAATCTCAATCTAGAACCCAAGGCGCTTTGCAAACCTTCCCAGAATCTCGAAGTAAATCTTGGATCTCTATCCGATACGATACTCTTGGGAACTCCATGCAACTTCACAATCACACGAATATAAATCTCGGCCAACTTTTCCAAAGGATAACTAATATCAATCGGAATGAAGTGAGCAGATTTAGTAAGTCTATCAACAATCACCCAAATAACATTATGACCTCTTAGCGTATTAGGCAAACCTGTAATGAAATCCATCGATATGCTATCCCATTTCCATTCTGGAATATCCAACGGTTGCATTAATCCATTAGGCCTCTGATGCTCTACCTTCGACTTCTGACAAGTCAAACACGGATACACAAAACGAGCCACGTCTCCTTTCAATCCAGACCACCAAAAGATCTTCTTCAAATCCTGATACATCTTATTCGCTCCCGGATGAATACTCAAGTTACTCCGATGTCCTTCTTCCAATATCATCTTCTTCAATTCCGCATCATCGGGAATACAAATTCGACCATGAAATCTCAAAACTCCAAAAGTGTCAACCTTGAAATCTTCATTCTCATTCCTCATCAAATCAACAAACTTTAAATCCAACTTTTGTTTTTCGCACACGGTCGCAAGGAAATCATTCGTGATATGAAGCATACCAAGTCTCACACTCCCCGGTGTTACTTCACACACTAAACTCAAGTCTCTAAAATCCTCTAACAGTTCCCACTCTTTTATCATCAATGTAGACATGTGCAATGACTTCCGACTTAAGGCATCGGCTACCACATTTGCCTTACCCGGATGATAATTTAAACCGAAGTCATAGTCCTTCAAAAGTTCTAGCCATCTCCTTTGCCTCATGTTTAGTTCCTTTTGGTCAAACAAATACCTCAAACTCTTATGGTCGCTAAAAAATTCGAATCTCGCACCATAAAGATAATGCCTCCAAATTTTCAAAACAAATACCACTGCCGCTAATTCTAAATCATGAGTAGGATAATTCTTTTCGTGCACTCTCAATTGCCTAGATGCATAAGCCACAACCTTTCCGCCTTGCATTAAAACTCCACCCAATCCTGACAAAGAAGCATCACAATACACCACGAACGGCTCCGTAGAATTTGGCAAAATCAAAACCGGCATCGTCGTCAATTTCCTCTTTAACTCCATGAAACCTTTTTCACAATCGACATCCCATATGAAAGCTTTTCCTTTACAAGTCAACTGTGTCAAAGGAAGTGCCAACTTTGAAAATCCTTCTATAAACCTCCTATAATAACCGGCCAATCCCAAGAAACTTCGAATTTCCGTAACTGATCTCGGAGTCTCCCACTGCATTACCGCATCGATCTTAGATGGGTCAACGCTAATACCATTACCAGAAATAACATGCCCAAGGAAACTTACTTCCGATAACCAAAACTCGCACTTCGACAACTTGGCATACAATTTCTTCTCTTTCAAAATTTGCAACACAATCTTCAAATGCTTTTCGTGCTCTTCTTGAGACTTAGAGTAAATCAAGATGTCGTCAATGAACACCACCACGAAACTATCCAACTGCTCATGAAAAATACGATTCATATATTCCATGAACACACCTGGCGCGTTAGAAACTCCGAATGGCATTACCGTATACTCATAATGACCATATCGTGTTCTAAAGGCCGTCTTGGAAATGTCTTCCCCTTTCACCCGAATCTGATGATAACCTGACCTCAAATCAATCTTGCTAAACACACTAGATCCCACCAATTGATCCATCAAATCATCTATTCTTGGAAGAGGATACTTATTTTTAATCGTCACTTTATTCAACTGCCGATAATCAATACACAACCGCATACTTCCATCTTTTTTCTTCATCAACAATACTGGCGCACCCCAAGGAGAAACACTTGGTCTTACAAATCTCTTATCCAACAAGCCATTCAATTGCTTCTTCAATTCTATCAACTCCGATGCCGACATACGATACGGTGCCATCGAAATCGGTATAGTACCCGGAACTAGATCGATAGAAAACTCAATTTCTCTTTCCGGTGGCATATCCGTAATGTCTTCCGGAAACACCTCTGGAAATTCTCGCACTACAGAAAACATATCCAACTCCACTTTGCTCTTAACCGGCAAAGATGCAAACAGCCCAAACAACTGAGCTTCTTCCGCTAAAAGCTTATTCAACTCTTTAGTGGACAGAAAGTTCTCACTCTCACCGTCTTCTAAACAAGGAAATCTTACCAACTTGTGATAGCAATCCAGATGAACTCTATTAAATTGTAACCAATTCATACCCAAAATCACATCCAAACCGTCCAACGGTAAACACACTAAATCCATAGCGAAATCTCTACCATACACGGTCAAAGGACAATTAACACACACCAAAGACGTAGTTACCGACCCCGAAGCGGGAGTCTTAATAACCATATCACCTTCCAAGGAAACCATGCATAAACTCAACCGTTTAGCACACTCAAGGGAAATGAACGAATGAGTCGCCCCAGTATCAATAATAGCAACTAAAGGCATATTCTTAATAAAGCATGTACCTTTAATCAGACGATCCATATTAGTTGTGTCTGCACCGGCTAATGCAAACACCTTACCACCAGACTGAGCTTGCTTTGGTTTGGCACACTTGGCGCTAATATGGCCCACCTCCCCGCAATTGTAAAACTTAATCACATTTCTTCTACAATCGGGAGTGGCAAGACCAATTCCCCCACAGTTAGCACACTTAGCCACGGGTTTTCCACAATCAAAGGACTTGTGCCCCATCTCGCCGCACTTAAAGCACTTAATGGAACCAGAACCTCCTCCAATCTTCCTATCAAAGTTTCCTTTATACTTACCCCTATCAGCAGGCGTCGCATAAGGACTACTCTTCACTGGTTGCTTGCCTTTCTTATCGCTTAAACTCTTATAATGAGAAGAACGAGCTCTACTGTCTTCACCATAAATCCTACAGCATTCGGTCAAGTCTGAAAATCTCCTTATCCTCTGATAACCCACCGCTTGCTTGATCTCAGGACGCAAGATGTTCTCATACTTAATGCATTTGGAAAATTTTGCCGTAACCGCCGCATAATGAGGATGAAACTGGACTAATTCTACGAACTTAGCCGTGTAGTCCACCACAGACATGTTACCTTGCTTCAATTCCAGAAATTCCATTTCCTTTTTCCCTTTTACACTCTCCGGATAATACTTTCTCAAAAATTCCGTGCGAAATAAATCCCAAGAAATTTCTTCGTCATCCACTCCAAGAACTTGTCTCATACCGACCCACCAGTCGTCGGCCTCTTCTCGCAACATGTGAGTTCCTAATCTCACTTTGTTCCTTTCAGCACAACCCATAACTCGGAAGATTCTCTCGACTTCCTTTAACCAAATTTGAGCACCGTCCGGATCAAACCTCCCTTTGAATACCGGTGGTTGGTTCTTTCTAAACTCATCATTCGCATTCGCGTTCGGTGCACCTTGCACCGAACGAGCCATAGCCTCCAATGCTGCCGCCATAGCAGTGTCGTTACGACCAGCCATATTCTGAGGATTCCCAAAATAACAACAAGGTTAAACAACCGTTCAACCAACGCAACAACAAGACAGACGCAACTGACTCAACACTGGCTCTGATACCACTTAATGTAACACCCCTCTCTATACCCCCAATTAAATAAATAAAATCATTTAGGTGCACAATAAAATTTTTCATCAGAGTTTAAATAGAACATGGTATGAAAGAGGCAGTGATACATTATCCATGAAATTAAACACACACAACACCTGCTCATATAGATATGCAACAATGGGCTAGTCATGAGAAGAAAACTTAGTTCAAGAACCCACAACTCAACATTTAGAATAGAAGCGGAAACATCTAAACATTGAAATCACATAGTTCATGTGTACATTCAATTACAGTGCCAGTTTAGAGTCAGATCACAATTCATATATACAACCATATATCAGCAGATACATACGCAGACGTATCACAAAAGAATTCAAACAACCCCTAACTACCCCGTGTTACATATCAGAGCCATCTGACCAAAAGAAAAGAAGCCTCGCTTCACAAAAAGGGACTCCAGCAACCTACTCTGCAATGCCTCAAAGAGTATTATAAACAGCAGAAGGGTGAGAAACAATATCATAACAGTCAAAGCATAAATTATATATTTACACAAGTTATACATAATTCACATTCTCACACAATGCATCGCATACATTACACGCACATTTTCATAACTAAACATATCCACCGATCATGCTTATACACATACACATCATTTTCACATAAAGATTCACAATTATGTTCATTCTACCAGTACATCATATGAAGATGAAAATGCAACTCATAGAGACCGACTCACGACTCTATGCAGATGCAAATGCGGTACCGACTCGTTCAGCAGGTTCAATTGAAGAACCAAAGGAATCATCGCTCGTTACCGAAGTAACTCCCCGTCGGGCCTACGATGTTAACCCATCGCTCACACCCCACATGGGCACACGATGTTTAAGGATTGCTCACACCCCACAAGGGCACACAACCGTTATGCAGATTCTACGCGGAATCAATTTATAACCATCGCATATAGCGAGGTTTTACAGATCCTACTCGGGATCAAAATAACAATCGCACATAGCGAGGTTCTGCAGATCCTACACGGGATCAAGGGTAACCAGACCATCGCTCACACCCCACAAGGGTACACGACGATCTCTGCAGATCCTACGCGGGATCAGACACGACTGAATGCTGACACTATGCTTCTCATGCAAACTGACTCATAATATTGTTTACAAGCATACATATTCACCAAACGCATACACATACATCATAACCGAAATTCCACATTCTAGGATTCACACCTCACGGCTACCCACAGCATAACAATAATCACAGCATATGAAACTAGTCGATTTAATAAGAGTTAAACATAACCGAGCCAAACAAAACTTACAGACAAAAAAAAATACAGAAAATAGAAAAATGCTGCTACATTCGCCAGCCTTCGCCTGGCAAAGCCCTGGTGAACCTTCGCTGGGCATTCGCCTGGCGAACTTGCCAGCGAAGCCCACTGGGATTAATTCTGTAATTATTCGCTAACACTCGCTGGGGTATTCGCCTGGAGAACATTCGCCAACCTCACTCGCCTGGCGAACTTGCCAGCGAACCCAAGGTATTTGCCACTGACTTGCTTCGCTGCAGCTCGCTAGGCTTCGCCTGGCGAACCTGTGAATTCAGCACATTCAAGGTTGTCCATGAAGCCCTAACCTCCACACCCGACCGACTCGAACCGAAACGATCCAGCGACTCGACCCAAAGCCGCTCGACTATACTACTCTATCTGAAACTCGATTCTAACCGAGCGAAACAACTCCTACCGATGAAATCCTACTATTGCCCTAGAATGGAAACGGGCAAAACTCTCCTTAATCCGAAATCTAACCGGCCGAAACGCATATAATCATACACATTAACAGTATAATAGAGTTTCACACCCTTACCCGATCAATCGAAAGCTTGGATGATGATTTCTCGGCAGTTCTAGGTTTTTCTTCTTCTTTCTCCACTTTCTTTTTCTTGTTTTTCTCTTATGTTTCTTTCCTTCTCTTTTTCTCTCTTATTCTATTTCTATCTCAATTTTCTTTCCTCTCCAACTCTTTCCAACACTAACTAATCAATTCTCTCACTTAAATGCTAAATGTCTAAAATACCCTTTTTACTCTAATTCCCCGAGAACTCTCCGAATCAACAAAAATCATAACATAACACATAAATGTCACAATTAAAACAAATGCCAATCAATTAAATAAAAAGACTCAACAAAATAAAGGGAATTTAGAATCTGGGGCGTTACAAAACACGGTGTGAGCTCCTGAGACTTCAAAGCTCGACCAACACTAGTTACCGGCATAACTCTCAAAACCCATCTCATAACACCGGGATGGATACCCAAACCACTTGAATGTCCTTCCTCAAGAATACTCTTATTCTCAACTCAACAATATCTAGAACACAAACTCTATCACGACATCTCATGATACCCTTTTCATTAATCCACAATTCTTCCCTTCGACTTTAATTCATCAATTCAACCAATTTACCAACTCAAACCAGATTCCTGACCTTCTCGAATCTCATCACGAATACCACTAGTAAACTCCAACGTATAAAGCTTAACTCCATAAGAAGTCTCTCCACCAACCAAGCTCGTATCACAAAATTGCTCAATCAGTTCTAACTTTTCTACAATCAACACCGGTATATGCAAAGAATTCCAAATCAATTCATCAGCTAACATGTTTGCTTTACCCGAATGGTCAATCAAAAACCATAACCCTTCAGAATTCCCAATCATTTTCTCTGCATCACTAAACACAACAAATAGCTCGGTCTGATTCGGCAAAATCAACACACGAGTTGTTGACAGCTCTCCCAAAAACTCTTTGAAACTTTCTTCACAGTGGCATATACTGCTTCTTCTCCAACACTGACAACTCAAGTTCCCTATGCTCAACATGATTCTCTATACTCTTCGAATATATCAATATATCCTCGATTAACACAACCATTGGTTCGATCAAATAAGTATGGAAAATCCCATGCCAAACGGACATTCAATTTGTGAGTTATGGCGGAAACACGAACCACACTTTCTGCATTTACTACAAAATCCGAACATAGTCCATCAACAATTAACTTAATTCCATGCCACTACTACACCATCATATAGAGCATTGTAATAGTTTTCCAATGCTTCGAACCGTGCGTCATTCCGAGTTACGGTTCTCCCGTTACGACAAAAATACGAAAACAACATTTTTCTGCCCAGGACACTTCGCTAGGCGAATCTCTCGGCGAACATGACAGTCCAGATTTCTATTTTCGACCGTTAAACGACTTCCGTATGTTCGATTTTGATTCCGTAAAAAGATGCGATCTCAAAATTCGACATACAACAACAATTTCACACTTAGGAAGCCATTCAACATATTTTCAACTTGAAATATTTTAAACCTCAAGTATACCAATATTGCATTCCACGCCCAACCTCTTCTCACGATCACCAGAAATCACTGCCCACCATATACTCGACTTCACAATCTGCTGTCTTAGAATACACACCAGACACAAGTCTCAAAACCACTCAATCAAATTAATTCATCGACCATCCAAACAGACATACAATGTGGAGTTCTCAAAATCGGACTAGTTTTCGTAACTAAGTCGGTCACAACTCCACTTCACATTAACACTCTAAATTTCCATCAAATAATTATCTCAGCACCTTCCTGCACCAACTCATCAAAACAATTCTTAAGCACTTAACTTAACTCAAAGCAATTCACTGCTCACGCCATCTAAGCTTGCAAGACACGTCTATCCCTTCTAACACAATCCTAACTACTATCAACAAGAGATTAAGGGTGATCAGTTCCTCAATTTGTCAATAGACAGCCGAAAATCATGATGGGGTACAAACCATCTTTGCCAAACTATGAGAGCATTCAACCACACACTGAGCCTTCACTCTGCACTTGTAGCATCCTGGAGAAGCACAAGCTTCTCCCCCACTTGAATCATTCCCACTTCTGCAGACAAAGGTTAGGAAACAAACATGTACTGACAGTGTTTTCACACACATGTCGCATACAAGGGAACCAACAACATTAGACAACTTGGCCGGACGGACCGACCTGCTCTGATACCACTAATATAACACCTCATTCTAACCCAACGAATAAATAAGAAAAATAACAGAAATATCAGAGTTCATAAAAATAGACTGCATGACGATTGTCATGGAGTCGTGACGACCGTCACACTCACAAAAACTGGACGCATCAGAGATGTTACACTTCAACCTGAACATAAACCATACACTTGCAATTATTCATTCAGTATCATACATAGCACAAATTTTTGGATGAACAAGTAACGGCAACATGCTCAGCATCTTAATACTAATACACCCTTTTATTTTGCAGCGGAACTTAATAAACTTTCAACAACTCATGATAAATTCAACAACTATATTTCATTGAAAATTCAGCAAGTAATCATCTTGCGTTAATTCACGTAAACAACTAGTTTCGACCACAACATCGGTCTATACTTCCAACCATTCATTTAACATTTTTTAGAAACAACCAATGTAAAATACTCGATAAAATTCAGCAACAAGGAAACATAACTAAGTAACATAAATCACAAACGTTCATCCCCCCAAGAGTGCTACGTATCAGAGCAAGACCCTCTAAGTTAACCATAAAGGCTAACGACTCAAAAACTTCGAAGATCCTCAACAGCATCCACAGCTACAACTGGTATCTACGCATTACCCACGTGGAGGTAATATTCAAACAGGCAGGGTGAGTAAAACAGTTCATAATAATCAATGTATAACAATTAGTGC
This sequence comes from Lathyrus sativus, assembly GCA_963859935.3. NCBI lineage: Eukaryota > Viridiplantae > Streptophyta > Magnoliopsida > Fabales > Fabaceae > Lathyrus > Lathyrus sativus. Next base: position 39,007,858 of record OZ012735.1, read on the forward strand.
ATAATGGCACATTAATCATAATTATTATTCAACATAATCGTTTTACTCATAATCAACACAACCATATTACTCATAATCAAAAAGACTTCTCAATGCAATGCGACACAACTGTGCATATGCATGTGGTACAAATTCGGAGTAAAACTCCACAACTAATTTATTTGCCATTAAAGGCCGTCAATACAGGCACAACCAACGCCAATACAGGCCAACCAAACGCCAATACAGAACAACCAAGATGTTATGCCATGGAATGCACCTATTATGGACTACAACTCAACCATAACAACCATGCAATAAAGCTTTATGCTTACAACCAAACTGTCGATAACAGAGCATCATAATTTCGCATACATCATGTACTCACCATTTCAACCTGTTCATATCAGAGAACAAATAACAATATCGTTTCAACCAATAAGACTCACAACAAGTCAAGTAATTACAATTTCAATTTAATCATATAAGAACACAACAACAACATCTCGCAACAAAGGAAAATAACATGTGTCCGCACGTTCTCAATTATTCTCATACAAGCGACACTACAACCTGTTCTTACGTAATTAATCACATAATCTCATTGTCATAATCATGCTATCACATAGCTCATCAATTCATAGTAATTTCATCATATTAATTCGATCAATACATCATAAAACTCATCGTAATCAAAACATCAAAACCCCACTGAACCAGAACATGATTCGTTACTAGAACACATACACAACTGACTTCTCAACCATAATTAGATATAAAAATATCGGGAAAAAAATCCATTATCTATCCTATGTTATAGCTCTGTTCATTAGCTTTCCAACACTTTGAACGGGGGTCAAAACGGACTTACGGATCCAAAGTTACGTCCAAAACAATTTCGACCGAAAACATGAACATCCGTGACGGACAGAAAGACGTTGTTACGCTCCAGAACTGATTTTCACTCAATTATTCTTGCGAATCACTTACTCAAAGCACCCAAAACATCACTAAAACATTCCTAAGGTCATACGACAATAACTGCACAACTTCTATGGTTTATTAGGCTCATCTGGCAACATTTGTAACACATAAAACACTATTTCCTGCAATTGCTCTAAGTACTTCAGAGTTACTCACATTTGAATATTCCTATTCCTATAGGGACAACATATTACAATTTTTCCTTCAATTACACCCTACGGCATTAAAATTACTCACTATCTAATATTTAACCCCTTCAGGGTCAGACATATAACAATGTCAAGGTTCTGATCACGAAGGTCCAATTTCACATAAGTTTTTCCCACAAGGACACATTAATATTCAACGATCCATATCATTTGGCTATTTGGACATAATCTCGGATTCTTACGGTTACTTCCCTATTTCCGACAATTAACCCAAATCCCTAAACCTTACAAAATGAATCTTAAACCGTCAGAATTCTATTTTGTCAAACTTAGACTTGGGCCTCACAATTGGGCTTTTCCCATAACACCCTTACTAACTCTTCATAATTGTCCAAATTGCCCTTATCCAACTTATATTTATTTTAATCAATAATACTAATATTCTCATATAGTATACCATTAATTAAATAAATAGTCTGAAAACGCATAATTCCCAATAATTCACAAAACCACCGAAAACCATCAAAATACGAATATTCTTAATTAAAGAATTAATTAAATATTCCGATTAAATTTGGGGTGTTACAATGGCTAAGGGATAAGAAGAGATGAAGCAAGCTATGGAGAGAAACGCTGCCAACACTCCAGTTCCTACTACTGTAGGCTCAACTCCCACTTCTGGCGAAGCTATTCCAACTCCTGCAAGTGCAATTCCCGTTCTTGGGGGCACAATCCCTACTCCTGCGGGCGCAGGCACGATCCATACTCCTCGTAATGGTGCGGCTACCCCACCAACTCACTTTGATGATCATGAAGGTTTCTACAATTCTCACATTGACTTGGCTGTAGACGGTTCTGGAGCACCAACTACTGACTTGGAGAAGATGGTATTTGCCTTGCAGGAAACAGTCAAAGGATTACAAGGCCCAAGCACTTTTGGGTTAGATGCTGCGGATATGTGTTTGGTACCCGGTGTCAAGATCCCTCTCAAGTTCAAAGTCCCCGACTTTGAAAAATATAAAGGGACAAGTTATCCTCAAACTCACATCCGATCTTATTGTAGGAAGATGGCTGCCTACTCTGACGATGAAAAATTACTAATGCATTTCTTTCAAGACAGCCTTAGTGGGGCTTCCCTTGAATGGTATATGCAGTTAGAAGGTACGCATATCAAGACATGGAAGGAGTTAGCCGAGGCGTTTCTGAAACACTACCAATACAACTCTGACATGGCGCCCAATCACACACAACTTCAAGGCCTAACCCAGAAGTCTGGTGAGGCGTTCAAAGACTATGCACAAAGGTGGAGGGACTTAGCTGCTAGAGTCCAACCTCCTCTTCTTGAGAGAGAATTAACCGATATGTTCATGGGGACTCTTCAAGGTCCTTTCCTAGAGCGCTTGGCTGGATGCACATCTTCTGTGTTCTCAGATTTGGTTATGGCTGGTGAGAGGATAGAGAATATGATAAAGATCAGAAAGATTCAAATTGCTGATGGAGCTTCTAAGAAGCCCTACCAAGGTTTTGCAAGGAAGAGGGAAGGCGAAACGAGCGCTGCTTTGATGGATAAGGGGAAAGCCAAAGTATACCAAGGCTCTTATCATCATGTGGCCGCTATTACTCCAAATCAACCTCTCTCCATACCCGCAAGTCAACCGACTGTTCAAGTTCCCTATCAACAACAACGTCAAAACTATTATCAAGGTCCGCCAAGACAAAGGAGACCTGAGAAAAGATTTGATCCCATTCCAACAACATACGCTAGGTTACTTCCACTTTTGCTTAAGGGTTCATTAGTGCAGTTGAGAGAGATGAAGGCTCCCCCAACTGTCTTACCTCCCGGCTATGATGCAAACGCCCGATGTGAGTTTCATTCTGGAGCTCCCGGACATGACATTGAAAATTGCAAAACTTTGAAGTATATGGTACAAGATCTCATTGATTCAAAAGCCATCAATTTCACTAGGAACACTCCCAACGTGACTAAAAATCCAATGTCGCACCATGCTACAAACATGGTTGAAGAATCTAAAGGAAAGAAGTTGATATCAGAAGTCAACAAGATAAAGACTCCCTTTGAAGTTGTTAAAGAACAATTGCTAATGAAGAATATTATCCCAGGCTGTACTCAAAATTGTCAACACTGTTTGAAAGATCCCCAAAGCTTCCATGAATTAAAGATGGGAATTCAAAAGTTGTTAGACGAAGGCATCATATTGGTGGAACAAATATCTAATGCTGAAGAAGTAGCAACTCTTGATATTCCCTATAATCCGATGGAGTTTACTTATGATGAAGAACTATTGAACAATATGTATGGTCAGAACCGTGCGCCATTGATGATTCCATATAATCAAATTCGTGAACCATTGCAGATACCGTATGATCAGGTAGAGATTCCACTATCTCCGCCTTCACTCGCTCCATTAGTGATATCCACACCTGCTCCTTTCCCTTTCGAGAGCACCAAGGCTGTCCCTTGGAAATATGAACCGACTGTTTACATTAATGGGCAGAAGGTGGATGAAGATGTTGTGAAAGCTGATAGCTCTATGGAGAACATGGTTGGGACCGGCGAAATAACCAGAAGTGGGAGGATCTTTGCGCCTCCACCACCACCAAATAATACAAAAGAGAAGTAGACAATGATTGAGCAGGGGCAGACTTCTACTCAGAAAACAAATTCCAGTGAAGACGTTGAAGAATTTTTGCGAATCATCCGAAAGAGTGATTATAAGGTGGTTGACCAGCTTAACCAAACACCTTCAAAGATTTCCATGTTGTCACTGTTAATGTGCTCCTCTGCCCATTAGGAATCATTGATCAAGTTTTTGAATACTGCTCATGTTCCTCAAGAAATATATGTGGTACAATTCGAAGGAGTAGTGTCGAATATTGCCTTTGCGCATATTCTAAGCTTCAACGATGGAGAATTGCCCCCCAAGGGGAAGAATCATAACAAAGCTTTGCACATTTCTATTGAATGTGTTGATGTGGTCTTGTCAAGAGTATTGGTGGACACTGGGTCATCTCTGAATGTCTTACCAAAGAATTCGTTGGCCAAGCTAACAATCGAAGGGTTAATGATGAAGCCCAGTTCAGTGATAGTAAAAGCTTTCGATGGGGCGCGAAGAACTGTGATAGGGGAAGTTGATCTCCATATCAAAATAGGACCTCACACTTTCATTATCACATTCTATGTGATGGATATCTACCCAGCGTACAGTTTTTTGCTAGGTCGTCCTTGGATTCATGCAGCCGATGCTGTAACATCCACTCTTCACCAAAGGCTGAAATTCATGGTTAACAACCAGCTTGTCGTCATCGAGGGAGAGGAGGATATGCTAGTAAGCCATCTGTCTTCATTTCGCTATATTGAGGTGGGAGGGGAAGTTCATGAGACCCCTTTTCAAGCGTTTGATGTGATAAGTGTGGAAATGATTCCTGTTAAGAAAGAGGAAAAGAAGTCAGAGAGGGCCGGATCCCCCATGGTTACTTGGAAGGATGCAAAGACTGTAATTGAGGTCGGTCACCCCGAAGGTTGGGGAAGAGTGTTGGAGCTACCTATCAACAAAAACAGAACTAGTTTGGGTTACCCTAGAAAACACAAAGATCAGCAGAAGACAACCATTGAAAAGAGCAAAAGGTTCATTTCTCCACTTGCCTTTGTTAGTGGTGGCCATATGATAGATGATCAAGTAGCCGTTGTGGAAGCTGAAGACGATGCACCAAATGAAATCTGCATGGTGTACCCAAGAGCACCAAATCAACAACTCAACAATTGGACTGTCATGGAGATAGCAGAAGTCACCTTGATTGAAGAGTAATTTTCCTTGTTTTGCTTTCAAAATCTCATGCTCTGCCCAAGGCATAGGGAATATTTTGTAGGGCCCCTCATGTTTTCAATCAATGTTTATCATGAATGAAATGAATCTTTTGCATTCAATTATGTTCCCTGTCTTTCTTTTTTATTTTTGCATAAATAAATGGCAATGTTTTCTTGCATTTTTCTTTTTTTCATCTTCTTAAAATAAAGCATAAAATCACCAATCATGCAGATCCACCCCGGATTCCATTGATAATGATACCGCTACGGTCTCATATGACTTTGATAACCCAATCTACCATGCTGACAAGGATTGTGAGGAAGATTGTGAGCTCCCCGAGGAGTTATCCAGACTGTTGAAGCATGAATCGAAGGTCATTCAGCCGCATCAAGAGTCAGTGGAAGTTGTCAATCTTGGAACCGAAGAAGATAAGAAAGAGGTCAAGGTAGGTGCTGCCTTAGAAGAGAGTGTGAAGATAAGACTGATCGAGCTCCTACACGTGTATGCAGATGTGTTTGCTTTATCATACCAAGACATGCCGGGATTGGATTCGGACATCGTGGTGCATAAATTACCGCTCAAGGAAGATTGCCCGCCTGTGAAGCAGAAGATGAGACGAACTCGGCCCGATATGGCCCTTAAGATTAAGGAGGAAGTGCAAAAGCAACTTGATGCAGGATTCTTGGCAGTATCAAAATACCCTCAATGGGTCGCCAACATTGTACCTGTGCCTAAAAAAGGTGGCAAGGTACGGATGTGCGTTGACTACAGAGACTTAAATAGAGCCAGCCCAAAAGATGACTTTCCGCTACCACATATTGATGTGTAAGTGGATAATACGGCTCAATTCTCTGTATTCTTCTTCATGGACGGTTTCTCCGGATACAACCAGATTAAAATGGCACCAGAAGATATGGAAAAGACTACATTCGTCACCCCTTGAGGAACCTTCTGCTATAAGGTTATGCCATTTGGTCTAAAGAACGTTGGTGCAAAGTATCAACGAGCAATGGTGACTCTCTTTCATGATATGATTCATAAAGAGATTGAAGTCTATGTCGAGGATATGATTGCAAAATCCCAAACTGAAGAGGAAAAACTTATCCACTTGGAAAAGTTGTTTACAAGACTGAGGAAGTTCAGGCTGAGGCTCAATCCGAATAAATGTACCTTTGGGGTAAGATCTGGTAAACTGCTAGGTTTTGCCGTGAGCCAAAAAGGAATTGAAGTCGATCCTAACAAAATAGAAGCTATCCAAGATATGCCAGCTCCAAGAACAGAGAAGGAGGTTCGTGGTTTCCCTGGGAGATTAAACTACATTGCCAGATTCATATCTCACCTAACAGCCACATGTGAGCCAATATTCAAGTTGCTTCGCAAAGATCAAGTAATCGTGTGGAATGCCAATTGCCAAAAATCATTTGAGAAAATAAAAGAATATTTGCAAGAGCCGCCGATCTTGATGCCTCCTGTGCCAGGAAGACCTCTCATCATGTACTTGACCGTTCTAGAAGGATCTATGGGATGCGTGTTGGGGCAACATGACGAAACAGGTAGAAAGGAGCATACCGTTTACTACTTGAGCAAAAAGTTCACTGACTGTGAAACGAGATATTCAATGTTGGAGAAGACATGTTGCACGCTCGCATGGGCTGCCAAACGCTTAAGGAAGTATATGTTGACCTATACCACATTGTTGATATCAAAGATGGATCCAGTCAAGTACATCTTCGAAAAACCTGCTCTCACCGGACGAGTAGCCTGTTGGCCAATGGTACTGACAGAATATGACATCCAGTAGGTCTCACAAAAAGATATCAAAGGGAGTGTGTTATCTGATTATCTTGCCCATCAACCCGTGGAAGATTACCAGCCCATGCGTTTTGACTTCCCCGATGAAGATATCATGTTTGTCAGAGACTATGAAGCATTAGGCCCAGGCAAAGGACCCGAACCAGGATTGCGATGGACGCTCGTGTTTGATGGAACTGCAAATGCTCAAGGCAATGGAATATGGGCAATCATCATATCCCTTACCGGTTTTCACATCCCATTCACCGCAAGATTGTGTTTCGAATGCACCAACAACATGGCTAAATATGAAGCATGTATCTTCGGAATTAAAGCTGCCATTGATCATGGAATCAAGATTTTGGAAGTGTATGGGGACTCCGCATTAGTCATCAGTCAAGTCAAAGGCGATTGGGAAGCACGTGACAGCAAGTTAATTCCATATCGGGATCACGTCTTGAAGTTAATCCCATACTTTGATGGGATTACTTTCAATCACATTCCTAGAGAAAGTAATCAATTAGCAGACGCTCTTACCACATTGTCATCCATGTTCAAAGTTAAATGGAAAAATGAGGCACCCTCTATCCGCATTGAACATCTTGATGAGCCTGCCCACTGTCTGGAAGTAGAGTTAATAATCGATGATCAACCTTGGTTCTACGATATCAAAAGGTATCTAGAAAAGCAAGAATATCCAGAAAATGTTTCCATTACAGACAAGAAGTACCTAAGAAGGCTTTCGTCCAAATTCTTCTTAAGCGGAGATGTGCTTTACAAGCGAAACTATGACTCGGTCTTGCTCAGATGCGTGGATAGACACGAAGCCGGTCGAATTCATAAATGAAATCCATGAAGGCTCTTTTGGTACACATGCCAGTGGGCATACAATGGTCAAGAAGATTTTGAGGGCTGGTTATTATTGGTTGACGATGGAAACTGATTGCTACCGTCATGTTCAGACATGCCACAAATGTCAAATCTATGCAGATAAGATACATGTGCCACCAGTTCCTCTGAATGTCTTGACATCACCTTGGCCCTTTGCCATGTGGGGTATAAATATGATTGGACGCATCGAGCCAACTGATTCAAACGATCACCGTTTCATCTTAGTGGCCATTGACTACTTCACTAAATGGGTGGAAGCTGCGTCTTATGCCAATGTCACCAAACAAGTGGTCACTCGCTTTATCAAGAAAGAAATTATTTGTCGTTATGGGGTCCCAAATAAAATCATTACTGACAATGGTTCAAACCTCAATAACAAGATGATGAAGGAATTGTGTGAAAGCTTCAAGATCGAGCACCACAACTCATCACCATATCGCCTAAAGATGAATGGTGTTGTTGAGGCAGCAAACAAAATATCAAGAAGATTGTTCAGAAAATGGTGAAGACATACAAAGATTGCCACGAAATGCTACCATTTGCTTTGCATGGCTACCGAAGTTCAGTGCGCACTTCTACTGGGGCAACTCCCTTTTCTCTTGTGTACGGCATGGATGCAGTACTCCCCGCTGAAGTAGAAATCCCTTCCTTGAGAATTCTGACTGATGTCAAGCTCGATGAAGCAGAGTGGATACAGGCGAGTTTTGATCAACTTAATCTCATTGATGAAAAGCGTATGACAACCATCTGTCATGGCCAGCTTTACCAAAAATGGTTGAAAAGGGCGTTTGACAAGAAGGTTCGTCCTCGAGATTTCGAAGTGGGAGACTTGGTATTGAGAAAGATTCTGCCAATCCACCCAGACCCAAGGGGCAAATGGACATCTAACTACGAGGGCTCATATGTTGTGAAGAAGGTTTTCTCTGGAGGGGCCTTGATATTATCCAACATGGACGGTGAAGACTTATCATCCCCTGTAAACGCAGACGCAATCAAAAAATACTATGCTTGAAAACAAACCCGATGGACAACAAAAAGGAAAATTCTAGGGAAAAAATTAGGGTTAAAATAAAAAATAATAATACCCGATAAGTTGAAAACCCTTAGGGGCGACTTAGGCAAAAAAGGGGTATCCCGGTAGACTGAAAACCCGAAAGGGCGGTCTAGGCAAAAATTAGGGAATCTTTAAAGAGAAAAACTACGATCTGTGAAGGGTCTATGAGCTCATCATCAGAATAAAGAGAACTCCACACGGAAGGATCAATCCAACCATTTTCCTCAGAGGCAACGTACAAGAAGTTTCGAAGTCATAAGGATCATAGCAGAATTGGAACTCAATGGAAATCCAATCTTTGTTCTCATTGCCATTGTACTTTTTGTCATATTTTTTGCAATTACCTCTTTTAGGAATTGCATCCTTATGTAAAATTACCCACTTACGGGCCACTTTATCATCAATAAAGTCTTTCTCATCAATTTGTGCTTCATTCTTGTTTTACTCTTTATGTTTGTTTGCAAAAAGTGGAATTTTCATTCTTAATAAATATTGCATTGAGAATTATGGGGTAACAATTATGATGAAAGTAAGCATAAGGTTTCTCTCTAATCAAGGTGTATGAAACATAAACGCAATCTCTAAGACGCACGTGTATACAAAGCATCGTCAAATCACAAAGTTCACCGAAACTCAACCAAGTCAGGGGCAACCCAACTGACCAGCACAGCTTGTCTGATAAGACCATCTGAAGATGATCCAATTTCGTCACAAGGATGTTGGGAAGTCAAACTTGACGCCCCAAACCAAAGCCCAATAACTTGGCACAAATCATCACCTAGCCTCCATATCCTTATATACCTGACATTTTTGCATACATGCTGCATCATTACATGCGTACTTAGCCAATCATTCTTAAAAAATACAAATTTCCCTATGGACATCCTGGTATGATCCTTTAGGATGATTATTTCCTTCAACTTACCTTTAGTAAGGCCTCTCGTACCTTTTGTACAGGTTCTTGTCAGCTTACCTTTCATAAGTGTCCTCTCTACCTTTTGTAGAAGGAATTCTTTTCCTAACCTTTTGTTCAGGAATATTTTCTGCTTTTTTGCAGAAGAATGTACGATCATTCTCTCCTAATGGAGTTTCCTATCTAACTTTTATAGAAGGGATATTTCTCCTAACCTTTTGTTCAGGAGTCCTCTCTACCTTTCGTAGAAGGAATTTTTTTTCTCCTAACCTTTTGTTCTGGAGTCCTTTCTGCCGTGACAAAAGGAAATACGATCGTATTCTCCCAAGGGAGTCTCCTCTATTTGATGTAGAAGGAGTATTTGGTCTTCAAACCTTTTGTTTGGAGTCCTCTCTACCTTTTGTAGAAGGAGTACTTGTCTTCAAACCTTTTGTTTTGGAGTCCTCTCTACCTTTTGTAGAAGGAAACATTTTCTCCAAACCTTTTGTTCGGGAGTCCTCCTTGCCTTTTGTAAGAGGAAAACCACTTTCTAGAGTCCTCTCTATCTTTTGTAGAAGGAATATCTCACAGTCGTTATTTTAGAGTCCTTTCTATCTTTCGTAGAAGGAATATCTCATCATTGCTATACCTCTTGAGTCCTCTCTATCTTTTGTAGAAGGAATATCTCTTGGCCAATTATGATTCCCTATTACAAGGTGTCTTCTTCCGGCTGGCAAAGCACTCATGTTCATTCCGCATTGCATCTCAAGCATATCATTATATCCCCCTAAACCTAATAACAAACACCTTTCTCAAACCATCTTGCTGACCGTCCACTATCATCCTACATCTCTCCAGTTGAAAATCCCGGGCATTCTAGTATTTAATTCTCTTCTACCATGAATGTTTGAGCACCTTTATCCTCCAGACATTCAGGTCCAAGAGGATTAAATAGGGGCAGCTGTCACACCCTCATTTTCACCTTTAGCCTTTATACCCTACATTCGTCATATCATACATCGTTCTATTGCATATCGAGCATGCGGGTTCACAAGGTATAGACTAGGTCGGTTTGTTATTTTTCATTTCAAATGAGATAACTTGTCTATCTTGGGCTACATGGAAGAAAAGGTTCATTATCTAAGGTTTGACCTAAATTGGAAAGTTTACTCATCTAGATTTCTTCAAGGAGAAGTTACTTGAAAAATATTAGGATATTCAAGATTAATATTCCTAATGACCATGAAATACAAGGCATAATTCAAGATTGCTTCACCCAATTTTGTTTCAAATTCTTGATCAAGTGGAGTTCAAATTTGCAAAGCATGAGTCAAGATCACAAGTCCATAACTCAAGACTTCATCCATTTCAAGCTTAATGGTTCTAGGGAAATCCATCATGAATTCAAAATTAAAGGCAAGAATATTACAAAGAGAAATTTTATGACATTACAAGAATGTCATTTGTTGCAAGATTTCCAACTCTAAGTAATGTTTAGAAATTAATTTATTTCTAATCTTCATTCAAGTCTCTAGTCAAATTCATGTTATGGTAATGCCACACTAAGTCCACATTATGCTTACAAACATCCAAGAAATATGTAAGGATTAAATCAACATTGGAATGTTTTAAGACCAAGATTATGCATGTTAACCATGAGCAAAACAGTCACATGCAAGAGGTGACAATTTGCATTATATCATAAGACCATCACATGTCACAAGACTAAGGGAATAACATGTGACAATGCCTCTACACATCAGAATTTTCAAAATGCTGTCAAAAAGTGGTAGCATTGACCATAAGAGCTGTCAAGACACAAGCCAACAAAGAGGTGCAAGACACAAGGTGTTGTAGAAAAATAACATAGGCAAGTAGTGCAGAAAATGCAGCATAGCAACTTGCATGGAAATGGAAAGAAAGAGAGTGACATGAGAAAAGGTGGTAAGAGACATTACCCCATGAAAAAATCTGATATGTGGGAAGAAGAGAAAACCCTAGGAGCTGAGATAAGAATGAGGGGGATGTAAACAAAAGATCATTCATTCAACATCCATTCTACACACATTGCAAAACCAGAAAATAGAGAGAGCAAGAGAAACCCTAAAAAACAGAAAAATAGAAAGCATTGCAAAACCAGAAAAAAAAGAGTGAGATAGAAGCACAAGAGGACCATTAAGAATCAAAACCTTCATAACATAGAGTGAAGAGTGAAGCACATTCAACCAAAACCAAGGAGGACTTACAAGAAGGATATAAAGCTCTTGGGTAGTCATTTCCTTAAACCTTTCTCTCTTTATTTTTTGCTCTTATATTCATTTTATTTACTCTTTTATGTGTTGTTGTACTGTATGTATCATGTAAGGTCCCAATGGGGACCAATAAACCTTTTTTAAGAACCACAAAAACGAAAGGAAAACATAGAAAAAGTTAGGGTTTTCACTCTGGTAGACTGACACGGGCCGTGTCACACGACACGGCCACCCGTGTCACACTTCTGTTGGCTTTTTCATAGCACAAAAACCCCAGGCCTCACAACACGGGCCGTGTCACACAACACGGTCGGCCGTGTTGCACCTCTGTTTGAGGTTTCAAAGTACAAAACACCCAGGGCTTATGACACGGGCCGTGTCACACAACACGGCCACCCGTGTTGCACCGCTGTTTGACCTCAAAAAACATTTTTCTCCCAGACCCTATGACATGGGCCGTGTCACACAACACGGGCACCCGTGTCACACCTCTGTCAAGACCCAAAACTCCTCATTGCAGGTACCCTATGACACGGGTCGTGTCACACAACACGGCCACCCGTGTCACACCTCTGTTTTTTCACCTTTTTTTTTACATTTTACCTCCAATTTTTTTTTCAAGGGGTTCGCTTCGTGCTGTTTTTTTTTGCATGTTTCAATTTTTTTTAGTCGACTAACCTCATATGTTTGTGTTTTTAGTATGTGAATGTTGTTATTGGTCATTGTTGACCTTTGATTTCGAAACCATTTTTAAAACAAACTCTCGATTTTATTGAGCCATTTTCACCCATGTAAGTCGATTGCTTTGTGCATCGCCACCGATCTTGTCCGTATCACTTCAAATTCATTTTCACAAACAATAAACCTTGATCCAACATCAAGTGATCCTTTTTCTCATAAAAAATCCAAAGTACAATAAATATACAATTAGGACTATACACCATGGACTTTAAAGTGGTGGAGAAGGAATGAGAATGGAATCCTCCTACACTTGTTTCGAATGTTTTGGATACAAGGCGCTCAACTTGGCTATTCGAAACATTCGTCTCAATCCAAAGTCCTTTTTGTGTAATCTTAATCAAGAACAATTTCTCTTAAAAAACCTAAAAATAACATCAACTCATCAAACCTATTTTCGCCTTAGGGCATCAATCCAAAAACCTTTTTTCAAGGTATAAAATCAACCAACAAACAACAATTTCATAAGCCTCCGAACTACCGAGCTCTGATTCTTCACTTCTTTTAAGTGGGGATACGTAGGCACAAGGGCCACAATCCTTGGCGAGCACTATAATAAAAACCTTAACCCCTCCTTTCCTAAAACAAGCAAACCCTTAATTAAAACACACACTCAAGCAAAACAACCTAGGAGGTTCCCATCGAGTACGATGGATGCGAGGGGTGCTAATATCTTCCCCTCGCATAACCGACTCCCGAACACTAAGACTCGGTTGCGACGACCACGCTCTTTCCCTAAAGGTTTTATCGCTATTTCCCTTTCCCTCCTTGGGATAAATAAAATCCGGTGACGACTCTGTGTCATTTTTCGCGTAACGACAAATACATATTTTTATTTATGAAAACATAAAAACAATTATATAAAATTATATTAACTTAATATACAAACTAAAACAAGAAAATTTTAAATTTAAGTGAAACACGTGAAAATAGGTAACACTATATATTTAAAAAGAATATTTGTTAAAATTTTATTATTTATTACAAAAAAACATAGTCATACAATTGATTGCAATTATGACAAATTTAATTCATTTAATAAAATTATATTGTAAATTTTTTATCAATCTTTTACTAGGAATTAAGATGAAGTTATAATACATTAAATTAAATATATACTTTTACAATTAGAGCTTTTTAAAATTTTTTATCAATCTTTTACTGAGAAACTACATTTTAATTTTAAATAATAATTAAAGAGTATGACTAAAAAAAATTATATTTTCTTCAAAAACATGAATACAAAGTTGCAAATGATATATTAAAAAAAAATTCTCAAAATATCAGATATATCTCAAAATATTATAACTACAATATCAAACAAATTTATCTAAACACATTTTACTATTAATATGTAAAAAAAAAAACTAGTATATCTAAAGACATTTTACTATTAATATGTATAAAAAGAAGCTAGTATGTAAATATATAGTTATGTGCAAAGAATGTACTCAAAAGGCATTGTGGTCCAACCAAAAGGAGCCTATATGGCTATTAACCCTATAAGTAGTTTAAAAGTTTCAATCTCACTAAACTAGATACTTGATCCTCATTAGTATAGACTGTAAAATTAATTTAATGTTAGTAGTATATGTTTTGTTCGTTTGGAGATCGACAATGGAGTCGTTTGTGTCCCTATCACTCATCGGATTTAGTTGCGTCTCTGTCAGCATTGAGTCATTTTTTTTAGTGCACTGTGCATTTTTAAAATTGCAGCCTTTTTTCCACCGAAAAGGAATTGATTACAAGAAAGTTGTATTATTTAATGCTTCAACAAACGTTGTACTACTGAATCTTCCTTTTGTTTTTCTCTTTCATTTCTGCATTCACCAACAACACCATGCGCCCAAAGATTGTTCTTTTCGGTGATTCCATCACTGAGGATTCCTTCGAACATGGAGGATGGGGTGCTTCTCTTGCCCACCATTTCTCTCGCAAGGTAAAACTTTTTTTGTGTGTGTTTTTTTCGTGATGGGTTTAAAGTTTGAAGCTTTGTGTTGTTGTGTATCAGGTGGATGTGGTTCTTAGAGGGTACAGTGGGTACAATACCAGATGGGCCTTGAAGGTGTTGGAAAGAGTTTTTCCTGCGTCACGGGAAACTGATCCTGTTGCTTTGACTGTTTTCTTTGGGGCTAATGATGCTTGTCTTCCTGATAGATACTCTGCTTTTCAACATGTGCCTCTTTCTGAATACAAGGAGAATCTTCGCACCATTGTCTCCTTCTTCAAGGTAACAACCCATGTTCCTAGTTGGAAATTTTATTTATATATGTTGTTAATGGTAACAAAAGTTTGGGAGCTGAGAGTGCACACTCTCAAGTTTGAATCCCACCTGTACTAACTAACCCTTTCTGCTGGGAAAGCCTTGGGTTCTGATAATGGACTCCTCTGATATTCGAATTCCGCTATGTGCTAAATGCTAACAATTTCTGTGTTAGATTAGTCCACACACAACTTTGCTCTGGTTTTAAATAAGTTCTGCAAGTGGACGGGGAAATTGGTTCCCTAAGATTAGTATGTGAATACCAATATTCAAAGCTAGTTTGTAGGATGAAGATTAACCCCACTTATAAATACAATACATATCATATCTCTAAGCAATGTGAAACTAAATGGACCCTTTCAAATGTGTTGGAGACTGCATTGAAGACAAGTTAAATGCCGCAATTAAGAGGAGTAATGTCGCAATTAAGACGAGTAGAATGGACTGCAATTAATGCAGAAATTCCAACATATACATTTAATTTAGTGGAACTTATGAATTTTAATTGAAAATGAGTATCTTGAAAAAGTGTGTTACTAGTGTATTTCAATTGAATGTAATCATCTATATGATGTGTTTGTGTCTGACAATGACATCTGTCAAGACACCTAATGATACATACTGACTTGTTTAGAAAAATAGATAAATAATTTGTCATTTGGTGGGGTTGGTTGTTATGATGATTTATACGTACTCAAATATTGATTTTGCAACTTTGTGGGGGCTTTAGGAATTGAATAAGAGAAGCGGGGCCCTTACAGAATAGGTGATGTCAAATGAAACACGTACATTGGCTGTGGCTATACGGATTCTCCAAACTTTTTATTTTAAATTCCATGCTTTTCTGTGGAAGTGGATTGCTGGATTTTGCACTAGATGCTTGTGTAAAAGATCCACTTTTTATTGAATTGTGTCTTTTGTCTGACTTTGTTTTCAGAACCTAAACATTGTGTCCTTTTTCTGTGTCATTATTTGGCTTCCGTGCAGTTATGTTATCATTTGATTTGGTCCCCTATGAGCTGTTTGGTAGGTTTGGATGTTAGCAAGGCGGGGTTATGGGGCAGTCCCACATTTACTTTTGGAGTGGAAGAATGGTCCCTCTCTTAAAGAATTAACATATCTATTCAACACTCCTAGTCACTGCTGACACTTCTATTAAGGAAGTTATCCCCTGGCCAATTTTGCGAGGGGCTTATCCCTTAGCCAATAATTTGCGATGTCCTAATTAGCTAGGGGTCCTGTTACCTCGCAAATTGGTCTTTTGTGATGAATTTTTTGCTTTAGTGAGGGGTTTAACCCCTAGCTATATACAGTTTTTCTTGTAGTGTATGTATGTATGTCTAGATGTGTCTATTAGGACAATTCATTGCACCAAAAAAACCGTTTGTGGTAATCAAACTGCTAAAGATAGAGAAAGACCAAAATATAAAAAAAACTCTAAGAAACTATTATAAAATGGTATAATTGAATATTGCAATTTTTTTTTAATTTCAGAAACGATGGCCTACAACTCATGTTCTCCTCATAACTCCTCCTCCCATCGATGAAGAAGCACGACTTAGGTATTTCTTTTTTATCATTTGTTCATCATGCTGTCACTGATTTTATAAGATTTTCTTTGTTTGTGAGATTTAGATATATAATGCTAATAGAGGTTAATCATACTTGAAGAAATTCTAAAAATATATTGCAGGTATCCATATCTGGAGAACCCAGAGGGTCTTCCCGAAAGGACAAATGAGACTGCTGGTGAATATGCTAGAGCATGCATTGCTGTCGCCGCTGAATGTCAAGTTCCCGTCATTGATCTCTGGACCAAAATGCAACACTCGTCCGGCTGGAAAAAATACTATTTAAGGTTTCTAAAACTTATCATTTAAAGTGTGTTATACTGTAATATGATTATATTTTTGGTTTTGATATGACTTTTTACGATTTTTTTTACTGAAATGCAGTGATGGTTTGCATCTCACTGATGGAGGAAATCAACTTGTCTTTGAGGAAGTTATCAGAAAGCTGAGCGATATAAGTTTGAGTGTAGAATCTGTGCCAAGTGATCAACCTCTTATATCTGATATTGACCCTAATGACCCAATGAAGGCATTTCTATAGTATGAAAATATTTTGATCTTTCTTTTGCTGCTAAGAATTATCTAAAGTGTCTTCTATGGAAAACTATATATTCTTCAAGTGCTATATGTTTTTTCTTTCTGAAAGTATTAGATATTCCGTTTGCATTGTTTGGTATGGTTGTGAGTTTATCTGTCTAATAGTTTCTCATTTTATCTGCTAAGTGTAAATGAACTAGATTGAAGTGGTACTTAATACTTGATCCATAACATTTACGTATGTCTAATGCGGTACTGTGATTTACAGTTAACTGTTGTATTTTTCTATGCCCAAAAACAACAAATTATAAATTGTGTTTTGCGTATATTCTTTTCATTATTTTTTCGGTTTGCTCGGGTGTAGAACACTAGAGTTATGTACATGTTAAGTTCTCCAAAATTAGGTAAATAGAGTTATTTTAAGATATGAAGTTAGTTTACATATCATCCTTTCTTAGCATAACTTTTTATAAATCGTTTCTTTTTTAGATAACTTTTTATCTTGGAAATTTGGTTGTTTGTGTTCAAGTGAGTTTGTAGCATCATCCTTGAAATTTATGTCAAATGAAAAAGAAAACCATCTAGAATTTGTTGATATAACAAAACTTGTTTATGTGTATAGAAACACTTCAATGCAAGTGCATCTTCGTACTTAGTTTTTGCGAAGTTGTCTGAGATAATTTATTTGGGTCTAAATTAGGGATGATCTATGACAAAATAGTTTATAGCAAAACTCAGCTTGGGGTAGTAAGGGCCTTAGACGTTGAAGTGGGCTAGTCGCTCGAATTGGAAGAGATGTAGTCGCCTAAAGTGTATGGTGAGCTGCTCAACATAGTTTGAACCCACCACTTATGATCTATCTCACTTATCATATGTGAAATAACAGTGGAAGGATATCGATGGAGGAGAAAAACTATCTCACCACGACTTCTGGAACAAATATTTTATGCCCCATGTTTCTGATGATGGAATGATGGAAGCTGGTGTTAGATAAGCTCATGTGATATCTATAAATGCCATAACTTTAAGGTCAAGAGAACAAACACAAATTTTCGAGAAAACCTAAGGGCCTCTCACAATTACCACATGTTGAAATAAGAGAGAATGAGAGACATTGTATCTTAATAGCATTACGGAAGTTATATTTATATAGTGTAGCATACAACTTATCATATTAATTACATAGAGAATCTTATAAGGTATTTCCTATTTTATTCTAGAATGAGACTAGCATTACAGAAATTGTATTATATAGTGTAGTATATAACTTATCATATTAATTACATAAAGAATCTTATAAGGTATATCCTATTTTATTCTAGAATGAGACTAGCATTATGGAAATTGTATTATATAGTTGTATTATATTGTGTAATATACAACTCATCATATTAATTACATAAAGAATCTTATAAGGTATATTCTATTTTATTCTAGAATGAGACTAGGGAATATTCAACGAAATATTCTTTATATAAATATATACACATTAATACTCTCTCTCAAACTTGAGTATATAAGTCAAATGCACCAAACTTGCTACATACTTAATTAGTTCTGAAACTTCGTTGGAATTTTGTAAACACGTCTGTCAATTAATCATTATAGTTGACAAAGCTTATGACGATGTCATCTGATTGGATCTTCTCTCTGACAAAGTGACAGTCTATCTCAATGTGTTTGGTTCTCTCATGAAAGACTGGATTTGGAA
This sequence comes from Lathyrus sativus, assembly GCA_963859935.3. Classification (NCBI taxonomy): domain Eukaryota; kingdom Viridiplantae; phylum Streptophyta; class Magnoliopsida; order Fabales; family Fabaceae; genus Lathyrus; species Lathyrus sativus. The sequence goes on from OZ012735.1 coordinate 39,026,497, forward strand.
CAATGTCCAATGCAGTTTGATTATCACAAATAAGTGTCATTGGTCTTGCTTCTTCAATTTGAAGTTCCTTCAGCATTTGCTTTAACCAAATGAGTTCACATGTTACCAGTACCATGACTTTATACTCAACCTTGGCGCTTGATCTTGCAATTACATATTGTTTTGCTTTTCCAGGATACAAAGTTCCATCTAACAAGTATACAATACTTATAGGTGGATCGCCTATCAATCGGAGAACTTGCTCAATTAGCATCAAAGTATCCAACTATTTGAGTATGTTCATTACCTTCATACACAAGACCTTTTCCTATAGCACATGTGATACATATCAGAGTTCAGATTACAACATCCATGTGTTCATGGCAAGGTGAATTTGAGAACTAGCTTGCCACACTAACTACAAAAGAAATGTTTGGATGAGTGACTGTAAGATAATTCAACTTTCCAACCAATCTCATATACCTCTTTGAGTCAAATAAGGGCTCTCTCTTATTAGATAGGAGTTCAACACTTTATCCATAAGAGTATCAATTGGTTTAGCGTTTAACAAACATGTTTCTTCCAAAATATCCATAACATATTTCTGATGAGAAATTACCAAACCATATTTAGATTGAGCTACCTTAATACCCAAAAAACAACAGAGTTTACCAAGGTCTTTCGTCTGAAATTGATTTGAGAGATGTTGTTTTAACTGAAGTATTTGATACTGATCATTACCACTTATGACAATATCATCTATATACAAAATAAGATAAATACACTATTGGAATGAGTGACGATAAAAAATAGAATGGTCGACTTCACTAAGGGTCATACTAAATTGTTGTGCTATAGTGCTGAATCTACCAAACAAATCTCTCGGAGATTGCTTAAGATCATAAAGTGACATGTGTTGCTTACAAAGCTTTAAAACAATCAATCTTACCATTTGTAACAACCTCCACCATATAAAGCCAACGACAACCTACATAATATTTCCCAAGGGGCAGAGGCACTAGTTTTCAGGTACTACTGCTTTGAAGTACACACATCTCATCAATCATTGATTGCCTCTACTTATGGTGAGATATTGTTTCATCTGGAATTTTAAGATTAGAAACAAAAGAAAAATAAGACAAGCAACTCTAATGCAAAAAGGGAAAGGCGATGATAACAAAAATCAATATAATGTGGAGAAGGATTTTGTGTTTGGCGTATACCTTTGCGAAAGGCAATCAGAAGATCATACTCAGACTACAACATCAAATCATGTGCTGGAGAAAGCACCATAAGAGAGTCTGCAATGACCTCAGGGACAGGTGCGATAGACGTTGGGTGACGATAATGATATGTTTGAAGTGGTTGAGAAGTGAAGGGGGAAGGGGTCAACCATATGGATTTCTAGTGGGTCAGGCTCCCTAGACTGATGGGAAACAATGGTAGTTAGGAAATTAATAACTTCTAGAAGAGGCGTGGGAGTAATTTCTTGAAGGGCTTTCAGAGTCACGTGGTTGGACTCAACATATGGAACAGACTCGAAGAAGGTAACATTAGCCGATATGAGATATCATTTTAAAGTAGGTGAATATCAACGATAAAGTTTTTGGGATCGATGATAACCAAGAAACACACACTTTAGTGATCGAGCTGATAGATTATCAAATCTAGGAGAGAGGTTGTGTACAAAACATGTAGACCCGAAGACTCAAAGGGGAATTAGATGTAAGGGGAATGGGGAAAATGATTAAATGAGGAATTTTATTGTTAAAGATAGTTAAGGGTATGCAATTTATAAGATAACACTATGTTAGCACAACATCTCCCAAAAATCAGAGTGGAACATTACCATGGAAAAGTAGGGTCTGGGTGATTTCTATGAGATGCCGATTTTTACGTTCTACTACCCTGTTTTGTTTAAGTGTATGAGGGTAAGATGTTTGGTGAAGAAAACCATTGGAGGACATGAAATTTTGAAATTGTTGGGATAAATATTCACGTGTATTCTCACTTCTCAAGGTACGAATAGACACACCAAAATGAGCTCTTATTTCTTGATAAAATTTTTCAAAAATTGAAAATAATTCAGATCTATTCATTAAAGAAAACCACATGCAACATGAAAAATTATCAATAAAGGTTACAAAATACCTAGACTCAAAAATATAGACAGTACGCGAAGGATCCCAAACATCTGAGTGAACTAAAATAAAAAGGGACAAAACCCGTTTATTGACTCGATTGTGAAAGTGACTACGAGTATGTTTTCATAACTAACACGACTCATAATGTAAATTGTATAACTTTGATCAACTTGGCACCAACTTCTGTAGTTTGGGAAGACCTGGATGACCTAACTGAGCATGGATAGTGAATGGAGAGTTTGCGGCTGAGCATGTCTTAGATGACATTAAAAGGTAGTAAAGGCCTTAAGACTCATGTTCGTCACAAATCCTCTGTCCCAAAATTCAACCATGCAAAGTAACATTATTGTTATTAAAGGTGACAATACAATCAAGAGAACAAGTTAAACGACTGACTGGTAGTAAATTAAATGGATAGTTAGGTATATAGAGAACAAAAGTAACAGAGAGAGGAGGTAGAATTTGAACAGTACCAATCCCTTGGGATCAGATTTGAAACCATTGGAATAAGTTTCAATATGTAAGAAACCAGGGGTAGAGAGGGAATATAAAATACCTTTATTAGCAGTAACATGATCAGACGCACCAAAATCAAGAACCTAAGGCCAAGAGAAGATGGCAGAAAGAGAAAAATATATGAGTTACCAGTGTGTGGAACCAAAGTAGTAGAACTAGAGTTTTGATTATTCTGACACCACCTGAAGAAATCATCATAGATTAGCATAAAGCTTTGAATAGTAGGTGAGGTCTAAAGAATATATGAATGGCCAATTTGAGTCGCATTCATCGGGCGTGGAAGTCTGGTATAAAACTTCCAACAACAGTTAATAGTACGCCCAAGTTGGTTACAATGTTCACACTTGGGACGAGGTTTGGAATTGGATGGCCCTCCTCGGATGCAATTCTGATTGTTTCCAAGGAACGCAAGGGCAGTAGTGTCACCTAGTGCAGGGGTGGCAAGAGATAAAAGGTAGTAGGAGGCCCACGTGATTTGTTTTTACCGGTACTCGTAGATAAATAACAGAGGCAACATATAAATTCGTTATTGTAACAAAATTGAGAATCTGATCACGAATGGCAGTGTATTCTTGTGGCAAACCATGTTGAGAAACACGAGGAGGGTGTCATGTCGTTCACGCGACTTCTCTTGTTCAGTTGTGGTGCATCCAACAGGAGGTAAGAACTCATTGATGTCATGAAGTGCACTATAAACTTGACTGATATTTGTTGGCATTGACCCCCTCAAATTTTCTCATAGTAAAAATATTCAACAATCTGTGACACACTCCATATAGACGTTGGATGTCATTCGTCTATAATTTTTTTTCCTACTTCCAAACCGATTCACACGTGATATGAGGATGGATTATCAATTTGATACCACGTTGAAGAGTGGATTTGATTACACTACATAATTGAGCAATAATATGTTCCCATTTTTTTCATTTTAGTGTTGTCGTTTGGCGTATCTAATGCACCAGGGGTGTCCATGGAGTATATGAATATGATCTTCCATCCCTACTTGGATCAGTTCGTGGTTGTGTTCATCGATGATATTTTATTGTATTCTAAGTCAGATGAAGAACATGCGGGATATTTGAGAGTTGTGTTGCAGACTTTGCAAGAGAAGAAGTTGTATGCCAAGCTATCCAAGTGAGTACTGGTTAAAAGAAGTGAATTTTCTTGGTCATGTAATTTTTAGTGGTGGTATATCAGTTGGTTCGTTAAAGGTTGATGTTGTGTTGTAGTGAGAGACTCCTAAGTTCATTGCAGAGATAAGAAGTTTTATAGGTTTGGCTGGTCATTACAGAAGGTTTATTGAGGGATTTCGAAGATGTATTTGCCTTTGACTTAGTGACTTGAAAGGGTCAAGCTTATGTGTGAAGAGAGTTTTCAAGAACTCAAGAGAAAATTAACGTCAACGCTTGTTTTAATTTTGCCAAGTCCAAGTGAATCGTTTGTGGTTTATTGTGGTGCATCTAAGATGGTTTTAGATGGTGTATTTATGTAGAATGGTTAGGTTGTGCCTTATGCTACGAGAAATTGAAGGTTCATGAGATGAATTATCCTACCAGTGATTTGAAGTTGGCAACTGTGGTGTTTGTGCTCAAATTGTGGAGACATTATTTATATGGCTCTAGATTTGAAGTGTTCAGTGATCACAAGAGTTTGAAGTATTTATTCGATAAGAAGGATCTCAATATGAGACGTAAGTGATGTCTTGAATTTATGAAGGACTATGGTTTCGATTTGAGTTACCATTTTGGTAAAGCCAGTGTGGTAGCAAATGATTTGAGTAGGAAGTCTTTGCATATGTTGACGCTTATTATTCGAGAATTATATTTGATTGAATAGTTCATAGATCTTAGTTTTGTGTGCGAGATGACTTCTAACAATGTGAAGTTAGGTATGCTGAAGTTGACTAATGGTGTTCTTGAAGAGATCGGAGAAGGTCAAAAAGTCGACTTGAGATTGATTCACCGGTTGATGTTGATTAATCAAGGTAAAGAGGTATAATTCATAATTGATCCAAATGGGATCATGAGGTTTTGCGACAGATTTTGTGTGTTTGGGTAATGTTGGTGGGTATAATGGAGGTGTGTAAAAATTAATTAGAGTTTTAGTTAATTTAATTAATTAAAAATAATAGAAAATAATGGGGTTGTGAGGTAAACTTAAGAATAACTTGGGGCTAAGGGAAAATAATTAGAATATTAATATTAATAGAGGGAGAGTGAAGCTATTTTTATCAATACATACAATTGAAAATTAAGAGAAAGAGCTTTTGTGAGACAAAGTCAAAGTCAAGGGTTGGAGAAGGAGAGAAAGAGCTTTTAATCCTTATTCTTTGTTATTGTTCATTTGAACATAATATATTTTTCTTGGAGCTCATCCAAATAGAACAGAGTATCTACTCTGATACCAATTGAAACTCTGGTTCGTACGTATGACACATGTTAGACACAATGTCTGGGGCAATGTGTATAACTTGCTTATAACAGATTAATAATTAATGGGAAATAAATCATAAAGCAATAAAGAACACAAAGGATTGTTAACCCATCTCAATTTAACGTCACATGCGTCTGGGGGGCTTCCAACCTAAGAAAGAAAATTCACTCTTAATAGTATTAGTATAATTAATCTTAGATGAACAAACCTTGTTTAGTGTCTTTCTACCTAATACTACCCGTGACTTTCTATTTAGAACTCCCTCTAAATATGAGAATCCCTCTCACTTTCTCTTAATTACTAACCCTAGTGATCAATACATAAAATATGTTTAAAGATTGTTGATTTACAACTTAACTAACAAAACAACCTTTATGCCTTTGATATGGAACTTAGGTGTTATAGAGGTGCACAAGTAACAACAAATACAAAGACTAAAATGTCAAACCCTAACACACTACATCTTCAAATATTGTGCACTCGTTCTTGTTAGGAATAAGTCTCCTTATATAAAAATTATCTGTTGGACTGAGCATCTAAATTGACACCAAACATATTTGATTTTAATGCAGATTCGATTTTGATGCAAATTTGATTTTGATGCAGATTTGATTTGCTATACATTAATGTCCACCAAGATATTTGATTTTATTTAATTTGACTTGGTCGTAGACAATCTTTTTGGCTAATCTTCCTTAAAAAACATATAACTAAAAGATAACTCATAAATGACAAATCTCCTTGAACCAATCAACCACATACTTATATTTACTCAGGTAACCTAATTATTAGATGTTGCCCTCATGCTAGAACATCTTATCCCACATAATACCTCTTTACATTTGATATATTGTGTTGACCATGTTGTTTTTTCCTGAAACAATCAATCAAAAGAACAACACATAATGAAATCAATTTTTCCTGGATGAATCTTCTTTCTTTATGGATATGGTGGCATTGTAATAACATATATTTGGAAAAATGTATCTGTTGCTATTATATCTCAAAGAAATATTTTTCTAAATGTTTCATATAGTGGTATTTGCCTCTTTATTCCTATCCGGCAGGAGGATTGCTCATTTAACTTTTTATATTTTGTTGCTTATTAATAAGAACTCAACTTGCAGCATTGCCCAATGAAGTATTTTGGCAAAACTAATTTTAAATATAAAACTAATCATATGGGATGTGGCTCCAACAATGAATATATCGCTTTGAGGCATTAGAGGGAACTTTGAAAAGTCAAGAACAATCTCTTTTAAAAATAAGGATATATCTTCCATGTGTATTTTTCACAAATTGTCAATTCTATTTTGTTGTTCTCGAATTAAATTAAAATAAGGATTGAAAATTTGAATTCTGGATGGCGATGGAAATGTTTCAACAACAATAACCAATGTTGTATATAGAGAAGTTTTTTCAAATCTCTAGATCAACCATCACCAAAGATAACAAATAAATTTATATCTTACATCATTGATTTAATTTTTTTAACCTATTATCTTACTATTTTGCATTGCATTAAATGCAAAAGTTATGGTGATTAATAAAATGTGATATAAACTTTTTAGATGAAATAGTAATTTCTGCATTACTTATTTCTTTGTTAAGTATTTCATTCACATTTAACTTATGGTTATTACAGATATTTAGAGATGATCAAGATAATAGAATTGAAGAATAAGGTGTAAAAATGTTAATCAGAAATTACATTTTGTATGACTTTTGATAGCTTTTTAATATGGACTTGAATTATTCAATTTTTTTTAAGGTACGATCTTTAAAGTTTGGATTTCTATGCACACAGAAAAAAAATATATTTTCTTCTGATTCACATTGTGTTATATATTGTTTAAACTTTATTTGAATATCAATCTTATTTATGATTATTATATTTTATTAAATATATTTTTGCAGTTTTTATATAATGTTCGTATTATCGATATTTTTATAGAAAAAATTGATGATATATCAACCTGCTGGCAAATTAATTTTGTATTGTCGATGACGATTATGTATCTCAGACTAAAATTTTTAAATTATTTATATGATATAACAAAGTGACATACATATTCTCATTGGATTGTAAAACTTTATTATATACTTCATCAGTTTTAAAAATGTGTGTCGTTTAAAATTTATTTTTAAATGATTGTAAGTCATTCTCTGTTTTTAATTTAAATTATTATTTTTTCAATTATATCATTTAATTATTACTCTTAACACTACTTTCAATGTATTAATAGTGATAACTTAGTAAAAGTGTAACATCTTATGACAATATCATTGCATATTTTAATCTGTGTCCAAAAATCTTAAACGATAATCATTTTAAAATGAAGGTAGTAACTTCTTTTATAAAAATTTATATTTAAATGCACAAGTCTATTATTAGTTTCGTAACTATTATTTTGACGAAATAAAACTCATGTTTCTACTTTTTTTTTGGGGACTAAAAATTATATTCATTTGTTCAAATTGATATAATACATAGAATAATACAAATTCAAAATCGCTATAAACTGAAAATGATGAATCTGCGAACAAATGCACAACACCCACGTTAATGACATATAACGACAAAATATCTTCAAATGCGACAAACCCTACAAATATGACGAAATTAAAATGCTCTAAATATTCATGTCTCAAAGTCTACAACGTTGACGACATCCTAATCATTGATTGAATATCCATTGAATCGAAACTAATATGTCAATCTGAACCGAATAAATAACACACCAAGACGGAAAAATAAAATAATGTCGCAATAAGACGACGAATAACACAACATCACACTAAGATGATGAAATCACATAGAACTAACTGCAAATATATGTGAGATCACTATTTGAATGAAAAGAAAAGGAAAAAGAATTAGAAGGATGATTTTGGGTAAAAATTGAGCCTTTAAAACCATCATTTTCGTTAGGGAGTGTTTGGTTTGAGGTAGGTGGATGAGAGTGGAGGGGAAATTTTTAATTAAATATGTTTGGTTCAAATTTTAGGAGATGAAATGAGGTGAGGAGAGGGGGCAAAATCCCTCCAAACACACTTATTGTGTCTCTCCAAATTAGGGAATTTTTACTGAAGATGAAGAAGTATGAGTTTTGATATTTAAAAAATTATTATATTTAATAAAATATCCTCAATTTTAATTTTAATATTTCAAAGTTATTCGTTTTCTTTCGTGTTACTGGTTCTTTTCTTTGTGATTTTTCTCGATTGTTTTCATCAATTTGTTATAAATATTCTTCACCTTCAAATTATTTTTCAATTTTTCTACTTAATATAAATCATAATTATTGCATTTTATTTTGTTATTTTATTAAAAAAAAATTATGTTTATTTATATTCGTTTTTTCTTCAAATTTTGTTATATATCTTATCATATTTTCTTTTATATCAAAATTTAAACCATTTATTTTATTTATTTTTGTTTATTCATTTTATTAAACATTTTGAACCATTAATATTTAATAATTAGTTATTTTATGTATTTTTTAGGTAATTTATCATAATTTAAACGTTGTTATTAACATATAATTTAATTTGTGTGTAAAAATTATAATTTGAATCAAATGTACTCATAATATTAAAAACTTTATAAATATGAATAAATTTTTCACATTTGAATATCATATCATTTATATAAAATTATAAGGATAAAAATATAAAATATGAATAAAATTCTTTCAATCCCCCTCCCGATTCAAAACCCATTATTAATTAAAAAATTTCTTTTACCCTCTCCCTTCTCTTTTGAATCAAACACTTATTGATTAAAAATAATTTTCATCTCACCTTCCATTCTCTCCATTAAGATTCCTCGAATTCCCTCTCCCTAGTCTGAATTAAACAAACCTTTAATCAACTACCTACCTATAAATGGGACATGTCCATTAGCTCCCAAAAATACACTTACATAACTTTTATTTTACACTATGAATTGCCCTTAATGATAATTTACTAAATTAAATAATAACGACCAATAGAATTCAACCATTATGCCAAGTGGCTCATTTGGAAAATCCCATTTCAAATTTTCATCGGCCTCCCCCCTCTCTCTCTGATTTTACTAAAATATCCTCAATTTTAATTTTAATTTTTCAAAATAATTAGTTTTCTTTTGTGTTACTGGTTCTTTTCTATGTGATTTTTCTCGATTGTTTCTATCTTATAAATATTCTCCACCTTCATATTATTTTTGAATTTGTCTACTTAATATAAATCATAATTATTGCATTTTTATTTTGTTATTTTATAAATTTTTTTATGTTTATTTATATTCATTTTTTTTCTTCTAATTTTGTTATATATCTTATCATATTTTCTTTTATATCATTTATTTTATTTATTTTTGTTTATTCATTTTATTAAATATTTTGAACCATTAATATTTAATAATTCGTTATTTTATGTATTTTTTTAGATAAATCATCATAATTTAAACGTTGTTATTAACATATAGTTTAATTTGTGTGTAAAAATTATAATTTGAATCAAATGTACTCATAATATTAAATTTTTTATTAATATGAATAAATTTTTCACATTTGAATATTATATGATTTATATAAAATTATAAGAATAAAAATGTAAAATATGAACACAATTCTTTCACTCTCATCCCCTCCCGAATCAAAACCCATTATTAATTAGAATAATTCTTTTATCCTCTTCCTTCTCTTTTGAACCAAACACTTATTGATTAAAACTAATTTCCACCTCACCTTCCATTCTCTCCATTAAAATTCCCCAATCCCCCTCTCCCTAGTTTGAATTAAATAAACCTTTAGTCAACTACCTACCTATAAATGGCACATGCCCATTAACTCCCAAAAATACCCTCACATAACTTTTATTTTACACTATGAGTTGCCCTTAATGGTAATTTACTAAATTAAATAATAACGACCAATAGAATTCAACCATTATGCCAAGTGGCTCATTTAGGAAATTCCAATTTAAATTTTCATCAGCATTCTCTCTCCCCAGGCACTTCCTTTCCATCTCTCTCTCTCTCTCTCTCTCTCTCTCATTTTCTTCTCTTTCCCGTCACAACCTCCCCCCTCTCTCTCTGGCCAACAAACCCTAGCACGCCGTCGTCGAATCTCTTTGAGATGAAAGACAAAATAATCTCACAAATGCAGCAACTCATGCCTCCACAAATCTTCATCTCCAATTATATGGTATCGTAGAAACTCATATTTCATTTCAATCTCTCTTTCACTCCTTTTCATTTTATTTATAGTTCACGATGGCTACGATTTTGCAAATAATTATTATTATTTTATTTTTGGTCTCAGTTTTGGTTCAACATTTGTTCACATTTGGGGAATGACTACGTCATTCTATCTTTCTCCTAAGGGAGGTTTCAGTTTCGACCTCTGCAGAAGAAATAGTATACTTGAAAAGAAATGTCTCAAACCCCCTAATTACTTAAAGACTGGAACCACTATTGTTGGTTTTGTTTTCCATGTTTAAATAGTAATAGTTTTAATGTATAAATTTTGTTTAATAATTTTAGGGCTTTAATTACTGTTGTGTTGGGCACTATTTATGTTGTAGGTTACCAATCTATTGGTTTTTGTAACCTCAGTGTTGTGAATCGGATACCTTAAACAAAGTATAAACGGTTTCTTATGATCAAGAAACACACAAGGGTTAGGGTTAGAGTTAGAAGAAGAAAACAATAAGGATTGGTTATTAAACTGCTATTCTTTCCTTTCTCTTAGAACAAGATTACAAGTATACAAGAATAACAAAATAACCTCTCTCTCTTGAGATTAGGATTTTATCTTCCTATTTTTCCTTATGCCAAGACTGAGAAACTAGTATCCTATTTATAAGAAAAATAGCACACTAACCTAATGGGCTTTTTAACAATTACCCATTACAAGCTAATTTAGGGTACAAACTAACTTAAACAATTGGACTTACAAGTAAGGCCCAATTCAACATGCTAACAACCCTAGCAATATTGACTCATGCTAACAACCTTAGCAATATTTACTCATGCTAACAACCTTAGCAATATTTACTCATGCATGTTAGAACAAACTTCGACTACAACATGCATTACTTGCGAACAGACTTCGACCACACTAGAGTTCGATCCAATATCTCACAAATCTCCACCTTGGATCTAACTCTATAACATCAAGAAACTAGCTTTCTTCATGCAGCTTTATTAACTGCATACAGTGGAAAAACTTGCAACTAGGCAACGTCTTGGTGATCATATCAGCAGCATTATGATCTGTCGAAACCTTCAGCACTTGGACTTCTCCACGCTCGATTACCCCTTTGATGAAATGCAGCCTCACATCAATGTGCTTGGTTCGCTCATGATAGGCTGAATTCTTCGACAGGTGTATTGCACTTTGACTATCACATTTAACAGTGATAACTCGACCTTGAAGTTTTAGCTCCTTTGCAAAACCTTCAAGCCACAATGCTTCCTTCACAGCTTCAGTTAGGGCAATATACTCCGCTTCAGTGGTTGATAAGGCAACGACCTTCTGAAGTGTTGCTTTCCAACTGATTGTTGTCCCAAACATAGTGAACACATATCCAGAGATAGATTTTCTGGAATCCATACAACCTGCGTAATCAGAGTCGACATATCCTTCGATTACTGATTTACTATCTTCACCCAAGGCTCCACCATAAATTAGGACTCTATTCAGAGACCCATTTATGTACCTTAAAATCCACTTCAATGCTTGCCAGTGAGCCTTTCCAGGATTCACCATATACCTGCTTACAAGACTTACTGCATATGCTATGTCGGGTCTAGTACAAACCATAGCATACATCAAAGAACCTACTATGTTAGCATATGGAATGTTATTCATATAAGTTCTTTCAACATCAGTGCTGGGACACAGTTCCCAGGTGTTGTTATCATGAAGAGATTTCAACTCATCATCCATGGTCTTCATCCATTCAGTCTTCTTTTGATTCCTCATAACTTCCTTATAGTCTCTAGGTTCTTCGTCTAGAACCTCACTTGCAGAGATTAAGGCATAAGCTATAAGATCTGCATACCCAAGTCTCTGAGGTGGCTTGATGACTCTCCTCGACCTGTCTCTTGTTAGCAGGTAGTCATTATCAGTCTCCTCATCTTCGACACCATCTTCTGCGTCTTCTTCGACTTCATCTGGGTTAAGCAATTCAGCATCAACATGCTCCACCTCAACAGGAATCTCTCCCTGTTCCAGCTCTTCGTCAGCATCATCAGTTTTCTTGAAAGCCATTTCCGCTTCATTGAAAACTACATCTCGACTGGTGATACACCTTCTGTGACCTGGCTCTAGGCACCATAGCCTATAAGCTTTTACTCCTTCAGGGTATCCCATGAACATGCATTTCAGAGCTCTAGGTTCGACCTTGTCTTGCCTAATATGAGCATAGGCCACACAGCCAAATACTCTCAGTTTGTCGAGACTAGGTGGATGTCCCGACCAAACTTCTTCAGGTGTCTTCATTCCCAAGGCAGTCGAGGGACATCTATTTATCAGGTAAGCTGTTGTCGAAACAGCTTCCGCCCAAAACACCTTCTTCAATCCAGCACTAACTAACATGCATCTAACCCTCTCAAGGATTGTTCGATTGAATCTCTCAGCTAAGCCATTTTGTTGAGGAGTACCTGCTACAGTCTTATGCCTTGCAATTCCAAACTCAACACAGTACCTGTTGAACGCTTCATTGCAGAATTCAAGACCATTGTCGGTTCTCAATCTCTTAACCTTTCTGCCAGTTTGAGTTTCGACCAGAATCTTCCAACTTTTGAAATTCTCAAAAGTTTCATCCTTCGTCTTCTGAATGAATACCCATAGCTTTCTGGAATAGTCATCAACGATGGATAGAAAATACCTTGCACCTGAGTGTGAAGGATTCCTTGCAGGCCCCCAAAGATCAGCATGAATGTAATCCAGTGATCCATGTGTTCTTTGCTTGCCTTTGTTAAACTTCGCCCTACAGGATTTACCAAATACACAAGATTCACAAAATTCCAATTTTTCGACTTTATCACCTCCTAGCAGGTTCTGCTTCCCCAATTCGACCAGACCTCTTTCGCTGACATGGCCCAATCTCATGTGCCATAATTCTGTCTTCGACATAGATTTCGTGGATGCAACATTTGTAGAACCACTTACAACCTCAGCCTCAAGGGTATACAAGCCTTGTTTCTTCACGCCTCTCAAGACTTCCTTCGACCCCTTCATGACTCTTAGGATACTTTTTTCTCCTTGAAAAACGTATCCTTTTCTGTCGAATTCACCAAGAGAAATCAGATTTCTCTTCAAGTCAGGTACGTACCTGACTTCAGTCAATAACCTTATTGACTCATCATGGAGCTTGAATCTCACAGATCCAATACCTGCAATTTTGCAAGATTTGTTGTTTCCCAGCAGCACAGATCCACCATCTTGATCACACAGCTCCTCGAACAATTCTCTGTTTGGAGTCATGTGCCAAGTGCAACCAGAATCCATAATCCACTCCTTTCTCGAGTCGCCACTTGAAACCACAAGAACATCAGATGAGTCGTAGTCATCTTGAACAATGGCTGCATTGCCATTACCTCCATGATCTTTCAGGCGTTCAGGGCACATCTTTCTTATGTGACCCTCCTTCTTACAGTGATAACATCGAATACTAGATGTTTCGCCACTATAAGACTTCTGTTGACTTTTACCTTTATTCTTGTCGAACTTACCATCCTTTCGCAAGAATTTTCCCTTAACGGCCAAACCTTCGCCCACCGTCGAAGGTTTATGCTCCTTTCGTTCGTTCAAGTCCTTAGAATATAAAGATGATTGAACTTCTTCAAAGGTCAGGGACTCCCTTCCATACAAGAGAGTTTCTTTGAAGTGAGCATGTGTTCTAGGCAAAGCACACAGCAGCAACAATGCTTGATCTTCATCATCGATCTTCACATCAATATTTTCAAGATCAAGAATCAGCTTGTTGAACATATCCAACTGCTCAGCCAACACTTTGTCTTCACTCATCTTGAATGAATATAAAGCTTGCTTCAGGTAGAGTCGATTCACCAGAGATTTGGTCATGTACAAACTTTCAAGTTTCACCCATAATCCCGATGCTGTAGTCTCCTTTGATACCTGTCGAAGAACCTTATCACCAAGGCTCAACAATATTGCGCTGTGGGCTTTCTCGATCATGCTCGTCTTTTCTTTTGCCGTTAACGCAGCGTCCATGGCTGCCTCACCCTTCAACGCTTCCAAACAACCCTGCTGAACCAGTAGGGCTTTCATCTTCAAGCGCCACAGACCGAAGTCGTTCACTCCGGTGAACTTTTCAATCTCATACTTTGTTGAAGGCATCTTCTCCACGCTCACCGCACCAATTTGTTGTGAATCGGATACCTTAAACAAAGTATAAACGGTTTCTTATGATCAAGAAACACACAAGGGTTAGGGTTAGAGTTAGAAGAAGAAAACAATAAGGATTGGTTATTAAACTGCTATTCTTTCCTTTCTCTTAGAACAAGATTACAAGTATACAAGAATAACAAAATAACCTCTCTCTCTTGAGATTAGGATTTTATCTTCCTATTTTTCCTTATGCCAAGACTGAGAAACTAGTATCCTATTTATAAGAAAAATAGCACACTAACCTAATGGGCTTTTTAACAATTACCCATTACAAGCTAATTTAGGGTACAAACTAACTTAAACAATTGGACTTACAAGTAAGGCCCAATTCAACATGCTAACAACCCTAGCAATATTGACTCATGCTAACAACCTTAGCAATATTTACTCATGCTAACAACCTTAGCAATATTTACTCATGCATGTTAGAACAAACTTCGACTACAACATGCATTACTTACGAACAGACTTCGACCACACTAGAGTTCGATCCAATATCTCACACTCAGCAAGGTCTTCACGTGAAGAAACTGCTTCTCACTACATTGACATGTTTAGAAATCAATGCCTTTCTGTATTTAAGTCTCTTGATTTTGAGATGTTTTCAATTACTAATTTCCTGTTATCCAATTGTTTTATCAAACCTAAAGTTGAATTGATACAATGGTGCAGGATTGAGTGAGAACAAGTTAGACACTTCCCTTTTATATGAAGTTTTTTTTATTTCAGGGAAAACTATTCCAACTTATGATCCACACACATGAGAAGTGATTGCTTAAGTAGCTGAAGGCGATGCTGAAGATATCAATCGTGCATTATTAGAAGCTCGTGAGGCCTTTGATGATGGACATTAGCCTAAAATAATTGCTTATGTAAGCATTTCCTGAGTGGAGTGTCCACCTTCTATTATTTTTAAATTTATAATGGTGATGATTTTTGATGACTCCATCAGGAAAGAAGTCGTATATTGTTGTGCTTTGCTGATTTGGTTGAGAAGCACAATGATAAGATTGCAGCTCTGGAGACATGGAAGAACAAAAAGCGTTATGATCAGGCTGCCAAAACTAAATTACCTATGTTTATGCGCTTATTTCGCTATTATGTTGGTACTATCAGTAACAACATTTGCATGTTCCTCATGTCAATATTCCTTTTTAAATTGTTCTAATGAATTTGTTGTTAATATCGTGGTTCTTACAGACATTACATGAACCAATTGGTGTAGCAGGACACATTACACCATGGAACTTTCCTTTACTTATGTTTGATTGAAAACTTTGACCAGCACTAACATGTGGTAATACCATTGTCCTGAAGACTTCTGCGCAAACATCGCTAACGACTCTCATTGTGGCGAAACTACTTCATGAGGTCAGCTCATACATATAAGCCAGAAGCTTAAAAAAGAAATACATAATGCTTTGATGTGTGATGCCAATTGTGAAACATTATTCTAGCCTTTAGTTTTTACCTCACAAGTTAACCTCAACCTGTGCAATATTCTATTTTTTCGTATTAAGATTTTTGTGACTATTTCGGTTGAATTTGTATTTCCAATGTTATGTTGTAGTGTTTACATTTTAGACAGGCTGGTATTCCCTCGGTGTTCTGAATATAGTTTTTGGCCATGGTCCAGTTGTTGGCAAACCTCTTGTCCCAACTGGAGATATGACTATTCTTAGGCATGCAGACATAGTTGTTCACTAGGTAGTTTATTGAATCAATTTTAGGGGAGTAAATCCACAGTATAAATAGTTTCTTGATAAATGAGTATCACTATATGGATTATAAATTGTGGATTTAAGTACCTGCACAAGCTTCTTAAATGTTTTAAACCTTCAAGTTAGTGAATTAAATACTGCACTCAACCTGAATCCTAAATATAGACTAGTCATTTGAGGTTTTCTTCTTTATCTCATCTCATTTTCTACTATCTGGTCACTGTCATATCTTCTATGATTAAATGTTTTTGATATGTTTTTAGATTATAGATTGTTGTCTAGGTAGTTGAAGGCTAATCATCCATTGTTACAGTTTTGCTTTGAATTATTGATTTCTACCATTATACTTAACTTGGCTAATTTTAATGATTGATTTCTCTAACAATGTCATGCCATCAAGTATGATTATTTGAGTCTGTGTCTGCATATAGGGCCATATGAAGGTGGAAAGTTGGATGCAAATTTTTCCTTTAAAGATGAAGACTTTGTTAAGCTTGCATTAGGAAAGCTTAGTCCACAAATTTCTTTCATGAGGTTCAACATTTCATAAGGTTCAATATTTCCTTGCAGCTACTTTGATAGTTCTAGAATAAGTGGTCCAATTCCACCAACGTTTGGAAGCCTATGAGTTTAAGGACATTGTAAGATATTGCTAATATCTTCTACCTAATATGATAATAGATTAAAAAAATAGAACTACATGATCGATTCATAATGACGACACGGTTGTGCCTTTCAGGTAAATGGCTTGGAAGTAGACAAATACGATGCAATTGGGCAACAAAAGGTGTTGGCGGAATTGAAGAGAAGCAAACCCCAGAAAGAAAAAGTGTGGTGGAACTAACAAATGGCTCATCTGATAAGTTAATTATGTTGTAGTTGCTAAAATAATAAAGGAATGTTTCAATCAAATATTTTAACATTTAACTTATGTTTATATGAACACATTTTACATGATCACTTGTGTTTTTCAAGTAATTAACTGCTCACCAATTTTATGGACCAAACATGATAATGTATGTGTAATGTCATTCATGGAAGTGTCTTACTTGGAATTACATGGTTTTAACTATATTTGACTGCACACCACAGGTTTATTAAAAATATATGTATTCAACATGAAAGTGATTCATGTTATTTTAGCTTAGAAAGTCCATGAAGTAACCTAGATAGTGTTACTTTGATGCCGATTGTCTAAGACTTTGTAAACTTTCTGAATTCAGAGCTTTGTAAACTGATTTATTCATTGCTAATTTGCTTTTGTTTTCTAGACCCATCAAATTAGGAGAGCCATTTCCAAGTCCAGAGGTCTCGCAACCACTGTCACAACTTTCTGGATCACTATGGGAAATTCAATACATATCTTTCTCCTTTGATTTTTATGACTATTCTGGTTGAATTTGTATTTCCAATGTTAAGTTGTAATGTTTACACTTTTGGTCAAGTTGGTCTTCCCCCAGATGTTCTGAATATAGTTTCTGGCTATGGTCCAATCGCTGGCAAACCTCTTGTCCTTTGATAGTTTTTTATTGAATGTTTAATGGTCTGATTCATTTCTTTGTTGCTACTATGTTAATGGTTGTAGGCCAAGAAAATGCAGATGAAGTGTTTGATGAAAGTTCTGCAAATGAAAAAGGTGAAACACAAGAAGAGTTATTGTGTAGTCCCCAAAAAGTTGATTTTAAAGTTGAGGTTCTTCATCAAAAGGTTACCAAGCGAGATATTAAGGAAGCTAATGGCCAGAAACCTTCCAAGTATTTAACATGTTTTTGTAAGTATCTTGGTTAGTCATGATTTGACTATGTCAATGTTGTAGTTAGTATTGAAAAACTCTACTTTTAATTTCACGATGCATGTTTCATGTTAGTAGAAAAACACTCTAGAGTTGTAGGATGTTGATATGCAAGTTTGTTAAAATGAAAGGGATTTATGCTAAAGTATATACCGTATAATATAAACATTAATTTAGTCTTTGGAATTGTAGGCGTAGAGCAGCTTGGTCTCAGAGCTAAAGGAGTTTCAAAATTATTCATGAAATTTTTAATCTTAGATTACATTAGTCCTTTTTGTATGGAATCTCACCCATTTTACTTAAGATTTAGAAATGAGTTTCCAAATTGACATTTTATCTTTGTTGGAAATCTTTGACCGTGTCTCAACATTCCTTAATACTACTCATGAGTATTAGAAATTTAAATTGATTATCTCTTTTTCATTTGACTTTCTAATTTAAATTGGTGACCTTGCATATAATGTAGACATTAGATAATAATCTTGCATTGAATATACACACACACACACACACACAAGCTAGAGGTATACCGAAAGTTGTAGCAGCTTTTACAGAGAGAAGGAAATTTGAGAAGATCATGATTCATTCCAAGCAAGTAATTTTACGATTTTTGAGCCCACATAACCACTTATGCAAATTGATTTTGGGCCCATTATGACTTTATTTCATGTTTTGATTTCCAATGCCCCATCTTAAATAACAATGTATTAAAAAATGAATGATAAACTTGACCATCACTGTTCAATAACCAGCAATGGTATTTGAATTAAAGAAGCAATAATGACTTTCAACAAAAAAATTTAGAATTTCAAAGTAGAGAGAAGATGAAGAATTATAAGCACCATTATAAAAACGGTATTCCCCTTCTTACCATCACACAAGCATCACCATCAAAGAGGAATAATCAAAATAAGTTCCAACAATGTTGTCCAGGTCCAACAAATTGTAGAGGTCCAACAACCTGTCCAGGTTAAAGAAGCTGTAGAGGTCTAACAAGTTGTCCATGTTCAAGAAGTTGTAGAAGTCAAACAAGTTATCTAAGTCGAAGAAGCTGTCCAGACCCAACAGGTGGCGACTGTGCAAAGAAGAAGAACCATGAGGAGAATAAGAAGATCAAGAAGAAGGATAAGGATGACAACTATGTTCGATTCAGATGATGATGACGAAGCACCTTATAGTTGGAGTAAATTTATGTCAACTAGGGCATTTAGATTTGATTATTAAGAAATAAAAGTGTCTTTGTATCAATACGCATGACTTTTTGATGTCTTCAATATGAAACTCAAGATGCAATTTGAATGATAATGACTTCATATTTTTGAATGATAATTTATTTGATTTAATGTTTGTTAATTTCTGTAGATTATGTAAAACCATGACGAAGTTATACACATCTACTATATTAGTGCATCATTTTGATGGTATTTGATGATAATCGAAATTATGGAATTCCGGCTCACCAGATTAGCAATTGCTTCTTACTCAGGACAACAGAAATACTACTTTCTGTCACTCTGGAAAGTCTGATGTTTCAACTGCAAAAGTTAAGAAAAATACAGATTTCACACATTTAGCTGACCTAATGGTTTCCATATAGGGTATGGTCCAATAAGACTATTTGATGTATGTAATGAATGGTTTGTCTGTGACATTACTGTCAGTCAAATGAAGAAGTCTTAAAATATTTGATTTTGTTACAAGCTAGAATCATTTCTGCATTAGATATGAACATGCCATTTATGCGTTAGACCTAATGGTTGTTCATAGTTTGTATAAGTCGACTGAATTTACTACATTTTAATGTTAATTATTTGATTATCTTTTCAGGTCTGATATCTTGGATTTCATGGCCACAATTGCATTAGTTGTGAATTTTGCTATTCCATATTATTTGTTACTCATTTTAATATAAAAATTACTGCCTGTGTGACATTACATTTTCATAAGGTATTGCAAACAACATACCGAAGGTGTGTGGATTGTGGTTGATGTTTCAATCGACATCAGTCGTAATGCTATTTTTTTTCTTCATTTTATGACAGATCTGTCATTAAACTAATATGTGTTTTCTTATGACTTTTATTATTTTTTCTCTGTTCAAAACGAGTGAGTGGACCTGATGCTACAAAATAAATGTTCAAATTTGGTTGCCTTATTATTTTCTGATCTTGGCATGCACTTATAGTATTTTAAATTTATAGTGTTTTTTGGCGCATGATTTAATTTGGCACTGATACTTTTTTCATTAGGATTTACTTGAAGATTATACTATAATTGATGACATAGAGGAGGATAATGAATTTAATGCATTAGCGGTATGTGATTTCATTCTGAGTTATCATATTTTTCCTAATTTTGACACTAACAATTCTATTGTTTGTGTTATCAATCTAATTGTATGTACCTTCCTTATATCAATATTAAATTTTATATTAGTATAAAATATCACTATTAACGTTTTCATTTATGTTTTTTTAGGTTATCACATGTGTGCAAAAGATCCAAACAAACTCAACTATTTAATTTTGCTATTATGTTTCATTTCAAACATGTCCAATTCTTGCATTGTATTTAATATGTAACATCAAATCAAATATAAATATATACATATTTGTGACAAACAATTTCATTTAGAATTTTCTTCCATTTCATTTAGAATTTTCTTTTTATACTGGTCCAAGAAAAAAGTTTCTTATTATTCTTACGTGTTTTACTACTCATGTGACAAACAACATAATTATAGGTGGATTGTTTATAATAGTTGGTCTATATTCAGTTACTTGGGGATTCCATAGAGAAAGACGATTAAAATTATGCATATTACAACTATTGTCTTGAAGCTTCTACAACGTCTAAATGTCCTGGTATTTTTTGGTATGAATGCAAGTCTTTCACTATTTGTTTACTTCATCAGTTTTATGTAAATTATGTTCTATCTTCTTTTTGTTCTAAACATTTTCATAAAAAATCTTAAATGGATTTAATTGTTAGCTAATATATGCTAACTGTGATTCATGAGGAGGAGCTTGGATGGAAGGTGTTGAAGTTTATCCTATTGTACAACAAATGCTTATTTACCAAGAAAAAGTGCTTAAGGATGAAAGTATCTTGGAAGAAAATAACGTTGTTAGAGAATAGTTTTGTTGTGGTTAGGCTTTCCAAGTTTCTAAAAATGTGTTATATGCAATTTCACATAATAGCTATTGTGAGTTTTTAATTTTTTTATATACTTTTGACATGTTATTATTAGTACGCACAAACTTTTAACATATAATTTGGATGTATATGATGCACTCATAATGGAATTTTCACCGTTAGTTAAATAAAAAAAATGGAGAACATATGCAGTATTGACGGGTGCGACTGTCAAGTCTAACTGTTTCCTTTTGTTTTATATTATTAGGCATTGACTAAGAAAATCAAAGACTAGGTTCGTAAATCAGACAAAGAAGACAACGATGACAAAAGAATTTTTGTTTCATATTATTAGGCATTGACTAAGAAAGCCAAAGACTAGGTTCGTAAATCAGACAAAACGACAACGATGACAAAAAAATTTATTGGATGCACGTGGGTATATGTTGAAAAATGGAGAAATATTGAATTAAATAAAAATTCTAAACTCAAATATGTTGGGTCGTAAATCGTAATACGTTTAATTTATAATCGTGAAAACGCCGATAATCATAACAGTTGAATCAAATGAAGAATTTTTGCACTTAAATTTATATTTTAATTAATTTTTACTTGAATGCATCTACTTATTTAATGTAGTCTACTTTACGTGCTCAATTCATCATGTTGAGATTGTCCTTACTACTTTATTGCAAAGAAAAAAACCATATCCTTTCTTTTAAATACATGAAAATTTGCCTACTTGCAGCAAAAGTCACATTCAATCTACTATTAGAAATGCTAAACATCAACAAATAACACTTCTTTAAAGTAAAACTACATTGCGATCCAACTGCAACCATATTAATCTTAGTTACTTCTTAACCATGTCTTTTGTTGTTTTGTTGGCACTAACAATTCCGTTAAAGTTTAATATATTTGCTTAAGTCATTTTTAATGATATCATCACTTTCCTATATATTTAACTTTTAAAATATTTTTAATTATTGGTGATTTTATAGTAACAATTATATAAGTAACAATAAAACTTTATTAAATGATTTACGATAAAAATGAATTTACCCCTGGAAACCCAGAATCTTCTACTAATTAATAAAAAAAAGAAAAGAAAACTATGGTCTAATAAAAAAAAAAGCACTGACTAACGTTGTTTCGTAACCATTTAAACGACGTAAGAAAGAGAGAAATTCCTAGACGTTTGTGTCCCTATCTTTCATTGGATTTGGTTGCTCTGTCAGCATTGAGTCATTTTTTGGTGCACTGTTCATTTCAAAATTGCAGCCTTTTTTTCACCGAAATGGAATTGTTTACAAGAAAGTTGTCTTATTTAATGCTTCAACAAACGTTGTACTACGAGATAGATACACGCTACTCATTCTTCCTTTTGTTTTTCTCTTTCATTTCTGCATTCACCAACAACACTCTTTCTTCTCTCATTCAACACCACCATGCGCCCGAAGATTGTTCTTTTCGGTGATTCCATCACTGAGGATTCCTTCGAACATGGAGGATGGGGTGCTTCTCTTGCCCACCATTTCTCTCGCAAGGTAAAACTTTTTTTTGTGTGTGTTTTTTTCGTGATGGGTTTAAAGTTTGAAGCTATGTGTTTTGTATCAGGTGGATGTGGTTGTTAGAGGGTACAGTGGATACAATACGAGATGGGCCTTGAAGGTGTTGGAAAGGGTTTTTCCTGCGTCACAGGAACCTGATCCTATTGCTTTGACTGTTTTCTTTGGGGCTAATGATGCTTGTCTTCCTAATAGATACGCTTATTTTCAACATGTGCCTCTTTCTGAATACAAGGAGAATCTTCGCACCATTGTCTCCTTCTTCAAGGTAACAAGTAACAACCCATGTTCATTTAGGGAATTTTATTTATATATGTTGTTAGTGGTAACAAAAGTTTGAGAGGTGACAGTGCACTCCTCTCAAGTTCGAAGTTTGAATCTCACATATACAAAGTTTTGCTTTCATTTCAATTGAGTCCCATGTAGTCAGGGAGATTGGTTCCTTTCAATTGCTTTGACTTCTATAATAAATTTTAATCTAGACGGCAATTCCCTCCCAAAAGTTAGAGGATCTCAACTGTGGGAACACACTCATCTATGTGTTGAAATTCAAATTGACTTTCTAATAATCTAGACATCATATAAATATTAATCAATAAATAAATATCTCAAAAAGAGTGTGTTAATCGCATATTTTAATTGGATGCAATCATTTACGATGGTTTTGTGTCAAGCAACGACATGACATGTGATACGTTTAGGTTATGAATTGTTTTGGTGATAAGCGTGCTTCGGCTGATGTGTATATTAGTGTTACAAAAAGATTAATAATTTGTCATTTAGCGGGGTTGGTTGTTATGATGATTTATACGTACTCAAATATTGATTTTGCAACCTTGCGGGGGCTTTAGGAATTGAATAAGAGAAGCGGGGCCCTTATGGAATAAGTGATGTCAAATGAAACACGTACAATGGCTGTGGCTATCGTGTCTTGGCTGGCTTTGTTTTCAGAACCTAAACATTGTGTCCTTTTTCTGCGTCATTATTTGGCTTCCGTGCAGTTATGTTATCATTTGATTTGGTCCCCTATGAGCTGTTTGGTAGGTTTGGATGTTAGTAAGGTGGGGTTATGGGGCAGTCCCACATTTACTTTTGGAGTGGAAGAATGGTCCCTCTCTTAAAGAATTAAGATTCTATTCAACATTCCTAGTCACTGCTGACACTTCTATTAAGAAAGTTATCCAATATTGACCCTTATAATTGAATATTGTAATTTTTTTTTTTGAATTTCAGAAACGGTGGCCTACAACTCATGTTCTCCTCATAACTCCTCCTCCCATCGATGAAGAAGCACGACTTAGGTATTTCTTTTTTACCATTTGTTCATCATGCTGTCACTGATTTTATAAGATTTTTTTATTTGTGAGATTTAGATATATAATGCTAATAGAGGTTAATCATACTTGAATAAATTCTAAAAATATATTGCAGGTATCCATTTTTGGAGAATCCAGAGGGTCTTCCCGAAAGGACAAATGAGGCTGCTGGTGAATATGCTAGAGCATGCATTGCTGTCGCCAAAGAATGTCAAGTTCCCGTCATTGATCTCTGGACCAAAATGCAACACTTGTCCGGCTGGAAAGAATACTATTTAAGGTTTCTAAAACTTACTATTTAAAGTGTGTTATATTGTGATATGATTATATTTTTGGTTTTGATATGACTTTACGATTTTTTTTACTGAAATGCAGTGATGGTTTGCATCTCACTAATGGAGGAAATCAAGTTGTCTTTGAGGAAGTTATCAAAAAGCTGAGAGATATAGGTTTGAGTGCAGAATCTGTGCCAATTGATCTTCCTCTTATATCTGATGTTGACCGTAATGACCCAATGAAGACATTTCTAGTGTGAAAATATTTTGAACTTTCTTTTGCTGCTAAGAATTATCTAAAAGTGTCATCTATGGAAAACAATGTATTCTTCAAGTGGTATATGCTTTTTCTTTATGGATGTATTTCTCTATAATTGAAAATAATAAATTATAAATTATATTTTGCAAGTAGATTTTTTCCATTAATTTTTCGGTTTGCACGGGTGTAGAATACTAGAGTTGGATATATTCTAAATTCTCTGAAATTAGGTAAATGGAGTCATTTTAAGATATGAATGAAGTTAGTTAACATATCATATCATCATATCATGTAATCGTTTTTTTAAGATAAATTTTCATATGGAAAAATGGTTGTTTTTGTTCAAATGAGTTACAGCATCATCCATGAAATGTATGTCATGTGACAGAAAAACCATATAGAATTTGTTGATATAACAAACTTCTTTATGAGTATAGAAGCACTTCAATAGGAAGCAATTGCAAGTGCATCTTCGTGCTTAGTTCTACAACCTAAATTGTTTGGACTAATAATTTGTTCGGGCCTAAATTAGGGATGATATATGTCAAAATAGCCTATAACAGAACTTAGCTTGGAGTAGTGG
The DNA here is from genome assembly GCA_963859935.3 of Lathyrus sativus. Lineage (NCBI taxonomy): Eukaryota > Viridiplantae > Streptophyta > Magnoliopsida > Fabales > Fabaceae > Lathyrus > Lathyrus sativus. The sequence goes on from OZ012735.1 coordinate 39,051,628, forward strand.
GGGCTTAGACGCTGAAGTGGACTAGTCGCACGAAATGGGTCTGGGCAACTAGAGGGATGTAGTTGCCTAAAGTGTATGGTGAGTTGCTCAACATGGTTTGGATTCACCACCTATGATCTACCTCACTTATCACACGTGAAAGAATAGTGGAAAGATATCAATGAAGGAGGAAAATCGTCTCACCATGACTTATGGAACAAATATTCTCTGCTCCACGTTCATGATAATATAATGATGAAAGCTAATCTTAGATAAACTTGAAGGTGAGAAAAATACACAAGAGGGGAGGGGAGTTGAATTGTGTATGCCAAAAAATCGTTTCACTTCTGAAACTGAAGCTTCATAGTCTAATAACAGAATATGTAATAATAGCGAAAATGAAATGTTCATAAGTAAATGCAAGAAACACACAAAGATTATCCAGATTCCTCTCCTCAACTAAGAGTAGTCTAGTTCCCTTGCCTCAACAAGAGCTTTTCACTATAACCAATCAGATTGCAATTGCTTAAGCCAACTGCTCAAAACTTTATGCTAAATTAACCTAGAATGAGACTTCCTTGCTTATGCCAACTGCTCAAGACTTCCTGCTTAATCAACCTATAATGAGGCTTACTGCTTAAACCCTTGTTTCAAGACTTCCTGCTCAAGTACGTAGACAAGAGACTTCAATGTTCAAGCACGCATGCAAGAGACTTCCTCTACTTTAAACAAATAGTTTGGTAGTAAAGATAACTATTATACTTTGATCAACAATCATAAAGGTTTTCAACCTTTCTAATATTTATAAGATAAATCTAAGATAAGAAATCTTAAGATCTTATGTTATAAAAACTACAAAAATAGCTTAGAGTTATGCTAAGATCTTTCAATGTGTTGTGATGTTGTAACCTTCCTTTGAGTCTCCAGCTTCCTTTTATAGAGATAGAAAAAGAGTCATTGAAGGTTTAAACTACAACAAACTTAGTGAACAAGGATACCAAGAGAGATGTTGAAGAGTTGTATCCTATCAGAAGTATTGTCCACTGGATAAAAGCAATGTCCACAACACCTTTTGAGTAATAGGTATCTACCAAAAGGTAGTACATATTGAAGAGGTTATATTACTATTCTTAAGCCTTGCAAAACCAAACTCTAGTTGACTCTGTCTAGAAATTTGTCACTTTGACAAAACTAGTCACCTTCGGTGCAGAGTACGGATCAGGCGCTCCTTAATCCTTCAGGGTTTGAGGTTTCATCTGAAGCTGAAACATCATACCAAAGTCTGAACCTTTAGACACTGATGAAGATATTCGATCATGATCATTCAGAATCTGAGTTGTATTGCTTCTTCACTTATACTTTCAGCAGGATTAATTCATGATAAGTTCTTAGCTTAGGATCCTGCACACTTGAAAATATGTCAACAAACCATATTGTTCTTCAACTAATTTGTTATTATCAAAATATTTTAAGGGCATAAACAAATCTTGCTCAAACAATCTCCCCATTTTTAATGTTGATAAATAAATGTATTTAAGAAGAATGGTTGTTGATAATCTTAACATAGTCTGGTATTAGGGTGTGAGGTTTGCAAGCTCGCCCTGAATCTGAAAGTCCTTAGTTTGAGGTTTGTAAGCTCCACCTTTGTCCATTTATATGTTAATTTTATCTTTTAATTTAATTAACAAATTCTAACATCAGGGTCTGAGGTTTATAAGTTCTCTCTGAGTTTAACAGACCTTAGGTTAAGGTTTGTAAGCTCCTTATTTAGTCTAATAGTTCTTAAGTTGAGGTTTGTAAGCTCCTTATAAGTCCTATCTATGTTAATTAAATTTCTCATTAAAAATAATATGTTCAGAAGAAAGGATTACCTAAATAATTAATAATTAGGCTTCAGGTAATTTAAAAGTATTAAAAAAATATTTGCATGTATTTTCTCCCTTTTTTGTTATTGTCGCGGCGGGAAAAATTATTGAGATTAAGATATTGATTAACTTAACTCAGAAAAACAAGAATCGCCACCTAACTTTACTGTTTCCAAAGGAAAAAGGAAAAAGGTCGAGCAAAACCCACAAAAAGAAAAAAGCTAAAAAGAGAGATATGAATGTGGGGGTTGGTTATACAAGGGGAATATATTAACACCCCTCACATATGTTGTACTAAATGGGAGCCACTTGCAAATCTGTGTTTATAATGCTGGATTGTTTGTTGATTAATTTTAATTGAAAAGATATTTTGTCGTATTCGAGTGGAAAACTCAACTTACTACCCACAAATATGAGAAAATGAGCATTTGCATTTGTTGTAAGTTCAGTTAGGTGAGTTGGTTTATCGTATATGTAGGGATTGTTCTAATATAGGATGCTTTCCATTCAATAGTTTATCGTTTCAAGAAAAGAGTTTTGGTTTGGTAACATATGTTTTCACTTGTTTTGGTAGCAAAGAGTAAATTATAGAAAGATATTTGTTTAAGAAAAGCATGTCAAGATTAGATTTCGTTAACCCATTTCATACATATCTGATTAATCAACCATGTGAACTTGGTTTAGATCAATACAATCGTGTATCCTCTCAAACCCGTTTATTTTTAAAGCGGCTTTGTGAGTATTATTGTTTCAACTGCTAGATGATTTCTCAAGATAACAATTGAAACAATAAACTTAAAGATTGATACAAAGAAAATATGAACTCTCAAATATATGTTTTGAGTTTGTTTGTTAATAGATGAAGAACTTAGACAAAGGTTTGGAAAATTTATGTCTATAGCGATTCAAATTATACATATATCATTAAGAACAAAGATCTTCATCATATATTGATCGTCAACTTTGTTCACATACAAAAGATCAAAAGAAATGGATACTAATAAGGTTAACTACCTCTAATCTTGACACAAAAGATGTTTAGCTAGCCATCACCATGGTAGCTAGATCGATAAGTAAGAAAGAAAGCTCTACTAGCATCAAAGTTGAAAGGTCGAATATTAATGCTCCAAAGCTTTGATTTTTACTCCCTTTGGAATTTCTAAGCTTCAAACCCTAAAAATATCTTAACAAAATCTGAAAAAGTGTATAAAATGAAGTGTGTCCCCAAAATATCTAGCAAGTGCCCATTTATACAAGTTCAAAAAAGTTCATATAAGTGGCACCACGCTAAGTGCGAGTTGCCATCATTTTTACGAAAACTTTCACTTCAAAACTTCCTTTCATCATCCAATTTCTCCAAGCATCAAATCAAGCAAGAAAATCTATCAAAAAGCATTAAAATGGTCATGATTCAAGATATTTACATGCATAATCGAAAACTTGCATATTTACACTAAAACATATTACTACTAAAATACCAAAGAAACAATTGAAAAGTGGCACAAAATACTATAAAAAATATGCACAATTTGGCCCTTAAAAACTATTCCTAACTTAGGATTTTGTTTGTCCCTAAACAAAAGTTTTCTAAACATAAATGAACCCAGAGCAATGCACAAGAATTCGGAATCAACAAGTTAGAACAACGACAATTTCATAGTTCAAAAAGTAGAAGTACAAATAAGATAGACTTACCACACTCAAAACAAACCATGGAGATGAAACTATTGCTAAGTGCAAAACACAAATCAAAACTTCTAAAGCAATACAACTCCAACATGAATCACACCTAAGCATACATTCATCAAGGGATGAAAATATTATGAGGTTTTATCACTCACTAAACAATCATGCAAACATCTGGATCGAATTATGTATTCAACAAACAACATGCATTAATGAGTATAAAAGAAGGAATCACAAGGACTTCAAAGGTTGTAATTTGGCTTGGGCTACAAGGAATGGTAATTTATCAAAGTTATTGAAACAAAAATTACTAGTCCTATGAGAGTATTTAATTCTCACATTCATACACAATTCAAGACCATAAACCTCTTGTTTTCTTTTCTTTGATGCATGATTGCAACCTTGAGCTCATTTGTTGGTAATTCATGCCCAATTTTATTTCTTTTTCATTTTTATCTTTTCATTGATTCTTTTTCAAGCTCTTTCATTATTTACAACCATTTTATTTTTCACAATACATCAATCTAATTTTTTCTCCCCAACTTTTAATACAACCAAAATATGGTGTTAATAATTCTCTCACAAATCTAAGGCAAGGAACAACAAATCTACTTTTATTTCTCGCACGTTTATTTCTCGCACTTTATTTATTTATTCGCACTTTACTTTCTCGCATTTATTTACCATGTCCGGCTAAACCTTAAAGGCTAGGATGTGAGGATTGTAGTTATAATTAGTATTCCAAACGATTGTTGATAGAATTACTTAAGGGTTATTTTAACTTTTAACACTTATTTTCTGTACTTAAAATCTTTTGGCTAAGATCGAAAGTCGTCCAACCTTTAGATAAATTTGGTTAGTTTTGACTGTTCCATGGAAGCGAAAGCGCTTGGCAGCGAATGCTGCCAGTAGCTTCTGTTTGGCTTCGCCGGGAGTTTCGTTGGGCGAGTCCCAGCGAGTGTTCGTTGCGGGGGCTTCGCCAGGCGAATGGCAGCGAACATGACAGCATTTTGGGATTTTTATGCTGTGCTGTTTCCTTCTCGCGTGGTCGGACCCTTGTTGGTCGTGAGCGAGTATGTGGTTATGTATGGATGCGTACGTGAGATGTATGCGCGGTGTGCGAAATATGCAGATCAGTAGGATCGTTACGCATTGAGTATGTTGTAGTGATGTGTTGTGGTGAGTGGGTTCGTAGGACCGATACGCTTTATATGCGTTGTGATTATATACTGTGGTGTGATGAGCAGATCAGTAGGATCGATGCACTTTTTGTGCTTGTATGTATATGCATTATATGATGCGATGGATCAGTAGGATCGTGTTCACTGTGTGTGCTGAGTGATTAAGCATAGTGTTTTGCATAGCATGTGGACGTGGTGAATCGTTGCTCGGTGGAGCATATGCGATTCACTCGCGTGCTCCAAGTGGGGAGCATGAACGCGGTGTATGGGTTACTCGCGTGCTCCAAGTGGGGAGCATGGACGCGGTGTATGACTACTCGCGTGCTCCAGTGGGGAGCGTGGACGGGAATTTGGGTCGTTGCTCGAAAGGAGTATATGCGACCACCCGTGTCCCAAGAGGGGGACGTTGATATTTGATTATATGAGCTCAGGAGGAGCGTGGTAGGGATAGATCGTTGCTCAGAGGGAGTGTATGCGATCTATCCTGAGTTGAGTCGGTACTGCATTTTGTTAAGTCTAGTGCATGTGTTGCATTGTTGTTTGTGTGTGTTGTGGTGGTTGATGATGGGACAGTAGGTTCGGGTGTGAGAAATATGAAATAAATGATTTATTGATTTCTGCCTTTTATTTCATGTATGTTTACACCGTTATTATTTGATCGAGATTTTCACCCCTTTGTTGTTGTTGTGGTATGTGCTTCTTCGGAAGTACAGACAATCCAAGTGTTTAGCCAGCTTGGATTGTGGCATCGTTGTAGGACATGCTCTGATACATAACACCGGGGCTTTTGGGAGTTTGTTGTCATTTGTTGTTTATGTGTGCCCTTGTGGCGTATCTGTTCTTTTGTGGGATGTGTGATGATGCTTGATGGATATATATATATATATATATATATATATATATATATATATATATATTGGGTAGATGGCCGATTTTTGTATATATGATGATGTATACATACATGTTATGTGGTTTATGACGGGCTATTCTTATTTACCGCTTCAATATATTTGAAAATTATTTTGAAAAATGATATGTGGAATTCTGTGGAATATTGTGACATCCCGTAAGTGGGAGAAACTCTGATATGTGCTTATTTTAATCATTTTATTTTATTTTGGGAAACGGGGTGTTACAAGTTGGTATCAGAGCAGGTTGGTCCGTCCGGCCAGTGTAGTGTTTTGAGTCTGTCTGTAGGATAGAGTTGGTTATTTTCTGTTAACCTGTTGTTGTTGTGGAGCAGTATGGCTGGAAGGAATGATGCGGCGTTGGCTGCGGCTATGCAGGCTATGGCTCAGGCGGTGGCCAATCAGAATCTAGCTGCGGGTGCTCAGTTCAGAGACTTGATGCAGTTTCAGAGCAACAAGCCACCGAAGTTTGAAGGTGGGATTTTAGATCCGGTAGCTGCACAAAAATGGCTGAAGGCGATAGAGAAGATCTTCAGGACCATGGGGTGCAGTGACGAGCAGAAGGTGAGATTCGGTACTCACATGCTCGAGGGGGGAGCCGAAGCTTGGTGGGACAATTGTCGTCAGAGGATGGAGGCTTCGGGGACTCCGATTTCTTGGGAGGTGGTTCGATCTGGATTTCTGGGGAAATATTTTCCAGAAGATATCAGGAGTGCTAAAGAGGTGAAATTTCTGGAATTGAAACAGGGCAGCATGTCGGTAGCCGAGTATGCGGCTAAGTTTGAGGAGTTGGCTCAATATTATCCTCATTACAATACTGAGGAAGCTATGACTTCTAAGTGCCTAAATTTTGAGAATGGGCTGAGGCCGGAGATCAAGATGGGAATTGGGTGTCAGAAAATCCGGAGTTATCCTGAGTTGGTGAGTAGAAGTCGCATTTATGATAATGACAACCGTACAAGGATTGCACACTATAAGGCGGTGAGTGACCGCAAGGGTAAGAAAAGGTTCGGTGGTACACCTTACAGTGTGTCGACCGGTAAGCGAAAGCAGAAGGCTGTGTCTGATAAGAGATTCCGAGATGGGAAGGCATCGGCAGATTTGAAATGTTATCGGTGCGGTGTCGCGGGGCATCGTGTTATTGATTGTCCTCAAGAGACTAAGAAGTGCTTCAAAAGTGGGAAGCCGGGCCATGTGATGGCGGATTGTAGGACTAATATTCCTACTTGTTATAACTGCGGTGAGAAGGGCCATATTAGCACTCATTGTGAGAAGCCAAGGAGGGCTCAAGCGCCTAAGGTTAGCGGTAAAGTGTTTGCAGTGGTGGGTACTCAGTCGGCGGACGAGGAGCGTTCGATCAAAGGTACATGTTTTATCAATAACATTCCTTTAACTGCTATGATTGACACGGGTGCGACCCACTCGTTTATTTCTGTTGATTGTGTGAAGAGGTTAGGTTTGGTACCGACTACTCTTGAGCGGCGGATGACTATTGAAACTCCCTCGATTGGTTCAGTGACTACTTCGCTCGTGTGTTTGAAGTGTCCACTGACTATCTTTGGCCGAGATTTTGGCGTGGATTTGATTTGTTTGCCACTTGGTAGTTTAGATGTTATACTTGGTATGAATTGGTTGGAGATCAACCGAGTGTACATTGATTGTTTCCGGAAAGTGTTATTGTTTTTGACTCCAGAAGAGGAAGCTTTGGCAGATTCCTTGTCTAGTAAGGAATTGAGAACTTTGTTGGAAGATGAAGCTCAAGTGTTTGCTTTATTTGCATCATTGTCTGTTGATAACAAGGCATTGTTGGATGAGTTAGCTGTTGTGAATGAGTTTCCGGAGGTGTTCCCGGATGATATTACAGAGTTGCCTCTGAAGAGAGAAGTTGAGTTTAGCATTGATCTGGTACCTGGTACGAGGCATATTTCTATGGCGCCGTACAGGATGTCGGCGGTGGAGTTGGCTGAGTTGAAATCTCAGATTGGAGAGTTGCTGGATAGAAAGTTTATCAGACCTAATGTGTCGCCGTGGGGAGCTCCAGTGTTTTAGTAAAGAAGAAGGACGGTAGCATGCGGTTGTGCATCGATTACCGTCAGTTGAATAAAGTGACCATTAAGAACAAGTATCCTCTTCCAAGGATTGATGATTTGATGGACCAGTAAGTGGGAGCTCGTGTGTTCAGTAAGATCAACTTGAGGTCGGGCTATCATCAGATAAGAGTTAAGGAAGGTGATATTCAGAAGACGACGTTTAGAACTCGATATGAACATTACGAGTATGCGGTAATGCCTTTCGGAGTGTCTAATGCGCCGGGCGTGTTTATGGAATATATGAACTGTATCTTTCATTCTTATTTGGATCAGTTTATTGTCGTGTTCATTGATGATATACTGATTTATTCTAAGTCTGAGGAAGAGCATGCGGAGCATTTGAGGATTGCCTTGCAAGTGTTGAAGGATAACAATTTGTTTGCCAAGTTATCGATGTGTGAGTTCTGGTTGAAGACTGTAAGTTTTCTAGGGCATGTTATTTTGGGTGATGGTGTTTCAATAGACCCTTCGAAAGTTAGTGCGGTGTTACAATGGGAACCACCGAAGACGGTAACTGAAGTTAGAAGCCTTTTGGGTTTAGCTGGTTATTATCGAAGATTTATTAAAGGCTTTTCCAGATTGGCTTCGCCGTTGACTCAGTTGACGAGGAAAGATCAAGTGTTTGTGTGGGATGCTGCGTGCGAAGAGGGTTTTGAGGAGCTAAAAAAGAGATTGACTTCAGCGCCGGTGTTGGTGTTACCGAATCCGTGTGAGCCTTTGGTGGTGTATTGTGATGCGTCCAAGATGGGATTGGGCAAAGTTCTTATGCATAATAGAAAAGTGGTAGCTTATGCGTCGCGGCAATTGAGGGTACATGAGCGGAATTATCCTACTCATGACCTTGAATTGGCTGCGGTGGTTTTTGTTTTGAAGATCTGGAGACATTATTTGTATGGTTAAATATTTGAGGTGTTCAGCGATCACAAAATTTTGAAGTACCTGTTTGATCAGAAAGAGTTGAATATGAGGCAGAGAAGATGGTTGGAATTCTTGAAAGACTATGATTTCAGTTTGAGTTATCACCCAGGGAAAGCGAATGTTGTTGAAGATGCGTTGAGCAGGAAGACGATTCATATGTCGACTTTGATGGTAAAAGAGATGGAGCTTATTGAGCAGTTTCGAGATTTGAGTATGGTTTGTGAGTTTACTGCAGGTGGTGTAATGTTGGGTAAATTGCAAGGAAAGAATGATTTCTTTGATATGATAAGAGAACATCAGAAGTTGGATGTGAAACTTGTAGATTTGATGCGCGAGGCCGGAAGTGACTTCGGTAGTGATTTCAAGTTGGATAACGCGAGTGTGCTAAGATTTCGGGGCAGAATTTGTGTGCCGGATAATGATGAGTTGAGGAGGTCAATTTTGGACGAAGGATACCATAGTAGCCTGAGTGTTCATCCAGGAGCCACGAAGATGTATCAGGATTTGAAAAAGTTGTTTTGGTGGTTGGGCATGAAAAAGGACATTGCTCGTTATGTGTATGCTTGTTTGGTATGTCAGAAATCGAAGGTAGAGCATCAGAGACCTTCTGGGATAGTGCAACCGTTAGAGATTCCCGTTTGGAAGTGGGATTGTATCGCTATGGATTTTGTTACGGGTTTACCGAATACGGCGAGAGGATTTGATGCGATTTGGGTGATTGTGGATCGGCTTACTAAGTCTGCACACTTTGTGTCGATTAGTATCAACTTTCCGTTGGAGAAGCTTGCAGAGATATATATTCGGGTAATTGTGAAGCTGCATGGTGTGCCTTTGAGTATTATGTCGGATAGAGATCTGAGGTTCACTTCTGTATTTTGAAAGAGTTTGCAAGAGGCCTTGGGTACTGAGTTGAAGCTAAGTTCAGCTTATCATTCGCAGACGAATGGACAGTCGGAGAGGACTATTCAGACTTTAGAGGACTTGTTACGGGCTTGTGTGTTAGAGAAAGGTGGTACGTGGGATACTCATTTGCCATTGGTAGAGTTCACGTACAACAACAGTTACCATTCCAGTATCGGGATGGCACCGTTTGAAGCTCTTTATGGTAGTGTCGCTACTGCGAAAATCGGCGCCGGCTAGACAGAAGAGTCGCCACCGTGCGTTATTTATCCCAAAGGAGGGAAAGGAAACGCTCGAAGTAAACCTCGCAAAAAACGGGAAAGGTATGGTCATCGCAACCATAGCCTGGGTTCGGGAGTCGGTTACGCAAGGGGAAGGTATTAGCACCCCTCACGTCCATCGTACTCGATGGGATCCACGCTTGCTTGTTTGTCTAAAGGATGCAAAAACAATCTATCTAAGGTTGCTAAATCTAAACGGGAGGAAATTGACTCGATAGAGCGTCGCGCTCTATGCCTACGTATTCTCAAGAGAAAGTCAGAGTCAACGTAGTTCGGGAAACTACGGGGAAAGTTTGGGAAAGTTTGCTCGCCAAGACATCGCGTCTTGTGCCTACGTACTTCCATACAGCATGGAAGATCAGAGCGGCCGTAGTTCGGCTAACTACGGGTAATCTAAGGGTGTTCTCGATCACACAGGAAGTGAGAGAATAAAGCTATTGGGAGGTCTGAAAACCTACGGGAACCTAGAACTACGGTCTAGTCTCGATTGCACAAGGGCAAGAGAAAAAGGTCAATCGCCAAGAAGCGAAAAAGGACGCACACGCTGAATCCTAAACGTAGGAGTGGATGCATCGTAAATCACCCAAAGGGTGATGCTAAACATCCAGGTTGTGTGAAAGAACTCTCCCACAACCTTTCCTACGTATCTAACGATCTCACAACACTCGAAAGGGTCGCGGAAAAAGAAAGTCTAAACAGTCTAAAAACAACAAATGGAACTAAATCCACAACAAGCTTCACTGGCTTGTTCAAATACAAGCATCACGGGCTTGTTTATCTCCTGTATTATTTCTCCTGAATTATCCTTGATTATCTCCTTGATTATTTCCTTTTCACCTGTTCGTCATTTTCCTGTTTATGCTATTATCCTCTTTTATGCTTTTCTCCTTTCGTGCTCTTTCTCCTTTCGTGCTCTTTCTCCTTTTCACCTACCTGCAAAATTAATCTCAAACGCCCAAGATTCATCAGAATTTGCATCAAAACAGTATGAAATAAAGTCCTCTAAAATTATCCTAAATCTCCTAAAAGAACATGAGCCAAAATTCACCTGAAAATGTCTCCTAAATCCCTTTCTAAGAATACCAAATTAAATTCTCTAAAATGAAGTCATGCACAATGCTAATTAAAACCTCAAAGAAATTAATACTAAATTTCTACTCATTAGCATAAGAAAAAAATGTGACAAAAGCATTATTTAAAGTCTAAACTAAATCTATATTAAAGCCTAGACTAAAATCTATTTATAACATGCTACAATTAATAACTATGGTAATATTACATTAAAATGTCATAAGGCAAAATTAATCCTAAAATTAATATGCTAACCAACACTAACTAATTAACCAAAAATTCATTAACCCTAAGAATCAACTATAATGGTTGACTAACCACAAAAATTACAATATGGTAAAAATATTCTAACTAGAAAATTATGCTAATCCTAACAAATTTTACAATTAAATTTGTAAAAAGAATTAACAAAAATTATAAGAGGGGAGAGGGGATTAGTACAGGGATTACAATTAGCAAAAAAAAATCTCAGGCCCAGCCCATACTGAAAAACACATACACATGCAGAGGGGGGGGGGGTGAGAAGCAGGAAACAGAGTGTAGATAGTAAAGGCCAAAGCCCAGCCCACCAAAAATAATGCACACGCGCAGGGGGAGGTGAGGAAGAAAATATGGAGGCGTTAGTACAGAAAATTCCAATGGGCCTGAACCCAAACCCAATCCAGTTCAACTAACCCTTAAAACAAAAAAAAAACTAATTCTAACTGAACACTGTTCATTGTCTTGCGCCGTTCCTCGTTCTCTCTGGACTCTCTCTCCCTCATTCTGTTCTTCCTTGATCCATTCTCAGGCAACCTTCTCCTCCCTTCAGATTCTCTATCTTGAATCAAACAAACTTACTTACTCATCCTCCGCTTTGAAGAAGAAACCAAACACACGGAAGAGCAATTCGTCTGGGAAAATCTTGGATCACTAACTTCAAGATCATGGAGATCTTGAAGGTCTTGCATGCGATGAAGACCAATGTTGTAGACGACTGGAGTCCAGATGACGATCATCTCACAGATATGGTGGAGTCTTCTAAAAAAATGACGAACGACGAAGACAAAGAAATAGGGAACCTGCTTGAAGCCCTTTCTGAGAGATCTGGAGACTTCTGTGGAGTTGTTGAAGCTTCGTGGAACAACGAACATGATGAAGGTTCTCTAAAGACGATTTGAAGATCTTCGCTGTTCTGGAAATTTCTTGAACCATGAAGAAATGATGAAGGTTGTTAGACTTGCGATGAAATCGTTCATCACGCTTCTGGAAATGTCTTGGCGGTGTTGAAGCTTGGTGAAGAGCCTTGTGGGAAGATCCTGAGGGAGGTTTGTTGAATCGCTCCGCGGAAGATCTGGAAACGAACGATGAAGATCTTGAAGGTTGTTCTTGGATGATGAAGAACAGCTGATGAACATTGATCAACTTCTGGGAAAACGACGAGCGCCCAATGAAGGACTTGGCGCGTTCTTCGTGGATCTGACGAACCTGGATCTTGGCTGGGGACTGACTTCTGATGAATGTTTGATCGGAGTTGTGGACGTATTTGGATCGGAAACGGTGATTATGAGGGGAGAAAGATGAAGGTTTGAGGAAAATTCTGGGAGAAAAATGATCTCCGGCGAAGTGTACGGCGACCGGAGGTAGTTGGGGGTCAGTTAGGGTTGCCGGAAGGAATCAGGTGCGGTGGTTGCATGGCCGCCGTCCATGCAACCGGTGAAGGTCGTGGTGAGGACACTTGGCAGGAGTTGGTGGAGGCTGTGTGCATGAAACCCACGTGTCCTGGAGGAATGAGTGGGGAGAGAGATAGTGGGGCTAGGTGTCAGGCGCGTAATAATTATGGGTGGTTGATCTCTGCAGTTAACACGTGGCCTTGACCTTTATATGGAATTTTGACCAAGTTTTCTGACTGGACTCTGCATTGAATTAATGGGCCTTGTGGATTAAGTTGGATACCAGCCCAAAAACACGCTGATGGAATTAACTAATGATGATGAATGGTAATTAAAACCTAATTAATCTAATGCTGTCTAAAACTAATAAGACTATTACAAATTTAAATCTATAAACAATTACTCTAAAAAAAAGAATATCCTATTTAATTCTTAAAATTCTATAAAACGAAAATTATTAAAAGAAAAGTCTACTAAATGAAAAATCTAAAATCTATTAAGAAAATCCACTAATATTTGTTTATTAAAACTATTAATATCTCTATATTAAAAAAGGAAAATCTATACTATTAAAAGAAAAGTATTTTCTATTAAACTATATTAAGAAAATCTATTAAAAATAGAAACTATCTAATTCTATTTAAAATGCTATACTAATTTTCATAAAAGGAAATCTATTGATCTAAAAGAAGATTTATAAAAGGAGACTATGTTTTTATTAAACTCTAATTTTCTGACAAGAAATGTTATTATTTTCTATTTAAATCTAAAAATCTATTTAAAATCTAATAAAATCATAAAATGCAATAAAATGCAAATGATCAGTCGAAAATGAGACCGAGACCGAAGCGGAGACAGAGATAAAATCCGGGGATCCGAATACCCTCAAAATCAACAGTGCGAGCTGAAAACACCCGGGAAGCGCACGACTCCCAAAAATAACCTCTGATTACCTGTGCAGGTCTGGAACCTCTGAAATGCGAAGCTAGGGCTATAATCCCGATGAACTCAACTATACTGAAAAATGTACTGTATGCGTATGCCAATGCTAATACGAATGCGCGTCGAAACGATAGACCAAAGGTAGGACCCGGTTGGTCAAATTTTGGGTTGCAACAGGTAGGAGGTGCAGAACTCCTTTATGTTGGTATGAGTCAGGGGAAAATGTGGTGCTGGGACCAGAGTTGGTACAGCAGACTACTGAGACAGTGCAGATGATCCGCGAGAGGATGAAAGCATCTCAGGATCGGTAGAAGAGTTATTATGATAACCGCGGGAAAGAGTTGGAATTCTGTGAGGGTGACCATGTATTTTTGAGGGTTAACCCAGTGACAGGTGTTAGACGTGCATTGAGGTCCAAGAAGTTGGATCCGATGTTTATCGGGTCGTATCAGATTTTGCAGAGGATTGGTGTTGTGGCTTATAGGGTGGCGTGGCCGCCGGAGCTTTCGAACTTGCATGACGTGTTCCATGTGTCGCAACTTTGGAAGTATGTACCCGACCCGTCTCATGTGATTCAGAGGGATGAAGTCCAAGTTAGAGAGAATCTAACTGTGGAGACGTTACCATTGAGGATCGAGGATCGCAAGATGAAGCGACTCAGAGGGAAGGAGATACCTTTGGTGAGAGTGGCTTGGGGAGGTGCTGCAGGAGGCAGTGTGACCTGGGAATTGGAGAGCAGGATGCGGGAAGCGTATCCAGAGCTGTTTCCATCAGGTATTTTCGGGGACGAAAATAATTAAAGTGGGGGAAAGTTGTAACGCCCATTTTAATTATTTTTAGTTCCGGTGTTATTTTTATTCGTCAACGTGTTTGGTGTGGGAATTGAAGAAGAAATAGAGGCATAATATTAATATTTGATAATTGATAATGATAATAATTAATAATTAATATTAATGTCGATATTAGTATTATTATTATTATTAGTATTAATATTATGAGATTATTAATATTATTTGGAAATATAAGAAAATGAGGAATTATTGGGACTAAGGGCAAACTTGGCATTTGGTGAAAATAGAATTGGAGAAAGAGAACACACTTGGAAGAACACGGGAGAAGGAGGAGAACGAACAAAGGGGAGGAACACGGTTCAGCAAGCTTGAGCAAGAGGAGGACGACCAAGCTGGTGAAATTGAGGAAGTTCATCATCTAGCTGTATTTCGAGGTAAGGGGGGATGATCGGTTAAATTTCGGTATGCATGAATAATCGATATAGGGGGATTTCCCTAACCCCATGTTTGATGATGAATTGCATGATAAATTGTGTTGTTGATTCTGTTTTAATTGGTGTCTGAATGTCGAAAACTCTTGCATGTGATGTTGGTGATCGTTAGGGGGAAATGAGGGTTTCGGAGTAGAATGTAGTTTTAAGTCAGAAGTGGATTAATCGGTAGAATTCGATGTTTTATCGGATAGATGTTATAGTCGGATAGTGGAACGATTTTCTGGTATGATGGGGTTTGGCTTGGAATAGAATCGGCTGAGCTCGGAGTGCGTTACCGACTCTGAGCTGAGAGTTGTTTTCTGCAGAATTTGCGAGCATTCGCTGGGCGAATGGGGGCGAGCCTTCGTCAGGCGAACTTGGCAGCGAACGTTGCCAGTAGCCTCTGTTTGGCTTCGCTAGGAGTTTCGCCGGTGAGTCCCAGCGAGTGTTCACTGCGGGGCTTCTCCAGGCGAATGGCAGCGAACATGACAACATTTTGGGATTTTTATGCAGTGTTGTTCCGTTCTCGTGTGGTCGGACCCTTGTTGGTCGTTAGCAAGTATGTGGTTATATGTGGATGCGTACGTGAGATGTATGCACGGTGTGCGAAATATGCGGATCAGTAGGATTGTTACGCATTGAGTATGTTGTAATGATGTGTTGTGGTGAGTGGGTCCGTAGGACCGATACGCTTTATATGTGTTGTGATTATATATTATGGTGTGATGAGCATATCAGTAGGATCGATGCACTTTGTGTGCTTGTGTGTATATGCATTATATGATGCGATGGATCAGTAGGATTGTGTGCACTGTGTGTGCTGAGTGATTATGCATAGTGTCTTGCATAGCATGTGTACGTGGTGAATCGTTGCTCGGTGGAGCGTATGCGGTTCATTCACGTGCTCCAAGTGGGGAACGTGGACGCGATGTATGGGTTACTCGCGTGCTCCAAGTGGGGAGCGTGGACGCTGTGTATGACTACTCGTATACTCCAGTGGGGAGCGTGGACGGGAATTTGGGTCGTTGCTCGGAAGGAGTGTATGCGACCACCCGTGTCCCAAGAGGGGGACGTTGATATTTGATTATATGAGCTAAAGAGGAGCGTGGTAGGGATAGATTGTTGCTCAGAAGGAGTGTATGCGATCTATCCTGAGTTGAGTCGGTACCGCATTTTGTTAAGTCTAGTGCATGTGTTGCATTGTTGTTTGTGTGTGTTGTGGTGATTGATGATGGGACAGTAGGTCCGGATGTGAGAAATATGAAATAAATGATTTATTGATTTCTGCCTTTTATTTCATGTATGTTTACACCGTTATTATTTGATCGAGATTCTCACCCCTTTGTTGTTGTTGTGGTCTGTGCTTCTTCGGAAGTACAGACAATCCAAGTGTTTAGCTAGCTTGGATTGTGGCGTCGTTGTAGGACATGCTCTGATACATAACACCAGGGCTTTTGGGAGTTTGTTGTCATTTGTTGTTTATGTGTGCCCCTGTGGCGTATCTGTTCTTTTGTGGGATGTGTGATGATGCTTGATGGATATATATATATTTTAGGCAGATGGCCGATTTTTGTATATATGATGATGTATACATACATGTTATGTGGTTTATGACATACTATTCTTATTTACCGCTGCAATATATTTGAAAATCATTTTGAAAAATGATATGTGGAATTCTGTGGAATATTGTGACATCCCGTAGGTGGGGGAAACTCTGATATGTGCTTATTTTAATCGTTTTATTTTATTTTGGGAAACGGGGTGTTACACAAACTGGTAGTTTAGCTCTGAATAACACTGCTTATAGTGGATTTCCTCCCTGGCTTGATAGCCCCCAGAGTAGGTGTGATTTACATCGAACTGGATAAACAATTTCTTGTGTTCCTTACTGCTTTCGTTATTTGTTTACTGCTAAGTTTAATAATCTGTTCAGAAGCGGATGTCGTAACATCCGATATAACATCAACTGTCTGTTACTAGAATTTCAATAACATATATCAAATCATGAATCACAACAATTAGAGATATAACTTACACAAATTTCATTAAGAACACATGAACACATTAATAATGGTGAAATCAAAATAAAAACCTATAAATGGGTGATGATTCAATTTTGCTCTTACTCTATTTTGCTCTTACTCTTCTTACTATTTTGCTCTATTCCCTATTTTGCTCTTACTCTTCTTACTAACTCCAATTTCCTCTATTTTAATCTATAACAATATATAAAGGCAATAGTTGATTTTGGTGTAACTTTTTATTTTCCAATTTTGTCCAATAATTCACACTATTATTCCATTAACACCCTTTACAAAAATCAACTACATAGACGGTTAAAAAACTTCTACCATCTCACATTTTAATTTTTTTATATTTTTTTTATATTAAAATTACTTTAAAAACTATTTTATGGTTATATCCTCATCTTTAGTAACAAATAATTTATTAATTAAATTAATTAAATAAGAAATGATAATAAAAAAGTAATAACTTTTAAAAATAATTAACTGCTTTATAACCCACTAATCCCAAGAATCATGTAACAACTTCCGTACTTAATTAAATTAATTAAATAAGAAATGATAATAAAAAAATAATAGTAACTTCTAAAAATGATTAATTGCTTTATCACCCACTAATCCCATTATTGAATGAAATAGAAGCATATAACAACTTTCGTACTCAACTAATATTACTATATTTAATTATATATTTAATTGTTTTATAATGTATTTTATTTATGACTAAATTTATCCAAAGCTTTTTCTTAATAAAACTGAATGATAATCTATAACAATATATAAACGGTTAAAAATATTACAATTTATTTAATTAAAAAATAAAATACTAATAAAAGTTACACTTTTTAATAATGCATAACTACTGAAGTTGGTTTTTACAACTTTTCACAACCCTCTCAAAATCTAACTTCCATTCTAATAATATCTTTTACTTCATCACCAGTTGCATATGCGTGTCTTTATAACCTCTCCTTCTTCTTTTTTGTAAAAATAACTCTCTCTCTCTAATGATGAAATTAATGTTGACGAATTGCATACAAAACTCTCTTAACTGAAAAAGGAAGGGCTGCACACAAAACGAACACCCTCCCAAAATCATCTATCTTTATGATAACCTTTGTCAACATAACTATAAATGCTTGGATTATTGTTTCCCCGTGATAAAATTGTGGAGCACTTTGAATGCATGAAGTGTATCTTTGTTTATTTAGAATTGTTCTTTTTGTCTAAAGGTTCATTTGTGTTTGTATCATTAAGTATTTTTTCATAGTATCTTCTTCTCATATCCTTGCAAAAGAAACTCATTTCAATTGTTGATTTTATAAAAAAATAGGGTGATTGCATTCTTCTTTCCATCTCATTATTCAAAAGTTGTATTTTAGAAATTAATGATAGTTTTTAGTTAAAAGTAATATAGAACAGAAAAATTGTAAAGGTTGGTTTAAGTAAAAATATCAAAGTTGGGTTTTCTAAAATGAAAATAGAACTATAATAATTGTTATAGTTTTTTTAATAAAAATAATGTAGTATTTTATTAATAAGCTCTAGCCATAGTCTTAAAAATTAATAGCAATATTTTAGTTTGTAGATCACTTGCGTCCAAATGAGAGAAAAAAATAGTACTTTGCATTTAAAAAATCAAAAGATAGTTGAATGATACATTGATAAGAAACATATTTGGTGAGTTTTTTTCCACCATGCGCATTCATTTCAATATGTCTCGGTATCTTAATTCAAATTATGTACTACAATTTTTCATTTGTCATTAAACACACATATAATAAACTCAACTTCAAAAAAATTTGTAGGTCGTGGTGTAACATTCAATGTTATGCATTCAATATATAAGAGTCATGTTTGTTCTCTCTCATAATCTCTTTTCATCTTCCTCAATCATTCACTTATTAAACTCTCTCTCGATTGTTTGATGACAGAAAAATTTGAAGAAAAAAAACTTGAAGATTTGAAAATCAGGTACTTTATTCTCTTCCTATGAATATGAATTAATTTTTTCTTCTAACCATTGATTCCCACGTACACATGAGTTGTTATCTATTTATTCTTTACTTTCTCTCTACTCAACTTTTATTTATTTTTCATATAAAAAATCAAAGACAAATAACAACATTTACGTTTCAGTTTTTTTACAGGTTGCTTTAATTTGAAGACATAGAAGTGTAATGTGGATATTAAAATTGAAAGGTATAGTTTGATTTACGTTTTTCCGCATGTATTGTTAGGGAGAGAGAGTTATTAAAATTGAAAAGCGGAAAAAGCAAATAGAGGACAAATTATTTCAGCATGTATTGTTAGGTCTCGATTATGGGCCACCACAAAGGTCCTACATTTGCGCCAAAACATGCGATCAATTCATGACCAGGACTTTGCGCAGTTCCTAATGAGGATTGGAGATGGTAATGAACCTACTAAAGAGGATGACATGGTCAGAATGCCTGCTGAAATTGTAATACCTTGGGAAGGAGAAATCTCCATACAAAAGCTTATACAACATACATTCTCCCAATTAGAAAACCATGGATGGGATGCTTCATATATGGTGGAGAGAGCGATACTTACTCCAAAAAATTGTGATGTGCATGTGTTGAATGACATGATTATTGATAAATTCCCTGGAGAAGAACATATTTTGTTATCTTTTGATGAGGTTGAGGGTGATACTCATAATCTATATCAACAGGAATACTTGCACACGATTGCTCCTGGTGCTTTACCGCCACATATTTTAAAGATAAAAATAGGGGTTCCACTGATGTTGTTGCGAAACATAGACCCTAAATTTGGGTTGTGTAATGGGACAAGGTTGTTATGTCGTGGTTTTTTTTATGAATTTGCTTGATGTTGAAATACTTACAGGCCACAATGCTGGAAAAAGAGCTTTCTTGCCAAGAATTAAGCTCAAAACCACTGAAGGTGCGGGACTTCCTTTTGTGCTTATTAGAAAACAGTTTTCTGTCAAACTAAGCTTTGCACTCACTATAAATAAATCCCAAGGACAAACAATTCCAAATGTCGGAATTTATCTTCCACGACATGTTTTCAGTCACGGACAATTGTATGTTGCTTTATCAAGAGGTGTTTCGCGGGCTGCAACAAGAGTGCTAATTAAAGACGGAAGAGTAAGTGGGGAAGAAGGGGAGTTTACAAAAAATATAGTTTTTAAAGAAATTTTGTTGTCACAAACTCAGGTATTTATCTATTATGTTTAATTAATCAACTATACTTTTGCAATCTCACATTAGGCATGTACTTACTAGATTATACTATACCATTGACTACTAAAATTTACTTCATTTGTTTTGCAGTGAAACGAGAGATATTTCTGGATTTGATTCCATGGTTGACCTTCCTATTAAGCAATAATGTAACTTAATATCCGTGTTAATGTTTATGTTTAGTTGCTTAATAAATTGTGAGAAAGATTTTTGTTCTTCTTCTATCTAAATCTTCTTATGCTTTTGACTAATCTATAGCAATATATAAATACAAAACTTAATTTTTGTGTAATCTAATTTCTTTTTCCATAATACGGTAATTCCAACCACCAAATTATTTCACTCACATTATTTATTTGTTTGAAAAAACTGATTAAATAAAGTCATGTCACAACTTAATATGTATCTGAATAAAAATAAAATGTTTCATCATATAAATAGTTTATATTAAAATCGATATAAATAGTTTATAGTAAAATCAAATTTATAAAAAAAATAGGTTGTTAATATTTTTACGCGTTAGCACAATAATAAAAAGCGGACAAACGGGCACGGAGTGCCCGTTTGGACGCTAGTTTCTAATAATTCAATTACCCATCAAATTCTATTGTTTCCCTTATTTTTCTACAACCACCTTATTTTTTAATTATTCCACTCAACTTAAAATAAATCTAACTAATTTCTACCATTCTCTTAACTCTCTCCGATACCCTTCAAAACACATATTCTCCAATTATTCCAATAAAACATATAAGCTAATGTAAATAATTTAAATAAAATGCAACTGAATTAAATTAAATTAATTAATTAAATTTGGGGGTGTTATAGGACCTCCATGGAAGCCCCCATCATTTTACACATACAACTTTGTATCAGCCTGAGCCGTCACCTCAGTCTCAACCTGAGCCTTCACCTCAGTCTCGGCCTTAACAACCACCTATATGCTAGCATGAGTCTCTACACCCGTGTTAGTATGAGTCTCAACCTGTGTCTTTATATTCTCTTGAGTTGTTGTCTTTACATCATTAACAATAACAACATTGGGCTTTGCATCAAAATCTCTACCCAGTCCAACTCTACCTCTCCTACGTTGGAGAGTACGGGGATCACATGATTTCTCATCCAACCTCCTCCTGTGAAAATATGTGGGTACTACTATATTTCCCTGAATATGTGAATCTTCGATTTCATCTACCCTTGCACGAGAGCTCTCTGCAACTGCTCTCTCAACTCTGTCGGTCAGTATATAAACAACCATGTCGTCTTTTCCTCTAGTCCTCACTACAAATGTTGTGAATCAGATACCTTAAACAAAGTATAAACGGTTTCTTTGTGATCAAGAAACACACAAGGGTTAGGGTTAGGGTAAACAAAGAAGAAAACAACAAGGATTGGTTATTAAACTGCTATTCTTTCCTTTCTCTTAGAACAAGATTACAAGTATACAAGAATAACAAAATAACCTTTCTCTCTTGAAATTAGGATTTTATCTTCCTATTTTTCCTTATATCAAGATTGAGAAACTAGTATCCTATTTATAAGAAAAATAGCACACTAACCTAATGGGCTTTTTAACAATTACCCATTACAAGCTAAATTAGGGTACAAACTAACTTAAACAATTGGACTTACAAGTAAGGCCCAATTCAACATGCTAACAACCCTATCAATATTAACTAATGCATGTTAGAGCAAACTTCGACTACAACACGCATTACTCACGAACAGACTTCGACCATACTAGAGTTCGATCCAACATCTCACAAATCTCCACCTTGGATCTAACTCTATAACATCAAGAAACTAGCTTTCTTCATGCAGCTTTATTAACTGTATACAGTGGAAAAACTTGCAACTGGGCAACGTCTTGGTGATCATATCAACAGCATTATAATCTGTCGAAACCTTCAGCACTTGGACCTCTCCACGCTCGATTACCCCTCTGATGAAATGCAGCCTCACATCAATGTGCTTGGTTCGCTCATGATAGGGTGAATTCTTCGACAGGTGTATTGCACTTTGACTATCACATTTAACAGTGACAACTCGACCTTGAAGTTTTAGCTTCTTTGCAAAACCTTCAAGCCACAATGCTTCCTTCACAGCTTCAGTTAAGGTAATATACTCTGCTTCAGTGGTTGATAAGGCAACGACTTTCTGAAGTGTTGCTTTCCAACTGATTGATGTCCCAAACATAGTGAACACATATCCAGAGATAGATTTTCTGGAATCCACACAACCTGCGTAATCAGAGTCGACATATCCTTCGATTATTTCTTTACTATCTTCACCCAAGGCTCCACCATAAATTAGGACTCTATTCAGAGACCCATTTATGTACCTTAAAATCCACTTCAATGCTTGCTAGTGAGCCTTTCCAAGATTCGCCATGTACCTGCTTACAAGACTTACTGCATATGTTATGTCGGGTCTAGTACAAACCATAACATACATCAAAGAACCTACTATGTTAGCATATGGAATGCTATTCATATAAGTTCTTTCAACATCAGTGCTGGGACACTGATCTATACTCAGCTTGAATTGAGGGTTTGTCATAGTCACAACAGGCTTTGAACTCGACATACCAAACTTTTCGAGAACCTTTTGTAGGTATGCCTCTTGAGATAAGCATAATTTCGACTGCTTCTATCTCTCCGGATATCAATCCCAAGAATCCTGGACGCAGCTACCAGATCCTTCATGTCGAACTCTTTATTGAGTTCAACCTTCACCCTCATTACCTCTTCGACGTTGTTGCTTGCTATTAGAATATCATCCACATAGAGCAACAAAATAACAAATGAATTACCCGGTCGAAATCTGAAGTAAACACAGTGGTCGAACTGACTTCTGATGAAACTTATATGTGCCATGAACTTGTCGAATCTCCTATTCCACTGTCGAGGAGATTGTTTCAGTCCATATAAAGATCTATTCAGTTTGCACACATAATCTTCCTTCCCTCTTTCGACATACCCTTCAGGTTGCCTCATCGGGATTGTTTCATCTAGATCACCATACAAGAACGCAGTCTTTACATCCATCTGTTCCAGTTCAAGGTCGAACTGGGCCACCATGGCAAGCAACATTCGAATGGATCTGTGCTTCACAACAGGAGAAAACACATCATTGAAGTCGATACCTTCTTTCTGAGTGAACCCCCTAGCAACCAATCTTGCCTTGTATCTCTTCGACGTCACTCCTTCGATTCCTTCCTTAACTTTGAAAATCCATTTACAGCTGACTAACCTGGCTCCAACAGGTTTCTTGATCATTTCCCATGTGTTGTTATCATGAAGAGATTTCATCTCATCATCCATGGCCTTCAGCCATTCATTTTTCTTTTGATTCCTCATAACTTCCTTATAATCTCTAGGTTCTTCGTCTAGAACCTCACTTGCAGAGATTAAGGCATAAGCTATAAGATCTGCATACCCAAGTCTCTGAGGTGGCTTGATGACTCTCCTCGACCTGTCTCTAGCTAGCAGGTAGTCATTATCAGTCTCCTCATCTTCGAAAACATCTTCTGCGTCTTCTTCGACTTCATATGGGGTAGGCCATTCAGCATCAACATGCTCCACCTCAACAGGAATCTCTCCCTGTTCCAGCTCTTCGTCAGCATTATCAGTTTTCTTGAAAGCCATTTCTGCTTCATTGAAAACTACATCTCGACTGGTGATGCACCTCCTGTGACCTGGCTCTAGGCACCATAGCCTGTAAGCTTTTACTCCTTCAGGGTATCCCATGAACATGCATTTCAGAGCTCTAGGTTTGACCTTGTCTTGCCTAATATGAGCATAGGCCACACAGTCAAATACTCTCAGTCTGTCGAGACTAGGTGGATGTTCCGACCAAACTTCTTCAGGTGTCTTCATTCTCAAGGCAGTCGAGGGACATCTATTTATCAGGTAAGTTGCTGTCGAAACAGCTTCCGCCCAAAACACCTTCTTCAATCCAGCACTAACCAACATGCATCTAACCCTTTCAAGGATTGTTTGATTGAATCTCTCAGCTAAGCCATTTTGTTGAGGAGTACCTGCTATAGTCTTATGCCTTGCAATCCTAGACTCAACACAGTACTTGTTGAACGCTTCATTACAGAATTCAAGACCATTGTCGGTTCTTAACCTCTTAACCTTTCTGCCAGTTTGAGTTTCGACCAGAATCTTCCAACTTTTGAAATTCTCAAAAGTTTCATCCTTCATCTTCTGAATGAATACCCATAGCTTTCTGGAATAGTCATCAACGATGGATAGAAAATACCTTGCACCTGAGTGTGAAGGATTCCTTGCAGGCCCCCAAAGATCAGCATGAATGTAATCCAGTGATCCATGTGTTCTTTGCTTGCCTTTGTTAAACTTCGCCCTACAGGATTTACCAAATACACAAGATTCACAAAAATCCAATTTTTCGACTTTATCACCTCCTAGCAGGTTCTGCTTCCCCAATTCGACCAGACCTCTTTCGCTGACATGGCCCAATCTCATGTGCCATAATTCTGTCTTCGACATAGATTTCGTGGATGCAACATTTGTCGAACCACTTACAACCTCAACTTCAAGGGTATACAAGCCTTGTTTCTTCACGCCTCTTAAGACTTCCTTCGACCCCTTCATGACCCTTAGGATACTTTTCTCTCCTTGAAAAACGTATTCTTTTCTGTCGAATTCACCAAGAGAAATCAGATTTCTCTTCAAGTCAGGTACGTACCTGACTTCAGTCAATAACCTTATTGACTCATCATGGAGCTTGAATCTCACAGATCCAATACCTGCAATTTTGCAAGATTTGTTGTTTCCCAGCAGCACAGATCCACCATCTTGATCATATAGCTCCTCGAACAATTCTCTGTTTGGGGTCATGTGCCAAGTGCAACCTGAATCCATAATCCACTCTTTTCTCGAGTCGCCACTTGAAACCACAAGAACATCAGATGAGTCGAAGTCATCTTGAACAATGGCTGCATTGCCATTACCTCCATGATCTTTCAGGCGTTCAGGGCACACCTTTCTTATGTGACCCTCCTTCTTACAGTGATAACATCGAATACTAGATGTTTCGCCACCATAAGACTTCTGTTGACTTTTACCTTTCTTCTTGTCGAACTTACCATGCTTTCGCAAGAATTTTCCCTTAACGGCCAAACCTTCGCCCACCGTCGAAGGTTTATGCTCCTTTCGTTCGTTCAAGTCCTTAGAATATAAAGATGATTGAACTTCTTCAAAGGTCAGGGACTCCCTTCCATACAAGAGAGTTTCTTTGAAGTGAGCATGTGTTCTGGGCAAAGCACACAGCAACAACAGTGCTTGATCTTCATCATCGACCTTCACATTAATATTTTCAAGATCAAGAATCAGCTTGTTGAACATATCCAACTGCTCAGCCAACACTTTGTCTTCACTCATCTTGAATGAATATAAAGCTTGCTTCAGATAGAGTCGATTCACCAGAGATTTGGTCATGTACAAACTTTCAAGTTTCACCCATAATCCTGATGCTGTAGTCTGCTTTGATACCTGTCGAAGAACCTTATCACCAAGGCTCAACAATATTACGCTGTGGGCTTTCTCGATCATGCCCGTCCATGGCTGCCTCACCCTTCAACGTTTCCAAACAACCCTGCTGAACCAGTAAGGCTTTCATCTTCAAGCGCCACAGACCGAAGTCGTTCACTCTGGTGAACTTTTCAATCTCATACTTTGTTGAAGGCATCTTCTCCACGCTCACGACACCAATTTGTTGTGAATCGGATACCTTAAACAAAGTATAAACGGTTTCTTTGTGATCAAGAAACACACAAGGGTTAGGGTTAGGGTAAACAAAGAAGAAAACAACAAGGATTGGTTATTAAACTGCTATTCTTTCCTTTCTCTTAGAACAAGATTACAAGTATACAAGAATAACAAAATAACCTTTCTCTCTTGAAATTAGGATTTTATCTTCCTATTTTTCCTTATATCAAGATTGAGAAACTAGTATCCTATTTATAAGAAAAATAGCACACTAACCTAATGGGCTTTTTAACAATTACCCATTACAAGCTAATTTAGGGTACAAACTAACTTAAACAATTGGACTTACAAGTAAGGCCCAATTCAACATGCTAACAACCCTAGCAATATTAACTAATGCATGTTAGAGCAAACTTCGACTACAACACGCATTACTCACGAACAGACTTCGACCATACTAGAGTTCGATCCAACATCTCACAATAAAAAAACAAAGAAATATGAACTAACTGATTTATTAAAATCCAGAAAAGAATGACTTTGTCAGAGTTTTTGAAAAATTTGGTTACTAACAACCTATTTACCAATTTTTTAAAAAAGACGGTGCTTATGTATGCATTCTATTTGACTTTTCAAAAATACCGATAAAAATACATGGTGATTTACCGAAAATTTTAAAATCTCCAGTATAAATTTAAGTAATTTATGAAAATTTATCAAATATTTCAAAAATGCCAATAAAAATGCACTGATTTTCAAAAAATGCAATATAAATATGAAAACGTCGATAAAATTGCAAAGTTTTAACAAAGAAATTTAATTTGTAAAAATACGATAATTTAAAAAATTACTATAATTTGTGAAAGATTGTAAAAATAACTAATCTTATTGGATTTTCACATTTTATGACTAAAGATACTTATTATGAGAAAATGAGTGATGTACTAACACTTCAAAACTATTTTATAATGTCATAACGATCATGTATTCTGTTAAGTGAGATAAAAAATTTTAAATTAGATATATAATTTGCTTTTTTAATGCGCATGAATGAAAATAGAAACGATATTTTTTGTTTAAATAAATTTTTTAATAAAAGTTAATAATAAAAACTTACCTAAAAGTTAATAATAAAAAATTATTAAATAAATTATACAAAGTATTTTCATTTGAGAACACGGTCACACGGTCCGTCTATCTCCCTTAGACCCTTTTATTATAATCCAAAAGTGGTTTTGGAGAGTTGCAGGTTTATTTTTAAGGTGCCAAGAGAATATCTCCAAATTTATGAACCCATTCGGCCCGTTCTTTCTCCAGCGAGTTCGCTCTTTCATTTGAACCAGAACCGCTCTCACCGGAACTCAGGCACAGACACGGAGTACACCACCGCACACGCAGCCCCAAAAAAGGTTCATTCTAATCTCCTTTACTCTATAATTTTCGCCACACAAAAACTACATTTCATATTCTACTACTATAAACAATGATAACTGAACAATTCATATAAATGAATCCCTAACCCTAATTATACTTCAATTCAACAATTACGTAATTTTCCCCTAATTTTGTATGTGGTTGATGAAGAAATTGAGATGCTGGGAAGAGTGAGGAAGGTTTCAGGTCGTGGAGAACCAGTTGCAGCAAACTATGCATTTGGTCCTTCTGAAGATGATGTAATCATCAAACACCGGCTTCTTACCCGTACAACAACCACTCGAGGTGAACCTCCATTGAAGAAGCTTCAAAAGAAGTTCACCTCTTTTGTTTCCGAGGTAGATAAAGACGAAGATAACTACAACGACTGTGAAAAGCTTGCTAGAGCTTTTTTGCAGGAACTTACTACATTTGAGATTCCTCTTTTGAAGAGTAAAGCAATTGTGGAGGCTAATGTTAGGGAGAAGGATAATTTCAATGAGTTGAAAGATGAAATGAATCGCCAGATCTTGCAGGCGCAGGTTGATATTGAGGATCATAAGAAGCAATTGGAAGAGAGTAAAGTTGAGAGACGGCATAAGGAGGAGTGTGAGGCTATTAGGAAATTGATTGCTTTGCAGCCGCCGAGATCTGAGACACAGAAGGTTATAACTGAGTTGGAGAAAGAAATAGCTGCTTTAGATGCTGAGAATACTGCTGGTTCAAGATTGTTGGAGCTTCGCAAGAAGCAGTTTTCACTTTTGTTGCATGTGGTATGTGGTAGATATTTAGTTTTGCTTAATTGCTTATGATATTGCTTGTGTGATTGTTGTGTTATTTGCTTATTTGAAATTTGCAATGCAGGAATTTAATCAGCTGTTCATCACTGCTTTATTGTCAGCTCTGTGCCTATCTGTTATGCCTAATTGTTTAACTATTTCTCTTTCAAAATAATGCGCTAATGTAGATGCTTAACCCTGTTAAATTCATTATAGAGAATGGCAGTGTGCATGCTTAGTTAGGAATGCCACTTGAGAATAGAGAGCCAACCAACAACAACCAAGCCTTATTCCACTAAGTGGGTCAGTTATATGGATTAACTTTCACCATAATGTTCTATCTAAGACTATGCTTCTATTCCAAATTGTCAATGAAGCATCAATACACTAAAATCTAAGCCGTATCGTATCCGATACGCTGGGGACATGTCTCCGATACTCTATGGATATGGCTAGTTAATCTCATGTCTATTCATATTTCTAGAATATGAATCAATCTTCCTCATTCTTAATTTTTCTTTTTTCAACTTTAATTACCTCTTCACTTTCGTTTTTTCTATTACAAGAATCAAACTTTTCCTTTAATTACTTTTCTCTTAACTTTAGTAATTTTTTCTTTTTCTCATAATTTCTTGACCAATTATTATCAAATTTTGCGAACTCAATTGGATTTTGTTAGAGAATCATTTAACTAATGTTTAATTTTAATTTTTTTATATATATATTTTAAACGTATCGTATCCTAAACTTTTCAATGACTAACGTATCTCCGTATCGGATACGTATCGTATTTGATACCCGTATCGTGTCCGCGCTTCATTGCAAATTGTTAATCTCAATATCTTTCTTAATAACCTCTTATAGTTTTATAAGTCTGCAATAAGACTTGCAATGTTGTACGAGCCAAAATGTTGGGTGGTAAGAATCAACGCGAGAATAAAGTAAATATAAGTAGATATGAGGATGTTGCGTTTGATGTGTGCTAAGACTAGACATGATAAGATTAAAAATGAAAATATTAGAGTGTTAGGATAACACCTATGGTAGAAAAGATGGTGGAGAATATACTAAGGTGGCTTGAGTATATAGAGAGAAGACCCATAGATTCTGTGGTAAGGAAAGTAGATCAGATGGAGAGAAGTCAAACAACTTGAGAATAGAGAACATTGTAGCAAAATCACACACTATATTGAAGTAGAGAACATTATATTAGATATATCTTATTTTGGTTATGATTGAAATTGTAACAGTATGCAGATGAAACATCTAATGTATATGAAAAACTAAGAGCTCGTGTGGTTCTGGAAAATGTTTTCTTATTTCTTTTTTGTTCTCACCTAAAATATAACTCAGTATAATGAAAGCTTAATAGCCATCCAAGTTCAACTGAAATCAACCATAAAAGAAAACATCAAATACTCATAGTTAGAAACTGCGCGCATCTGTATTTTTTTTCTGTTTGACTCAATTTGCATAGGAAATGTCCGAGTCAAAGAAGCATGGATGAAGTGATAATTTAAAAACAATATATAACAGAATGCAGCCTTAACTATGAATGCCCTGTTTAATTAAGTTGAGAATGGCAGAATGCAGCCTTAGTTATGAATATCAGTTGAGAAGGGATTTTCGCACAGTTTGCAGGCTGAAAGATTTGAAATGCATTTTTGAAGAGGGTAGTTTTAACTTACAAAGCAGTATTTTGGTTTTTTGATTGTGATCAGCATTCGCCTTTTTGAATCATCTTAAATGTTTTTAGATTATTAAAACCGGTGATTGGGCTGAAAATTGTCAAACCAAGTAATCATTTGAATACATTCATAGGCCTGGAATACTGGAATAGAGAAGTTATGTCTCGTGACATATTAATTCATTGCTTGAAATGGTTAAGCAACTTACAAGGCTCTTGTCAAATTCTATAATATCCACCGACTGTAAAATGTGTCCTTCTTTAGTAATTTCTCTTTGATGTTTTTTTTACTCAGGACATGAGTGTGAATGATATTGATGTCTTAGCTTTGTTGGAAGAACAAATTGAAACTTCTCAATTTATTGAGTCACTTTTGTTTAAGGATTTTACAATAAGCTATATATTTTCTATGTATCTTTTTACTTGTTATGTCACATAAACTTGGTCTTCCAGTATTTTCTGTTTTTCATTGGCTATGCTGTGAACTAAGAATATAATGATGCCAAATTCTCAACAGGCAGCGTCCATTATTCTAATATTTTTGTCAATGTAAACATTGATGTCAATATTTAATTTACTTAATTTTCTTGCAGGTGGATGAGTTGCAGAATACAATAGAGGAAGACCAAAAGAGTCTAATGGAGGAGATGAGAATAGCAACCGAGGAGCTTAAGAATGGGATAGAGGACACAAGTCCGTCCGAAGCAATGGCAGTTGATCAGTAACTAAATTGCAAGTCTCACTGCTGTAGCATCTCTTACTTACATTTCGTTCTTGGTGTATTTCTACCGTGGTTAGGAACCACACACCATATATGTAAATGGAATGTCAATGTTATTGTGAACTTTGTAACATTTGCATTTTGATTGGAGTTTTCTATGAATTTTTGAGGTACAATATATTCAACATTTTTGTGACTTTTTTAAACCCCCGCCCCAAGTTAGCATTGCCACCTTCACTATACAGGCTCCACGATATATTCCATGTATCACAACTCTGAAAGTTTGTTCCCAATTCCTTTCACCGTGTCCTTTCGGATATGGTTGAAGTAGAAGCAAACATCTCCTATAAGCTGAATTGTGGAGTATGTAAGCAAAACTTTTTGGAATAAGGAGATATCCCTCGTGAAGATCCTTTGGGAGGAATCACGTTCGGGTGAGGCTATTTGGTTATTCGAGTCAGAAATGCAAGAATTGCCCCCTCAAATGTTCTAGTAAGTTTTAAATTTGTGGAGGAATTTTAAATTAAGGGGAGGATGTAATGCATTTGTAACACACTTTAATTATCATGCTAATGATATATTAGTGTGCGTAATTGATGAATTAGTGAACTAATGACTTTAATTAGACAAGAGTGGTAGAATTAGTAATTGGATTATGACTAAGGGCAAAGGTGTCCTTTTTTTAGTATCTTAAAAAGGGCAAATGAAGTAGTTTTCATTCATTTTTTTCATCCCTTTCTAAATCAGAATTGTATTGTAATGTTCTGTGTAATATATATCTAGAATAGACATCATCATAAGTGTTCATTGGTATAATTTACATACTTGATCATTTTACAAAACATAAAAGACGATCTATGGTATAAGATATGGAAAGTGTCAAAACAATAAAAATTAAGATTGGAGTACAATATTCATCATTGTACATGATACATAATACACAACGGAAAACATAATTTAAGCTTCTCTTAAAACATCCAAGCATAGCTCCACTTGTAAACTAAACATGCAAACAAAACCTGAAAAACAATAACAATAATGGGGTGAGATAATAATCTCAGTGAGTTCCCTTATCTTATGAGTTCACTCGACTCTATAAAATTCTAACCAATTTCATCTCAAGTCAAAAGGGAAAGGGATAAGACTCGAGTTCACACAGTTCACAATGTATGGAAACATGTCTCTTGGGTCCACCAACTCAAACAATCACTAATCAGAAACTATATCAAGGTATCCCATTTTCCCGTCCTCTCCTACGTCTAGGACTTTCAACATGGGTCACGGATCCTTGTAATGTACTTTGACATACGAAATTGATTCAGATTCAATGTGATTTTCACATGAATCGCCGCTTCCCGTGGGAATACCCCCATCTCAAGCATTTTACCCGTAGGCTCCATTCGTACTACACACGAGAATCAAACATGTCAAAGTAATAGTGCGTACATTCCAGAAGAGCGCTCTACATAAACCTCAACTCTTGGAACGACACATCTCAAGGGGTTGTTTCAGACTACGTGATAAAACATAACATAACATCGAATGAATTCAAATTCTAAGGGAAAACATCAAAGAATCTTAGTTTCCCATGGGAATACCCCCATCTCAAGTTGTAGGTTCCATTCGCTTATGCAATCATTAAGGATAACGTGATTGTATACGACAATCACAAGGCGTCACATCCGCCTTAACCATAAACAACACAAATCATACATGTTCCATACAAAGCTCTCCTCACAACTAGACAACTATTTGTCAATGATACACACCTAGACATCCTTGCACAAGCATTGCCATCTATGTTATAGATCATGACCTAATCACTTTACTAGTTCATTCCACTAATTAATATCAAGGGTTTCCTCACCATTCTTATAGTCTTTTAAGCATGTTATCACAAAATCAAGCATTCAATCATTATACATATGTAGCATAACAAATATAGGAGTATAACGTAACGTACCAAGCATAAATATCTCACGTAAGGCATAGAATCAACATTCCTCTACCAACGTTCTCGATTAATTTATGATCACATAAATAGTTAGATCTTTCAGAGCCAAGCCCCTTACCAATTTTCAACCATCCCTCATGGTATACAAAACGGGGAAAGACAGGATCTGTCATGGTCGCACAACAACCCCAAAGCGAGCCTGATGCCCTTTCGCTTTGCACAACGAACCCAAGGCTAGGATGATTCGCTTTTGCTTCACACAACAAGCCCAAGGAAAGGTGATGGAAGAGCTGAAAAGACACAATGGTCACACAACGAGCAATTAGCGAGCAGCTCGCTTTCTGTTCGCCGAAGCTCGCACAACGAGCATAGTAGAAAAGCTGGTCGCCTAGAGCTCGCACATCGACCCATACGAGACTCAGAATTCCAATAGTGTGAAAATGGATTCAACCATGGCCAAAACTCATACCCACATGTTTATGAAGCATACAATCACCAAAATAAACATAGTATAACATGATTTAAGCATGGAATTCATCAAAATAACATGTATCAACATCAAATTCACATTTAATCATGTTTTCACACAAAACCTAACCCACCCATGATTCTACAACTTTCTCTCAAAAGTTATACTATCTATTGGAATTCACCTTGCAATGGAGAAAAAAATGAGATGGATTGATGATGATGAATTCCTCTTCTTCCTCTTCCATGAGCTCTTCCTTCTTTCTCTCTTTCTCTTCTCTTTTCCTTACTAACTTTTTTCTTCTTTCTTTTTCTTTCGCGCACACACACACATACACACACGCACGTGCGCACACACACACACTCTCTCTCTCTCTCTCACACACACATGCACATACGCACACTCACACACACATACACACATGCGCGCGCGCACACACACACACACATATATATATATATATATAATACATATAATATTATATAATGATCAAATATCTCCATATGATATTTTGTCATTTAACACCAATTGACTAAATACTAGAGTTACCAAAATGTTCTCTCTTATACTTATTAATATTGGTTAGTCCCTTTTTATTAATAATTGATCTCTTCAGAATTCACTAGTTGCTCTATTGGTCTCAACTGATAACATTTAGAGCACTTAAGAGTTTCAATTATTCCAATTAACAATTGAGAATTTAAGGAAATATGGGGTATTACAAGAACCAACAGGAGAGTATTGGAGAGAGTAAAGAGGAAGAGGAAAATTGAAGAAGAAGAGGAAGGAAATTGAGTCAAAGTTTCATTCTCTTGGCTTGTATGTGAATAGGAGTGGGGATCTTTGAAGAAAGAAGTTGATAGCAAAGTATTACCTATAAATCTCTCCATTTTTCTTCACCAATTGAGAATCTCATCGACACTAGAGGTGGGTTCTAGTTAGGTCATGATTTGGGAATTTAGCCTCTAAGGATAATGCACGAGGGTTGAGATTTTGATTCTTGACAAATTCATGCTTGTGTGTTCTTATGTGCTTGATTAACATGATAATTATGTGTGTTACAATTCTTGATACATGATGATAAGATGATTTTATGAACCTTGATGTATATTGTTCATTTGCTGCATATACGTTTATGTTGATCAATAAGAGTTCTTTTGTTGTGACGTGTAGAAGCTATGTAGATCATGTATGAATTGCTAGGGTAAAGAAAAATGGGATTAATAAATTGTTGTGTGAACTCTCTATGGAATTGATTTCATTAGACTTGTTTTAACATGGATTATTGGTTGTGGTCTGGTTATGCTGAGGTTTGATGCAAGTACATTAGGGCCAACTGTATGAAAAACACACAAAACTGAAACGGTCATGTTGCTGGGCACAACATGGGTTGTGTTGGCTAGCATGACCAGGTTGTGTTGCACCCAGAATTTAGGGGGAAAGGGGGCGCCAACCAACACGGGCCATGTTGTTCCACTAACTTCGAACCTCCAAATGTCATTTAGGACCCTTAGTTTACCCCGTTTTGTATCCAACCCCTTAGTATACTTATAGGGATCAAATATGAGTACGTTGTGTGGAAAAATACTCGTTCAAAATTTATCGACTAATGAGGCACATAATGAGTACTTATGGAATGATGAATAATTAATGCAAAAAGGTTTCTCCTAGTCAACTTATTTAAGTAATAAGACAAAATAGTAAGGAAACCTTAAGTAATTTGATTAATCGAGCGTCACAATATGTAAGCACAAACACACACCCTCGTCATTGTGCGAAAGGAATGTTATAGTGCAGACGAAATTAAGATAGGCTAGTGATAGGTTTCCTAGACTAATTTCAATGAGTAGTTACCGTGTACGGGGAAGTTGAATAGTTCCTGAGACCTAATTTCAAGCTATAGATAGTTATGACCAGGGAAAGACGGATTACGGTTAGTAAACTTCTATGACCCGAATCCCAACTCGTGTGATAAGTTATTGGTTGTGGAAAGATATTCTGTTGTGATGAATTTTAGTATGGGGCCGATAAGCAAAAATCACGCATGAGTGGACTCAATGTTTAGTCTAGAACTCACTGAGATTTAGTAATCTCACCCCCCTATGTTGCATATTTCTCAAGTAATTAGAGGCACGAGAAGGAAAAAGGCAAGATTACCTGAGTCAGTGCTACAAATATTTCTGTTGGTGGAGGATATGGGGATCAAAATGATCTAGATGTTGGGTGAATAGACCCTTCCCCTAAAACCGTTTTCAAAAGCATTTCCTTTAACAAAATAAGAATTTTTCAAACAATTGCACATATTATAAGCTTTGAGTCCAATTGTTGATATCATGAAAAAAGATTACATACGAAAGCAAAAGAAAGTGGCAGTTTTATAAAGCATATGATTAAATGGATATTTCAGTTAACTCAAATTATCAGTAATCAAAACAAATGAGAAATATAAATTTGCTTAAACAAGAAATTCAACAATTATCATAATTCAATTCTCACACAAAGCTCAAATTGAATTTGATTAATTGGATTATCAATCTAACAATAAGAGTTCATACAACAATAATCTCAAGAGAGAATAATCAAATGACTAGATCTATCACATATACCTAAACTTTCATCAAGAAATCACTATAAGCATATAAACCCTAAAAACATATTATTCTACAAAAAAGATACAAACCTAAGCATGCAAAACTATGTATAAAATTAAAGAGAAAAAAAATAAGAAGAAAAGTACACCTGATATAGAATGGTTCAACTTACAAGAGATGAATCCTATCTTCAATGGTTTTCCATTGGAAATTTGTTAGTCTTCCAAAAATAATAAAATGACAATTGTTTATAGAAATTATACAACCACTTGATACAATATACTCTTGAAAATAACTAGTATTCTTATCTTGATCCTCTCTTATTGCATACATAATATGGTTCACCGATCTTGCAAGATCCATCTAATCTTGACATAAATCTTCCAGAATCACCAACTTGCTCAAAGTATTCATATGTGGTAATCCCTTTGATCCCACCGATTTCTTGAGCGATGACCTATATGAAGAACACACAAACTCCGACTTCGTCTGAAGGTTTCCACACAACTCTACCAAAGTAATCCTGAAAAAAATACTTCTTCTTTTTCCTACTGGATTTTAAAACTCCAATAACACCACCCAATTTGAATCTTGACCCGCAACTCAAGAACTTCACAAACATTAAAATGAATGAACCTCCTCTACAATAGATCTCATATTCCCTAGAATTGAGAAGCTATAATGATGTTAATCTCGTTAGAGGTTGAGGATGAGTTCAGATGCTAAAGATAGATGTGAAAAGGTTTTATTTGAAAGTGTGTTTCCAAGTTTATAGAAATACTTTAAATGATATGATTATTATCACAATAACCATTCGCATTATTATGGTGAGAAAATGAAAAATGAAAAAATGAAAAAAATTCATGGAGAGAGAGTGTGTGGGTATGTGTGTGTGAGTGAGAGAGGGAGAGAGAGAAAGGAAATTGATTTATATAGGTGATTGAGATTATTCACAAAATGAGTGAAAAATATGTTTGATTTAAGTAAAGAACATTTGTTGATTTGAGTTAAGTGAACAAGTAGAGTGTAATAAGATCAACAAAAAAGAAGTGACCAATTTTCCTGTGATTTGAGTCAAGTTAAAACTGTGATTCGAGTTATGAAGGATCATGATTTGAATCAAGTTGGAAC
This sequence comes from Lathyrus sativus, assembly GCA_963859935.3. Lineage (NCBI taxonomy): Eukaryota > Viridiplantae > Streptophyta > Magnoliopsida > Fabales > Fabaceae > Lathyrus > Lathyrus sativus. The sequence goes on from OZ012735.1 coordinate 39,088,105, forward strand.
TGTGATTCGAGTAAAATTGGACAGGGCCAATAGGAAAATGTGTGAAATTGTGTGATTCGACTCATGTGTAAGTTGTGATTCAAGTCAAATTAACCAGTGGCTAGCAGATGCTTGTGTGATTCGAATCACGTGTAACTTATGATTCGATTCACAATTTTCCATGATTAGAATAAAAGTAAATTGTGATTCGAATCAGATACACAAGATTCTCCTGTTTTTCCATGTTAGATTTAATTCAAGTCAGATATTGTGTGTGATTCAAGTCACACACATGAAATCTCAATTTTTCAACTTTTTCAAAATAGTTTGAGATTCCACTTGCTAGATAACTTGAACAACCTCAAATAGGATTCTTGTTCCATTAACTCAACCAATTGATTTAAAGTATAATGATCGTACTCAAATATAAACACTTTTATTTATGCAAGTAAAACCTAATTTAATGCAAAATACCATTTAAAAAGCAATGCACTCAATTATAAGATATTTGCAAAGATCTAACTAGAGGAGACTCAATTATGAAAGCGATAAATGATAAACGATAGTAAACGAGACAAACAACAAAACCAAAGCCCTAGAGGGCAGAGCAACTTCAGTTTCAGTTGTTTCTTTTAGCTTCCGTTGTATCTTTGGATCTTGTAGTTCTACTTTGGGATATCAGACATAATTTCATGTGCACGCTTTTGTATTGTTGTTTTGTATGTGACTTATGGATATCAAATAGAAACTAATGTATGCTTTTCAGTACCAAAATAAATGCCACAAATGTATTATTCTAGACATGCATGTATGGGGTGTTACAATTTGCAATAACTAACCATCTCCTACACCACCTTTACCAAAAATCAAATGCATCGAGGAGATGCTAGTTTTTATGCATAAATACATTAAATAATTTGTAAATATTGAGGGTGATAGTAACTGTAGTTATAAAGATATTTTTGCTTTGCTTGATAAAGGAGAGGAGAATCATACACTTGTCCTCCAACAACTTATCAAAGAGTTGAAGAGACATATGAGAAAAAGAACCTTTCATACAATTCATGAATCTATTATTCCTTGTATTAGTGATCCGACGCCAGAGGAAAATTGGATGTGGTTCCTTGAAATGGACCATCTTATAGAAAATGCATATAATATAGTGTGTATTGATTTGACAAGATACGGTTTTTCGGAAACATTTTTTTCTACTTTGGTGTGCCCTCAAAACCCATCCAATTGAATTATATGTATATGGCAGCTTTTTAAATCATAGAATTTTATTCCAATTTATTTGAAATTGGTATTCTCTATATCACTATATCACCATAGTGGTATGGGGCATCTCGATTTCTAAATTCAAAGACAAAATCATCCATAAATATAGATTTAGGCAATGACATATGTTTTTGTTCATTTTAGTTTTTCTCCAACAATTTTAGGTGGTTACACATGTTTTGTATGTAATCTTGGATTGATATTAACATGTACAATGTATACATTTTAATGTATATTTTAGTTTTCTAAAATTTTCAGTATTTTTGTGTTTCATAACAGGTTCTATGTGAACAATTACAGTTAGATCCAAATATACATTTCTGGACACTCACTAATTTTTAAAAAAATATTCTAACATGGATTTATTCAAAAATATATTTTCGAACTCACCCCATATTATTAAAAAAAATGATAACATGAGTATATTCGAAAATACATTTATGGACTCACCCTAATTTTACTAAAACGAAAGGGTGTATTCGGAAGTACATCTACGGAATATCGCCTGAGACAAGATTGAGTTTCTAAGATCCATCTTGATCTAAAACTTGTATAAATATGGGTTCCATTCTATTTGTTAAACAAATACACACAAAACATACATAAAATATCTCAACATGCATATCTCGCTTTTGTCAACTTCAATAGGGAGAAGTCCCCTTCTTGAATTTAGGTTCTCAGAGATCACCCTTCTTATAAATCTAAAATCAATAGTAGAGAATATGTACCATTCACCTTCTCAGAGATCACCCTTCAATGACAATCAAAGATTTATAAAGCTTCATTATCCTTCACCTTCTATTAACAACAAAGGGAAGATATAGTTCAACAAGTTTGACTTGAAGACAAATGAAGATTTAACTATTATGTAGAGTACATTTCACCGTTACGAAACTAAAAGTCCGGTCGAGGTGGATGGTAAGATTGTGAGATCGACTGAAGATATTCTTAAGATGTTGAAATGTCTTACTTGATGATGAAATGTATTGTTAGATTTACGTTAACAATTATCTATGTAATGTTTCATTTTTAATGTATGTAATAACAATGATTGATGTTAATTTATGTTACATTTTTTGCATTTTTTTCTAGTTTTTCAGTATAGCAATTTCAGGAAATACATTTTCAAATTTTTCTGAGGTTTAGGTCATTCGAAAATCTATTTCTAAATTTGAGGGGCGCTTCAGATTTTTCACAAGAATGCAAGAGTAACACTTAAGGTGGGAAAACTAACCCCCTTCCTTTATTGACCCATAACTACCATTTTGTAAAAGCCCATCCCTTTTGTGAAAAAAACTAAATTGAATCCAATGAAACCCAAAGCCAATAAAACGGGCCACATATTATGAATTGAATTACAAACTGATTTCTTCTCTCTTTCACCAAAACAACGACCAAAAACATACTAAACATACAACTCTCTTTAATTCCACACACTTCTAAGTCATTTTTGAACGAATATGTTTGCATATGACACAAATCTTTTTGAATATCAATAGTTGGTTGGTTATGAGAGTTTATCTATCATTTTTTTGGTATCAAATTACATGTGTTTCACAATCGTTTTTGTGAAAGTCTTGTGAATAGCTTGATTTTGTGTTCGATGGTGTTTATGGGACCAAGGACAATCAACAACGACGCTCAATCACAAACATGATAACCACAATGTTGACAATGTTCATGGAACTGGTGACAGTCAACCATGTTCACAGACACATCGACATTTACAGAAGAAATGATGATGTGAACAATGTTGAACGGAAGCGGTGTACATTATCGCATGAGAAACCGCTTGATTGAAATTTGGATTTTAATCAAAATCAAATTTGAATTGAATCCAAATTGATTTAAATTCATTTTATAAATATGAATTGGTTCTCTAAAATAATAGTTTGATTTTTAAACTTAACTAAAAATAGTTTGGTTTTTATTGGACGGTTAGCAAAGTCTTAGCTAGAAGTGCACCATTTGCCCAAGTTTTTCATCTTAGAGTTGGGTTTTTAATAGCAAATCAGAAAACTTATAATAGAAAGAGAAAAAAAAACATAAGTTACATACAAAAGGAACAAAAATAACTAGAAGTGCATAAAACGCCAAACCAAGCTAGCACACATGTTGGACAACAAAACAAAGAGCTAAAACAATAAAGAAAAAGAAATACAAGCTAGCCAATCTAAAAATCCAAGCTATATTGAAAACTCATAATCAACAAAAGAGCGAGCTGAAGGGAGGTAGACACAACTACATGCATAAAACAATAGGAAGACAATTGATTGCCCTAACAAACCCTTAAACACCAAGTCACTTGAGCGGGTTCCACTTTAGTCAGTCGAAGAAATAACAAAACTCGAAGTTTGGACCTTAACCCTCTTTTAAGCCAAATTAATAATCATAATCATCCAATGATTAACTGTCAAACTTCTTCGAAAAAAATTATCTTATTTCTCATTTTCCAAATCGTCTAGACCACATAATCGAGATCAACCCTACGAACGTAGGTTTCCCATGCAATAAACCCCGAAACATATCAGGTCACCTCACCTACCTAAAAACTCTATATCAAATAGTTAAAGCAACCTCACACAAAATAAAGAGATGATCAACCGATACGACCTCACATATCAGACACTTCGCACTACTGGATCCGGACAGAATTTGTCACCTTGGGAGATTTTGCTTGGTCAACCACCATGATATTATTAATTCATCCTGATTTTTCTTCCATTTTATTGTAATAAAAAGAATGTTTTTTCTTTAAGCAAGGATTTCAAAGAGTAATAGAAAGAATGTTGACGGTGATAAAAAAATAAAAATAATGTGAGAAAAGTTGACTGAAGTTACTTACAAGTTACAAAGCACAACTCTGCAAACAAACGGCACTGAACCAGACAAGTCAGACAGAATCGCGTATCGTCGTACCATTTATTTCCGAATAATATCAAAACACTATCACCAACCTATCAATGTCCCTATTTGCGCGGTGGCAATGTCATTGAGAGAAAGATGAACAATGGAGTATGCAAACTTTACCAATTGTGTCGTAGATTCCATAGTTCTTTGACATCAAGGCATCAACCATTCCCTCAAAACGATGATTTCGTTCCTTCCTCTACCTTTTTATCCAATACTCTCCAGCATTACATTAATTCCCAGACCCCTTCCCACGGCCAAAAGATCCATTCCCACATTCTGAAAACTGGGTTTGCTCCAAACACAAATATTTCCATCAAACTACTTATATTGTACCTTAAATCTAATTCTTTAAGATACGCACGCCAGGTGTTTGATGGTTTGCAAGACAGAACTTTATCTGCTTATAATTATATGATTGGTGGCTATGTCAAAAAAGGACAAGTTCATGAGTCACTTGAGTTGTTTCATAGGCTTTTAGTGTCTGGAGAAAAGCCTGATGGGTTTACGCTTTCAATGATTTTAAAAGCGTCTACGTCTACCTTGGGGGTTGATGTTGTGATGGTTGGTGATCTTGGAAGAATGGTACATGCGCAGATTCTTAAATGTGATGTTGAGAAAGATGATGTTCTTTGTACTGCATTGATCGACTCTTATGTTAAGAATGGGAGGGTTGGTTATGGAAGGACTGTGTTTGATGTGATGTCGGAGAAGAATGTGATATCTTCAACATCACTCATCTCTGGTTACATGAATAGAGGTTCTTTCAGTGATGCTGAATGTATATTTCAGAAAACATTGGACAAGGATGTTGTGGTGTTTAATGCTATGATTGAAGGTTACAGCAAAACATCTGAATGTGCCATGAGATCTCTTGAAGTTTACATTGACATGCAACGGTTTAACTTTAGGCCGAATCTTTCCACATTTGCTAGCATAATTGGTGCTTGTTCTGTGCTTGCAGCATTTGAAATTGGGCAACAAGTTCAAACCCAGCTTATGAAAACACCTTTTTTTGAAGACGTAAAATTAGGAAGTGCTCTTATAGATATGTATTCCAAATGTGGTAGAGTCGTTGACGCTCGAAGAGTTTTCGACAACATGCTTGAGAAGAATGTTTTTTCATGGACATCTATGATTGATGGATATGGGAAGAACGGGTTTCCTGATGAATCACTTGATCTATTTAGAAAGATGCAGATAGAATATTGCATTGCACCTAATTTTGTCACGTTCCTCAGTGCTCTCTCAGCTTGTGCACATGCTGGACTTGTGGATAAGGGTTGGGAGATTTTTCAGAGTATGGAGAATGAATATAAACTAAAGCCAGGGATGGAACATTATGCTTGCATGGTTGATCTGTTAGGGCGAGCAGGGAAGCTGAATCAGGCTTGGGAGTTTGTCACGAGAATGCCTGAGAGACCCAATTCGGACGTGTGGGCTGCTTTACTTAGTTCGTGCAGACTCCATGGAAATATAGAGATGGCAAAATCATCTGCCAACGAGCTTTTCAAGCTGAATGCTAGTGGAAGACCGGGAGCATATGTTGCACTATCTAATACATTGGCAGATGCTGGGAAATGGGAGAGTGTAAGTGAACTTAGAGAAGTAATGAAGCAGAGAGGAATATCCAAGGACACTGCCTCCAGTTGGGTTGGAGCTAATGCTGCTTGTTAGATTTTATGATGAGTTCGAAAATGCACAGCATCATTTTTGTTTTGTCAATTTAGATAATCCCTTTTGAAGTTTTGATTCCTGTTCTTCTGACAATAATGTAAACTATTATAAGAAATATATGAAACAAGGTGTTCAATGTAGTTAAGTTGCTGATTGTATTTCAAGAAGATTTCTTACTGACCAAAAAAAGAGAAAAGATTAAGCAGAAGTGTTGACCATTTTGAACAAGTTGTCTTACTGTAGGTAGACATTGATTCTCACCACCCACAAAATGATTAGAATACGAGGAGACTAAAAGTTTAAACTGGTTCATCATACTCCTCTGGCAGACAGGCATTAATTAGTTGTCGTTGTTTTTTTATAGAATTAAGTGAGATTTCAATAATAGTCTTCTTCTGAGCTAACCAAAATACTTCTATATTGCTTGAGAATCAATACCAAAAATAGTTTATGTACAACACTCACACGGTCACTTCTTATCCCAATAAGACACATCTTCTAAAGAAAAAAGTTGTGAAAGTTCTCACATTCAGAAGAGTCAATACCTTGTAAGAACAGAGGTGTGGATCGCGGATGAGCCCACATGCTTGCACCTTGTAAGGTGACTTATATAATTTGGGTCAAATTTAAGATAGTTTTATCCTACGATTTGTCCGATTTCTGCTTTTGTTCATTGCTATTTTCACCGAGTTCTTCATTTATCCTCCTGCCACATCATCAAATTTGTACGGTGAGTCCAAGTAACAGGGACAAAAATATCATTAACCCTATACAAAATAACGCACTCATTCGTGGGGTCTTTGTATTGGTAACAGACTCTTGTTGGCTAACAGACATTTAACTACCTGTCCCTGTAGTTCTTGGTAGTAGTATTTTGTTTTGTTTTTTCTTCTAATTAAACTCATTTCATTAATATTTCTTGTGCTCTCCGTCAACTATATACTACTATGTACTAACTACTATGTGCTATATCCTATAGATATTTTATGTTATCTATTTGGTTTCTCAAAATTTAAGAACTTCAAGTCATTAACTTATTAGTCACGTGTTGCGTCTGTGATAAGGATTGCAAATCCAGGCCACTTGGGTTTCTCCTAGGCCTGCCTTTTGCTTTCTTGTCTCTCATAATCTCCCTTGTAGGTTTGATTGTTTGGATTGTTGGGTAAGTCCCTCTCTTTTAACATCTAGTATTAACTATTTATAGTATTTCCTTTTGGTTTTTTGAGGACTTTTGCATGTGTATGTTGCTATGGCAGGTTCACTTTGACATGTATATGCCCATGCTGCCTTTGCGTGACCCTCATAGTTGAGTTTGCTCTGGTGCTCATTAAGGCTCCAATTTTGGTTATGGAGTGGTTCACCTCCAAGATTCCATGTTAGAGATATCATGCATTAGTCTTGTCATGTCCAAAAGAAAATAGCAGGTGTTGTAATTTGTAACTACTCTCCTTGTCTTATACTGAATTCTGAATTCGAGTAATTTCTTTTACTCCTTTGTCTTTCTTTCTTCTCTTGGTTTATATGATAATTGAAGCATTGAATTTTAAGAAGGGGTTCAAATTTTAATTAGAAACTTTTACTTCAGCCTATTGCTTTAAATTATGGTCCCGGATGCGATTGTGGTGATTGTAATTGTGGTCATTATGTTTGTTGCGATTTGTATTGCAGTTTTGTTGCCTAATTTTAAATTTTCACAAACTATATAAAATGACACCACAATGCCATTACACTATTTTCCCACCATATCAAAGTTACAGTTTCCTTTGTAAATATTGGTTGAGATGTTTGAAATACAAAGTTAAAAGATTGTTAAAAGTACGATTTTTCATTAAATTTGAAAAAAGATTGTGATTTAGGATTTTAAAATTCTAATTTTTTTGGGTGAGCATTATTGATATCGTTCCATGCACTTATAGAAGCAATGCAGCCACACATATGAATGAAAATCACACTACAATTGTGATGCAATATCTTTGTGAAGGCTACCATATTAGGGATAACAAAACGACTCGGTTTATTGGACATATTTGTTTTGTCTGCACTTTAATGCACGGCAAACCAAAATTTTAGGTTCGTATTCTCTAATGTGTCCGCTTGTTTTAGACCGTTTTTTTTTGCGAGTGCAAACATTAACATAAATTTTAGCTTTTTCGACTTAAAATATACTATGTATGTGTGTCTGTCCTACACCGCTATCACTTTTTTTTTGCAAGGTGGAACAAGATTTTAAATCCTCACCCTCAACTATTTCCTCTCCACCCTACTTTTTTGCGAGTTTTTGCGGAACAAGCTTAAATGGAGGGAACATGCATGTTTTCCATCAAACAAACCGAATTTTAAAACTATGTTAAACCAAAACACTACTATAAATAATACATTTTACGACAACGCTTTCACTTCATCCATCAGAAAACCGAGGTATAATTCCAGGACGCGCCATGATTTATTAAATTTTTAAATAATATCTATTCCCTCGAATGTTGAATATAACCGATGGAAAAATTAATTCATGACATGCTTTAATTCTCAGAAAAAGCAGTTTAAGTGTTATTTCTTTTTATTTGTTAATTAATTGACCGATTCCTTCGGTTTATTTAATAACCGAGGGGTTGAATTTTCCTATAAAAACACTTGTTTATTAAGTTTTACCTTAAATCTAGCCGCTCCAAACTCGTATACATCATTCTTTGGGATGAATTGCAAACCTGGAAAAAAACGTCAAGGTTCTGTGTTCTATGTTGTTCTTCTAACACCAACCTTGAACAAAATATTTTTTCCAGCTTTTGCTATCCATCTCACATAATGATGTTTCTTTATGTTGTTGTTGTTGTTGTTGTTGTTGTTGTTGTTATTGTTGTTGTTGTTGTTGTTGTTGTTGTTGTTATTGTTGTTGTTGTTATTGCTTTCACATCTCTTGAAAGACCATTGTTATATTTTGAGATAACCTTTCAATGTTGTCAATAAAAAAAAAATACTCCATGATTTATTGATTTTCTCGGTCGACAACTTTGAGAAATTTATTTTCTAAACATATTGTATGTTGCACACAAAGAAAGTGCTGAATTGTAAAAAATTGAAAAAAGAAACATTACATGTTACTTTCAATTTTTCAATATCATTCACCATTTTTTCTGCAAGAGATATATTACCTTGATTTTATATTAAAATCGAGGAGAAAGTCCATAGTTTATTTTATTTTTTAATTAATATTGAAATAACAATTTCCATTGGGTTTAAAAGAGAATCGAGGGGTATAGTTACTCAGTTAACCAACAAAAAATCTATACCCAACGTTCATAAAGTAACAACGCCCAAGATATTGACAATACATCAATCCACCAGAAATCCTCTATATCCAATAAAAACGCAAACACCACCACCATATATCTTAGACGCTATCTTATGAAACTCAAATATTTATAATAAAATTGTTTTCCATGAAAAAATTTAATAATGAAAGCTTGAAACAGATCTCTAGGGTGGATTGCAAGTGCTGGAAAAATTTTGTTGCAAGTGTTCTTACATAACATCTTATCTTTTTAACTGAATTTTATGTTATGCATCTAACAATTTTTTATTTTATATCATAAATTGGAAGCGTTCAAACCATTCAACTTGAAAAACATTGTATAAATTTAGATTTATTCAAAGTGATGTTGATAAATCAAATTTATCAAAAATTTGTACTTGTAGATTGAAACAAAAGCAATGTAAAATTAGAAACTTTGAATTTAATATTATGTGTAATTTAATTATTATGAGTAAACAGTGAAATTCAATATTTAGTGTAAACAATTTAGTTTGTATTTTAAAAAAATTCCCCTTTCCCTTTGGTTTTTGACAAAAATTGAGAGGTATGTGGCAGTAGTTTAGAAAATATAATTATAATGATGTTGGGGTTCAAATCCATGACCATTTCAACTATCCCCTCAGTTATTCTAAAACCGAGGTTAGATGTTCTAAAAGATAGGATTGAGGATGAAAACCTTCTTGGTTTGGTTGTGAGACTTGTCATATTTAGCAAAAAGATGTTAATACTCCAAAGGTCAAATGAAGCAAGATTTTAAAACCAAAAGTCACTTTCGTCATTGATCCAACAAAATTTAAAAGGCCTTTATATGAACCATACTGAAAGTATAGTTTTATTACAAAATAATCAATTTGCAAAAGTCATTCATATCGTCACTTGATTTGTCACTATTGTTGTAAGAAAGGTCACACCATTGCTAAATGCAAATTTAGAATATATTTGGTTCCTAAAGGTGTATTTCAATGGTTGCCCAAGTGCAACAATACTTCTACTTCCCCTCTAGGATCCAATGAAAATTGGGTACCTAGCCTTATTGATTGACTATGTAGGCAAAATATCTTGACTTCTTGAAGAAAGTATGGGACCTCAACAAGGAAAGCACAAGGCATATAAAAAGTAACATCTCTTTACTCAGTGACTTTGTGGAAAAGAAGAAGGAGATTATATTCTATGAAGTTAACAAATATAAGTGATAAATCATGAAAACGGTAGTGTAGGTAAACCCCCTTTTACTATTATCTTTGTTAGTAAACTTGATTAAGAATACTTACTATTATTAAGATTGAATACATCATTTTTGATGTATTGCATCCATGAAATGTTGGGAAAGTTCTTTTGATGCAAATAAATCTTTATAAGACACACTTAATCTACCAAAAGTGGATTGATCACCCAGAAATGGTAGATCTTAAGAAGGAGACAAGATAATCGTCAAGTCAAGAGAAGACGAGTCTTCTAAAATATCTTGGATACTTGACCAAAAGTGTGACTATACTCTTGTAGACAAGTATTCTTTATTATCTCTTAAATTGTGTTTCAATTCTTATCTTAAATCACTTTGTTAAACTCTTTGATGAGTATTGGCCTGAGAGCATATTATTTGAGTTAAAAATCATTGTATGAGATTTTTGTCCTAAATTCGCGAGATCATCAATATATAGGTATCAAGTGTATTTGTGAAAAGAACAAAATCAAGTTGATAACTAATGGATTTTATCATTGGCTATACGAGTAAAAAGAAGTGTAAGTGATTACTTCCTAGGTCTTACATCCAAAAGGTAACATTGTTTCACTTTCATCTTTGTGCTTAAATTTATTTTAAACTACATTCACTACTTATATGCCATGCATTATAGTTATTTCTAGATGTGCTCAAAATTTTATGATAAAAACTGATGTATGATTAATGTCATATGTGTTCACTTTCAAAAAATTTATTGATGAAAATTGATTGTTCTTAATATATATTCTTATAGTAGCATCATGATTGAATTATTCATCACTTGGATTTCATGTCATAAAATCCTTCATCATATGTGTTTGTGCTTGCAGTGTATTTATTTCTTTATGATAAATATCAAATTATGCATGATATCTACCATGTCCATAATATATGAATTCATCTTAGGATTGTCAAATATATTCATTATTCAAGCATTTTTCTACCATGTCCACAATATATGAATTCATCTTAGGATTGTCAAATATATTTATTATTCAAGCATTTTTGATACATAGATGTTATGAGTTGATATCTAACTTGGGCTTGGATTTTTCATAAGCTACTGACCAGGTTGTATCGACTTCAAGTGATGATGAGTCGATGCATTAGCATAGATATAAACTTGGATTGAATGCTAACTTTAGTATGTAGCGGCTCATACGACGGATGAGCCGATACATCAAGAAATTTTTTAATTCATATTACGGATTCAGTTCAATATGTATTAGCTTTAGATGTAAATGAGTCGATACATACAATAAAATTTTCTTCTAAGTCCTTGTACCGATGCATGTGCCTCCATCAATTGAAATTATTTCTCTTTTCCTCTTCTCACACGGAAGACTACCTACTAACTACTCATTTACTATTTTCCACTCACTCCTCTCAACTAAAGTAGATTAAATTCATTCTCCTTTTCAAGAACATCCCACTCATCTCCCATAATTTCAAAAATATCCTCAAAACCTAAATTCATTTTGTCTTCCATAATCCTTCATATTCATGTTGTTTCTTCAAATCGGTGTGTTTGGTAACATAGTTTCATATTTTCGGTTAGCAAGCTTCTCTCATTCCACTCAAAAGTCACCTTCTTTCGTTCACACTTTTTTTCAAACACTTAGTGAGCATCTCCTCAATTCCCAAGATTATGGCTTCCAAGATGAAGAAAGGAAAAAGTGTTGCAGGTACTTCATTATTAGCACCTCTAAGTTCTTTATCTCTTTTTCCTCCTTCGTGTCTTGATGATTTTGAGAAATCTTTCTGGCATAAACTTATTGGGAAGCAACATGTTTATGACCTTGCTGTTGCCAACACATTACACATTCCTAAGATCGTTGAGCTTATGGAATATTAAGAAATTAACAACTTCTTGAAGAATTCCACTGACTATAATGAAATCTGATACATGTTTTCTATGTTGGACTACAATCAATAATTGGATGTACTTTTCTTTTCAAGATGGGCAAAGATACATATCATGTCACACAAGACACATGGAAACAAGTTTTTGGTATTGATATACTCTCTTGGCACGCCACTTTGAATAATCATGCCTATCATCCTAATTTTGATATAAGGAGTTACCTAAATTTGTATCTTAAAGCTCCACGGCCAGAGGACATTATGGATATCGTGTCAACAAGATCCTTGAAGAGAATTCCTCGTATCCTTCATTGGATTGTAACTCATGTGTTACGTCCAAGGAAAAGGGGTCAATCTTGACTTGATCCAACTGAGGTACATTTGATGTATCTTCTTCAAAATAAAAAGTTTATAAGTTGGATAAAATATTTTGTAGAATATATGTTTGTTTTTAGGGAATGCAACCAGGATCTTCCTTTTGTTATGCTTCAATGATAGCAAAGCTTCTTAGGAACTTTGGTGTTGGTGTGCTAAATCTTCCAAACATCTCTCTTGGACCTGCTCAAGAATTTAATGTGATCCCAATGAATACATGGGACATCATTAGGATGTTGAGCTAAAAGCATACTACTACAAAATGAAGGGATCTAGTAAGATCATTTATAATTACGATGATCCAACTGAATTTGATTTTGAAGGACCACATGTAGAAGAGCAAGTTCCACATAGAGATACTGATATCGTTGAACTTGGTGATGAACATGACGACCCTCCTAAGTGGCAAGGCTTTGCAGGTACACATGATGACTCACCAGGATGGGGCCAATGGCAACAAAACTCATTGACCCAACATGGCACTACTTATGAGAACCCCTCCGGTGGTGGCTCATTTGGTGAGCAATCATTCATTCTTGAAATTCTGGTATGCAAATTTCAAATGTTCCAAGAAAATTGATCTCTGCTTGAACAGAACAAGGGCAGAGGGTGACTGATTTAAATTTCTTTAAATTGTACCAATGTCATGACCAATATCATTACCTCTGTTGTAACATCAGCAGACTGACATACCTATTTATCTCACCATTTAAATTGTGCAAAATTGTAAATGCAGAAGGATAAATAACACAGTAACTGTTTACCCAGTTCAGTGACAACAACGCCTACATCTGGGGGCTACCAAGCCAGGGAGGAAATTCACTATTAGTAGTATCAATTCAGAGTTAAACCTCCAGTTTACATTTCTCACTTAATCCCCACCCAATGACACTTCAACCTAGAGGCACTCTAGACCAGAGTATACCCATTCACTCCCCCTCAATCACACAACAATGATATCAGTTACAATTAAAGAATAACTTTGAAGACACACTTCAAAATATACCTTGATCTTGCTTCACAGCTTTGATCAAGGAACACACACTCTTGCTTAACAGCTTTGAGTGAGACACAACTTAGAATCTACCTATCCAATGCAATCATACACCATACAATTGCTTGGAGTACAAGTATTCCTAAACAGAATTCACATGTGAAGACTAGCCTTCTTCACTCATAAGTATGTCTACCACAATGTATCAAAAGATACAAAGGGTGACTTACACACAAGGGACTCTCAAACCCTAGACCTCTATTTTACACTCAAGTTCTTCTTGATGTGAGTGCTTGTTTTTCCTTGCTTCTGCTCCTCCTTTTATAGCAATGCAGATTGGGCTTGGGCTGGTCCAAAGTAACAAACATTAGTTTTAACAAAGTAAAACTAATTTCCATAATTCAAGGTGCTTTGAATTAGGTCATGACGATTCATGATATGGTCAGCACTACCTAGAATCTCTCCTGAGATACATAGGGAACCCTAATAAGTCTCCTGAAATCTAGCATGAGATAACACCTGCAATATAACAGAAACCAACATGTCTGTCAGTTGTCTGATGTCATACGATCAATGTCATAACATTCAGTCATGACATTCAATTCTCTTTGTGCTAGCTGACCAAATTAACCCTGCTGAACACTCCTACAGAATCTTCTTCACAACAGTAGAAACAAACATCTTATAGTTTCCTAAAAAGTCTCAAGGATCCTTTTTATGAACACCAATTAAATCTGCACTTTGTTCCTACTAAACCTTTGGTGTTGTACATACTGATGAGATATATCAAACAGGATCTCATCAACCCAACCCACTTCTGTCAAGTGATAGCAGCACCTGTTGTACCATACAATGATGTCATAACTATGGTGATGACATCATGACAACAGTTCTTTCTTCAGCTCCTTCTCCATGACAGCAGTTCTTTCTTCAGCTCCTGCTACCTCCTATTGTACCATACAGCGATGTCATGACTTTGGTAATGACATTCAGTTCAAAACACATGACAACAGTATTGTCATTAGCTCCTGCTGCACTAGAACTTGATGTCATGACTTTGGCCATGACATCCCGTGTAACATTAGTGCAGAATCATGTTTTACCAAAATTTAGCCAATCATGGAACCATAGAAACATGGTACTAACAATCTCCCCCTTTGGCAAATTTTGGCTAAAACACCCAAGCAACTTATCAGGGCATCAGCAGTAGTTTACACAAATTATCATGCTCCCCCTTAATAGTTGCACCTACACTTTACTCCCCCTAGGTTTAGTCAAAACTTGACAAAAATTGGAGTAAATATATGTACACTTATCTAAGCTGCTTGACCTCTAATAAAGACTGCACCACTTCAGCACCAATCCATTGGCAAGGATTTAAACCCCTCTGTTGAACTCAACATAGCCAGTCCTGAACCATTGCTCCTTGAGAGTACACCTTGAACAGTCTTGAAACTTGCCTTGTCTGAAGCCGCACCTTCAGGAAAGACACTTTTGACATCCCTAATTAAAGGATAATCAATTAACTACTTGCCACAAGTAACAATTGATCTTAAATCCCCAATTTGAGACACAAATGTTATGTGGAGAAAAATAAATTCTCCCAGACAAAAACCAATGTTGTTGAAGGTGAGAAAATACTTAGAAGAGGGGGTTGAATAAGTATGACAGAAATAACAAAGATAAAAACACAATTATTTTTATCCTGGTTCGTTGAACTCAACTACTCCAGTCCACCCTTTCAAGAGTGATTTGCCTTTCTCAAACAAGGACTTAATCCACTATTTTAATCCAACTGATTACAAATAGTAACACCTAAGAACAACTGTTCCTAGTCTTCTCAAGAGCTACAGATCTCAACTAGATCCTCTTGAGGAAAACCTCTTTTACAAATAAATGTAAGATAATACAAGAGTATGAAAGTGCTTCTAAAAAGCTATAATCACAAAGTGATATTTCTCTAAGATATAGAACAGTGTTTGCAGCAATATGAAAATGAGTGAGCTTTTGAGAA
The DNA here is from genome assembly GCA_963859935.3 of Lathyrus sativus. Lineage (NCBI taxonomy): Eukaryota > Viridiplantae > Streptophyta > Magnoliopsida > Fabales > Fabaceae > Lathyrus > Lathyrus sativus. Next base: position 39,103,727 of record OZ012735.1, read on the forward strand.
ATTGCTTGAGAGTGTTTTCTTTCAGTATTTCGTCAACTGAAGAAGATGCTATTTGACTTCTTTATATAGGCACAAGTGTCCATAAAGGTCTTCTTACGTTGGAGGCGTGTTTGCAAAAGCCTGGGGCCTTTTGTCTTTTACCATGCAGAATTCTTTCCTTAAAAAGGAATGTTCAGACAAATCCTTTTTGTCTGTGCTCCTTTGTCTGGCACAAATGGGGAAAGAGCTGTTGAGATATTTCCAACGGATATATTCAAAATCTTCTTCAAATAGTTCAGATCAACAATCCACATCAGAGTCTTGAGTCTTCAGAATCTTCAGATAAGATCTTCTGGAACTTCAGAGCATAAGATGTTCTTCAGATGTTGCTGAATCAGAGTTTGTGTGCAGCTGTGTGCTCTAAGCGTGTAGTGCTCTTAGATCAGAGTCTTCTCTCAGATCAGAGTCTTCTCTTCAGATCAGAGTCTTCTCTTCAGATCAGAGTCTTCTCTTCAGATCAGAGTCTTCTCTCAATCAGAGTCTTCTCTTCATCAGATTCTTGATTCTTTTGCAGCGTGTTGTATCTTCAGAATCTTTGATGACTAAGCTCTTATTCATTCAGATCCTCTTAATCTTTAGATGCTCTTGAAGGCAGTCTTTACAGATTTGATAAGATGCTCTTGAGCCCTTCAGATTATCATTGTTCACATCTAATTTGCTCTTTAAGATCAAAATCTTTTGTACCTGTAGCAAACATTTCAGAACAAATTTAGAGAGTATAATTCTTGTATACAAATTATCATTAATGTTATCATCAAAACATAGAGATGTTACTAAGACACAATCGGTGCTTTTACAGTTGTTTCCTAAGTCAGTCATCACAGTCCTAGTTCAAACCAACATCAGTGGCCCAAGAAAATAAGCTTGCCCATGTACAGGGCTCCACAACAGCAGCTACACATCAGACAGGTACACATCTTCCCCTGTCATGCATAAACATTACTCCCCCTGAAAGAGAGAACCCAACCATATAAAGATTTTCACTAATATCTTCATATTCACACACTGGGAGCACATGCAGCTTTACACCCCTTGATTGACAACTGTCATACCCCAAATTTTGACCACCTTAGATCCTCATTATCATATTAGAATCATGCATCATAAGGTTATTTAACATTAACCCAGTTCCAGTTTTCCTTTGTCAAGTTACAGATGAATCAGGGTTACGCGCGATCGAAACCAAAGAAAGGTGTGTGCGATTAATCAAGGTTGTGGATGGATTTGAGATGTGAGAAGGTTAAAATATATTACATGAGGTCAAGAGACAAGTCAATTTGAGGTTGGCGCACCAAAATCGAGAACCGTGCAGTACAGGCACCCGATTAGGGCTTTTAACTAGTGAAAAGTCAACTGTAGTTTGACTTTGGGATTGGAAGGTGTTGTAAAGGTGGGATTGAGGTCCATAAAGTTTATATAACCTATTGAAGTCCATTCAAGAAGTGTCAGGGTCTCAGGATGTCCAGAATGTCAACAGGCGGCCCGATCGGCACTGATCGATCGTACGGTTGACCGAAAAGTCAACCCCCTCAAATTTTGAGAATTAGACTTCAAGTTGTGAATCAAAGTTGTTCCTTATGACATAATGGACTTGCATATCAATTTTCATGATCATCGGATCAAGGATGCAGAAATAATCGAGGAATCGGTAAATTAGGGTTTCGAAAGGGGCTAAACCCTAACTCCTTAACCGCACACCCGATTGAAGTGGTTCAAAGCTCATTTGAAAGCTCTTGACAAGCTCTACAAAAGTCTCCTAGTGGTCCATGGTCAGAAAATGCTTAGTTTTTGAGCTAGAGAAGAAAACATTACAAGAGGAGGAAAAAGACTTAGAAAATTCTAAGTATTTTGCACCAAAGAACCCTAAAATCAGCCAACTTCAAGGGGATTTTTCACCTAGTTTCAAATGGAATCAAGACTTCTGGCCAACATGAAAGTTGTAGTACTATGTGAGGGCTTTCTAAAAAGTACAAGTACATCTCAAGGTGATTTATGAGCTGAGAGATACATGTGTTCAAAGTTGGTGATTTGTCACTTTTGTCCCACATTGGCCAATTTTGCAAAACCACCTCTATCACTCAAGTGGGCCAATTCTAACTTGTCAAACTCTTTCTACCTGATATATTGAACATACTTAGCATGTTAGAACAGAGAGTTATCATGGAAACATCATAGAGTTAAAGCTTGAAGTTTCATTGCCTAAGTTGCAAATATTGACTTTTCCAAGCATGAGGTGGAAAGTGATTCTGCTCCAGCCACTCTACCAAGCATCTAGGCTGTGATTTCTCAGTAAGAACATCATTTAAACTTGCCCTTTGGGTTAAGGGGACAGCCAAAGATCAGAAAAAGCAAGGCAAGTGGGCAAATGGATGGAAATATCAAGGATTTCTTCATGGTTAAGCAAGGCTTCATACCAAGCTCCTCACTTCAGAATTCTATAAATAGGGACCTCAAACCCCTCATTTAGAACATGAACTTCATTCTAAAAACCTGCTAAACCAAGTTCCCTCATCACATCTCTCACTTACTTACATTTTGCAAAATCACCAAAATAGCCAAAAATTGCCAAAATTCAGCATTTGCAACTTTGCTACCATATCAAGTTCTTCATGTTCCAGCACTCAAACTATCATCCACACACCCTATAAATCACATATAGAAGGTGTACCAACCATTGAATCACCAAAAAATTCAAAGAATGCAAAAGTCAACTTTTCATGAAACTTACTTTGACCAAAGTCCATAAAAACCTCCAAATCTTGCTCCAAACACTTTCTTGAGGTTTTGATCCTTTGGACACCTCAAATATCATATATACCAACTGTCCAAACCTCCATCCTTCATCAAGAACTCAGAAATCTCATTTTTTCTCAACATTCTTGGCTTGCTAAATAAGATCACCAACAGGTATGTAATTTGTAAAACCTTGCTCTTTCATTATTCTCCATATCTTGCATATTTAGGTTTTGGATAAAATGAAGTATAAAGCATGAATGAGAGGTGTGTTCATGATCTTCCACACATAAACCACCAAAGGACCAATTTTGCACCAAAACTTGTTTTCTCCAAAACTCACTTCACACACACTTTATAATGACCATTTAAAATGTGTTGGTATGCCCATCTTACACAAAAACACCAATGTATCAAAATTCACATCTTCATGTGCATCATTGTTTGGTTAACTTGCATATGGCATGTCATTTTTCATGACAGGTGTTTTCTATGAAATACCAATGATTAGATCATCTCATTATCATATAAATATGCTGTACAAATGATTAGAATATCTAAATTTGTTCTGGAATGGCATCTGTTCATCATCATGCATGATTGTTCATCATTTTGCAAAATGCTTCACTCTCACATATCAATTGGGAAATGCTTGTGTATTCTTGATATCTCACTGTTTCTACAGCTTTATATGACCATATGTGTTGTGTCTGAATGAACCAAAACCTTGAAAGTGGACTGAACAAATATTTGCCTCACTTCATGCACTACACACACATAATACACACAAGATGAAAATTGAACACTACATCCTTATATGTTTGTTCCAGATCTGATGTTTTCATTTACACACACTTGATATAACATGTTAAAGTTGTCTTGATGATTGGTACAGCTCCTGAACACCCCAAACTCCAAAACCACATTGCCTTGCGTTTGGTGTTTTATGTGTTTTTGCAACTTGAATTTGACAGTCCCATGTGTGCATGTTTTGGTCTTAATCTTGTTTTCTACTTGTTGTATATCATATATGGGATGTGTATGTGGACTTACTTGACATTTAACATGCTTGTATCAAAGTGTTCAAGTCATTTTGCAAAGCATAAAGCCATAATCATGTACCCTATCGGGTTTTGCAGAGGAAATTGAATTTCAAAAAACTACCAATGCCATCTTCTTCCTCACATTTTTCTACCCCAAAAGCATATAAAGTTTGTCAAAAAACTCAAAAAATTAAAGAAGTTATGGGCATTTTGCAATTCTTGAAAATCCTTTGTTTTTGGCCCAGCCATGAACCAAACAAGCCTTGTATATTTATCATTGCGCTTTAATTAATGGAAGTATGGCCGCCCCAGCAGTAGAAGCTTGCGCGTGTAATGTTCTTGGCATGGGTTCGATCCTTGGTGATAACCCTTGTTGCCACTTTTTTTCATTTTGTACATAAAACTTCAAAAAATCGTAACTCTCTCATTTTTTATCGTTTTTTACCCGTTCTTTTTTCATTGTGCTTGTTTTAATGTGTACTTTCATACCATGTAATTATTTCCCGTGTTTGATTATTTTTTTCACCATGTTTGATTACGCGCAATCCGCGCACTGACAGTACTAACCCTAATCGGTTGCAGATGAAAATTAAAAGGGTTCCACTTGTGTTTCCTCAAGAAATTTGTTTGTTATCATGTCTATACATGTTTGTCAACATGTTAGAATTTTTACCTTGAATTTTTATGGTTATCTCATCTGTTTGTTAACAGTATTCCAGGTGCGAACTGTCGTTACGGTTCTCGTACCAAAACAGCTGCTTTGATTGTCATCATTGCTTTTAACCTTTAAATATCTTTTTTCATTGGTTGTCACCATGATTATGTTTGTATAATGGTTGTATTTTATTTTATCCCCAAGCGACGAAGCTCGTCAGCTTTCGTCCAGTTGCCGATAATACTGTCCCTCCAAAGGAAGGTCTGTCCACTTGACTGTCAATGTCTTGGACCAAAATCTCAAACATACCCTTGACTTTGTTAAGTCACTTTAACCCTAATTCAGGAGCCTTTAGACTTTGCTTGAAGTCTAAGAAACCTACCCATACTAGGAGTGTTCCTCAACTAGAACCCTAGGAAAGAGTTTGTCAACTCTGTGTAAGAATCATCGTCATGATTTCTTACTTCCCTTTTCAATTTAGATTAGGGAGTTTAGTCAAACTCCATACAAACATTGTCATGTTTGTTCCCCTTTGAACCTTGATCATCTTCAAGTGTTCTTTTCCCTTGTGAGGTGAACTACGATTGCTCTGATTCTATCCTAGTCAGGATACGTAGGCAAAAGGTGCGATGCCTTTGCGAGCAAACTTAGAAAACCACTTAGGCCTTTTTACTTTTATCTCAATCCTTAAACCATAGTGCACATTTCACAAACTTGGCAGGTAATTAAACAAAAGGTTCCTGTAGAGTACTACAAATATTTAGGGTGCTAATACCTTCCCTAGATATAACCAACCCCCGAATCCCCGAATCTCTTAAAGCGTTGTCGTTACATCGCGAAAAAGGTTCTTTCTTTCTTTAGACCTATCCTTTGGATAAATTAAAGTCCGGTTGTAAAAGAAATAAGATTCAAGTTAATTAATAGCTTGATATCCAATTTTCACCGCAACAGAAATGGCGACTTCACTGGGGACTTTTTTATCTTGAGGGTTTAACCTATTTTGTTTAATTACTTGCTATTTGTGAATATTTGTGAATATGTGCATATTTGTTTCGCTTGGTTCTTGGGAAATGAAAATGGTGAGACAGCATTATACCCGTGCTCGAGCGTACTTATGATAGGAAGGTGGTATATTCAAGGAGGCTTATAGGGAGTTGATTCCCGACTAAGCTAACTTGAGAAAACCACCGCTCAATGGAGGTCCTTTCTGAGGGTAGTGTTGTTGATCGAGTATTCGTGAAAACAACGCTGCTTTCTATAAGGGGCCCATGCCATTGAGGACCTTTAGATCACTCATTACCCCACTTGGCCTTATTAGGATGTAGTGCGATGACTATGAGGGAGTATTTCCGAATAGTTGATACGCGATACTGCACTCGGACGAGACTCTCTTGAGAATATTATCGACCACCAAGTTATTTGGGAAATTGATAATATCCGAAAGATGGGTTGTTGACTCTGGGAACTTTTTAGAACCTTGTTCTACAGGTGGTGAAAAGCTCTAGTACACCCCTTATTGGGAAGGGTAGACCCTGACTCCATACTTGAATTTCCCTAAACCCGAACCTGTTATCTATGTGTATATGTGAATACCTGTGTTTGCTGCATTCATGCATTCATGAACATCATGTCATAAAAGTTTTATGGAACTCAGTCTCTTATTTTAAAACTTTAGGAACATCATGGATCACGGAAAAAAGAAAACTATCAAGTACACTTACAAGAGTCCTAAGTTGGATGACATAGAAAGGTTGAGCACTTTTATAACAGATGTGGAAGGATTCAAAAACAGATACGGAAATTGTTATCACTTTTAAGAATGAAGAAGAAAATGGATCTGGGGCTCCTCTCCACTTTGCTACAGTTCTACGATCCACTTTATCGCTGCTTTACATTCCCAGATTATCAACTTGTGCCAACACTTGAAGAATATTCCTGTCTGATCGGGTTGCCTATCCTTGAAGAATCTCCTTTTCCATTCACAGAGAAGGACCCTAAGAAAGAAGAGATCGCCAGAGCAATACGCTTGGGAGTGAAAGATATACAAGAAAACATGACCACCAAGGGAGGAATTTCTGGTTTGCCTGCTGGGTTCTTGATTAAAAAAGCACAGTACTACGCCGATCATCTGAGTATGGATACATTCGAGGCGATCTTGGCCTTGCTCATTTATGGTATCTTCCTGTTTCCCAACATTGATAATTTTGTGGACCTCAATGCCATCAAGATTTTCTTGAAGAAAAATCCTGTGCCAACTTTGCTGGGTAATACTCATCACTCTATTCATCTCAGAAATCTTCACAAGGGAGGAATGATCATTTGTTGCGTCCCATTGCTGTACAAATGGTTTCATTCTCATATGCCCAAAGCTCATGTCTTCTGGAAGAAGGGATGGTGGTCCGAAAAGATTATGGCTCTATCTCATTCTGATATTGAGTGGTACAGTCGAGATTATGATGGAATAAGAATTATTGACAGTTGTGGAAACTTCGGCAATGTACCTTTCCTTGCTACAGAGGGAGGAATCAGTTACAGTCCAGTTCTCGCCCGACGACAGCTCGGGTATCCATTAAAAGACAGACCTAACAGCGCTCGTGTGGAAAGTGTGTTCTTTTTGGGAGAAGTTGAGTTGAAAGAAGAGTTCTTAGAAGCTTGGAAGCATGTCCACAAGAGAGGAAGAGAAAGCCTGGGGAAACCTAACTGTGTCTCTTTTGATCCTTATCTCCAATGGGTTCAAAAGAGAGCCATCCAGTTAAAAATGCCTTACGCCCTGCAAGAGCCTATGGTCTTGAAAGAAGAACGCCCATTGATCTTCTTTTCTGAGGAGGAAAAACTGAGGATTGCCTTGAGGAAATCACAACAGACTGAAGTATCTTGGAGGTACAAATATCAGGTTGTAATGGAGGAGAACGCAGAACTCCGAAAGAAGCTCCAAGAGAGAGATGAAGAGATAAGTGCATGCAAGAAAAGGAAGACTCAAGAGAGCCTATTCTACTTCAGCAACCAGTCAACTCCGTGGAGGACAATGGTTGAGAAGCTCATGGAAGAGAAAATTGAAGTAGAGGAAAAGCTGAAGAAAGCAGAAGCAACAGTGGACTTTCTGTCAGAAGATCTTATTTAGGACTTTTTTTTTTTTTTTCTTTTGTAAGATGTACTTGAAATATTTTGTAATACAACTTTGAAAATCTAATGAAGTCCGTGATGTTTTAAAAGAAAACCAATGTCTGAGTTCCATAAAACTTTGTGCATTTGCATTTACATCTGCATTTTAAACATTCAAGGGGCTTAAACTTATTTCACAGATATTAAAAAATGGATTCCAGAAGAAGATCAACTGTAGAATTCAAGTTCCGACAACCAGATCTGGAGAATCTAAAGATATTGGGGAGAATGGTAGAAAATCCTAAGGCATTCAAAGCCAGACACGGAAATATGTTATCCTTACTTGAGATTCAGGTAAATGAGGGGATGTTGTCCGCTCTCGCAAAGTTCTACGATTCAACGTACCACTGCTTCACGTTCCCGGATTACCAGTTATTGCCGACCTTGGAGGAATATTCAGTACTAATGGGATTAAATGTTGCTCCCAGACCATTTTCTGGAAGAGAAGGGTTTCCCAACGAAAGAACAATCGCCAAAGCTATTCATCTTGAAATAACTGAAGTGCGAACCATGATGACCGCTCAAGGACACCCATACGGTCTACCTACCAGATTCTTGTTTGAAAAAGCGCAATTTTATGCCGAAGCCAAGAATTGGGAAGTTTTTGAAGCCCTGTTGGTGTTGCTGATATACGGACTCTTCCTGTTCCCATCCTACGACAACTTCATCAACAAAAATGCAATCAACCTTTTCCTACTCAGAAACCCTGTGCCAACTCTTCTAGCCGACACTTACTATGCGATCCATCGCATACATTTGTATGAAGCTGGACCTGTTGAGTGTTGCTCCGCTCTCCTCTACAAATGGTTTATCTCACGCTTACCAAGACTCCCAGCACTTTGGGACACCCAAAACAGTAATCCATGGACTGACAGGTTGTTGTTGCTCAAGCATACTGATATTCAATGGTTTGACCCTATTTATGGAGGAATCCCAATGATCCAAAGTTGTGGAGACTTCCCGAATATGCCACTCATTGGTACCCGAGGATGTATCAGCTATAACCCCATTCTTGCTCGCCGACAGTTGGGGCATCCAATAAGAGGTGAACCGGATTTCAATTTGATGAGAAGTTTCTGCATCGAAGACGGAAGAAACCGAGAATTCAAAGCTAGAATCATCTACGCTTGGCGCCGTATCAACGTCAGGGGCATGACTGCTTTAGAATACCCTGACACGGCGGTTTCAGACTCCTACCTAGCATGGGTAAGAGAAGCTACTTTGAAAATGTTCTATACCCGATTCGAGCCCGATTTAACAGAGTCCACACTTGAGGAAGAATTGCAGACTGCTTTGGTAAGAGCAGAGGAGGAAGGAAAAGCTTGGAGGAACAAATACTTCTTGGCCAGGCAGGAGAAGGAAGCTCTCCAGGGTTTGAGTCGTCAAGGTAGAAGAAGGAATCAACCAGAAGAAGGGGGATCTTCGAGTTAGATGGTTCAGGGTCTTTGGGTTATTTTTGTAATCTTTATTTCGAAGTTCGTATTTCAAGTTCCAATTGCTGTAAAAATCCCCAATAGAGGGATGAAAGAAATGTCTGTAATATTTTCCCTTTCTTAATATCTATGAATGACATCTTAAAAACCCCTTGAATGTTCGAAATATTGCATCCGCATTTTATGCATATCATAAGCATATCATAAGCATAGCATAAGTGTTGTCTCCTGGGTCGTGTCTCATCCCATTGTCTGATCTTCAACAGAGGGGAGCACACTGAATCCAACACACAAATACAACACAAGAGCTCGAGCCCGCCAGATCATGGAGGCCCAGAACCTAGAAATTGAAAGGATTGATGATGAACTTGGAGATCTCCGGGGAGGAATTAAGCAAATCATGGAGGCTTTGCAGGTCATCAGAGCGAAAATGGATACTCAGGCTACCATGGTTTCTGAAGTTACTAATGCAACTATAGATCCAACTCCAACAGCCGTTACCATCGCCAATACTCCGCCATACGGTCTACATCCCGATTTTCTACGCCCGCCACCAGTAAATCAACAGGCCGTTCCTCTGAGGGAAGAAATACCACAGGCCATTCCAACTTACTCCCAAGCAACTGTGCAAACGCAGGTACGCCCGATGTTTCACAATCATCAACCAGTGTCTGAGGATCATGGGGAATACGATGGGGAGAACGAAGAGCATGAGAAATTGAAGGAAAGTGTAGAGATGATCGGAAGAAAAATGAGGGCTATGGAAGGCAACGATATCTTCGGAGCAGATACTCGAGATATGTGTTTGGTCTCGGGGTTGGTAATCCCGCCAAAGTTCAAAGTTCCAAATTTTGACCAGTATTCAGGGGCATCCTGCCCACGGACGCATCTCCTTATGTATTGCCGAAGAATGGAGGCTTATGTTGAAGACGACAAGTTAATGATCCATTGCTTCCAGGACAGTTTAAAGGGAGCTCCAGCAAAATGGTACTTGGGTCTAGATCAGTCCAAAATTCTCAGCTTTCAAGATCTAGTCAATGCTTTTGTCAAACACTACAAGTATAACATGGATCTGGCGCCAGATCGGAGGCAGCTACTAAGCATGTCTCAAAAGAGTTCAGAATCTTTCAAGGAATATGCCCAGCGGTGGAGAGAGACTGCCTCACAAGTGGAACCTCCTTTGAGTGAAAAAGAATTAACCGATTGGTTTGTTGACACTGTTCGACCGGAATTTTATGAAAAGATGATCAGCAGCGTGTCTGCTAGTTTCTCGGACATTGTAGCCGTGGGAGTCCGAGTGGAACTTGGGCTGAAGAACGGAAGAGTAGCAAGTAGCTCCGGTAGTTCAAGCGGTCAGGTCAAGAAAACTAGTAATCCGTTCCACAAGAAAAAGGAAGGAGAGGCTAATGCCATCACAAACGGAAAAGGAGGACATGCACGAAAACAGCCATATCAGCAGTTCCAGCAACCACACCCAGGCTATAACCAGCAGCTACAACATAGTTACAATCAGCAAAGTTATCCTAGACAGATGTACCCGCCGCAGTATGCCGCACAACACTACGTGGCAGCGGTGACCCCAACATTTATTCGCCCAAATTACCAGACCGTACAGCCTGTACCCGGTTATCAACCATTTCAACAAGGACAGCAACGAGCGTCGAACGCTCCATCCTTTCCACAGAATCAGCAACCCCGATCTCCGGCACCTCGCCAGAGTTTCCTAAACAGAAGACAAACAAATAAACCGACAATCCCTCAAATTCCCATGACTTACACAGAACTGTACCCCTCACTGGTTCAAGAAGGTTTAGTGACCACAAGGCCTCTGAATCCTGATACGACATCTCCTCATTACAATCCGAGCGCTCACTGCGCATTTCATGAAGGTGCCGCAGGCCACGACTTGGAAAACTGTTTTGCCTTGAAGCATTTGGTAAGAGAACTGATTGAGAAAAAGATCCTGTCATTCAACGACATCCCGCCAAATGTCAAGAGTAACCCACTACCTAACCATGGAGGAGTTAATGCTGTAGACGACTCTTCAACTGAGAGATTAATCACTGAGGTATCAGAAATCAAGACTCCACTGAAGATGTTACATGAGAAACTCATGAAAGCAGGTTATATCCAGAATAATCACACCAACTGTGGGAAGTATTCCGACAATGCTGCAAGTGGCAGTATGATACAAAAAGACATCCAAGGTTTAATTGATGAAGGATTATTACAAGTCTGTGGTAAAACCCGAAGTGAGAATGTTGCAGTAATAAAACCAGCTTTTGATCAACCAAACAAAAACAAGTGGACTCAGGCGTCCAGAAATACAAAACCCATGTTCGACAGGTCGGCAATTAATCAACACCGGTCAGTCGTAGTCCAAAGGCCAAAGCCGTTTCCCTATAATAGTACAAAGGCAGTCCCCTGGAAATATGGCATGACAGTAGTGTCCGGAAAAACAGTTCAGAAAGAAGAAAAGAAGGATCAGGATAATGTTACAAATATCGTGGGTACCAGCAAAATGACCCGCAGCGGTCGAATTTACCAGCCGAAAATCACAATAGTTGCTCCAAAAGTCACTACCCCTGTGGAAACTCAAAACAAAGAAGCGCCCAAACCTGAGGGTGAAGATGAAGAATTCTTGAGAATTATTCGGAAGAGTGATTACAAAGTGGTAGACCAGCTCCACCAAACGCCGGCTAAAATCTCCGTCCTATCTTTATTGATGAATTCTCCTGCCCATCGGGAGGCTCTGCAGAAAGTACTTCAACAGGCCCATGTAACCAAGGACATAACGCTGGGGCAGTTTGACTCAGTGGTGGCCAATATCACAGCGTGCAATACTCTGAGTTTTAGTGAGGCCGAGTTACCGAAAGAGGGTCGTAATCATAACCGAGCCTTACATATATCCATCAAGTGCCAGGAAGACACATTGGCACGAGTCCTAGTTGATAATGGATCCTCCTTGAATGTATTGCCAGCCAGGTCACTCGCAAGATTGGCCTATACAGGGGCAAAGATGAAACCCACCTCTTTGATCGTGAAAGCTTTCGACGGATCTAGAAGGACCGTTATCGGGGAAGTAGGGTTACCTATCAGGGTGGGACCACATGTATTTGACATAACATTCCAGGTAATGGACATCAATCCGACGTTCAGCTGTTTGTTGGGACGACCCTGGATACACGAAGCAGGGGCTGTAACATCAACTTTGCATCAGAGACTGAAATATGTGGTAAATGACCAGTTAATAATTGTGCATGGGGAAGAGGACTTTATGGTAAGCAATATGTCATCCTTCAGGTACATCGAAGCAGAAGAAGGTGCGCTGGAAACCTCATTTCAAGCTCTGGAAATAGCCCATGCAGTGATAGTAGAAGAAACGGTAGCCGAAGGTAGTCCATCTTTCGCTTCAGCTCAAAGCATCAGAGCAGCGCTCAAGGAAGGCCCTCCTGCAGGTTGGGGAGAAGTTATTGAGGTAAAGCCTAAAATGGATCGACAAGGGTTGGGTTACAAACCAACTCACCATGAAGAAACTGCACAAGACCAAAAGCGACCCAAGACAATCCAAGAAATATTTATCAGTGGTGGTTCCCAAGTCAATGCCGTAGGAGACGAAGCTGAAGGCGGAAACGTCGAGCATCTAGTGTATCACTGCAAACTCCCCTTGAACAACTGGGAAGCTGTTGATGTCCCTGTAGTTTTTCACGAGTTAAAGTAATTTGTTTTGTTTCCTTGTCTTGTTTTGTCGTTTTAAAACTCCATGACCATGCCCAAGGTCATAGGAATGTTTTGTAAGGGCCCCGCATTTTCAAAAGAATATCAATGAAAGTAAACTATTTTGCTAAATCCTTCGTTTCCTTTAATGCTTTTTTCGTTTTCACTTTTAAAAGGAAAATGGCAATCCTATAAAACTGAAAGCAATCTTCTCTTTTTGTGTGCTGCATTTATCTTTGTGTGTTTTAATAAAATCAAACCGTTCCCACCTGCAGAACCATGCAAAACCCCATTGAGTCCCATGACCAGGCATCTCCTCCTGACTTTGATTCGCCAATTTACCAAGCCGAAGAGGAAGACGAAGATTTTGAAATTCCTGATGAACTGGTAAGATTGACTCAAGACGAAGACGTAGAACTTCAGCCTTACAAAGAACAGGTCGAAGTCATCAACCTGGGCTCAGAAGACAACCAAAAAGAAGTCAAGATCGGGGCAGAATTAGGGGCAGATGTCAAACAACGGTTAAAAGAACTCTTGAAAGAATATGTTGATGTATTTGCTTGGTCCTATCAAGATATGCCAGGTTTAGACACCGATATAGTGGTCCACAAGCTACCGCTCAGACCAGAATGTCCGCCAGTTAAGCAGAAGCTCCGAAGAACCAGGCCTGACATGGCACTCAAAATCCGAGACGAAGTAAAAAAGCAGGTAGACGCAGGTTTCCTGGCGGTATCCAAATACCCCGAATGGGTAGCAAATATTGTCCCTGTACCAAAAAAGGATGGCAAGGTCCGCATGTGTGTAGATTACAGAGATCTGAACAAAGCTAGCCCAAAAGATGATTTTCCGCTACCGCATATTGATACTTTGGTGGACAACACAGCCCGCTTTGAAGTATTCTCTTTCATGGACGGTTTCTCGGGTTACAATCAAATTAAGATGGATCCAGATGACATGGAAAAGACCACCTTTATCACTCCTTGGGGAACGTACTGCTACAAGGTCATGCCGTTTGGTTTAAAAAATGCTGGTGCCACTTACCAAAGGGCCATGGTCACTCTGTTTCATGATATGATGCACAAGGAGATTGAGGTCTACGTGGATGATATGATTACTAAGTCTCAAAGTGAAGAAGATCATGTAGAGCACCTGCTGAAGCTGTTCAAAAGACTCAGAAAGTATCAACTGAGGTTGAATCCGGCCAAATGCACTTTTGGAGTAAGATCAGGGAAACTACTTGGTTTCATTGTCAGTCAGCGAGGAATTGAGGTAGACCCAGACAAGGTTCGTGCCATCCAAGACATGCCAGCTCCCCAAACAGAAAAGCAAGTCAGAGGTTTTTTGGGAAGATTAAATTACATATCCAGGTTCATTTCTAACATGACTCCTACCTGTGAACCCATTTTCAAGCTGTTACGCAAAAATCAGCCAGTTGTTTGGAATGAAGACTGTCAGCAAGCCTTCGACAAGATCAAGAGCTATTTGCAAGAGCCGCCAATATTGATACCTCCAGTTCCGGGAAGACCATTATTCATGTACCTCACTGTTCTTGAGAATTCAATGGGCTGTGTATTGGGTCAGCAAGACGAATCCGGGCGAAAAGAGCATGCCATCTATTACTTAAGTAAGAAGTTCACCGACTGTGAAAGCCGCTACTCGCTCCTTGAAAAAACTTGTTGTGCTCTGGCGTGGGCTGCCAAACGACTACGACAGTATATGGTTTGCCACACAACTCTGCTAATTGCAAAAATGGATCCAATCAAATACATCTTTGAAAAGCCTGCTCAGACTGGAAGGCTTGCCCGCTGGCACATGCTACTATCAGAATATGACATCCAGTATGTGACCCAAAAGTCCATCAAAGGCAGCATCTTATCAGACTACCTTGCAGATCAACCGGTTGAAGATGATGAGCCAGCTAAACTTGATTTTCCCGATGAAGACATCATGCTAGTAAAAGATTGTGAAGAGCTTGACCCTGTTGAAGGTTCACCAACAAGTCCTCAGTGGAAGATGATGTTTGACGGTTCTTCAAATTACAGCGGGCACGGTATAGGAGCTATTCTTATGAATCCTGAAGGTGTTTACACGCCATTTACAGCACGTTTGGATTTTGATTGTACCAACAACATTGCAGAATACGAAGCATGCATTCTTGGCCTCGAAGCAGCCATTGATCTCAAAATCAAAACCTTGGAGGTAAGCGGGGATTCAACGTTAGTCATCTACCAAGTCACGGGTGAATGGGAGACCAGACATGAAAACTTGATCCCGTACAGAGCTTACATTGTTGAAATGATTAAATACTTTGATGAGGTCACTTTCAAGCATGTACCTAGATCTGAAAATCACATTGCCGATGCCTTAGCCATGTTGGCCTCCATGTGGAAAATCCGAAATGATAATGATGCTACTCTCATCCGGATTGAGCGGAAAACCGAACCTGCTTACTGTCAAACGATTGAAGAAGAGACAGATGATAAGCCGTGGTACCACGATATAAAGAAATTTCTGTTGAAGCAAGAATATCCAACAGATGCTACGTCACTTGACAAGAAAACTTTGAGAAGACTAGCATCGAAGTTCTTCCTCAGCAATGGTGTGCTTTACAAAAGAAATCATGATATGGTATTGCTCAGGTGTGTTGATAAAAGAGAAGCGGATTTATTAATGAAAGACGTCCATGAAGGAATCTTCGGTACTCATGCCAATGGGTACGCGATGGCCAAAAAGATCTTGAGGGTTGGTTACTACTGGTTGACTTTAGAAAATGATTGCATCCAATTCTCCAGGAAGTGTCACAAATGTCAGATCTATGCAGACAAAATGCATGTGCCACCAACATTACTGAACGTATTGTCATCACCATGGCCTTTCTCCATGTGGGGCATTGATATGATTGGGGCAATTGAGCCTAAAGCTTCCAACGGACACCGTTTCATTCTGGTCGCCATTGATTATTTTACCAAATGGGTCGAAGCTGCTTCCTACACCAATGTAACACGACAAGTGGTGGCCCGTTTCATTAAGAAAGAGATCATCTGTCGATACGGGATTCCCAACCGAATCATCACAGACAACGGAACCAATCTGAACAACAAAGTAATGAAAGAACTATGTGATGAGTTTAAAATTGAACACCATAACTCCTCTCCTTACCGTCCGAAAATGAATGGGGCTGTCGAGGCGGCAAACAAAAATATCAAGAAGATCTTACAAAAGATGGTAAAGACCTACAAGGACTGGCATGAAATGTTACCATTTGCTCTACACGGATACAGAACTTCTGTCCGTACTTCAACAGGGGCAACCCCTTTCTCCTTGGTATACGGGATGGATGTTGTACTCCCGATCGAAGTCGAGATACCTTCGTTAAGGGTAATAATGGAAGCAAAACTAGAGGAAGCAGAATGGGTCAGGGAAAGATTTGACCAGTTAAACTTAATTGACGAAAAGCGCATATCTGCGATGTGCCATGGCCAGGTGTACCAGAAAAGGATCAAGAGGGCTTTTGACAAGAAGGTCCGCGTCCGAGAGTTCAGAGAAGGCGAGCTCGTATTGAAAAAGATCTTACCAGTCCACAAAGATGCCCGAGGGAAGTGGATGCCTAACTATGATGGCCCCTTCATTGTAAAAACAGTTTTCTCAGGAGGATCGTTAATTCTCACAACCATGGATGGAGAGCAGCTTACTCATCCAATAAATTCTGATGCAGTCAGAAAATATTACGCCTAAGAAAAGCCCGATAAGCCGAAAACTCGCAAGAGCGGCTTATGCAAAAGTTAGGGTGAAAAGAAAAGAAAAAAGAGAAAAAGAGAAAAGAATTGAAAGCTCGCTAAGTTGAAAACCCGAAAGGGCGACTTAGGCAAAAATGAGCATCCCGGTGGATTGAAAACCCGAAAGGGCGATCCAGGCAAAAATTAGGGACAAAGGCGTTTTACTGCATCAGAAGGTTGTCACCAGTGCAGCAAGTTACACAGAGAAAACTCACTTCCAATCGCTCTCGTCAGAAGCAAGGATGTTGGCGGATTTTAGTCTTTAAGGGATAAATGGTCATGGGATTCAATGTAACCTTTCCACTATTGCCATTTTTCACTTGTAAAAAGTTCTATGGAGTTTTGCCATTGGCGAGATCTCATTCTTAAATAAAATCAGTTTTGAGCCAATCGTTTGTTGTAACTACCATTCCTCTTTATCATTTTTGTTATGCAAAATACTGTTTATTAATCAAATGATAATTTTGAAAAATATAAGAGGCCGAATTTTTCACGATAATACTTGAAAAGGTTAATAAAAACAAACGCTTTAACTTGTGAAAGACTCAGCAAAATCATACTCCCCTGATGTCTCGAGGTGGCGGGAGCTTTGATATGCATTTGCGTCACTCCCCAGTAGAAGCACTTACTAAGTTTGTTCATTTGTTTTGCCTTTGGTCATATGTAGCAACCAGGACTAAGAAGCCATTATGTGAAGTTTTGAAAGAAATCATCCTCAACAGGGTTGTCAAAGATAGTGTTCACTTGTACATTACGGGCCAACTTGGTTAAGTTCCGTTCCCCCAGTACAGTTGAGATTACTTGAACCACTCAGCCTGGATTCGGTGTGGCTCTCCCCTCTCCCCAGTGTTGTGGTATCTCATTCTCGGTTTATTGCTACAAATCCAGTTGTCACTGGCGTTCATATGTTTTATCTCGTGGTTGTCACCACAACTCTTTAAAGTCCAGTCGTCACTGGCACCTTGTGTCTGTTGGTCGTCACCAACCTTTCCCCAGTAAAGTCCAGTTGTCACTGGCACCGCTAAATCCATTTGTAATTGTTACTTTTGGTTGGTCGTCGCCAACCTCCCTCGGTAAAGTCCAGTTGTCACTGGCATCCTTTAAAGTCCAATTTTCATTGGCATCGTGTGTTGGTAGTCACCAACATCCCCGGTTAAGTCCAGTTGTAACTGGCACCCTCCAATCAAACCGCGGTTCGTAATTCTTATTATTACATCCCCATGAAGTCCAGTCGTCACTGGCATCGTTAAAACCCATTGTCATTGGTATCATGTGTTGGTCGTCACCAACTTCCCCTATTGAAGTCCAGTCGTCACTGGCGTCTTTTAAATCCAATTGTTATTGGTACCTGAGTTTGGTCGTCACCAAATCCTCGCAAAGTCCAGTCGTAACTGGCACTCTCACCCAAATTGTTATTTGTGGTTGTCATTTAAATTTCCCAGTAAGTCCAGTCGTAACTGGCATTCCTATCCGACATCACTGGTTGGTCATCACCAAATCTCGTGAAAATCCAGTTGTAACTGGTATGGTCGTTATTCATTTGGCATTTCTTTCGGTCGTCACCGATCCCGTCAGCTAAAGTCCAGTCGTCACTGGCATTCCCCATTTTCCTTATCTGTTTGCTCTGGGTTGGTAGTCACCATTATCCCAGCAAGTCTTTGCTTTTCCAGTCTGGTCCCGGAGGTATAGTCGTCACTAGTATCCCCCGTGTGTCCGGTTTTGTTTGTTAGTCCATTCCTGAAGATCCCGTTTGAACTCTTCACTATAGGAAGGCCTTGTCTGATCATCCCCAACAAGGTTTGACTCAAATCCCTTTAGTTCCCCAGTGGAATGTATCTCTCTCCCCAGTGGAATTATTCTTTCCCCAGTGAACGGTAGTCCTCGTCAGGTTCCGTTCCTCCAATCCAAGTTATATTCTCAATTGCTATCATTTAGTCACGTCTGAACTATCTGATATCCAGGTTTAAGTTTTTCTCTTCCCCAGTACGAGTCCTTCGATAAGGACGTTCCCGGTGTGTCGAGTCTCCAGAGTCTGTTCCCCAGTGGATAGCAGTTTGTCTTTTTACCATTTTGTGTGTTTTGCATTTTCAAGCATCATGAAGCATCATTTTAGGTCTCATAGCATTTGAGTATTTGTCCTTTGCATAAGCATCGGATCTAAAGGACAAAATTTTTGGTTCTTCTGTATTTAAATACCTCTCACTACGATTCCCCGAGGATTGTCATCCTCAGTCTCATCTAAGTGAAGATATTTAAATAGGGGCAACTGTCATACCCCAAATTTTGACCACCTTAGATCCTCATTATCATATTAGAATCATGCATCATAAGGTTATTTAACATTAACCCAGTTCCAGTTTTCCTTTGTCAAGTTACAGATGAATCAGGGTTACGCGCGATCGAAACCAAAGAAAGGTGTGTGCGATTAATCAAGGTTGTGGATGGATTTGAGATGTGAGAAGGTTAAAATATATTACATGAGGTCAAGAGACAAGTCAATTTGAGGTTGGCGCACCAAAATCGAGAACCGTGCAGTACAGGCACCCGATTAGGGCTTTTAACTAGTGAAAAGTCAACTGTAGTTTGACTTTGGGATTGGAAGGTGTTGTAAAGGTGGGATTGAGGTCCATAAAGTTTATATAACCTATTGAAGTCCATTCAAGAAGTGTCAGGGTCTCAGGATGTCCAGAATGTCAACAGGCGGCCCGATCGGCACCGATCGATCGTACGGTTGACCGAAAAGTCAACCCCCTCAAATTTTGAGAATTAGACTTCAAGTTGTGAATCAAAGTTGTTCCTTATGACATAATGGACTTGCATATCAATTTTCATGATCATCGGATCAAGGATGCAGAAATAATCGAGGAATCGGTAAATTAGGGTTTCGAAAGGGGCTAAACCCTAACTCCTTAACCGCACACCCGATTGAAGTGGTTCAAAGCTCATTTGAAAGCTCTTGACAAGCTCTACAAAAGTCTCCTAGTGGTCCATGGTCAGAAAATGCTTAGTTTTTGAGCTAGAGAAGAAAACATTACAAGAGGAGGAAAAAGACTTAGAAAATTCTAAGTATTTTGCACCAAAGAACCCTAAAATCAGCCAACTTCAAGGGGATTTTTCACCTAGTTTCAAATGGAATCAAGACTTCTGGCCAACATGAAAGTTGTAGTACTATGTGAGGGCTTTCTAAAAAGTACAAGTACATCTCAAGGTGATTTATGAGCTGAGAGATACATGTGTTCAAAGTTGGTGATTTGTCACTTTTGTCCCACATTGGCCAATTTTGCAAAACCACCTCTATCACTCAAGTGGGCCAATTCTAACTTGTCAAACTCTTTCTACCTGATATATTGAACATACTTAGCATGTTAGAACAGAGAGTTATCATGGAAACATCATAGAGTTAAAGCTTGAAGTTTCATTGCCTAAGTTGCAAATATTGACTTTTCCAAGCATGAGGTGGAAAGTGATTCTGCTCCAGCCACTCTACCAAGCATCTAGGCTGTGATTTCTCAGTAAGAACATCATTTAAACTTGCCCTTTGGGTTAAGGGGACAGCCAAAGATCAGAAAAAGCAAGGCAAGTGGGCAAATGGATGGAAATATCAAGGATTTCTTCATGGTTAAGCAAGGCTTCATACCAAGCTCCTCACTTCAGAATTCTATAAATAGGGACCTCAAACCCCTCATTTAGAACATGAACTTCATTCTAAAAACCTGCTAAACCAAGTTCCCTCATCACATCTCTCACTTACTTACATTTTGCAAAATCACCAAAATAGCCAAAAATTGCCAAAATTCAGCATTTGCAACTTTGCTACCATATCAAGTTCTTCATGTTCCAGCACTCAAACTATCATCCACACACCCTCTAAATCACATATAGAAGGTGTACCAACCATTGAATCACCAAAAAATTCAAAGAATGCAAAAGTCAACTTTTCATGAAACTTACTTTGACCAAAGTCCATAAAAACCTCCAAATCTTGCTCCAAACACTTTCTTGAGGTTTTGATCCTTTGGACACCTCAAATATCATATATACCAACTGTCCAAACCTCCATCCTTCATCAAGAACTCAGAAATCTCATTTTGGCGTCTCAAGTGACTTGTTTTTTAAGTTTCAAGTAAAAGCACAAATACAAAACTTGGATTTCATCACCTCTGGTTTTCTCAACATTCTTGGCTTGCTAAATAAGATCACCAACAGGTATGTAATTTGTAAAACCTTACTCTTTCATTATTCTCCATATCTTGCATATTTAGGTTTTGGATAAAATGAAGTATAAAGCATGAATGAGAGGTGTGTTCATGATCTTCCACACATAAACCACCAAAAGACCAATTTTGCACCAAAACTTGTTTTCTCCAAAACTCACTTCACACACACTTTATAATGACCATTTAAAATGTGTTGGTATGCCCATCTTACACAAAAACACCAATGTATCAAAATTCACATCTTCATGTGCATCATTGTTTGGTTAACTTGCATATGGCATGTCATTTTTCATGACAGGTGTTTTCTATGAAATACCAATGATTAGATCATCTCATTATCATATAAATATGCTGTACAAATGATTAGAATATCTAAATTTGTTCTGGAATGGCATCTGTTCATCATCATGCATGATTGTTCATCATTTTGCAAAATGCTTCACTCTCACATATCAATTGGGAAATGCTTGTGTATTCTTGATATCTCACTGTTCCTACAGCTTTATATGACCATATGTGTTGTGTCTGAATGAACCAAAACCTTGAAAGTGGACTGAACAAATATTTGCCTCACTTCATGCACTACACACACATAATACACACAAGATGCAAATTGAACACTACATCCTTATATGTTTGTTCCAAATCTGATGTTTTCATTTACACACACTTGATATAACATGTTAAAGTTGTCTTGATGATTGGTACAGCTCCTGAACACCCCAAACTCCAAAACCACATTGCCTTGCGTTTGGTGTTTTATGTGTTTTTGCAACTTGAATTTGACAGTCCCATGTGTGCATGTTTTGGTCTTAATCTTGTTTGCTACTTGTTGTATATCATATATGGGATGTGTATGTGGACTTACTTGACATTTAACATGCTTGTATCAAAGTGTTCATGTCATTTTGCAAAGCATAAAGCCATAATCATGTACCCTATCGGGTTTTGCAGAGGAAATTGAATTTCAAAAAACTACCAATGCCATCTTCTTCCTCACATTTTTCTACCCCAAAAGCATATAAAGTTTGTCAAAAAACTCAAAAAATTAAAGAAGTTATGGGCATTTTGCAATTCTTGAAAATCCTTTGTTTTTGGCCCAGCCATGAACCAAACAAGCCTTGTATATTTATCATTGCGCTTTAATTAATGGAAGTATGGCCGCCCCAGCAGTAGAAGCTTGCGCGTGTAATGTTCTTGGCATGGGTTCGATCCTTGGTGATAACCCTTGTTGCCACTTTTTTTCATTTTGTACATAAAACTTCAAAAAATCGTAACTCTCTCATTTTTTATCGTTTTTTACCCGTTCTTTTTTCATTGTGCTTGTTTTAATGTGTACTTTCATACCATGTAATTATTTCCCGTGTTTGATTATTTTTTTCACCATGTTTGATTACGCGCAATCCGCGCACTGACAGTACTAACCCTAATCGGTTGCAGATGAAAATTAAAAGGGTTCCACTTGTGTTTCCTCAAGAAATTTGTTTGTTATCATGTCTATACATGTTTGTCAACATGTTAGAATTTTTACCTTGAATTTTTATGGTTATCTCATCTGTTTGTTAACAGTATTCCAGGTGCGAACTGTCGTTACGGTTCTCGTACCAAAACAGCTGCTTTGATTGTCATCATTGCTTTTAACCTTTAAATATCTTTTTTCATTGGTTGTCACCATGATTATGTTTGTATAATGGTTGTATTTTATTTTATCCCCAAGCGACGAAGCTCGTCAGCTTTCGTCCAGTTGCCGATAATACTGTCCCTCCAAAGGAAGGTCTGTCCACTTGACTGTCAATGTCTTGGACCAAAATCTCAAACATACCCTTGACTTTGTTAAGTCACTTTAACCCTAATTCAGGAGCCTTTAGACTTTGCTTGAAGTCTAAGAAACCTACCCATACTAGGAGTGTTCCTCAACTAGAACCCTAGGAAAGAGTTTGTCAACTCTGTGTAAGAATCATCGTCATGATTTCTTACTTCCCTTTTCAATTTAGATTAGGGAGTTTAGTCAAACTCCATACAAACATTGTCATGTTTGTTCCCCTTTGAACCTTGATCATCTTCAAGTGTTCTTTTCCCTTGTGAGGTGAACTACGATTGCTCTGATTCTATCCTAGTCAGGATACGTAGGCAAAAGGTGCGATGCCTTTGCGAGCAAACTTAGAAAACCACTTAGGCCTTTTTACTTTTATCTCAATCCTTAAACCATAGTGCACATTTCACAAACTTGGCAGGTAATTAAACAAAAGGTTCCTGTAGAGTACTACAAATATTTAGGGTGCTAATACCTTCCCTAGATATAACCAACCCCCGAATCCCCGAATCTCTTAAAGCGTTGTCGTTACATCGCGAAAAAGGTTCTTTCTTTCTTTAGACCTATCCTTTGGATAAATTAAAGTCCGGTTGTAAAAGAAATAAGATTCAAGTTAATTAATAGCTTGATATCCAATTTTCACCGCATCTTCATGTCTTCGAGAACTCATTCCCTTATCAATGGTAACTAGTGCACATGAATGGAAAACATAAGACGCATCTTCATGTCTTCGAGAACTCATTCTCTGTTCAACACACATGTTGAACGCATTCACTTACTGCTTGAACCACAAGCAAGTAGTACACCCATCAAATAGAAGCTCTCCCCCTATCTTTGATAATAGCTGCTCCAAGATCACCACATTATGTCTCATAACCAACTTCATGCTCATACAGAGAGAAGGCACCAAATTGATCCACCTCTTCCTAGAGTTACATGTAGCAGAAGAGACCACTTCTCCATAGTATTCTGGCCTTAGGTTGAGTACAAGATAGACACCGCATAATCCAAGACATTCTTTCCTCATCATTCTCCCATATGATAAGTTAGAACACTCTTGAATCAACTAGGGACTTTATCACATCAGAATGCACTCAATCCATGATCCACTCTAATACCTTCACATCAAACTCCAAGACAGTTCTTTTTACCTCATCATTCTCCCGTATGACAAGATAGAGTACTTCTTAGTCAAGATGTGAATCACTAGTTCCACACCAGATCTTCAACTCCTTAAACCAGCTGATACATCTCACAGCATCCACTGGTCCTTCATATGCCCATAACTAGATTTACTACTGCCTAGTAATCCAACTGAAGATCTTCACAGCTCCACCAGCTTGGTCAAAACATCTCCAAAAGAAGATAATCTTCCATACACACTTTAGGGCTTCTACCACAAGCTCCAATGTATGATCAGAACCAGAACCTCCTTTGGTCCTCAACCAACTACCCTTTAGTTCCAAGCATGAACAGACCCAGAACCTTGTTTGGTCTTCAAACAACTACCCTTCTGCACAGGAGTAGTTTTCTAAAGGCACACTGCTTAAATAACCAAATGCCACTATTTGGTTACTCAGCTTCTTTCAGAGCTCTAGAGAATCTGCTAATCCACCAGGCCACTTTGATCTTCAAGTCTCACATTCTTATTGCTCCAAAGCAATGCATCTACTCCTTCACACAGCTTTCGCAAACTGCATGAGATGAAGTATTAATTTCATTCATACCTAAGAAGATTAACTTATCTTCAAATGATGTGCCACAGCATCACTTGAGGCCTTGAAGTTTCTACTTGATGTCACAACTTTGGTTAAGACATCCAGCTGGAAAGTTCAGGCTTTCATTCTGTCACTTAGAAGATTCTCTTTACTCAATCAGAACAAGAGTACATAGGCTTGATATCAAGTTGGAATAGACAACCTCTATTCTGCTTTGTTGTACCACAACAATTACCTTGAAGTGCATTTTCTTTAAGAAATCCTCTTTAAAGAAAAACAAACATGCCAAAGCTTGATTCTTTAGAGAAGGAAGATCACAAAAATCTTTACACAAGGATTCCCGCTTTCCTTAGGTAGAGACTTCTTTAGAGAATCAAAGAGAACTGCCACTTATCCTTGTCCTCCAAGATGAGCAAGGTCACATGCTCATATGCACTTAGATCATAAATAAACTGATCCAAGCAGTGCTATTACCAGCACCATATACTAGACAAGTTTCTTGCCAGGAAACTTTCCAGATAAATATCAGATGCTTCTAGTAGAGACTAGAACACAACTGCTGCACTTCAATACTCCTATATAAGTAGATCTGAATGCCTTCATCTTCACTTCCATCAGCACTCCATTCTAGCCTTAGTTTCTTGCCAAGAACCTTACTAGAATAAAGACAGATCCAACTTTATCTCCATTGACCTAGTGATTCACTCCTTGAATCAACAAAATTCTGCACAATCTCTGCTGATGGAATATCTCAACATCTAGTTGAACATCAGATCCAAGCATATTAGGGGCATAGCAATGAATCTTAAATACTTATTAGGAGACCTTCTTTCAGAAGCCAAACTTAGATCATTCACTTGTTGAGAAGACCATCTGATAGATACTTCACTAATACCAAAGGTACTCTTTAGTAACAGTATCTTTATTGTTGAAACATCAAGTCTTACACCACTGACTCAACCTGTCTATGTCTTCCTCTGCTGATTGAGCCTTCCAAGTCATGAGTGGTGAAAATAAATCACCTCCCACTATCTTCTCTAGCACAACTTTCAGCAATCTGCCACAGCCATACATCAAACTGTATATGGGCTAGTCTTCTCCTAGGGGCATCAGAGTTCAGTTCTTTTATCAGAGAAATATGCAGCAGAACCACCAAAAGAACATGCCCTAAGCAAGATGTCTGATCATTCAACAGGCCATAGGAAAAAAGTAGTCACTCCTCCTTTAGCATAACATACAGCTGGTCATAGAAGTTTCTATATCAGAGGGTACAACAGCAGATACAAGCTTCTCCTTAGCTCCATAAGCAGTAGCTCAAACATTCAGCAAGATCAGCAAGTTAGCTATGTAACACCCATTTTAATTATTTAGTCACTTTATTATTATTTTAAAAATTATATGTTGGTGTGCCCTTTGGTGGGGGTGTATTTGATGATGTTTGGTGGGTGTCCCTAATGTGGGAGGACTATTGGTGATATTTTGGTGTGAAATATAATAATATAAAAATAATAGTAACATTGGTGGGGGTGTTATTATTATTATTATATTTATTATATTTGTTACTATTATTAATATTATTATTATTTTGGTGAAATAATAATATTATTATTATTATTATTATTATTATTATTATTAATATGTGGTATTATTAATATTAGTAAGATTATATTAGTATTATTATTATTAAGATTATTAATATTATATTATTTTATTAGTTATTATTATTGGGATTAGAATAATTAAAAAGGGAAATAGAATATGAGGGGTTAGGAGAGTTACGATACATTTTAGAAAATTGAGAAAAAAGAGCGATAGAAAGAGAGAAGAGGAAAGAACGAGGAAAGTGAAAAAGAACGAAGGAAAAAGGGAACGAAGAACGGAAGAGGAAGGAGAAGGCCAAGAGACCAATTCTAGGAGGAATTCTATCGATCGACCAATTGTCAAGGTAAGGGGGGAGAAATTTGATTGGGAATGGTATATGCATGTATAGGGTAGTGGGGAGTCCTTAACCCCGTAGGAATTGATAGATATATGATTTTATATATTATATGTGGTGATTGTTGTTGATTGTTGATGGTTGGATAGTAATCGTTAATGAATTGTTGTTTTTGGTTGATTTGGCCAATTTGGCATATAGGTGATTTTACGGTTTTTAGGGAAAGCCTTATATGGTTTTGAGGTATCGATAAAGTGCTTAGGTGATGATTTTGGGATTGGGATTATGAACCGTTTAGGCTGAATTACATAAAATGTTGGTACTGATGTTAAGATGTGAATTGGGATAGAAGATTAGAGTTATTTGGCCTAGAATAGCACTGCAGAATTTGTGAGGTTTTGGCCTTGAGCTTGAGTTTGTGTGATCCCTTTGGCCTTGATGCATTGTAAGGTGATGAGTGCGAGATATAACTCGTGTACTTGGTGATAGTACGCGTTCCCTTAATAATAATTGGTGAGCAATTAGTTAATGTATATGGGTGTAGTGATCAGTAGGATCGTGTATTCCCCGAATGGTGGGATGTGTTTATAGTTGGTGTCAGAGAGTGAGACTACTCACGGTGTGATTGAATTATATGATGTTGGTGTATGTTATATCTGTACATATATGCATTGATGTATGATGATATGATCAGGAGGATCGTGTGCACTTAGTGTGCCTACATATAATAGTTATGCATTGGTGTGTGCATATCATGGTGTCTTGGTGGGATGAATCATGTCTCAGGAGGAGCGTAAGTGATTCATTCGTACTCCTTTGTGGAGAATGGTGGGGGATAGATCATGTCTCAGGAGGAGCGTAAGTGATCTATCCAGGTTCGATTAAATGAACCAATGAGTCGGTACCGCATGCATGGTGTTGTGTTGCATAATTGCATTATAATATGTTATATTGTAATTTGAACAGTAGGTTCGCTATATGGTGATTGTTGGGGTGAATAATTGATGTGTTGGTGTGTTTTACTGCCTTATTTACATGTATTATATTACCATTATATTTTTGATCATGATTTCTCACCCCCCCTTGTTGTTGTTGTGGTCTGTGCTTCTTCGGAAGTACAGATAATCCAGGTGCTTAGCTAGCTTGGATATTGGTGTGACTGTCGAGTCTAGGATGCTCTGATACGTAGCACGGGACTTGGGCATTTTTATTGTTTCATGTTGAACTCATATTTTTTTCCTGCGAACGTATCAAATTTTTTATTTAATTGTATTATTTAAATATTCCGCTGTATTTGGAGAAAAACCTTTTTATAAGGAAACGTGATTTTTATGTGATATCCCACTTGGGAAGGAAACTCTGATTTTTATTATGTTATTCATATTTTATTTGTTTTGGGAAGTGGGGTGTTACAATTGGTATCAGAGCAGGTCGGTCCGTCCGGCCAGTGTTGTTGAGTCGAGTTAAGTCTGTCCTTTAGAATGGAGTTGAATATCTTTTAACCTGGTGTTGTTATGTTTTGAGCAGTATGGCAGGAAGGAACGATGCTGCATTAGCTGCTGCTATGCAAGCAATGGCGCAAGCTGTTGCTAATCAGAATCAAACTGCAGATGCCCAATTCAGGAGTTTGGCGCAGTTTCGGAGCAACAAGCCGCCAACGTTCGAAGGAGGAATTCTGGACCCTGAAGCTGCTCAGAAGTGGCTGAAGGCAATTGAGAAAATCTTCAGAACTATGGATTGTACTGATGAGCAGAAGGTGGGGTTTGGTACTCACATGCTGGAGGGTGAGGCTGAAGCTTGGTGGGACAATAGTCGCCAAAGATTGGAAGCTGCTGGAACTGCCATTACTTGGGAGGTAGTTCGGAAGGGTTTTCTGGAGAAGTATTTTCCGGAAGATATTCGGAGTGCTAAGGAAATTGAATTCTTAGAGCTGAAGCAGGGTAGTATGACTGTAGCAGAGTATGCTGCTAAGTTTGAGGAGCTGGTGCAGTATTGTCCTCACTATAATGTGGAAGGGGCAATGACTTCTAAGTGCTTAAAGTTTGAGAATGGACTGCGTCCAGAGATTAAGCTGGGGATTGCTTGTCAGAAGATCAGGAGCTATCCTGAGCTGGTAAGCAGGAGCAGGATCTATGATAACGATAACCGGGCAAGGATTGCACACTACAAAGCTGTTAATGACCGTAAGGGTAAGCAGAGGTTTAGTGGTACTCCTTATGGTGTTGCTGCTGATAAGGGAAAACGTAAAGCTGTTGTTGATAAGAAGCCTAGAGATGGGAGAGCATCTGCTGAAGGGAAATGTTTTCGGTGCGGTGGTATGGGACACCGTGCTAATGATTGTCCTAATGAAGCCAAAAAGTGTTTTAAGTGTGGAAAACCAGGTCATGTGATAGCTGACTGCAGAGCAACTATGCCGACCTGTTATAACTGTGGTGAGAAGGGTCACATCAGTACCCATTGTGAGAAGCCGAAGAAGCCTCAGACGTCTCCGGCTGGTGGAAAAGTGTTTGCTTTGGCAGGAACTCAAGCTGCCAGTGATGAGCGTGTTATCAAAGGTACTTGTATTATCAATAATATTCCTTTAACTGCTATTATTGATACGGGTGCAACACACTCGTTTATTTCTGTGGATTGTGTGGAGAGGATAGGATTGGTGCCGTCTACTCTGGAGAGACGAATGACTATTGAGACACCCTCTATAGGTTCAGTGACTACTTCTTTGGTATGCCTGAAGTGTCCGCTGACTATTTTCGGTAGGGAATTTGGAGTGGATCTGATCTGTCTACCACTTGGTAAGTTGGATGTTATTCTGGGTATGAACTGGTTAGAGTTCAACCGAGTCTACATCGACTGTTTTCGGAAGGAATTGTTGTTCCTGACCCCTGAAGAGGAAGTTGTGGCAAGTTCTTTGTCTACTAAAGAATTGAGAGCATTGTTGGAAGATGAAACTAGAGTGTTTGCTTTATTTGCAACTTTATCGGTGGATAGCAAAGTGTCAATGGAGGAATTGGCAGTGGTGAATGAATTTCCGGAAGTGTTTCCTGACGACATTACGGAATTGCCTCCGACGCGAGAAGTGGAATTTGGTATTGATCTTGTTCCTGGTACGAGGCCTATTTCTATGGCGCCGTACAGGATGTCTGCAGTGGAATTGGCTGAGTTGAAGTCTCAGATTGGAGAATTGTTGGATAGAAAGTTTATTAGGCCAAGTGTATCGCCGTGGGGAGCTCCAGTGTTGTTGGTGAAGAAGAAGGATGGTAGTATGCGTTTGTGCATCGATTACCGTCAGTTGAATAAAGTGACGATTAAGAATAAGTATCCTCTCCCGAGGATTGATGATTTGATGGACCAGCTGGTGGGAGCTCGTGTGTTTAGTAAGATTGACTTAAGGTCGGGTTATCATCAAATAAGAGTAAAAGAAGGTGATATTCAGAAGACTGCTTTTAGAACTCGATATGGACATTATGAATATGCTGTAATGCCGTTTGGAGTGACTAATGCGCCGGGAGTGTTTATGGAGTATATGAACAGAATTTTCCATTCTTATTTGGATCAATTCATTGTAGTGTTTATTGATGATATATTAATTTATTCTAAATCTGATGAAGAACATGCAGGACATTTGAGAATTGCCTTGCAAGTGTTGAAGGAAAATAAATTATTTGCTAAACTGTCAAAGTGTGACTTCTGGTTGAAGAGAGTGAGTTTCTTGGGGCATGTAATATCTGAAGAGGGAATAGCGGTGGATCCGTCAAAAGTAAGTGCAGTATTGCTGTGGGAACCGCCGAAGACAGCGACGGAAATTAGAAGCTTTTTGGGTTTAGCTGGTTATTACCGCAGGTTTATTGAAGGGTTCTCTAATTTGGCGTTGCCATTAACTCAGTTGACGAGAAAGAACCAAGTTTTCGTATGGGACGCTGCTTGTGAAGAAAGTTTTGAAGAGTTGAAAAAGAGATTGACTACGGCACCGGTGTTAGTGTTACCGACTCCGAGTGAACCGTTTGTGGTGTACTGTGATGCGTCTAAGATGGGATTAGGAGGAGTTCTTATGCAGAATGGTAAGGTAGTAGCATATGCTTCGCGGCAACTGAGAGTGCATGAGCGAAATTATCCTACTCATGATCTTGAGTTAGCTGCGGTTGTTTTTGTGTTGAAAATTTGGAGGCATTACCTGTATGGTTCAAGATTTGAAGTGTTTAGTGATCATAAGAGTCTGAGATACCTGTTTGATCAGAAAGAGCTGAATATGAGGCAGAGAAGATGGTTAGAATTTTTGAAGGATTATGACTTCAGTTTGAGTTATCATCCGGGAAAGGCCAATGTAGTGGCAGACGCTTTGAGTAGAAAGGCAATTCATATGGCAGCTCTGATGGTGAAAGAAATTGAGTTAATTGAACAATTCAGAGATTTGAGCATGGTTTGTGAAACTACTGCAGAGAGTGTAATGTTGGGTATGTTGCAGGTAAATAATGACTTCTTGGATATGATCAGAGAGAATCAGAAGTTGGATGTGAAATTGGTAGATTTGATGCCTGGAGTAGGAAGTGACTCCGATAGTGACTGTAAATTGGATAGTACAGGTGTGTTGAGATTTAGAGGCAGGATTTGTGTACCAGATGATGAGGAATTGAAAAAGCTGATTTTGAGTGAAGGACACCGTAGTAATCTGAGTATTCATCCCGGAGCTACGAAGATGTATCATGATTTAAAGAAATTATTTTGGTGGTCTGGTATGAAAAGAGACATTGCTCAATTTGTTTATGCCTGTTTGACGTGTCAGAAATCAAAGGTAGAACACCAGAGACCTTCTGGATTTATGCAACCGTTGGAAATTCCGGTTTGGAAATGGGATTGCATTTCTATGGACTTTGTTACAGGATTGCCAAATACGGCGAGAGGTTTTGATGCTATATGGGTGATTGTGGATCGGTTAACGAAGTCTGCACACTTTGTGCCAATTAATATTAGTTTTCCGTTGACGAAGCTGGCGGAGATTTATATTCGGGTAATTGTGAAGTTACATGGTGTTCCGTCCAGTATTGTGTCGGATAGAGATCCGAGGTTTACTTCAGAATTTTGGAAGAGCTTGCAAGAAGCTTTGGGTACTAAGTTGAAATTAAGTTCAGCTTATCATCCACAAACTGATGGTCAATCGGAAAGGACTATTCAGTCGCTTGAGGATTTATTGAGAGCTTGTGTATTGGAAAAGGGTGGTGCGTGGGATACTCATTTATCATTGATTGAATTCACGTACAATAATAGTTACCATTCGAGTATTGGAATGGCACCCTTTGAAGCTTTGTATGGGAGGAGGTGTAGGACTCCTCTGTGTTGGTATGAGACCGATGAGAGTGTGGTGCTTGGACCAGAAATTGTTCAGCAGACTACTGAGACGATTCAGATGATTCGTGAGAAAATGAAAGTGTCTCAGAGTAGGCAGAAGAGTTATCATGATAATCGGAGGAAAGAGTTGGAATTCTGTGTAGGTGATCACGTATTCCTAAGAGTTAACCCGATGACTGGTGTGGGTCGGGCGTTGAAGTCCAAGAAGCTGGATCCTAAGTTTATTGGACCTTATGAAATTTTGCAAAGAGTTGGTGCTGTGGCCTATAGGGTGGCGTTGCCGCCGGAGTTGTCGAATCTACATGATGTGTTTCATGTGTCGCAATTGCGAAAATATGTTTCTGATCCATCTCATGTGATTCAGAGAGATGATGTTCAGGTTCGGGAGAATCTTACTGTTGAGACGATGCCGTTGAGGATCGAAGACCGTAAGATGAAACAGCTCCGAGGGAAGGAAATACCTTTGGTGAAGGTAGTTTGGGGAGGTGCTGCAGGAGGCAGTGTGACCTGGGAGTTGGAAAGCAGGATGCGAGAAGCGTATACGGAGCTATTTCCATCAGGTAATTTTCGAGGACGAAAATAATTAAAGTGGGGGAGAGTTGTAACACCCATTTTAATTATTTAGTCACTTTATTATTATTTTAAAAATTATATGTTGGTGTGCCCTTTGGTGGGGGTGTATTTGATGATGTTTGGTGGGTGTCCCTAATGTGGGAGGACTATTGGTGATATTTTGGTGTGAAATATAGTAATATAAAAATAATAGTAACATTGGTGGGGGTGTTATTATTATTATTATATTTATTATATTTGTTACTATTATTAATATTATTATTATTTTGGTGAAATAATAATATTATTATTATTATTATTATTATTATTATTATTATTAATATGTGGTATTATTAATATTAGTAAGATTATATTAGTATTATTATTATTAAGATTATTAATATTATATTATTTTATTAGTTATTATTATTGGGATTAGAATAATTAAAAAGGGAAATAGAATATGAGGGGTTAGGAGAGTTACGATACATTTTAGAAAATTGAGAAAAAAGAGCGATAGAAAGAGAGAAGAGGAAAGAATGAGGAAAGTGAAAAAGAACGAAGGAAAAAGGGAACGAAGAACGGAAGAGGAAGGAGAAGGCCAAGAGACCAATTCTAGGAGGAATTCTATCGATCGACCAATTGTCAAGGTAAGGGGGGAGAAATTTGATTGGGAATGGTATATGCATGTATAGGGTAGTGGGGAGTCCTTAACCCCGTAGGAATTGATAGATATATGATTTTATATATTATATGTGGTGATTGTTGTTGATTGTTGATGGTTGGATAGTAATCGTTAATGAATTGTTGTTTTTGGTTGATTTGGCCAATTTGGCATATAGGTGATTTTACGGTTTTTAGGGAAAGCCTTATATGGTTTTGAGGTATCGATAAAGTGCTTAGGTGATGATTTTGGGATTGGGATTATGAACCGTTTAGGCTGAATTACATAAAATGTTGGTACTGATGTTAAGATGTGAATTGGGATAGAAGATTAGAGTTATTTGGCCTAGAATAGCACTGCAGAATTTGTGAGGTTTTGGCCTTGAGCTTGAGTTTGTGTGATCCCTTTGGCCTTGATGCATTGTAAGGTGATGAGTGCGAGATATAACTCGTGTACTTGGTGATAGTACGCGTTCCCTTAATAATAATTGGTGAGCAATTAGTTAATGTATATGGGTGTAGTGATCAGTAGGATCGTGTATTCCCCGAATGGTGGGATGTGTTTATAGTTGGTGTCAGAGAGTGAGACTACTCACGGTGTGATTGAATTATATGATGTTGGTGTATGTTATATCTGTACATATATGCATTGATGTATGATGATATGATCAGGAGGATCGTGTGCACTTAGTGTGCCTACATATAATAGTTATGCATTGGTGTGTGCATATCATGGTGTCTTGGTGGGATGAATCATGTCTCAGGAGGAGCGTAAGTGATTCATTCGTACTCCTTTGTGGAGAATGGTGGGGGATAGATCATGTCTCAGGAGGAGCGTAAGTGATCTATCCAGGTTCGATTAAATGAACCAATGAGTCGGTACCGCATGCATGGTGTTGTGTTGCATAATTGCATTATAATATGTTATATTGTAATTTGAACAGTAGGTTCGCTATATGGTGATTGTTGGGGTGAATAATTGATGTGTTGGTGTGTTTTACTGCCTTATTTACATGTATTATATTACCATTATATTTTTGATCATGATTTCTCACCCCCCCTTGTTGTTGTTGTGGTCTGTGCTTCTTCGGAAGTACAGATAATCCAGGTGCTTAGCTAGCTTGGATATTGGTGTGACTGTCGAGTCTAGGATGCTCTGATACGTAGCACGGGACTTGGGCATTTTTATTGTTTCATGTTGAACTCATATTTTTTTTCCTGCGAACGTATCAAATTTTTTATTTAATTGTATTATTTAAATATTCCGCTGTATTTGGAGAAAAACCTTTTTATAAGGAAACGTGATTTTTATGTGATATCCCACTTGGGAAGGAAACTCTGATTTTTATTATGTTATTCATATTTTATTTGTTTTGGGAAGTGAGGTGTTACAATTGGTATCAGAGCAGGTCGGTCCGTCCGGCCAGTGTTGTTGAGTCGAGTTAAGTCTGTCCTTTAGAATGGAGTTGAATATCTTTTAACCTGGTGTTGTTATGTTTTGAGCAGTATGGCAGGAAGGAACGATGCTGCATTAGCTGCTGCTATGCAAGCAATGGCGCAAG
Organism: Lathyrus sativus; assembly: GCA_963859935.3. Classification (NCBI taxonomy): domain Eukaryota; kingdom Viridiplantae; phylum Streptophyta; class Magnoliopsida; order Fabales; family Fabaceae; genus Lathyrus; species Lathyrus sativus. The sequence continues at coordinate 39,138,089 of OZ012735.1, forward strand.
CTGTTGCTAATCAGAATCAAACTGCAGATGCCCAATTCAGGAGTTTGGCGCAGTTTCGGAGCAACAAGCCGCCAACGTTCGAAGGAGGAATTCTGGACCCTGAAGCTGCTCAGAAGTGGCTGAAGGCAATTGAGAAAATCTTCAGAACTATGGATTGTACTGATGAGCAGAAGGTGGGGTTTGGTACTCACATGCTGGAGGGTGAGGCTGAAGCTTGGTGGGACAATAGTCGCCAAAGATTGGAAGCTGCTGGAACTGCCATTACTTGGGAGGTAGTTCGGAAGGGTTTTCTGGAGAAGTATTTTCCGGAAGATATTCGGAGTGCTAAGGAAATTGAATTCTTAGAGCTGAAGCAGGGTAGTATGACTGTAGCAGAGTATGCTGCTAAGTTTGAGGAGCTGGTGCAGTATTGTCCTCACTATAATGTGGAAGGGGCAATGACTTCTAAGTGCTTAAAGTTTGAGAATGGACTGCGTCCAGAGATTAAGCTGGGGATTGCTTGTCAGAAGATCAGGAGCTATCCTGAGCTGGTAAGCAGGAGCAGGATCTATGATAACGATAACCGGGCAAGGATTGCACACTACAAAGCTGTTAATGACCGTAAGGGTAAGCAGAGGTTTAGTGGTACTCCTTATGGTGTTGCTGCTGATAAGGGAAAACGTAAAGCTGTTGTTGATAAGAAGCCTAGAGATGGGAGAGCATCTGCTGAAGGGAAATGTTTTCGGTGCGGTGGTATGGGACACCGTGCTAATGATTGTCCTAATGAAGCCAAAAAGTGTTTTAAGTGTGGAAAACCAGGTCATGTGATAGCTGACTGCAGAGCAACTATGCCGACCTGTTATAACTGTGGTGAGAAGGGTCACATCAGTACCCATTGTGAGAAGCCGAAGAAGCCTCAGACGTCTCCGGCTGGTGGAAAAGTGTTTGCTTTGGCAGGAACTCAAGCTGCCAGTGATGAGCGTGTTATCAAAGGTACTTGTATTATCAATAATATTCCTTTAACTGCTATTATTGATACGGGTGCAACACACTCGTTTATTTCTGTGGATTGTGTGGAGAGGATAGGATTGGTGCCGTCTACTCTGGAGAGACGAATGACTATTGAGACACCCTCTATAGGTTCAGTGACTACTTCTTTGATATGCCTGAAGTGTCCGCTGACTATTTTCGGTAGGGAATTTGGAGTGGATCTGATCTGTCTACCACTTGGTAAGTTGGATGTTATTCTGGGTATGAACTGGTTAGAGTTCAACCGAGTCTACATCGACTGTTTTCGGAAGGAATTGTTGTTCCTGACCCCTGAAGAGGAAGTTGTGGCAAGTTCTTTGTCTACTAAAGAATTGAGAGCATTGTTGGAAGATGAAACTAGAGTGTTTGCTTTATTTGCAACTTTATCGGTGGATAGCAAAGTGTCAATGGAGGAATTGGCAGTGGTGAATGAATTTCCGGAAGTGTTTCCTGACGACATTACGGAATTGCCTCCGACGCGAGAAGTGGAATTTGGTATTGATCTTGTTCCTGGTACGAGGCCTATTTCTATGGCGCCGTACAGGATGTCTGCAGTGGAATTGGCTGAGTTGAAGTCTCAAATTGGAGAATTGTTGGATAGAAAGTTTATTAGGCCAAGTGTATCGCCGTGGGGAGCTCCAGTGTTGTTGGTGAAGAAGAAGGATGGTAGTATGCGTTTGTGCATCGATTACCGTCAGTTGAATAAAGTGACGATTAAGAATAAGTATCCTCTCCCGAGGATTGATGATTTGATGGACCAGCTGGTGGGAGCTCGTGTGTTTAGTAAGATTGACTTAAGGTCGGGTTATCATCAAATAAGAGTAAAAGAAGGTGATATTCAGAAGACTGCTTTTAGAACTCGATATGGACATTATGAATATGCTGTAATGCCGTTTGGAGTGACTAATGCGCCGGGAGTGTTTATGGAGTATATGAACAGAATTTTCCATTCTTATTTGGATCAATTCATTGTAGTGTTTATTGATGATATATTAATTTATTCTAAATCTGATGAAGAACATGCAGGACATTTGAGAATTGCCTTGCAAGTGTTGAAGGAAAATAAATTATTTGCTAAACTGTCAAAGTGTGACTTCTGGTTGAAGAGAGTGAGTTTCTTGGGGCATGTAATATCTGAAGAGGGAATAGCGGTGGATCCGTCAAAAGTAAGTGCAGTATTGCTGTGGGAACCGCCGAAGACAGCGACGGAAATTAGAAGCTTTTTGGGTTTAGCTGGTTATTACCGCAGGTTTATTGAAGGGTTCTCTAATTTGGCGTTGCCATTAACTCAGTTGACGAGAAAGAACCAAGTTTTCGTATGGGACGCTGCTTGTGAAGAAAGTTTTGAAGAGTTGAAAAAGAGATTGACTACGGCACCGGTGTTAGTGTTACCGACTCCGAGTGAACCGTTTGTGGTGTACTGTGATGCGTCTAAGATGGGATTAGGAGGAGTTCTTATGCAGAATGGTAAGGTAGTAGCATATGCTTCGCGGCAACTGAGAGTGCATGAGCGAAATTATCCTACTCATGATCTTGAGTTAGCTGCGGTTGTTTTTGTGTTGAAAATTTGGAGGCATTACCTGGAGACACTCTGGACCTAAGTATACCCACTCACTCCCCCTCAATCACACAACAACGATATCAGTTACAATTACAGAATAACTTTGAAGACACACTTCAAAATATACCTTGATCTTGCTCCACAGCTTTGATCAAGGAACACACACTCTTGCTTAACAGCTTTGAGTGAGACACAACTTAGAATCTACCTATCCAATGTAATCATACACCATACAATTGCTTGGAGTACAAGTATTCCTAAACAGAATTCACACGTGAAGACTAGCCTTCTTCACTCACAAGTATGTCTACCACAATGTATCAAAAGATACAAAGGGTGACTTACACACAAGGGACTCTCAAACCCTAGACCTCTATTTTACACTCAAGTTCTTTTTGATGTGAGTGCTTGCTTTTCCTTGCTTCTGCTCCTCCTTTTATAGCAATGCAGACTGGGCTTGGGCTGGTCCAAAGTAACAAACATTAGTTTTAACAAAGTAAAACTAATTTCCATAATTCAAGGTGCTTTGAATTAGGTCATGACGATTCATGATATGGTCAGCACTGCCTAGAATCTCTCTTGAGATACCTAGGGAACCCTAATAAGTCTCCTGAAATCTAGCATGAGATAACTCATCCAATATAACAGAAAACCAACATGCCTGTCAGCTGCCTAATGTCATACGATCAATGTTATAACATTCAGTCATGACATTCAATTATCTTTGTGCTAGCTGGCCAAATTAACCCTGTTGAACAATCCTGTAGAATCTTCTCCACAACAGTAGAAACAAGCATCTTATAGTTTCCTAAAAAGTCTCAAGGATCCTTTTTATGAACACCAATTAAATCTGCACTTTGTTCATACTAAACCTTTGGTGTTGTACATACTGATGAGATATATCCAACAGGATCTCATCAACCCAACCCAATTTTGTCAAGTGATAGCAGCACCTGTTGTACCATACAGTGATGTCATGACTATGGTGATGACATCATGACAACAGTTCTTTCTTCAACAGTTCTTTCTTCAGCTCCTACTCAATGACAACATTTCTTTCTTCAGCTCCTGCTGTACCATACAGCGATGTCATGACTTTGGTAATGACATCCTGTTCAAAACACATGACAACATCACTGTCATTAGCTCCTGCTGCACTAGACCTTGATGTCATGACTTTGGTAATGACATCTTGTGTAACATTAGTGCAGAATCATGTTTTACCAAAATTTAGCCAATCATAGAACCATAGAAACATGGTACTAACAATTCTCACCTTTCTTGAGAACATGCTTGTTGAGCAACATGAGTGGCATGAAGAGTATTCTTGTAGGCGTGGTGAGTTTGATGAAACTCAAGAGGAGCATTTCATAACTATTCATGATCATCTAACTGCCTAGGATGACATTTTTCGTAGTTTTTCCTTGTATGTTACGGAGGAATTCAATGAGATTCGTCATAACATGGCTTCAAACCATTATGTAACTTAAGCTAACATTACTCAAGTTATTTATGATCAAAATGAAAATAGTGATCATTATCTTCAGTTTTACCGTGAGATGTGTGAGGTGTTGGATGATGAGCCTGGTGTTTCTTGGTTTCGTGGTAGAGGTAGAGGTCGAGGTCATGGACGTGGTCGTTACTAGGCATCGTTGTGGAGTTAGTTACTGTTTTTGTTATGCATTCCTTTCTATTTTAATGTCATTAATATTGTGGACCTAGTTTATTTTTCTTATGTTATGTTATTGCAACCTCTTACGATAATTATATAATGGTTGTGACAATTATATATTTTGCTACATTTAGTTGTTTTTATACGTTTAAGTTAAGTTTTAAATTAAGACATAATTCTATGTGAGTGATTGTTATTCGCTTAATATTTGCAACGCCTCTAAGTGAGTTTAATTCTATACGTTGTTATGTAACTTTCTCGATGCTTCTTAAGTGTTCAGTTTTTTTTGTTGCCTTTTTTTATGTTGTTAAAGAAGGAGAAGCATAAGGCACAAATTTTATGATGCATGTCTTCAGAGGGAGCATTGACGAAGACATTAAGAGTGCCTAGTATGCTTTGCCATCATAAAAAAAGGGAGTATGTGAGTGCAATATTCTCGTAGATAGATTTTATATGATGTCAAAACTAGGTAGCTTAGCTCTTTATGTATGTTAGACCTTATATTCTTTTCCTAGATGTGCATCATCATTTTAGGACATGTAAAAATAGATTCAATAGGTTATAACATGATAAAAATATGTTTTTTCATGAAAAAATAGTCAATGAGTCAATACATACCAAAATGGGTCGATACATAGAAGTGATTTTCAAAAGAAATGTTTATGTCGTGTATGTATCAATACAATCTGAGAATGAGTCAATACAAGTTACGAATGATTCGACTCATCTGTGGACGGAGTCGACTCAATCTGAAAGAATTTTTAACAAAATCAACTCTTCCTTGTATGTATCAATACAAGCTGCAAATGAGTCGACTCATCCTGTCTAGGAGTCAACTCATACTAAAGCAGTTTTTTGTTTGCAGATTTTCATGCCTTTGATATACTGACTCATTAAGGCTTCGTATTGACTCATTAGCCTTATGTATTGACTCATTAGAGTTTGGATTCAATACATCCTGTTTTGAGCAAATACATGTATTGACTCAATATTTTAAAAACTTGTATTTTTGGCCAAGAAAATCTTTTTTGTTTATTATTTTTCACACACACACACACACAAATACACATTCATGCTTTATTTCATAACATTGAAACCTGAAAGATAAGATTGACATCGGATAAAGATCCTAGATTTACATCGAGGTTTTGGGAGAGTTTACAAAAGGCTTTGGGTTCTAAGCTAAGATTGAGTTCGGCTTATCATCCGCAAACAAATGGTCAAACCGAGAGGACAATTCAATCATTAGAGGATTTATTGCAGGCTTGTGTGCTCGAGCAAGGTGGTGCTTGGGATAGTTATTTGGCGTTAATTGAGTTCACCTACAATAATAGTTTTCATACAAGTATAAGTATGACATTATTTGAGGATTTGTATGGTCGGAGATGTCGAACACCTTTGTGTTGGCATGAAACTGGTGAGAGGTCGATAGTTGGACCGGAGATGGTACAACAAACGACAGAGAAAGTGAAGTTTATTCGGGAAAAGATGAAAGCTTCTCAAAGTAGACAAAAGAGCTATCATGACAAAAGAAGGAAGGATCTTGAGTTTCAAGAAGGCGACCATGTGTTTTTGAGAGTTACACCGGTTACGGGTGTGGGTCGTGCTTTGAAGTCGAAGAAGTTGACTTCTCATTTTATTGGTCCGTATCAGATTACTGCACGAGTTGGTGTTGTGGCTTACCGTGTGGCGTTGCCTCCGAATCTTTCAAATTTTAATGATGTATTCCATATTTCGCAACTTCGAAAGTATGTTCCGAATCCATCACATGTTATTCCTATGGACGAGGTTGAAGTGAGAGATAACCTTACGGTTGAAGCTTTACCGATTAGGATTTTGGACCGTGAAGTTAGGAAGCTAAGAGGCAAGGATATTGCGCTTGTGAAAGTATCTTGGGGAGGCGCTTCGGAAGGCAATATGACTTGGGAACTAGAGAGTGGGATGCGAGAGTCGTATCCGGAGTTGTTTGAATCAGGTAATATTTTTGAGGACGAAAATTTCTAAAGTGGAGGAGAGTTGTAACGCCCCGATTCTGATTTCCCATTTTTGTTGAGTCTTTTATTTTATTTGGGTGATTATTATTTTATTTGTGGAATTGGTGTGTTAATATGTTATATTTGCATATTATGTTATTTTATCGTTTTTGAGAGTTTTCGGGGAAATTAGGTTGGAGGGTATTTTAGATATTTCTTAATTAATGTTAAGTTAGATATTTTGTGAGAAAATGAATTATTAGATATTTTGAGAGAAAAATGAATAGAAAGGATTAGAATACAAATATATAAAAGAGAAAGAGGAGAGAAAAGAAAAGAAAAGAAGAAAAAGGAGAGAAAGAAAGAGGAAGAAGAGAAAAGAGGAGAAAAAGAGGAAAAGCTTGGAAATCTTCAAACAACTTTTAGGAATCAATTTAATCGAGTAAGGGTGTGAAATCTTATTATCTCATCAATGTATATCGTTATGTATGTGTTGGTTTGGATTGTTTGGTTATTTTTATACATATTTCCATTTTAGGTCGAATTGGTAAAATCGATAGAAACCGATGTCTTTACGGTTAGAATTCGAAATAAATTGCATAATTTAGTCGAGGAATGTTGGGCCGAGACTATTAGAACTTGTTTGATTAAAATCGGGTGATTTAGTGACCTTTTGACATTTTTGGATAAGTGAGGGTTTGTGTAGCAAAGCATTCGCTAGGCGAGTCACTGGCGAGTGAGGTAACGAAGGGTTCGCTAAGCGAGCACCCAACGAGCTACCAGTGAATACTCTCAGACTTAGACAAAATCAAAAAGACCCTTATTCGCTCTGGCGAGGGAAGTAGCGAAGTGCTCGCTAGGCGAAGCATCAGCGAACAAGTAGCGAACACTTCCAGTAGCAAAAGACAGGCTTCGCTAGCATGTTCGCTAGGCGAGCCAGTAGCGAGTGTTCGCTATGACTTCACTAGGCGAGCAGTCTAGCGAGCATGACAATACATCATATTTCTTTTTTTATTTCCCATCCAATATCGATTCTTCGACTCGGATGTGATCGACCTTCTCCTGAAATGCGTAGCTTGTGTGCCGTTATATGATATACTGTGGTTAGCCGTATGTCATGAATCCTATATTGTGAATTGTGGCCTTTTGGCAAATAAATGCATGGTTTAAATTGAATGTAAATGCATGATAATTTGTGATAGAGTTCTTTGTCGTTTAAGTGGTAAAGTGATGTTCATTGTCGTTTGGCGAAATTGATGTGAATGTGTATAGATTGTATGTGATGGTATGAGATGAATGCATGAATATATTGTGAATATGTATGCATTTCAAGAGTGTCTTGAGTCATTTTTGCATGAGAAGCATAATGATGTACATTCTTGTGTTGTGCGATTCTAATGAGAATTCGTTGTAACATCGTGTGCCTATGTGAGGTGTGAGCGATGATTACAAACGATTGTGTGCATATGTGAGGTGTGAGCAATCGGATTGTGTGCCTATGTGAGGTGTGAGAAATCCATAAACATTGTGTGCCTATGTGAGGTGTGAGAAATGGGTGAACATCGTATGCCCGACGGGGAATTACATTGGTAACGAGCGATGGTTCCAATAAGTTCCTGAGTGAACTTGAGATGATGGAGTCGGTACCGCATTGCATTTGCATAGAGTCGTGAGTTGGTCTCTATGATTTTCATTTATCATCTTTATAATTGTGCATTGGTGAATAAACATAAATGTGTATGTTTATGTGGAATGATAAGAATTGTGAAAGTATGCATGATGAATATGCTTGGTGTTATATCCATATATATATATATATATATATATATATATATATATATATATATATATATATATATATATATATATATATATATATACATTGTGATGTATATGAGTGAGTTGTGATGAATTGTGGTGAGAATGTAGAATATGTGTATTTTATGCTATTATATATATAATTATATGCATTGTTATTATGATAATATTTCTCACCCTTCTGTTGTTTTATGGTGCTCTATGAGGCATTGCAGAGTAGGTTGGCTGGAGGTCTTTTTGTGAAGCGTGTCTTCATTCTTTTGGTCGGTCAGCTCTGATATGTAGCACCGGATAGCTAGAATGTACATGATTCTTTTGTGATGCATTTGTATATGTATCTTGTTGTTGAATATTTATGAAAACATGTCTTATATATATGTTTATATGTTTGAAGTTATTCAATGTTTAGATTTTCCGCTTTTATTCTAAATATTGAGATGTGGGTGTAAGGACTAAGTTCTTCTGTTGCAAAGTTACCTTACTGTTGCATATCTTTTGTTGAGCAGGTGTTGTATATTTTAATTTCACACGTAATGTGACACGCCTCTTTTATACTATGTTTATAATTATACTTTGACGAAATTTTTTAATATGTGACTAAATTGTTATATGATTATTTGGGGTATAGAAAGGAGGTGTTACAATACCCTTGTTTGGTAAGAGGAACCAGATTACATCTTGGTATTCTTTACTTTGTGCATTTATTTTTCAGCGCCTTTACTTGTACATCATTTCTGAAAAATTAAAACAACATCGCTACCGATAATAATCGAGAAAAATTCAATAAGACCGGATAATCTAATTCATCACCTTTTAGATTATATTTCATACTCACAGTGACACCATTTAAAAAAATGTTGAAATTTTGAAATACTTGAAATTCTTGATTTTTTTGCAAATTTGAATTTTTTATAATGATTTTTTTAGGTTTTATTCATGCTTTTCTGGGTTTTGTTTAACTTTGATTTAGAAACTAAATAAAATAATTTTAATGTTTGATGTTATGATTTAATAATATTAAATTAACATAAATAATTTATAGTATAATAAAATTTAATAAACAAATGACATGTAACTTAAGCCCAGACACATAATTAAAATTTTGGTCTCTATGACAATGACACCTTGTCACTATTAAAAATTAGTTTGGAAACTAAAATTATGAAAAAAAAACTTATAAAAAAGACTAAAAATCTTGACTTTAAAATAGGGGGACTAAAACCGAAAAAAATAAAAATAAAGATACTAAAATTGCAATTAAGCTAAAATATAATAGAGAATAGTTGGGCTCAGCTGGTACTAAGCTTTGATGTGTCTGTATAATAAATCGGATTTCAGCCACCTCAATCTGAATTAGCTCATTTCTTTAATCCGTGGTACCAGAAACCTGACCCACTTTCACATAATATAATTTTTTAAAAATCGGTTTGACCAAGTTCCAGTTGGGTTGACCCAAATTGTCCACCTTTATTGGTAATTGGTTACAAAGAATCTTGACTAGTTCATGTACCACCTTAGAGCGACCTTTTTTAGTGTGTCCACCAAGAGTTTGTGTTTTATAGAATATGTTGATCCGACTATGACCATTTGGTTATTAAGGGTTGTGACATGTTCTTGTAGATCACTTTTGTCAGCAAAGGGTGTTAGTGATGGTGGTTTGAACCCTTCAGGGACAGATACCTCTAGTATATCAACATATAGAGTTTGAAGATTGAGAAACTCTTTTTCCTCCTCTTTTAGAATGGATTATTGCTACCTTTGCAAATCCATAACTCTCAATCTAAAGAAGAAAACCAAACATATTGAAACCGACATAATCATATATGTACACAGTACCCCAAACATAATGCCCGTAGAGGCAAAGTGTTTTGGCTCATAAAAAAATCAGACATATTAAATTTGGTATAAACATATCAGGACAATAATATTTAATCAGTTTTCATAATTAAACCTACACTTTATTTATATGATTTTATTTTGTTGGTCAAAATATAAGATATAAGATTATGTATCTTAGTTGTTTCCTTGACTTTTTTTAGATGTTTTATTGCTTTTTTCATTTTTCTTTTTATTAAAAATTATGGTATTTTTTAATTTTTAAACTATTTTAATATTATTATTATTATTATTTTTAAGTTATTATATATTAATTTAATATATAAATAATCTATTAAGTTAATAAATACCACATATTTAAATATGACACACTAGTACTTTAAAAATATAAAGTTTTATTTTAAGAATTGATAAAATTAAAAGACTAAATTAGTTAATTAAAAATAGGAGATCAAAATTTAGAAATCAATAAAAATAAAAATAACATCATATTTGAATTTAAAATTTTATATAAAATTAGAAGACAAACGAGTAATAATGTGTTACTATAACTTTTTGAATGACAAAATAAATCATCTTAAAAGTTAATTGACCTAACATATATAACATTGTTATGTAGATATCATTAGATTCTTTGTAAAAGATAAAATGTCTATGGTGTTACAAAATCAAAAACATAAAAAGTATGAAAATTTGTTGATTGTGAGAATAAACTTACTTGATTTTGACCATTTTAATTAAAATGATTTTGGAAATTGTCTCTCTCTCTCACACAAAGTAAAACCTTTACTTGTAAGTATCATTAATAAAAAAATTTCAATTAAGTTCACACGTGCATATTTTCTCTTATTTAAATATCAATCCCCTCTTACCTGAATCAATAAAAAAATTCACATATTTTTTTTCTTCAAAAATACTTAAATTTGCCAAAAATATATTAAATAAAATATTGTTAACTAAATAATACCAATATTTGAAGGCTGGAATCTCCCTAAACCAAATCATAATTAAAAAAGAAAAATTAAATATAGAAAAAAAAATCTAGAAATTAATAAAATAAGGAATCAAAATCAGCGCAAGTTAAGGCGGTGGCAACTAGTCACAGGTCGTGGATGGATTTAGAAACCAGCTCTGAAAAACCTCGGTTTTCTCCACACGGACACACACAAATTATTAGTGCATGACTATTTTCCAATCAAACCGTCAAAACGGGTCCATCCCAAAATATAAACAAAGAAAAGTCGATAGCCTCTTCCAACCCATAATCTTCTACTAAAAAAACCATCAAAACAACTGTTCCTAAAAAACAACTAAACAACTGTTACTAAAACACCAACTAAACCAGCAAAGAAAAGCAAAACCACCACTTTTCCAATAACAACAGATTCAACTACACCGAATGGAATAATATATTTTCTACACTGATTAATTTTTTGTTAACATAAAAACAAAATACATGTTACTGCATAATTGTTTTCTTTTGCACCAACGCACAGCACATAGTTTTTTCCACTTTCCAAAACCATCCAAAGTTAACCATATTTAAACCCCTTCATAAACCTCTTCAGTCACAATTATTATTCAATCAAACAAACAGACAAACACAATAATCAAACTCATAATCACAAAAACTATCAAACTCAATGGAAACCGAAACTCAAAATCAAAATGGCTCGACGCCTTGTCCCAGCTCGGCTCCATCGGCTATCCCTATCCGTCCTTTCGCATGCGACGGCACGATGGGACGCCACTTAGCTCGGCGGCTTGTTGAGATCGGCGTCCGTGATGTCTTCTCTGTTCCTGGTGACTTCAACTTAACTCTTCTGGATCACTTGATCGCTGAGCCGGAGCTTAATCTTGTTGGATGCTGTAACGAACTTAACGCTGGTTATGCTGCTGACGGTTACGCGCGTGCTAGAGGTGTTGGCGCGTGTGTTGTTACTTTCACCGTTGGTGGACTTAGTATCCTCAACGCGATCGCCGGAGCTTACAGTGAGAACCTTCCGGTGATTTGTATAGTTGGAGGACCTAATTCTAATGACTATGGTACCAACAGAATACTTCATCATACTATTGGATTACCTGATTTTTCTCAGGAGCTTCAATGCTTTCAGACGATCACATGTTTTCAGGTGAGCGATCCATGTAGCACAGTATACCAGAAACACGACACTCACACAGACACATTGATAATAATTTGAAAACGACACCGACAAGGACACACATAGGTGCTAGGCACTTCAGATTGAAGGCATGATAGTGGTAGTGTGTGTATGTGCTTTATAGGTTATTTATGTTTCTGATTTTGATACTTGAGAGTTGTTTTTGTTGATGATGTTGATGTTGTGATTTGAAATTTTTAGGCTGTGGTGAATAATTTGGATGATGCACATGAACTTATTGATACTGCAATTTCTACTGCTTTGAAAGAAAGCAAGCCTGTTTATATAAGCATAGGTTGTAATCTTCCTGCAATTCCTCATCCAACTTTTGCTAGGGACCCTGTTCCATTTTTTCTTGCACCAAGGTATGTATTTTGATCTATGAAGTACAGACATCGAAGACAACACCGACACTAATGACATGATACTGATATGTTGACGGCAGTAATAATAATTTGATAAAAAGAATAAATTGAATATAATCATAAGAGTTGTTGTCGCATCGGTGGTGTCGGTGTCCCACATTGACACAAAGACCCCTTTTTTAGAGGTTTAAATGCTACAGAGGTTTTTGCTCCTTTTTATCTTTTTGAAGTTTTGGTTATTTGTTTTGGTTATGAGTATGGCCCTTTCAGAAAGCATCTTGATTGGCAGTGATAGGATAAACCCATTGAAGATTTTAAATTGTAGTTAAGTTTATTTTTTATTTGTGTGGTGATATTGAGTTACTAATTTTAGGATAAACTCATTTTGGTTATGAGTTTGATCTTATAACATTGAGGGATTAAATTCAAATTCACTCGAAGATATTTGTTAAATTTGTTAAACACCATTAGTGCGACTTTAATTGATGATAATTTTCTCGTATAGTATTTGTGGATCATGTTTGTGCTTGTATTCATATTTGGTTAAAATTCTGTGCAGGGTAAGCAATCAAGCAGGGTTAGAAGCTGCGGTGGAAGAAGCAGCTGCTTTTCTGAACAAAGCTGTGAAGCCAGTTATTGTGGGTGGTCCAAAACTAAGGGTTGCAAAAGCACAAAAGGCTTTCATGGAGTTTGCAGAAGCTAGTGGATATCCAATAGCTGTTATGCCCTCTGGTAAAGGACTTGTACCCGAAAACCATCCACATTTCATCGGAACATACTGGGGTGCGGTTAGTACTAGCTATTGTGGGGAGATAGTGGAGTCTGCTGATGCATATATGTTCGTCGGTCCCATCTTCAATGACTATAGCTCCGTTGGATACTCATTGTTGATCAAGAAGGAGAAATCCTTAATAGTACAGCCTAATCGGGTGACCATTGGCAATGGTCTTTCATTGGGCTGGGTTTTCATGGCTGATTTCTTAACTGCATTGGCTAAAAAGGTGAAGACTAACACTACAGCTATGGAGAATTACCGTCGTATCTATGTTCCTCCAGGCATTCCTCTTAAGCGAGAGAAGGATGAACCTCTTAGAGTTAATGTTCTATTCAAGCACATTCAGGTAATTCCTATTTTTAGATCTAGTTATTCTTTGGATAATATTTCCATTTTACTCAGCAGTCTTAAATTTGTTGAACAGGCACTAATTAGTGGAGATACTGCTGTAATAGCTGAAACTGGAGATTCATGGTTTAACTGTCAGAAGCTTCGTCTTCCTGAGAATTGCGGGTAAGTTTTTCACATTTCTGCATGACTAATAAGATAATCACAATTTTAAACTAACATTGTCGAGTATGAATTCCATCTTTCAGTTATGAATTCCAGATGCAGTATGGATCAATTGGTTGGTCAGTAGGTGCTACTCTTGGATATGCACAAGCTGCAACAGATAAGCGTGTCATTGCCTGCATTGGCGATGGAAGTTTTCAGGTTAGAAACATTATAAAAAAAAATCATTATATTCATAACGTTAATGTTAGATTTCAACCGCAAGTAAACCTGTTCATGCTGCGTTATTTAGGTGACAGCACAAGATATTTCAACAATGATCCGTTGTGGGCAAAGAAGCATCATCTTTCTGATTAACAACGGAGGTTATACAATTGAAGTTGAGATTCATGATGGTCCGTATAACGTGATCAAGAATTGGGACTATACCGCATTTGTGAGTGCCATCCATAATGGACAAGGGAAATGCTGGACTGCGAAGGTACGTACAGAGGAAGATTTGACGGAAGCAATTGCAACGGCTACTGGAGCAGAAAAAGATTCACTATGTTTTATAGAAGTTTTTGCACATAAGGATGATACCAGCAAAGAGTTGCTAGAATGGGGATCTCGTGTTGCTGCTGCTAATAGTCGTCCTCCTAATCCCCAATAGAAAATCAATTCATAATATTGTATTGTTATAAACAAAAATTATGATCTGTATAATTTGGTGTACTGGATTTGTTGTTGAGGACATGTGTATGATAAATGCGACAAAAATGAAAATAAGTTGGAATAAATGCTCACTTTTTCTGACTCTCATCTTGTTCCCAAGTTTTGGGCTTTGTTGTAATCATGAACTATTCTAGCTTTACTCATAGCATTGATGGCATCCTGTTGTAACATTTACTTGAATTATTACTAATGAAAAGTATATTTATATGCGGGAACCATTGGACATTATTTGGTTGATTTGCTTTTATGTTAGTTGTTCTCTTGTTTATAGTTGCATAGTTCTTGTTTGTTAGTAGTGATCTACGTGGATTTGGGTAAATCCAATAAATTTGATAAAATAAAATAAAAAACAAAAAAGAGGTTGAATCGGATTATTGAATGAACACTCTTTTTATAAATTTAAAATAATTGGATTACGAATAAATTCACACAATCCATAAAATTTTTGTATTATTGAATGAAGAGGGAGTTATATATATATATATATATATATATATATATATATATATATATATATATATATATATATATATATATATATATATATATATATATATATATATATATATATATAAAATACAAGTTACTTAAAGTTTTACATTACTTAGTTTTTCTTATACTTTTAGTTTTAGACTGTTACGAGAGTGAGTGTAATTAGAGTTTTGAGGTGGTTGAGGATAGTCTATGTGTTGTAATAATTTTCAAATAATGTTATTCTCTGGTTCTCATTTGACAATGTCGTTGTGTTTTCTCTGATTTTGAAGTTTCCATATTAATCTCTTGTGTTGTTATTGTGTTCCTCTTTTTTCTGTATGTTTCTTTTTTCCTAACAAGTGGTATCAAGAGCATTGGTTTGGTGGGGTATAAATTTTTTTAGTATGCTCTGTGGTTGCAGTTTTGTCTGATCATCCACATCAAAAAATAAATTTTATATTGTGTGTTGGTTGGAAAAAATTTGTTTTGCTGCAGGGAGGTTTTTGTTGAAATGTCAAATTTTTCAAGTGTAGTGAAGATTGACTTAGAGAAACTTAATGGAATAATTAGTTTTTGCCTTGTGGAAAATTCAAGTCAAAGATGTTTTGATACAATTAGGATTACACAAGTATTGAAAAGAAACATTTCCAACATGGACAACGAGAAGTGGAGGAATTATATTTGAGAGTTTCGAGTACAATCCGTATGTCTTTGACAAAAACTATTCTCGCGAATGTTCTTGGTACGTCGTTAGTCAAAGAGCTTTGGGAGAAACTTGAAGGCCTATATCAAGGAAAGGGTATATCAAATTGTTTATTGTTGAAGGAGCGGTTTCATAGCTTGCGTATGGATGAGCATACGAAAGTATCTGATCATCTAAGTGTTCTAAATGGTATTATTTTTAAATTAGAAACTATTGGAGTCAAGATTGATGATGAAGATAAAGCTTTGATACTCATATGGTATTTTTCATCTTCCTATGAGCATATTAAACATGTTTTAATATATGGGAAGGAAACTTTGAGCTTTGAAGAAGTTGCTAGTAATATTATTTTTGAAGAAAGAAGATTGAAGGGTGATGAGAATACTTCATCAAACTCAATGTTGGTTGCTAGAGAAGGTCGTATGTGAAGAAAAACAATGAAACGGGTGTGAGATGTTGGAAATGTGGAAGGCATGGACATATAAAGTATAAGTGTCCTGATGGGGCTGCGTCAGAGAAGGGCACTTAGTCAAATTCTAGCAATGTCTATCTCTCAATGTGAGAGAGGATGATCTTCTCTAAAAATTGAGAAGTGTGTCCTTGTGATATTTTCGCTGTCATGGAAAAGGACGAGTTATTGCTAGCGGATTAACACATGGGCGTTAATGCTAAGTGTGTTGTGAGATTATGTTGATGGTTGAAGAGCTTCCTGCCAACAAGGAAGTTGCACCATAAAGTTTCAACCTGGTTTTCGACATTGGAAAATTCTTGAAGGGATTTAACTTCAAGTGAAGTATACTCTTCTTTAGGTGGAGTATGATAGTTTTTGAAAAATATGATTGTCGGTGAAAACAATGTGAAATTCTTGGAGTGGTGTAGTTTTAAGTGACTATACTCTTTATGGTGAAGTATTATTGTTGGTGAAGACAATGAAAGCTTATGTATTATTTGTCATACTCCAAATTTGTCCTACCTTTCTCAGCTTTTCCTCTATAAGATCATCTGACATTTGGCCATGATCTTATAAGAATTAGGACATATGATCTTGCATGCATACTAACAAGTTTGTGCATGTGCATTAATTATAAGTGAAGATGATATTTGTTCTCTTAGTCAAGTACTTCGAGTCATAACCGATTGATTCAGATTCAAAGTAGTCTCAGGGTTTCTATTTGATTTGGGAACTCTTTCTCATTCTTGGGCCATTCTTGGATCAATGCTTGGAAGATATCTTGAATGGATTTTTTTGGCCATATCTCATTAAAATCAAGATCGGGCTTTGGTTGTTTATGGTTCAAGGATAACTCAAGATCAAGATACTAGGGTGTGTTCTTAATTCTTCATCATTGTTTCAACTGAGAATACTTTAAGGTATGGTTTCGTCCTTCTTAGCTTCTCGAGCTATTACTTATTCAAGGCCATCAAGTGAAGAAAGGCTTGTTAAAACCAGATATTTGTTTGATTAAGGTGCAATGTACGAGTCATGGTGCAAAAGATGAAGTTGTAAGTTCATTGTGATTAAGGTCGTATTACTTTCTCAATTACTTGTTGCTCCAAATGCAAGATAACTTGGATTTGAGATTTAGGTGTTAATTCAAGTGTGCTTTGAATTTAATATTTATAAAGTGACCGAGCAGTGTGATTTGGTTTATGAGTTCCTTATGGCAGTAAAGTTTGATTCATAATGTTTTAAGATCAAATGGTTCGATTTAATTGGATCAGAAACTAAGCCTACTAAGTTTGGAAGGAAGATTCATGTGGATTTCTTGAAATGATAGTATCCAAATTTTAAAATACATCACATATCATTCATTCACCATTTCAAGTTCATGTGATGAGTTCAAAATCATTCAAGCCATCAAGAAAATTTACATCAATTTCAGAGATTCAAAATCCCAAATTCATTTCATTCAAACCAAAACATACAAGAAGTATATAAAGTTCAAAAGTTCATTACAAAGTTCACAAAACACCGTCTTGTAGTATTTTATTTACGTAGAATTTGAAATGAGAATCTGATTACAAAACCAAGTTGGTATATGCTATATTCTCAACCCTTCAATTCATGGTGTTCATAAACTTCTCTCTAATGCACGTTTCGTTGGTAATGCAAATGTTGGGCTAAATATTGTTCGTGATAAATACCATAAGCTAGCCTTACAACTTCAACCAAATAAGTATAAACATTCCAAAGTTGAAATGGCATTCAAGCTTGTCTCTCAGGCATATACATGTCTATCTAATGTTGCAAAAAAGAAGAAAAATATTTCAACATAAAAAGACTCAG
Organism: Lathyrus sativus; assembly: GCA_963859935.3. Lineage (NCBI taxonomy): Eukaryota > Viridiplantae > Streptophyta > Magnoliopsida > Fabales > Fabaceae > Lathyrus > Lathyrus sativus. Next base: position 39,155,950 of record OZ012735.1, read on the forward strand.
AAGTTCTGTATTGAGTGCAATAGAATCCCATATGAACCCTACATTCACCATACCAATTCCAATGCTTCAAGTTTCAAGGCATGGAACATTGTTAGACAAGATTTGTTCTTGACATATTCTCTTTTGGTTTTGATGATAACAAAGTATTAAAAAAACAATGATTTATTTGATGTGTGTTTTATTTTTGCAGGTTTTCATCATTACACATAAATAATCAGAATTTGTATTACATGAACACACTTGAGAGTTGCTTCATTGCTAGCTTCTGGTGGTAGAGTATGAAGAACAATTGTTAGTGTAGCTTGGAGAAGACTCTATGCTGAAGGCCCCAACACTCAGGCGAGTTAATACACTTGGTAATTGTATATCAACATCTGGTACCATTCATAGTTGGTGAAAAAACTGTGTATTATCTGTACTGCAGAAAGCAGGCTATATTATCTTATCAGTCTATCAGCTAGAGTCTACAAGATTGCAAGACTCAAGAAAAGTTGGCATGATCTATGGATGTCTGCTTTCAACGACTCTATTAGTACATAACCTCTTGAAGACTCAAAGGTCAAATGTGTTACACACTAGATTCAGAATATGTTGTGCATGTATCTTCAATGATTCTTGCACTATGAAGTAAAGGAAAAGTCACTTGATTAAGTTACCTCCTCAATGACTAGTTCCTACAAAGGCTATAAATATGGCTGAAAATTCAAGTTTGAATTTTAACAAGGGTTCTTCTGATGAAGGAGTCGCAAGATCAAACAATTATCAACTCTATTATAATATGCATATTTTCTGTTATATATTGTAATTATAAAAGCATTAAGATTCCTTACTATTGAATATCTTAGAAATCTTAAATGCTTTAGGTATTTGTTATAGTGATTTGCCATACCTTTGATACTTGTATCATGTACACCTTGTTCTCTATTATGTTGAGCCTTCAGTAGTTTAGATCAAGTCTCTTGCTATGTACTTGAGCAGAAGTCTTGTATCATTGGGATTCAAGCAACAAGTCTTGAGCCAAGATGCTTAAGTCACGTACATCTCATTCCTTAAGAAGCTAGTCTTAGGATTGAGGCTTACCAAAAGCGAACCACCGTCCAAAAACCATGATGCATGATTCATAATTGACATGCAACAACAACACATGCACAATGATATTCACCTTAGTCAATGTACTGCACTAAAATTGATCACTTAACACCAACATACACTACAAACATTCAACAATATCATTATGGTAACATAGCAGGTAACAACATACCATTTATACACCATACCACATACGCACCTTACACCATCCACCACTATTACGCATTAATTAAATTCATTTCCAGGTACTGAAACTAATTTCCAATTAAATTACATTGCGTAAACTTTTCAAGGCTTTGAATGACACCTCAAACGGATACCAGAAACTCAAGTTATGAATTTTTAAAGTTTGACAAAGCAGGTGTAACCAGTTACATCAGAAGTGGTAACCGGTTACCACTTAATCAAAAAAGGTGGCCAAACCTTCTCAGTGTAACCGATTATACCAAAATCTATAACCGGTTACACCTCTCACAAATACACAAAATGCGCTATTTAGAGAGAGTGTAATCGGTTACACCAAAACCTTTAACCGGTTACATCTTTAAAAAATTGTATTTTCTAAAAATTTGTCTTAGGTGTAACCAGTTACACCCAAAAGTGGTAACCGATTACCACTGTGATAGAAGAACTTTCCTGCTATTTTATGGTACGGAAATCAGTTTTGAAATAGCTCCAAACCCCCAAATTTCATAAAAATCATACACTCGAGTTTCCCATTCCAATACCCAACAAAAAAAAACATCATAATCGTTCATCATCACACATTTCAAGAAGACATACATTTATAATATCATTATCACACAAATTTCATGGTTCATAGCATAGAGAAGAAAATGCAATCTAAGAGAAACCAATTCACCCACTCACATGCTACCATATAATCCCTTATATAAGAGGAAGTCCCACCCTTACCTTAATTTTCCAGCAAAAGTACTTTAACAATGGAGTTTTCGCTTCTTCTTCCTTAAAACCCTAACTCTCTCTTCTCTTTCTCTTCCTTTCTTTTTCACGTACAGACAATTTCTCTCTATTCCCTTCTTTCTTTTTATTTTAATATATTATTATTTCTAATTAAAATTCATTCCAACTAAATAAAATAAATATTATTATTCCTATTAATTATTTATTTTATTATGTCACTATTACCATAATAATTAAAAAGAGCTTATTTTACTCACAAATGACACTCTCCTACCACCCCCGGTCTCTACACTTTTACTCGCACACCCCCAAATTCTTAAGTTCTACTCTCTAAGACTATTTCCCTACACTCAAGAGTTCTCTTATCACATCAAAACATCGATCAACACATACAATCACACAATATTATTTATGAGAAATTAATTAAATAAATTGAGGCGTTAATATCGCTATTTAGTCTATTATTTGCATCACGTTAACACTTTTCCTTTGTTCCAAGTCTTTCCTTTTTCACGTTACTGTATATTCTGTTTGGAAACTTTTCCTATTTCCTTTTTCAAGTTACAACTACATATAATTAATCTTGATACAATTGATATGCATACATATCAATTCTATTATTGGACATATTAATTATTTTGGAAGAGCAACAATTGACAAAATTGGAAGAAACTTTTGATACAACGATCATTTTTTAGTCAATTTTATTTGATACTCTATTTAATTATGGTGTTTTGGGCATTTCATAGTCGATTACAATGAGTAATGATATAGATGATTCTCTTAAGTCTATTAGTGTCAAACTAAATGGAGAAAATTATCCTTATTAGAGTTATGTAATGAAAAAGTTTTTGAAAGAAAAAAAGATGTGGAATCATGTTAATGGAACCCATGTTAAACCTATGGATAAAAAGAATGAATCAAATATGCAAAAGAGTTGGAAACATGGGATGTTAGTAATTTGAAGATTCTTACTTGGATCAATAATTTTGTTTCTAAGTCAATATGTGTGCAACTAGCAAAATATGATAATGCTAAGGAGGTTTAGAACCATTTGAAACATTTGTATGCTCAATATAATTTTGCAAAATGGTATAAGCTGGAGAGTGATATTAGAGTTCTCAAACAGAACAATATGACCATTCAGGAATTCTATTCAGTGATGACTAATTTATGGGATCAATTGGCTCTTATAGAATCAAATGAATTAAAATTTGTCAAAGTGTACACTGATCAAAGAGAAGCAGACACGAATCTACAGCATGCAAATTGGGGGCAGCTGTCCCCACTATTAAATTTTTGTATTGATTAATAAATTAATATTTGAACTAATGTGTTACTTAAACTAATGATTTGCCCCCACTAAATAAAATTCATATTATAAAATAAATGTAAGAAATTATCTCCATTCTCAACATTTTCATTTAAATGATTATTTCATATTTTTATATATATTAAAAAAGTATAATTAATATATTATAAAATTTAATATTAATAAAATTTAAAATATCTTTAATTTAAATTTCAATTACATTCTATTTATTTATGTCAAATAATAAAGTAGTTATTATGCATATCAATTTATTTGTTATTTTTTTGTCAAATATTTATTATATCATATATAATATTGTCCCCACTAGTAAAATTTTCTGGATCCGTCCCTGAAGAGAAGAGCTACAGTTTATTCAATTTTTGATGGAACTTATGGGTGATTTTGAGGACCTTCGTGGGGGTATTCTACATCTAATCTTCTTCCCAGTGTCGATTCAGCTTTCAATGAATTGTTGGCAGAAGAAATTAGAATCAAGTCCCATTCTAATTTGATTCCAAATAAAAGAGTTTTCTCCACTCCTCAATATATTTTTACTACTTCATATCACAAAGGATAACCTTAAGTTAGGGTTGAGCTTGGTATTGATGAATTTGATTTTTGTAAGGAGAAGGGTCATTCAAAAGCATAATTTCCAGGTTGAAAGCAAGTAAGAAAATTTTCAAAAGTTCATCATTCAATGTTGTTGATGCTACTCCTACTACCATTAGCTATGGTTCTGATAATGTATATCCATCTGAGAGTAATTCTCAAATATCTAATATTGCAGAGCAGCTTCAAAAGCTTATTGCCACTTAGTCACGTGCCATGTTTGTGTCCTCTATTAAGGGTTTGAACTCTTATTGTTTGTTAGGTATATATCGTTCCATGTGGATTTTAGACTCAAGAGCATCACACCATATGTCATATGATGCTAAATGATTTGTGTCTTTTAATATTGCACCATCTAATCAGTCATGATTGCTAATGGCACTCATATGCCATTAGAAGGCATTAGTTTCGTGTCAACACCTAATTTGTCATTTTCTGATGTTTATTATATTTCTAACCTCACATTGAGTATTGCTTGTGTTAGTCAATTGTGTGATTCTTGTTAGTCAGTTATGTTTTCTTCCACTTCTTGTTCTGTGCAGAATCCTCATTCCAGGAGGCAGATTGGGACAGGCCACAGACAAGGGGAACTTTATGTCTTCGATGAGTTGAGATCTCTAGATACTTCAACCTCAACCTCTAGTTCCACAACTAATTTATTATCCTCTTTTCACTGCGAACAACTTCAGATACAACTCCCGCATCCCACGTCACGTTACCCCTGACAGCGCCTCCCCAGACTACCTTCACAAGGGCAATCTCTTTGCCTTGCAACTGTTTCAATTCACGGTCTTCGGTTCTCACATGTAAACCTTCAACTGTAAGATTATCCCTCACTTGTACATCATCCATCAGAATCACATGAGATGGATCTGGAATATACTTCCGAAGTTGTGAGACATGGAGTACATCATGTAAATTCAAAAGATTAGATGGCAACGCCACCCTATAAGCAACCACTTCAATCCTCTCAGAAATCTAATATGGACTGATGAATCGAGGAGTAAATTTTCTCGATTTCAAAGCATGTCTAACACCAGTCACTGGAGTGAGTCTAAAAAATACATGGTCTCTCTCTTGAAACTCAAGATCCTTCCTTATCTTATCATGGTAACTCTTCTGCCTACTCTGGGAAGCTTTCATCTTTTCTCAAATTAACTTCACCTTCTCAGTAGTCTGCTAGACAATCTTAGGCCGAAGCACTACATTCTCACCAGATTCATGCCAACACAAATTTGTCCTACACCTTAGACCATACAGTCCCTCAAAGGGTGTCATTCCAATGCTAGAAAGGAAATTATTGTTATAAGTGAACTCTATCAGTGGAAGATGACTATCCTAATCCCCTCCTTGCTCAAGGACATAAGCTCTAAACAAATCTCCCAAGGACTAAATAGTTATCTCTGTCTGAGCATATGTTTGTGGATGCTAGGTAAAACTCAACCTCAGCTTAGAACCCAAAGCCTCCTACACCTTAGACCATACAGTCACTTAAAGGGTGTCATTCCTTAAACCAATTCATTTTTACTCTATTTCTTTTTATTCTCATATTACTAGTAGTTCAAAACTCAC